>CM060902.1:1146143818-1147393818 GCA_030737815.1 Allium fistulosum
GCCTTTGTTGATATGTTATATTATAATTGTTCTCACTCTGCAAGTTCCCTGTTAGTTTAGAAATTCCCTATGGGTTGAAATGATACATACCCGAACGATCTTATAGAGTAGGGGAAAATCGTTATGGGTTGAAATGACAAACCCAAGCGATTTTCATTGTTTTGAAATTTTGGGATTGCGGGTTGAAATTATATATACCCGTAAATATTTAAATTGCGGTTTGAAATGATAAATATCTGTATCACTTGACCATAGGATAGAAAATTTTATACGGACACCATTGGTCTATATTTTGAAATGATTTCCAAAGTTTGAAAGGAAGTATATGGGTGTTAATAGTATTATTTTATATAATATATAAATGTTATTTTATATCTGTATAAAAATTTAGATTTTAAAATAATATGTTTTGGAAATTTTAATTTATAAGTTAGTTTTGGAAAATATAAATTTTAACATTTGCTTATAATTTAATTATTTTGAAAGTATATAAAATAAGATTTAATACAAATACATTTAATAATAAGATTTAATTTAATTAGATTTAATTTAAATAGTATATGATATGTTTTGGTATTTGTTTAAAATTATATTTAAAAAAAATAGATTTTATAACTTTAATAATAAATGTTGGGAAGATAAATCAATGTTGGCTTGGAATTAAGTTAGTTAATAATTGAATTTAAATAAGAATTGATTTGACCTTATTGATTTGAGATTTTGAAAGAAATGATTTATAATATGGATTTGATAAAAAGGGATTAAATGAATATTCTCAACTTTTACTAAAATTGAGACTGAATATTTAATATTGATTTAAATTATAAATTGAGATTTTATTGTTAGTAAAATGATAGGTGAATATTTTCCAATTTGAATAAAATTAAGGTTAAATGCTGGAATATAAATGAAATTTATATTGTAAATGTTTGAATATATAAACTTGAATCTTTGAACTTTAAATTTAAATGGTTAAACCAGAGTTGATTTAAACTAAATTTTGAAATTTAAGATGATTTGAATCGATTTGCGAAATTGGAGGAAACTATTTTTATTATATAAAGTATTTTTAATATATAAACTATTTTAATTTACAACTATTTTAATATATAAATTATTTTAATATATAACTATTTTAATATATATATATATATATACTATTTTCAATATCTAAACTGTTTAAGTCGGAAGTGTTACGATTTCCAAAGTGTTATGATTTCCAAAGTGTTATGGTTTCAAAAGTGCTATGATTTTAAAAGTGTTATGATTCCAAAAGTGTTATGATTTTGAAAGGGTTATGATTTTGAAAGTGTTACGATTCTGGAAATGAATATTATTTAAAGTGAATAATGATATTGAATTTGATATGGTTTTGAAATGAATATGATATTTTGATATGAAGTATGAACTATTTGAAATGAAATGACCACGGCGTGAAATAAGCATTTGGTTGTTAAAGAGACCGGGATCGGATATTGTAATACTCTCTGCCAATACCGAAAACCACTTTAACAACTATGTACGTGGTGGAGATTCCAAAATAAAATAGGATGGTTTGGTGATGGTTCTATATGGTATTTATGTAGCCTTGACTCCCGTGAGTCTGCTTGATGTAGCTAAAATAGGAGCCATGCCGGGCCAAGTGAGGTCACTCCTCCGATTAGACACATTTCTTCGATACCATTCTATTGCTTTTGTGATTTGATTGGGTGCACCCTTTGATTTGGTAGTGTGTCATGAGGTGGGCGGTAGTAGCTGCTATGCGTTACAACCGGTCCGGATCCGCAAACGGTTTATCTACCCTGGCATTGCCTCGCGTGCCTTGTCACATGCCTTATCGCGCCTTCTACGAGTTTGTTTTGTGTCGTACCTATGGAGTGCTCCCTGATAGCCCACCAGCGGGTGGAGTTTATAATATCTGTATAGACTACGACATTATAAAAATGTGTTAAGGGGGATATGGGTAACGCCTTAACGCTATTTTAATAGTTTACTTTACTATAGACATATTATAATAGCGTATATTACTACATAGTAGATAGTTCTACGGATCCTTAGAGGATGGAAATCCCAAACATCCTCTAAGTTACTTGTATTTCAGTTGATATTTCACTTGAGTTGAATTTATTAATATAAGAATGTTAATCCTGGGTCGAGTGTTTTGTGTTTTGCTTTATGCTCGGGTCAGACTGAGTGTCACAGCATTTGAGACTCACCTTTGGAGTTTGGAGCTTCGCTTGGAGATCCATCTATATCTATTCAGCTTTCAGCTATCCAGTTGTTTTGTTCAGACTTGTCATCTGTTTGTATTGGAGACTAGATTGTATTTGAGATATTCTGTTGTATTTTATTTCAAACTCAAATGTTTATATAGTAGCTTCATGAACTACTATTTATCTATTCCACTGCTTATATTTATTTAGTCTGTGTCTATGATTCTGTGATTGATTTATTTATTGTATATGCTGAGTTTTGCCAACTATAAATTAACAATATGTTGTTTTGAACAATTCAAGTCCGACATGTGCAGATGCGAACGGTTCAAAATACCAGGTCATTACATTAATGAAACTGTAAAGAAATTGGAGATTGTAACTTGAAAATTTAAAGATAATGTAAATTAAGAAGAGGTAAATTATTAAACATTTTGTTAATTAAAATGAATAAGATAAATTTGTATAACATTCAAATTACATTCTAAAAACATATATAAAACTTACCAAAAATGTTTAAAAAGTTGTAACGTTAAATATGAATATGCAATAGAATATTATACAAGTAAAAGCTTAAGTAACAAAAATGCTTCAAAATGAACATATATTTATAAATGAAGAACTAAGATATACAAGAAATGTTATATAAACATAAGTTAATGTTTTGAAATGCTAATAATTAAATTGAATAGTAAAAAGTTAATATTATCTAAGAAAATGATTATAAACTTAAGAAAATAACTGAAAAGATTCATACAAGTTTATTATTAAACGATACTGTATATGAAGAAATGAATGTAAATTAAAAAGTTAAGAAACTTAAGTATGAAATGATTCATTAATGAATATTAATATTAAATTGAAATCAAGTTATATATAATAATAAATGTGAATTAAACTATAAGAAACTTATGTATTACCTTAAAAATTTATTCATTGATAATTTCAATATTGAATGGGAAAAAATTTATATAAGTAAATGAATGTAAATTAATAAAAGATAATCTTGTATGAATGAATGAGAATTAAAATAAATGAAAAGTAAATGATGTCTTAAATAAACCAATAGAATAAAATATGCAAGTTGTATGTAGACCATTTTATTCGCATAACAGTTTTGATCCGGATTTGAATACATGATTTGTGGAATTCCACACCAGTCCGAATTAGGATTTTTCGCTCGATTCTTGATGGTGACATTTGATATGATTTTTAAGTTTTCTATCATAGTTATGGCTATGCAAGAAGAATGGAGATTTCTAATCAAGAAATTGGATCATAGTCCACACTAAAGTGGTCGGGTTAACAATACTAATTCGAAAGTGAAATGTGTATATTTAAACAAGCGATTAGAATTGATATTGTGTATAAATGATATATGTATGTCGCACAAACTAAATAATATTTAAATTCTACGTTGTTGGCTTATGGGATGTTTGGGAATGATACTTCAAATTGTTTAAGGTTGTATGAATGATCTATTAAGTAATTATCTAAGGCTGTTGAGCGTAAGGTACACTTGGTAGTTTATTTATCACCCTTATTGTAGTGACCTGCAGTTCCGTACCCCTTGAGTTAATAATAATTCTTCCTCGTTCAACCCAAAGTGTACAAAAGAGCGAATAACTAGGGTAAAAGAAGAAAGAGGTAGAAGAAGAAGATAAAAACAACATCAGAATCTCACAGTCGCAGTGAAATAAAATAAAATATATAACAACAGCTTTAAATACAAAGAAACCTGTACTGTTATATATACATACCATTATCAGAGTACAAAATCACTAAATCAAATCTGGACAGTTTAGTACTTGTCCTTACACAGCGGAAAATACAAATCTATGGAAATACGCCTTGTCATCCAGCTCATCTCCTGAGCTCCATAGCATCCTATCCTGAATCTGTTCAACTCGGTCTGACCCAAGCATCATAATAAAACAACACCCGAGTCAGTCTGGAAAACCAGCGTGAGAAAACCACACTTAATTGGATTATTATATTTTCAAAAATCCTTTAAAACAATGGTATCTCGTAAGAGCACGCCACAAATAAACATGCCGGGTTTTTACCTTCCGATAACCAAACATTTTTATCAAATCCGTCTGATATTATGATAGTGTCTATAGAAAGTAAATAGAATCTAGCTGAAATGCTTACATCTCACGTTCCAGCATAGTTGGGCACAATCAAAATCGCACGGGCACTTATTGGAGATTGGATTCCATACAATGGCAGGGCTACCGGGGTACCGCCCATCACAGTACCTGGTCTAGATCAGAGTACCGAGGACCACTCCCGATCCCCTGCAACACAAGACCGGACTACCCCTTACTGGATAACCCGAATAAGATCACCCCGCGGTTGGGATCAGCAACCACCACACAACCAAAATAAAAGGGACTCTAGACAAAGATGTCCTTACCCTACTTGGGTGCTACCCACTTAGCCTTGTTGCACCTCCTCTGTTTTAGCCATTCCCGGTTGATGAGGCTTGAGGCTATGCATTACCTTTTTAGAACACATTCACTTAGAATGCTCATCGACCTCCAATGACAATGGTCTGATAGCATTCGTCCATACAAGTTGTCCTGGGTCTGGACAAACCGAATCACCGTTTTCATCATCTTCACAGTCTTCATTCGCTACGTTCAAACCGGATCGAAGTGGTTTTCGGATAATTAAATCTGATCCCAGTTTCTTCGAAACGATCAGCGCATTGGCCAATATTGATAGTCGGTTATTTAACTATCATATAACATCCACAAGCAACCATTAGGCCTTAAATAATTTTCCAAATTATTTATCTCAAAATATCTACTCAAGATATTATTTTCACATTTCAACACTTTGAAAATAGTTTTTCAAATCCTTTTATTCTCACGGAATGAATTCCAACCCTTGCCCAATACTTAGCATATTTTTCCCACAACACTTGGAAAATATTTATTTTCTATTTTCTTTTCTCAAAAATCATTTACAATTTTATTTATAAATTCCCACTCGTTTCACACGAATTCTATAAATCCTAGAATTCCCTAGGTCATTTTCCTCTAATATTTCCAAGTCGTTTATGTTTATCTAAAATTCTAGTTTCACTTCTACTTCCTTTGTGAATTTTATTTCACCTCCTGTAGTTTACTTAACTTATGCTTTTAAGTTCCCATAATACCACTATAAGATCTTCCCTCTAAAGTCTTATTAATTAAATAAACTTAGCTTCCCATCCGAGATGATTTATTATTGAATTTAAAACATTTAAAATTATATATGGAATAAGAAAAAAGGTTTGTTTTCAAAATATGGTTTTAGGTAACCTAAAATATCAACATCTTAAAGCATTAAAATTCATATCCAGTTACTAATTTATTTACAAGGTTGATTATAAAATTAGAACCTATTTCAATAAATATTAAGTATTATAATACCTAACTTTCGGAATATTCTAAATTCAAATAATAGTTTAAAATTATATAGTATAGTAGATTATAAAAATTCCTTTTAAACAATTTCAATTTACTTGACAAAAGTTTATTTTTAGGAAATCCAATATTCCCCAATTCAATTCATAAATTCTTCTTGATTCGTATCACATCGACTATATCCAAATTAATCACCCTTTCTCTTATTTGAAATAATATTCCACGGTTTCTTTTCAAAACAATTCCCATTGCCCGATATAAGTTCGCACCATCAACTTATAATTATATATCCACTACCATCATTCCATCTTATTTATAAACCCCGTTTATAAATTTATAAACTCCTTTGAGTTTTTCATTTATTTATAAAAACAAATTCTATTTATAATTCCACTTTATAATCTTCCCTTAACAATATTCCATTTTATTTCAAATTTATTTATCGATTCCAATATCTCTTCAAGCGCTTAATATATAATTTAATTTCAAATCTCTACTTAAACAAATTTTCAAATAGTTAAGTATGACCCCAGTTAGTTAATATATTTTTATTCAACTTAATTCCCTTTAGAATAAATCCTATTTTCAATATAAATAATTTCTTTCAAATTCCCTTTTAAATTCCTTTAATTTAATTATTTATGATATTTAAAAATACCAATTCAATTCCCATGCTATTTAACATTTAATAATTTAATTCACACACAATCCATATCAATTTATCCATCATATCATATATCAATATAAATATGAAAACAATAAATATTTTTGAGGAATCCCGTTAGATCCCTCCAACCTATTTCTCCCTGCATCCACAGATGTTAGTCACACAAATAAAATACCAATCCCACTTCGAGGGGGATATCGCGGTATATATGGTCATCCGCTATTATGCGGGGTGCATAGGGTCTCATCCGCTATATAACGCGGGAATATCAATCACTCCAATATATATACTACTATATATATAATATCATCCAACATATAAATTATACATTTATCAATCAAGTCAGGCATCCAATAATTTAAATTTAACATTTAAATTTTAAACGGTAAACCAAATGAGTGAGAAAACCTCACCTTTATTTTTGTTTTGCAATCCACTTTGATCTCGACTTGATTCACGATTTTTGACCTTGTATAACCATTTATATGGTTTATTAATATTTGAAATAATCGGACAATTAATTACCATTTAATAAATTTAATTAACCAATAATTTAATTAAACTAATTTTAATTTCTTAGTAACTAGAATAATTAGATAAGTTAATTAAACAAATTAATCTCCATTATTTTAAAATTAAACCCGTAAGTGAAAATATGTATATATGTATATTTATTTTATTTATTTTTCTTTGAATCTACATATACTAAAAAAATAACCTACATACATTTTAAAAATCTAATTTTTATATAAACTCTACAACATTTTAAAATTCCTATTTTTTTCCCAAACTTTATCTATATAAAATAGTTTTCTGTTTTCCTATATATATTAAAATATCTGTGTGTATTTATATATTTATATTTATTTATTTAAAAAAATTGTTTTCTTTTTTCTATAAATAACAACAGTAATTTACTTTACTGTATATATATATATACACTTATATATATATACATCTATAAATTGAAGAAAATAAATGGTTTTATAAAACTTACTGTTATTATTTTTTTCTAACCTATATGTATATATTTTTCTTTCCATCTATACATATATATATTAATTCAAATTAAACAGAACAGGTTATACCTCACTGCCAAAACCATGGCCATGACCATCCCTCGCGAGCAGCTCGCGACCTCGACACCACGTCGAACAACAACCAAAACACATTGCGACCCACCTCTTCGTCGACGCCACACCCTCTTTTCGCCGCCACTCACGCGAAACCCCCAAGTCACGCGCGCCTATCGCAGCCCTACCGACACCTAGAATCAACGTCGGCCTCCTCGTGCACCAACAATGTGCGCGCGAGCGAACCCTAACCGACTTCGATCGAGATCGCCCGTCCTCCTTTCATCTCGAATTGATTTGATCTGATCGTTTCGGAAGGGGAAAAACACATCACGATTTAAACCCCCCCCCATTCTAAAAATATTCTTTGTTTTTGTTTTTAAATAAAATCTTGTTTTAAATTTCGTTTGTTTTTAAAACTATCTTCTGATTTTTAAATATTCTTTATAATATATATATACTTGAGATTTAAAATCAAATTTATATATACATTCTAAAAATATATTTTTCTACTCTTCTTTATTTTAAAACATAGGGAAATTAGTTTATTTTACTCTAGAACAATTTCATCTTGTTTTCCTTTCAATATCGTTTTCAAAACAAATTTTACATTATTTTTAACTAAGGTATGTCGACATCATGGGATACCCCATGTCGACATGGTGTCAGTTAAATTCAAAATTCATATTTTCAAAAGAGGTGTCTATTCGTCGTATCCTTTCACGAATAGATATGGCTGTTGATTTCCTATAAATACCAGTAGTTCTAAACGAATTTTTAACTCGATTTCATTTGTTTTCTCTTCATCTTCCACATTTATTCTAAGGAATTCCAAACTATACTCTGCCGAAATACCAAGTGAATCAAACTTGATTATCTCTTGTTTGATTCTCTGCCACTCTCTCCGTAAGATCTCAGTGCTATTCAGAGTTATAGTATTATTTGTAAATCAAACTGTTGAGTAAAAGGTGCGGTTGAGCCTTGAAATCAATTGGGTGTGATTGTTGCCCTGGAAATCGATTAGGTGATCTTGTGGCCTGGTAAATCAAGAGAGTTTGCCCCGGACTCGAATACAGGAGGGTGTACCTCATGGCCTTGAAATCGAGGGTGTAATCTGGGATATTATTTTTGATAAGAAATCTGTACGTTTGTGCGGGACTGGATGTAGGGTAACTCCGAACCAGTATAAAATCCGGTGTGTTCTTTCCTTTATTACTTTTATTTATTATTTGCATCTGTGTCTGATTCTATGATTATATCTGTGTCTGTGAATTGCATTTGTTGGTAATTAAATTTACATAAGTTTCAAAAAGATTTAGAAAATCCACAAAACACTATTCTCCCCTCTCTAGTGTTATTCCAGCCTTAAGATCCATAATCCGCATTTCTCACAGTTACTGGTGATGCTACTAAGGCAAACTGTAGGACAATGCTTAAAAATGTGTTAAGGGGGGTAAATGTAAAGCCTTAACACTATTTAATACATTACTTTACTGATAGACACTACATATATAGCGTATTTTACGACATATAGATAGTTTGATGGATCCTTAGAAGATGGAAAATCCTGTAACATCTCTTTAGTTATGGCACGCACGTTGTACACTGGATAGGAGATGTAAAACCTCGTAAACATCTCTGAAGCTATTACACTCATATTTACTTATTGTTGATTTAACTTACATAAGAACTTTTTGTTCTGACTCGAGTGTTTTGTCTTTTCATTACGCTCGGGTCAGCCTGAGCTTTTCAGTGTTGAAGACTTTATTTCTGGAGGACGAAGATGGAGTTTGGTATATTATGTTATTAGTATTTTTCCACTGCATCATTATTGGTATGTTGTTGATTGTACTCTGATTATGTTGTAAAAAAATTGTGTAATCAAATGTATTTTTTAAAACAGCTTCACAAATTGTTTATTTGATTATTATATTTTGTCATTTCGCTGCGAGATTCTGTATTTTGTTTTCCTTCTTTTCTCTTATTTTCTAATTAAATCACATTGACAATCCTCCCTTTTGAATGGTTTGAGTTAGATATGTCTGGTTAATTGTCGATTTAAACCATCCAAAAAGGTAGGTCGTCACATATAACAACATTACCTTGCCATCTATTTTAGTAGCTACCAATATCAGTTGGCTACATCATTGCCAAATACACACACACACACACACATATATATATATATATATAGACATACACACACATACATATATAGACACACATATACATACATACTTACCTTTTGCAATCCATTTCAATATTAAAATAATAAATATACTTTTATGTTAAAATATTCACCAAAATATTTTTTACGAATCATATTTTTACTTTTTCAAATAATATACATTTTTGTATCAATCTATTTATATGATTTATCAAAACTGTCTATAGTTTCTCCTTTCAGATATAGCTGTAATGTTTCTTTTCAAAATATAACTTTATATTCAAAACATCTTTTTCTAAATCATTCTAAAACTTTTTTTCCATAACACTTATTTTCTTTCAAAATATAATTTATAACAACTTTTTAAACATTATAATACTCTTTAAAGTATATCTTTTAATGTTGTACGAAATATTTTTTGTCCTTCTAAAATATTCTAATATTTTTAAAACATTGAAATCCTCACAAAACGTTGTATCTATATGTCTCATCCTAGTGTTTAAGAATCCCCGTCGATAACATTGGTGAGATGGATCGACCAGAATTCTTAAAACACTCAATGGACAAACTAACACAAATTTTATTTTGAAAATCTCTTTCAATAATGATACATATATCCTTTCAATAATTTTACTTCTATAAATAGTTACTTGATTTCATTCCAAAACATATCCAAATTGAACATCCATGTATGTATGTTACAAAAATGATTTATAATTTAAAACGTCTACTTAGTCTCATAAAGTACTGCATAAGATAGAAAATTTTCCTACATTTCATCTAAACATATACTTGCTTACATTGAAATATTTACAATTGCCTTCTAAATATACATTAAAATAATGAATCACTTTTATTAATCCAAACATCACACATCAAATACCAAACGACATACAATAGCAACCAACATCATACTTATTCATTTCACAATTCTTTTTTTTTGAGA
Source organism: Allium fistulosum (assembly GCA_030737815.1). NCBI lineage: Eukaryota > Viridiplantae > Streptophyta > Magnoliopsida > Asparagales > Amaryllidaceae > Allium > Allium fistulosum. Next base: position 1,146,154,301 of record CM060902.1, read on the forward strand.
AAATATTCATTTCACAATTCTAATTAATATTTACAAATAATATGTTATCTTAAACAAAACAAAATATAATTCTTAATTTCTCAAGTGGTAACTTCACTACTGAGGACGCCGCAAGGATTTATCTATCAATATTTGAGTAGATTTCCAATCTTTAAATGGTAATTCCTACTCAATATTACTATAAAACCCAACATCAAATTCAATACAAGCAATATCAACCAAACAGACATACACAAGAAGCAGGCAATCATTGCACTAGTGGAAAACAATTCATCAGCTTCTGCTGCACACTCTGATCAATAACAAAGCTAAATACGACAAATTAATTCCAAGCCACCATAGGTCTAATATACAATACCAATGCTAGTACTACCGAGCAGACCATAATCTTTTATCTTTTTACACTCAAAAGAATTAGAAGTGAAAATATTATATATATATATATATATAGAAAATAACAAATACATCCCCAGATGATTATCCCGGTAATCATCATATACTCATACTCTCTCTTTTTATGGGGTAACTACCTAACACACCCAAGGGGACAAGGACTCTAAGTCTCATCTAAGGCCATGACCCACCTCTCTCTCATATATATATATATATATATATATATATATATATTGTTATGAACCCGCTCTAACACCAAACGGAACACCTCATCTCTATACCGATACTATCCAAGAGTATTACCAAGTAATACTGTCAGATAATACGAAGAATGAGGTGATATTGGGCTGTCACACATGAATATTCCCTTAGGCTAACCATGGTACATATTTCAAAACCACATAATTCTCACCTGTACGTACTCAATATCAACACAAAGCAATAAACACGTACATCTCCAGGATAGAACAATACATAATATACAATAAATAATAGAGAACACAGAATCATCAACGCGATATATAATAGAAAATATACAAGCGACAGTGTAAATACAAAACATCTCAAATGTCCACTATCTCAAATATAATCAATCCACATATTAGTATCACACATATAATGAGACTATATAAACAAAATAATATACAAAGATAACGAATCTCTAATCTCCACCATGCTCATAAAACACATGCCAGTCTCATCGTCCTTGGACCTGAAATGTCTTCGATTGACCCAAGCATTACGTAAACAACACACGAGTAAGACCATATGTAAATGAAAATGTCAACGTGTATACATATAGTAATGTATGCATGGTATGTAATTATAATATCATAAACAATTGCTAAAGTATCACCAAACCATGCATAAAGATGTCCTCCCCATATAAAACCATATCAAATAAGAAACCATGGAATCAATAACATATGGATGAATCATTTATATCCCAGATCATCATCAAAATTTAGAAAACATCAATACTTGAGATATTATCAAGTATAATTAGGTTAGTTAGCACATAGCAACGCCCAAGTATATCCCTCGGTCTCAAAAAATAAAATCCCATCATCAATGTAATAATAGGCCGCCTATTTGTAAAATCATACATAATAGAAGATATGAGGATCAACTATACTCTGGACACCTATCACAGGTATCATCACATCTCCTCATAACGAAATACCAAATAATAAATGGAGATAGGAATTGATTGTACAATAGAAATAGGGTCCTAAGTAGAGTCATATCTTAACATGTGGGTTGCCCACACATACCCACACTTAAGTGAGGTGTATCAATAGTATATGCTGATCTATCACTCTACTAGAATCAGAAGGGTAACTAGTGGCCATCTGCCTGCTCCAGGAGCACACAGGTTACCCACCTGAATCCTCTTCTATGGTCTTCAGTTACCTTTATGGTTGTCGTGAAAATATCCACCAATGTGCTCGTTAAACGCAAAGACTCGATCATGACCCGGTTCTAACCCCTAGGTAACAGACGACTAGCCTAGGCGATACAATGAGCTAAGGTTTAACCACCCTACCAAGAATACTATAATGTGTCATAAATCTAGCATAACCCCATGATGAGACTGCTCGGATGGATGTTAGCTATCAGGTTCACTACAATACCAATAACCAGGAATACAGCATGATAAGAAAACATATAGTATCTACATATATAGGTATCCACGTAACTTAAATCCATAAGCTTTCTTAACGTCATGAGCATCACCTCATGTAAGTATTATCCCAGTAACCATGTTCCCATCATATGATTGAATTTATTTACAATGACTAACTGAAAAAATATCACAACGGCGTCTCATACCACCGCCTAATGCTCAATCGTTTATTCACTACTCATAAACTACACTCAACCGCCACAATCTTCTATGCAACAATTCCAATGAATAACCAGAGAAATATTATCGAAAATCTCATGCAAGAATGATATTATAACTCCATTACTCAAATTCCTTGTTACATGGAAATAATATCATTAATAACATCAAAATATTTCCATAAAGGATATTTATTCAAATAAATAAATAATATAATACTTCTTAAACAATTTGTATACTCTAACCATAGTAAAACCATAAACGCATTTATATAATAAGTATACTATAAATTTTTTATATATATTCAATAACATAAGAGATATTAAATAATTCTATCATAATAAATAATTTCTGCTCATATACAAAGCATCCAAAAGCATTTACATGTTAAATATAATTTCTAAATGTTTTTCTTTAATTTTCCATAGTTATATACTATTTTAAAATAAATATATAATTTCAAAACAATTTCTTTTATTATAAATTTTAAACTTAATTTCAATTAAAAATTTCTCATATTAATTTCATAAATATATATTATATAAAAATCATACTATAGATACATATTTAAATCATTAATGTATACTACAATTATATATATATATATATGTGTGTGTGTGTGTGTGTGTGTGTATGTATTAAAACTATAATAGGAAAAGTATGCTCACTAGTTGACCACTAGCGGTTAACCGGTGGCCCAATAAAGTCGCACTTCCAAGATCCTTATTTTGATCTTTTTATCAAATTTTGGCTTCCACCCTGCATGCTCTTACTATTTCCTCCTCCTATTCAATGCATAAAACATTATTCATACATACACCAATGCAAATAGACACATGCATGCACATAAACACACACATGCATAATTAAAATATAGATTTGTGACTAGGAATACTCACCAGAAGATGGAGAACCTCACATTCACTCCTGCTATCTCTTTCACCACCTTTCCTCTAACTATAAAATTCTCATAGCTCTAATATTAATCAATCTCTCCGCTTCTTCATAGATAATGGTGTAGTATGGTGTTGAGATACACATATATTAATTTGGAAATTTATAGAATTTTAATTTATTTTATTTTTTGATTTAGAAGGAAGGAGGTCGGGTTTCATAATTTGTTTCCTAAAGCTAAGAAGATTGTAAGATGAAAATGGAAACACACATGAATGATTTTGCTTGAGCTATTAGGAGTTTTCTAGACTTAAAAAAAGTCTAGATCTAAACCATGATTTTAAATTTTATGTTTTGGGCTTTGGGCTTCATGAAGGTATTAAAACAATATTTTATTTTACGTTCTATCTTTCCCTTATTTTTCGCATTTTCACTAATTTCGTTTAACATAACTCAATATAAAATTCCAATTTTAGCATAACTTAAGTAATAATCACATGTCAACCCCAAATTTAAATAAAAATTTCCACTTTAAAATCATTTCTTACCCAAATCAATATTATTCATTCATTATATAATTTTATAAAATATTATTCTATATTAAAAATTATTTTAATTTGATTGTCGCATATTTATATTTTTAAACTCATTTATTAAACAAATTCAAAAATCATTCCCATTTAATTTTTAAAAACCTATTTTAGTTAACTAAATCCCCATTAATATTTTTTTTAATTAATTACCTCTCAACATCGGATAGTTACAGCATTTGCATTCCTGCAATTCTATTTTACTTGTCTATATACAACTGCATGCATACATAATATAATGTCATGTAATGTGATCAACTTATATTATACATTCGTGTGTTAGCGCAATTCTATATTGCTATAGTTATGTACATATAAGAAAATTGCAAATTCTTAGTTATACTCTATTGTATAGTACTATTTATCATTGCAAAAATATTTCTATCTTAGCCAAACAGAATATGTTATTCATATGGCCATCTCAGTGGTAGACTTTGTTCATTCTCGACCGAGTTCCGTCCGACCGCAAACATGGTCATAGTAAAAGGAATATTTGACTTCATGTCATCTCCTTCTCTAGGAAACGACATTCCAAATGCCTACCTCTGGACACCATATTAAGACCGATTAAGTCTAAATCAAGGTAATAGACTTTCCTAGATGAGGCAATAAAAGTGGAAGACAATGAACCTGTAGAGGAAGTTGGAAGACTAGCCCTTTTACCATGACCCCTGATGTTGATTGGCCTAAGATGTAGTGAGAGGAGCCATGGAAGTAGTTGGTTAAGAAGGCAGCACTGAAGAGCTGGGAAGTAGCTTGCCCTTGTGTCCTATAATAAAGGAGGAAGCAGAAGTAGAAATAGAATCCGCTGAAGAGAAGTAGGGGAGAAGATCCAGGACTACTCAAAGGTTAAAGACGAGAAAGAGAGCGAACCCTGTCGGAAGGGTAGTCACGAGGATGTGTGGAGAAGATGAACGCCTAAAGTATTGGGAACTAAAGCCCTATGGGGAATGCACGATTGTGGTAATAGTACATAATGATCCCCTCTATCTTCTCAATCTCTTCGATAGTCGCTATACTCATCCCTGGAGTGCTTGCTTTTATAAGGATGATGACAGGGAAACTGACATATATTTCTTACTAAGATTGTCATAGAATTTGTGAGGAGTCATTTCACTTGAAAAATGAAAAGGAGAAAAAAGGAGTTAGGATTGATTCAATAAATACGAAAGTAGGTACATCATAAATGAGCAAAGCCTAATTAATGTGAGCGTAGTGTTGTCAATCCAGTTTATGGACCATGCTTAATGGATTGCGTAGGAGGAATGGGTGGGTCCAAAAGCCTCTCTTCTCCGATATTTATATCAAGGAGTAGGAATGATGTCTTCTTGATCCACGTCAATGTTCTCCCCGCTTGACTCAAGATTTTCCTCATTCTCTTTGTATTCTTCTCCCTCGTCCCCTTCCTTTCTGTGCTCTTCATCCTCTGACTCACTGTACACTTTTTCTTCCTTGTCATCGTCATCCACAACAACTTGATGTAGAGCTGGAACTCATCTTAGTCGATTGGCATCGATTTGAGTTTTCCAGGAAAGGTGACCCTCGGCTTGTTTGGTTCCCAAAGCAGTATGCTTATAGAAGATCATTTGTGCATTATAGAGCAAGTGAAACTAAAAAAGGCATATTAGTTTGAAGAAAAGAAGTGTAACTTTCAACCTTTGGAATAGCTTAAAGGATGGTGATTACATGCCTTAGGTTATGATTTTCAACCCTTGGTGGTATATCTGCAAATGAATGAATTTAGGTAAGAAGTAAAATAGGAGTGAAGTCAGGTGAGATGAAGATCAAAATTCAAGGATTAAGATTTACATCCAGAATTCCATCACTGAACGAACCCAATGGGGTGTCTGACAAAGAAGTATTCCTACATAAATAGCTCTGCTTGTTATAGAGGTTGATCACCATCTGGTTGTATTGGATAACTTCAAAGAAGATGAAAGAAATGTTACGAGACCGTCGATAGGATTTTTATAAGTAGCGAAAGTCCGTAAGCAACAATTTTCTTCCCAAACGATGGAGGAATGTCATATATAAACTAAGGAGGACGACATACGTGTTTGGATGCAATTGGGAAACATCAATCTCTAGTCATTGAAGGATGTGATGCAAGAAGCGATTAAAAGGTAAGATAGCATTGGATAGACATATTAACGGTTACAGGCACTGTAAGCAATGGAAGGGTTTTTGTCTTGCTGATGGGAAGGGAAAGCCTCACTATGTTCTTGGTAATCATGTGTCTCTCATAGATATACTAGAGATCCACAATAGTTAGATGTGGCAGAGGATAATAAGGAGGATCGCCCAATATAATGACTTCATTCAAAGCGACATCGAGAGGAACCTCATTGTGCATTTCCTCAATAATTATCAAAGTGGAAATAAAAGCTATTTCTCAATGAATATAGGACGGCCTAGCAGCCGCTGTAGAGGAAGAGCCTGATAAAGCTAGGCGTTATAGGCGACGAAGAAGTATAAGGGCTGTAGTAATGGAAAGTCTAGTAGAATATCTAGTTGATATAAGTTAAATAAAAATCGAACTTAGAGGACAGACATGGTTAGGTAAGTGCTATTTATTTTCTATACTTAATTATATATGTGTATAGCCCCGGCACGTTCGATGTGTAATGTCTAACAATCGTTGATGTGTGTTGATTCAATGAATTCTATACATTGATTGAGGCCAATATGTGTACTACATTGTGTGTGTATCTTATTTATTATGCATGGTGTACGGAAGCATACTACGTAGAGTGAAAACCCACTCGTGCTAAAAAAATAAGCTTTGGTATGTGATGAAATTTATGTCGCATAAGATAGTAACTATGATAAAGTTCCCGAATGAATCCAACGTAAAAGGGAACTCTGAATCTTGATCAGTATTTCATGGAGTGATGGTTTGATTTTTTGAAAAGTCAAGGCTCTTCGGCTAAGGAAGAAAAATGTTAATTGAATGTTTATTTCAGGACACGTCAAATGATAACTGTAAAGGCTCGAAAATCCGTATAATTCAAGCTGACAATAAATCGTACATGTCCAGTCTCAACTGAATGGAAAACCGGATCTTTATGGGAAAGAAAGAAGAAAGAGGAAGAGAAGAGAAGAAAACGAGAGAAAGAAGCTAAAACAAACATAAAATATCACAATCGTAGCTGAACAACATATAATATCTTATCAACGAGCTTTACAAAAGAGAAACTGTAATCTTTAATATACATACATCAATCAAAGTACAACAATCAATCACTAATCATCAGCCTGGATAGTTATAACAAACTATCCTCACAAATGCTGATAATTTCAACAACAATGCAGCAGAAAATAAACAAATATATGAATACGACCAAAAAGACCTCCAGCTCGCCTACTAAAGCTCCCTAAGCACGAATATGAATATGTAAAATATGCTCGGTTTGACTTGAGCATCGAAAGGGAAGAACGCCCAGATCAGTTTGGTAAACCAGTGTGAGAACCATATCTCAAGTTTATTTTAAAGTTATAAAAACTTTTCTTTATCAAAACAAAAATATCTCGTAAGACCACGTCGCACATAAACAGGGATGGATTTTTACCTTACGATAACCAAAACATTTAATATCAAATCCTGTTATATTATACTAGTGTCTAGTATACAAATAATATTTGCTCATAGTTGAAATTGTTACCATTATTAAATTCCAGAATATGTTATGTTCTGCAAACAAAATAGCAGGCACATATTAGAGAATGGATTTCCATACAATGGCAGGTAAGGGACTACCTTCCGTACAGTACATCTCCAGAAGAATGTACCGAGGATCAACATCTTTGAATCCTCTGCAGCTGGCAAGACCGGCCTACCCACAGATCCACCTGATGGTGGATGAAATCGAATATGAAATCACCCTGGTCGTTACTGACCTATCCGTGGCCACAAGCAAACACAACATACTCAACATATAGAGAGGAATTTAGAAAGGTGATGACCATACCCTAATAGGTGCGGTCCACTTAGCCTTACGGCATGCCCTGCTTAACCATTACCAGTTGATGAGGCATGTGGTAACGGTTACCTTTCACATAGCACATTCCACTTTGAATGCCACACTGTCATTCCATGATTACACAACTGATCTATGCATACGTATAATGCCTAAGCTCGTACGTCTCAGGAAAGGGTGTTAAGCTAAGAGAAGTTGCATTCTCTGCCACCAAATAGATGATATGTTCATGGAGATCAATTAATATAATTAGAAATGCAACGTCAAACATTCGTCCATACAAGTTGTCTAGGAACATGACAAACTGAAGGCACTCTACTACCAAATCTTGCTAGGATTTAGCCCTAGAATTAGTAGCGAGAAGTCCTTGCATATCGTAGATTTTCATAACAAAGCACTACTGCCACCATAAACATATGATATGATAAAATTCACCACGGGGGACTAGTGGCAAGTAGCCCTGCATTATGAAGATCTCCGTCTTCAAAAAATATCATCATCATAAACCTGCACTTTCGAATGCATATATTGGTCCGAAGTGGTTCTCGGATAATCCGACCCCGGTCTCTTCGGACCACCAAGGATAAAGAGTCCCTTAACTTTATACGGAAATCAAATCTTATAGACTTATCATGTTTCTGACTCTTAACTTGCTATCCTTCGACCTAGAAGGAAGCCCGGTAGATTGGAGTAAAATAGACACTCCACACTACTCGAATCAACATTCTTAATCCAAATGATTATTAAGCCTACTCGGACGGCTTCATGCTAAGTACACGACTAATCAGTTCCCACATCAAATCAAAGAACCAAAAATGGCTGAATTTGATAGTCGGTTATTTAACTATCAAAGTAACAAACAATATCTAGCACATAAGCAGTTACTAGGCCCATCTAATTAATCTTTGTTACTTAAATTAATTTCCAAATATTTACTTCAAATTATCTTTAAAAAGATACATCCTCAAAACCATTTCAATCCTTCGACACTAGAAACATTTCCATATACTTATATCATATAAGTATATTCAATAATACTACCATTTTAGAAACATGCCAAATAGATTTCTACACTACGCCATAAATGACCTTCTGCAACATTTTTGCAAGGTGTTGCCAGCTAAAATGTTGCGATAGATACAAAATTTTGGTCCTACTGCAACGTTGTATTTATGGTGTTACCTTAGCCATAAAAATGTGTTGCTCTAGCTAAAAAAGTGTAACACGTTGCAACATTTTTATATAGTGTTGCTATAGATGTATTCAGATTAAAAAAATAATAAAATTAGCAATCCGCGTGAACACGATCCAACGGTCTACATTTAATCCGATTGTTAAACTGGATCACCACTACAATTTGCTCCAAATTTTCGTTCTCCCGCTTTACTTTCATATCATTTTCGTTCTCACCCCCAATTTCCAAATCCCTAATTTTCAAATCATCTTTTCGTTTCTTTTTTTTCTTCCAAAAACAAAATCTCGTCCTTTTTTCAAAGGTTGGTAGTGATCTCAGACAAGCTTCGTTCCCCATTTCGTTCTCACCTCCAATTTCGCTGTTGTTTGCCTACATGTCGAGCCCCATTTGCTTTGCTGTCGAGATCTGGAAATGTCTATTCGGCTTGTGAATCGGCGATTGTTGTTGGAGTTAGGTCATGATTGGACTGGGTTACGGTAGTGGGTGATTGCGATTGAAATTTCAAGCGATGGAGGTGAGGCCAATGGTGATTTAAGGTAGTTCTGGTCGATGGGTTGCTGAAATTGCGGTTGGTGAATTTGATATGGGAGGCGCTGGTGGGTTCGCGATTTGGAGGAGTTTTTAACAGGTTGGTTTTCAGTTTGATTGGTGAGGAAGTTAGGGTGTAGGGGTAGTTCGGGTTGTCAGAGAAGGCAGGTAGGTGTTTGTTGTGATGGTGAAGGCATAGGGTTAGTGAGGAGATGCGAATTGGTTGTGACAGATTGTAGAGGAAGGGATTTGTTGTGCTATGTGCAGAAATGGTTCGAGTTCGTTAGGTGATAGGGGCAGGAGTTTGTGGCTGATTGTAGCTGGATGGTGAATCTGGTTGTCGCAGTTTGCAGAAGTTGGATATGAAGGTGTGATGGAGGTTGAAGTATATGAAGTGATAGGTTAGAGCTTTGTTTGTTGTTGCGCGTTTGGGATGTTTTGGTTGTGAGATGGTAGTTTGGAAGAAAATGCAGTTTGCTGGTAGGGGTTTGGATAATGAAGTATGCAGTGGTTGCTTGAGAAGGTTGTTGTTGCTTGAAATGTAGCAGGGAGGAGTTTGGGTTAAGGCAGTTTGGATTGGTGAAAGAAAGCTGGTGGTGGAATGGTAGGTTGCTGTTACTGTTTTGTGGAAGGAAGGAATGGGTGGTTATGCCAGCGATTGTGATTAGGTGATTAGGCAACATGTTCGATGAAGGGTAATGTATTACTTATTAACATGCAACATGTTCGATGAAATGTCAATTTTTATTTATCATGGTTTCAGGTCTTTTACCAAGGCAGAGCTAAGAATGATGGCTGGAAAAAGGTCGGATGATTCAGAAGAAGCCATGAAAGAGTTGCAAAAGTCAATCATCGAGGAGGTGTTCAAATTCGCAGGAGGTGTTCATTTGTGCATCATTTTACGTCGTTTCAAAGAAGGCTCGATCTTCCGAAATCGAATGAATCGGGCGGTGCCCACTTGGTCGAGCAATGTCAATAATCAATAAATAGTCAGTGATCATAAACTGGCCAAGCACAAATCAAACAACCAAACAACCAAACAAGAATAATAACAAGAATAAGAACAGACTCATTATTATTAACAATTTACAATCAAGAGTTAACACAACATTTATTAAAATGTGAATGAGTCAAAGGAAAGAGATTAAGATTACACTCACTATAAAATAATTGAATTATACTCACAGAATAAGCTATACCCACTAAACTAAGAAAATAAGGAATATACTTACATCCTATTTGCTTTGATGGAGACTTGGAATACTTCACCTTTGATAATGAATTTTAGTTCTTTTATTTAGTTTTTGAATGAAATAAAATGAGATATGGACTTGGCTATTTATAGGTGAAGAGAAGGGTACTTTAGTCATTTCCTATAGCCTAACCAGATTCGACCAGATTTTGGTCCAATAGAAACCAGCCTTATGGCCTAATTTGATTCGACCACATTTTGGTCCAATAGAAAACATCTTGATGGCCTAATTTGATTCGACCACATTTTGGTCCAATAGAAAACATCTTGATGGCTTAATTTGATTCGACCACATTTTGGTCCAATAGAAATCCTCCTTATCAACTATGGCATAACATGATTCGACCAGATTTTGGTCCAATAACAACCATCCGCATGGCAGAACCTGATTCGACCAGATTTTGGTCCAATGGCAACCATCCGCATGGAATATAATAATCATTATGCTAGTTTGTTTCATTAGGCAAGTAATTATACTGTTCTGTTTTTATTAGGCAAGTAATTATACTATTTTGTTTTATTAGGTAGGGTTAATAATTCTAGATATAAAATCCATTATTTAACCATTTAAAAACATATTGAGGTCGATCCCCGCCGGGACTGCGGTGCCCCGGACCCCCGCCGGCGCTGCGCCCGGACCCGCTTCTCGCCTCGCCTTCGGCTCGGCACTCGGCTCGCCTTCGGCTCGGCATATATTTGTTACTGTCGGTGTCGGTGTCTGTATAAATTGAAACTACATATGTAATGAGTGAACTGAGTGATGTAGTGAGGAATATCTGTATATGTGAATATCAGTGTTATATATCATTGAATTGTAAAATAGTGGAGTCAGGAATTTGTACTATTTCAAATGTTGAAATAAAAAATTTATTTAAATAAATTACTGTTTGAATATCAAATTCTATGCAAATAGCATTTTATTAAATAAATATTTATTTCTATTAAAAAATCAAATATGCTCTATATTGTGGGCCCCACAAATTCAGAAAATCAATATCTATAGCAACATTTTTGAATGTTGCTACAGGCACCTATGGGTGTTGCCATAGACCCAAATAGGGTTCTATTGCAACAATATTACTTATGTTGCCTTAGATAGTCAAAATGTTGCCTTTGAGGTCTAAGGCAACGGCAAAAATTGCATCACCCTAAAAGTGTTGCCATAGACCTATGGCAACATTTTTCGGGCCTGAGCCAACATTTTTTTTGTGTTGCAGTAGGCCATTTATGGCGTAGTGCTATAACCGTACAATTGCAGAGTTCATACGCCCCTGGACGGGTGTTGAGTATGAGAAGAAGTGCTCCTATACCATCGAGCCTTTAGCACGGTCATAAGAACCAATTCGTGTATTTCACAATGGAATATCAAAACATAATTTATTGGGTTAAAACCAATGTTGCGTAAAATATCGTTACAACAACCAAAAAACACTAGTATAGGGATTTGATTAATGACACACACACACACACACATATATATATATATAATGCCATATACTATATTAAATATTTCCTTTCGGAAAATCATTTACCATAACAACGGTGTTGTAGTCCATGCCTTTCTATACTTCCCCGAAAACGTCTATTACAACAATAAATGTTGAAATCTTTATTTTCGATACATATCACATTTTAAATCATTTTTCAAAACATCAAATTCTATTTGGAATTATTACTTTCCAAAACATTACTTAAAAAGGATAAATTACTTTTTAGAGCTATTAACTTCATCAAAAAACATTACTTTCAAAACGTTCTTTTAAAATATTATTTAACTCTTGCAAACTTGAATATATTTCCTTTATATAAAAATCCATATTTAAATCTCAACATAAATCATTTCCATATTTATAAAAACTATGTTTATAAATCTCCTTTCTATTTTATAAAACTTCTACTTCATAAAATCTCTTTATTTATAAATCATTCTTTTATAAAAACTCATTTTACTATCAAAATCCATTTATAAAATATTTATAAATTCCAATTATAAATCTATTTCATTATTTATAATTATAAATCCTTTATATAAACCTATTCAAAAATCTGTATTTAAAGTATTTCACAGAACTATACTTTTATAACAGTAAAAATCATAATTTTTATTTGTTTAAAAACAAATTCATTCTTTTTAATAATTTAAAAATTATTAAAACATATATACTTCCAAAATCACTTTGAAAATCATTTCAATTCAAAATCACTATTTTAAGTATTTCAAAATACTAAAAATATGACCAAGTGCTACCGCAGTACTAAATAAGCAAAACAAATGCATGTCATCAAATATAGCATCCAACACATCTGTGACGACCCGGGTTTTCGAACCAGTCAAAATCGCCGAAAGACCCGTCCGTTCTAAAACTACGAATGAAAACTACCAACTTAATACACAATATTTGATAAATATCCAACACTACTAAATGTATAGGATATAATATAATAAGCATGAAAGATACAACAATACATGATATATGACAAACAACAAACAGAAAATGTTATGTTATTATTGGGGCTACATCACTACCACTTGTGACTGCCTACGTACCCCTATCTAATTGGGTACCCAATTAGATACAGGATCAAGCCAACGTAGTTCTCCTATCGCAAATAGGACTCATGAAGCCTACGATGCAACAAACAATATGCAATTCCAAAACTACCCACTTAGGCTTAATCTTCAATTTTAGTTTTTTACAATCTAATTAACTTTACGGAAATTATATCTTTGGACTTTATTCCCAAATTCTTATTTCAAAACTTTTGAAATATATATCTATACATCCTTTATATTCAAACTAGTCCTTTACTTCGGGATGTAAAAATAAATCACTTTTTGAAACAATACCAATATATAAGCATACAAAAACTATATGCTACCTGATCGGGAGGTTTCTAGCCATAACAAGACAACTTGGTCCCAGCCTTAATACAATCGATAAATAACTATATCCCTCTATTCCAAGAGTGGACTATACCAAAAACACATGCCCACTTTTTAGTTATGGGTTACCCGAATCATTAGTAACATAACAAATCATTTTATATCCCGAAGCGATAAATCATTTCACACTAATATTCACAAGTACTTTCAAATCTATAATAATTTTCATTTCCCAAATCTGTTCAAAAAATCATCTTAAAACCATCGGGTTTAGTCCTCGAAATTCTTTCCGTTTTATAAAACATTTTTATAAAATCCATTCTTATATAAATCACTTTTATATAATATCACTTCAAAATATTCATTACCAAACATTTCTATTCCTTTTAAAGTGAAAACATTTCATAACATTTCAACTTTAAAATCAATCTTCAAAACAATTCATTAAATTGAAGTGAACCAAATATTACCGCTAAACACCTTTTAGTCAAATCGTGAAACAAATCACAAGGTGTTAGCCTACGATTGTTTTCTACTCAACCCATGCATATGGATGAATAAATTGCTCATAAACTGGTCGAGCAATGTCAATAATCAATAAATAGTCAGTGATCATAAACTGGCCAAGCACAAATCAAACAACCAAACAACCAAACAAGAATAATAACAAGAATAAGAACAGACTCATTATTATTAACAATTTACAATCAAGAGTTAACACAACATTTATTAAAATGTGAATGAGTCAAAGGAAAGAGATTAAGATTACACTCACTATAAAATAATTGAATTATACTCACAGAATAAGCTATACCCACTAAACTAAGAAAATAAGGAATATACTTACATCCTATTTGCTTTGATGGAGACTTGGAATACTTCACCTTTGATAATGAATTTTAGTTCTTTTATTTAGTTTTTGAATGAAATAAAATGAGATATGGACTTGGCTATTTATAGGTGAAGAGAAGGGTACTTTAGTCATTTCCTATAGCCTAACCAGATTCGACCAGATTTTGGTCCAATAGAAACCAGCCTTATGGCCTAATTTGATTCGACCACATTTTGGTCCAATAGAAAACATCTTGATGGCCTAATTTGATTCGACCACATTTTGGTCCAATAGAAAACATCTTGATGGCTTAATTTGATTCGACCACATTTTGGTCCAATAGAAATCCTCCTTATCAACTATGGCATAACATGATTCGACCAGATTTTGGTCCAATAACAACCATCCGCATGGCAGAACCTGATTCGACCAGATTTTGGTCCAATGGCAACCATCCGCATGGAATATAATAATCATTATGCTAGTTTGTTTCATTAGGCAAGTAATTATACTGTTCTGTTTTTATTAGGCAAGTAATTATACTATTTTGTTTTATTAGGTAGGGTTAATAATTCTAGATATAAAATCCATTATTTAACCATTTAAAAACATATTGAGGTCGATCCCCGCCGGGACTGCGGTGCCCCGGACCCCCGCCGGCGCTGCGCCCGGACCCGCTTCTCGCCTCGCCTTCGGCTCGGCACTCGGCTCGCCTTCGGCTCGGCATATATTTGTTACTGTCGGTGTCGGTGTCTGTATAAATTGAAACTACATATGTAATGAGTGAACTGAGTGATGTAGTGAGGAATATCTGTATATGTGAATATCAGTGTTATATATCATTGAATTGTAAAATAGTGGAGTCAGGAATTTGTACTATTTCAAATGTTGAAATAAAAAATTTATTTAAATAAATTACTGTTTGAATATCAAATTCTATGCAAATAGCATTTTATTAAATAAATATTTATTTCTATTAAAAAATCAAATATGCTCTATATTGTGGGCCCCACAAATTCAGAAAATCAATATCTATAGCAACATTTTTGAATGTTGCTACAGGCACCTATGGGTGTTGCCATAGACCCAAATAGGGTTCTATTGCAACAATATTACTTATGTTGCCTTAGATAGTCAAAATGTTGCCTTTGAGGTCTAAGGCAACGGCAAAAATTGCATCACCCTAAAAGTGTTGCCATAGACCTATGGCAACATTTTTCGGGCCTGAGCCAACATTTTTTTTGTGTTGCAGTAGGCCATTTATGGCGTAGTGCTATAACCGTACAATTGCAGAGTTCATACGCCCCTGGACGGGTGTTGAGTATGAGAAGAAGTGCTCCTATACCATCGAGCCTTTAGCACGGTCATAAGAACCAATTCGTGTATTTCACAATGGAATATCAAAACATAATTTATTGGGTTAAAACCAATGTTGCGTAAAATATCGTTACAACAACCAAAAAACACTAGTATAGGGATTTGATTAATGACACACACACACACACACATATATATATATATAATGCCATATACTATATTAAATATTTCCTTTCGGAAAATCATTTACCATAACAACGGTGTTGTAGTCCATGCCTTTCTATACTTCCCCGAAAACGTCTATTACAACAATAAATGTTGAAATCTTTATTTTCGATACATATCACATTTTAAATCATTTTTCAAAACATCAAATTCTATTTGGAATTATTACTTTCCAAAACATTACTTAAAAAGGATAAATTACTTTTTAGAGCTATTAACTTCATCAAAAAACATTACTTTCAAAACGTTCTTTTAAAATATTATTTAACTCTTGCAAACTTGAATATATTTCCTTTATATAAAAATCCATATTTAAATCTCAACATAAATCATTTCCATATTTATAAAAACTATGTTTATAAATCTCCTTTCTATTTTATAAAACTTCTACTTCATAAAATCTCTTTATTTATAAATCATTCTTTTATAAAAACTCATTTTACTATCAAAATCCATTTATAAAATATTTATAAATTCCAATTATAAATCTATTTCATTATTTATAATTATAAATCCTTTATATAAACCTATTCAAAAATCTGTATTTAAAGTATTTCACAGAACTATACTTTTATAACAGTAACAATCATAATTTTTATTTGTTTAAAAACAAATTCATTCTTTTTAATAATTTAAAAATTATTAAAACATATATACTTCCAAAATCACTTTGAAAATCATTTCAATTCAAAATCACTATTTTAAGTATTTCAAAATACTAAAAATATGACCAAGTGCTACCGCAGTACTAAATAAGCAAAACAAATGCATGTCATCAAATATAGCATCCAACACATCTGTGACGACCCGGGTTTTCGAACCAGTCAAAATCGCCGAAAGACCCGTCCGTTCTAAAACTACGAATGAAAACTACCAACTTAATACACAATATTTGATAAATATCCAACACTACTAAATGTATAGGATATAATATAATAAGCATGAAAGATACAACAATACATGATATATGACAAACAACAAACAGAAAATGTTATGTTATTATTGGGGCTACATCACTACCACTTGTGACTGCCTACGTACCCCTATCTAATTGGGTACCCAATTAGATACAGGATCAAGCCAACGTAGTTCTCCTATCGCAAATAGGACTCATGAAGCCTACGATGCAACAAACAATATGCAATTCCAAAACTACCCACTTAGGCTTAATCTTCAATTTTAGTTTTTTACAATCTAATTAACTTTACGGAAATTATATCTTTGGACTTTATTCCCAAATTCTTATTTCAAAACTTTTGAAATATATATCTATACATCCTTTATATTCAAACTAGTCCTTTACTTCGGGATGTAAAAATAAATCACTTTTTGAAACAATACCAATATATAAGCATACAAAAACTATATGCTACCTGATCGGGAGGTTTCTAGCCATAACAAGACAACTTGGTCCCAGCCTTAATACAATCGATAAATAACTATATCCCTCTATTCCAAGAGTGGACTATACCAAAAACACATGCCCACTTTTTAGTTATGGGTTACCCGAATCATTAGTAACATAACAAATCATTTTATATCCCGAAGCGATAAATCATTTCACACTAATATTCACAAGTACTTTCAAATCTATAATAATTTTCATTTCCCAAATCTGTTCAAAAAATCATCTTAAAACCATCGGGTTTAGTCCTCGAAATTCTTTCCGTTTTATAAAACATTTTTATAAAATCCATTCTTATATAAATCACTTTTATATAATATCACTTCAAAATATTCATTACCAAACATTTCTATTCCTTTTAAAGTGAAAACATTTCATAACATTTCAACTTTAAAATCAATCTTCAAAACAATTCATTAAATTGAAGTGAACCAAATATTACCGCTAAACACCTTTTAGTCAAATCGTGAAACAAATCACAAGGTGTTAGCCTACGATTGTTTTCTACTCAACCCATGCATATGGATGAATAAATTGCTCATAAACTGGTCGAGCAATGTCAATAATCAATAAATAGTCAGTGATCATAAACTGGCCAAGCACAAATCAAACAACCAAACAACCAAACAAGAATAATAACAAGAATAAGAACAGACTCATTATTATTAACAATTTACAATCAAGAGTTAACACAACATTTATTAAAATGTGAATGAGTCAAAGGAAAGAGATTAAGATTACACTCACTATAAAATAATTGAATTATACTCACAGAATAAGCTATACCCACTAAACTAAGAAAATAAGGAATATACTTACATCCTATTTGCTTTGATGGAGACTTGGAATACTTCACCTTTGATAATGAATTTTAGTTCTTTTATTTAGTTTTTGAATGAAATAAAATGAGATATGGACTTGGCTATTTATAGGTGAAGAGAAGGGTACTTTAGTCATTTCCTATAGCCTAACCAGATTCGACCAGATTTTGGTCCAATAGAAACCAGCCTTATGGCCTAATTTGATTCGACCACATTTTGGTCCAATAGAAAACATCTTGATGGCCTAATTTGATTCGACCACATTTTGGTCCAATAGAAAACATCTTGATGGCTTAATTTGATTCGACCACATTTTGGTCCAATAGAAATCCTCCTTATCAACTATGGCATAACATGATTCGACCAGATTTTGGTCCAATAACAACCATCCGCATGGCAGAACCTGATTCGACCAGATTTTGGTCCAATGGCAACCATCCGCATGGAATATAATAATCATTATGCTAGTTTGTTTCATTAGGCAAGTAATTATACTGTTCTGTTTTTATTAGGCAAGTAATTATACTATTTTGTTTTATTAGGTAGGGTTAATAATTCTAGATATAAAATCCATTATTTAACCATTTAAAAACATATTGAGGTCGATCCCCGCCGGGACTGCGGTGCCCCGGACCCCCGCCGGCGCTGCGCCCGGACCCGCTTCTCGCCTCGCCTTCGGCTCGGCACTCGGCTCGCCTTCGGCTCGGCATATATTTGTTACTGTCGGTGTCGGTGTCTGTATAAATTGAAACTACATATGTAATGAGTGAACTGAGTGATGTAGTGAGGAATATCTGTATATGTGAATATCAGTGTTATATATCATTGAATTGTAAAATAGTGGAGTCAGGAATTTGTACTATTTCAAATGTTGAAATAAAAAATTTATTTAAATAAATTACTGTTTGAATATCAAATTCTATGCAAATAGCATTTTATTAAATAAATATTTATTTCTATTAAAAAATCAAATATGCTCTATATTGTGGGCCCCACAAATTCAGAAAATCAATATCTATAGCAACATTTTTGAATGTTGCTACAGGCACCTATGGGTGTTGCCATAGACCCAAATAGGGTTCTATTGCAACAATATTACTTATGTTGCCTTAGATAGTCAAAATGTTGCCTTTGAGGTCTAAGGCAACGGCAAAAATTGCATCACCCTAAAAGTGTTGCCATAGACCTATGGCAACATTTTTCGGGCCTGAGCCAACATTTTTTTTGTGTTGCAGTAGGCCATTTATGGCGTAGTGCTATAACCGTACAATTGCAGAGTTCATACGCCCCTGGACGGGTGTTGAGTATGAGAAGAAGTGCTCCTATACCATCGAGCCTTTAGCACGGTCATAAGAACCAATTCGTGTATTTCACAATGGAATATCAAAACATAATTTATTGGGTTAAAACCAATGTTGCGTAAAATATCGTTACAACAACCAAAAAACACTAGTATAGGGATTTGATTAATGACACACACACACACACACATATATATATATATAATGCCATATACTATATTAAATATTTCCTTTCGGAAAATCATTTACCATAACAACGGTGTTGTAGTCCATGCCTTTCTATACTTCCCCGAAAACGTCTATTACAACAATAAATGTTGAAATCTTTATTTTCGATACATATCACATTTTAAATCATTTTTCAAAACATCAAATTCTATTTGGAATTATTACTTTCCAAAACATTACTTAAAAAGGATAAATTACTTTTTAGAGCTATTAACTTCATCAAAAAACATTACTTTCAAAACGTTCTTTTAAAATATTATTTAACTCTTGCAAACTTGAATATATTTCCTTTATATAAAAATCCATATTTAAATCTCAACATAAATCATTTCCATATTTATAAAAACTATGTTTATAAATCTCCTTTCTATTTTATAAAACTTCTACTTCATAAAATCTCTTTATTTATAAATCATTCTTTTATAAAAACTCATTTTACTATCAAAATCCATTTATAAAATATTTATAAATTCCAATTATAAATCTATTTCATTATTTATAATTATAAATCCTTTATATAAACCTATTCAAAAATCTGTATTTAAAGTATTTCACAGAACTATACTTTTATAACAGTAAAAATCATAATTTTTATTTGTTTAAAAACAAATTCATTCTTTTTAATAATTTAAAAATTATTAAAACATATATACTTCCAAAATCACTTTGAAAATCATTTCAATTCAAAATCACTATTTTAAGTATTTCAAAATACTAAAAATATGACCAAGTGCTACCGCAGTACTAAATAAGCAAAACAAATGCATGTCATCAAATATAGCATCCAACACATCTGTGACGACCCGGGTTTTCGAACCAGTCAAAATCGCCGAAAGACCCGTCCGTTCTAAAACTACGAATGAAAACTAC
Organism: Allium fistulosum; assembly: GCA_030737815.1. Lineage (NCBI taxonomy): Eukaryota > Viridiplantae > Streptophyta > Magnoliopsida > Asparagales > Amaryllidaceae > Allium > Allium fistulosum. Next base: position 1,146,174,859 of record CM060902.1, read on the forward strand.
CAACTTAATACACAATATTTGATAAATATCCAACACTACTAAATGTATAGGATATAATATAATAAGCATGAAAGATACAACAATACATGATATATGACAAACAACAAACAGAAAATGTTATGTTATTATTGGGGCTACATCACTACCACTTGTGACTGCCTACGTACCCCTATCTAATTGGGTACCCAATTAGATACAGGATCAAGCCAACGTAGTTCTCCTATCGCAAATAGGACTCATGAAGCCTACGATGCAACAAACAATATGCAATTCCAAAACTACCCACTTAGGCTTAATCTTCAATTTTAGTTTTTTACAATCTAATTAACTTTACGGAAATTATATCTTTGGACTTTATTCCCAAATTCTTATTTCAAAACTTTTGAAATATATATCTATACATCCTTTATATTCAAACTAGTCCTTTACTTCGGGATGTAAAAATAAATCACTTTTTGAAACAATACCAATATATAAGCATACAAAAACTATATGCTACCTGATCGGGAGGTTTCTAGCCATAACAAGACAACTTGGTCCCAGCCTTAATACAATCGATAAATAACTATATCCCTCTATTCCAAGAGTGGACTATACCAAAAACACATGCCCACTTTTTAGTTATGGGTTACCCGAATCATTAGTAACATAACAAATCATTTTATATCCCGAAGCGATAAATCATTTCACACTAATATTCACAAGTACTTTCAAATCTATAATAATTTTCATTTCCCAAATCTGTTCAAAAAATCATCTTAAAACCATCGGGTTTAGTCCTCGAAATTCTTTCCGTTTTATAAAACATTTTTATAAAATCCATTCTTATATAAATCACTTTTATATAATATCACTTCAAAATATTCATTACCAAACATTTCTATTCCTTTTAAAGTGAAAACATTTCATAACATTTCAACTTTAAAATCAATCTTCAAAACAATTCATTAAATTGAAGTGAACCAAATATTACCGCTAAACACCTTTTAGTCAAATCGTGAAACAAATCACAAGGTGTTAGCCTACGATTGTTTTCTACTCAACCCATGCATATGGATGAATAAATTGCTCATAAACTGGTCGAGCAATGTCAATAATCAATAAATAGTCAGTGATCATAAACTGGCCAAGCACAAATCAAACAACCAAACAACCAAACAAGAATAATAACAAGAATAAGAACAGACTCATTATTATTAACAATTTACAATCAAGAGTTAACACAACATTTATTAAAATGTGAATGAGTCAAAGGAAAGAGATTAAGATTACACTCACTATAAAATAATTGAATTATACTCACAGAATAAGCTATACCCACTAAACTAAGAAAATAAGGAATATACTTACATCCTATTTGCTTTGATGGAGACTTGGAATACTTCACCTTTGATAATGAATTTTAGTTCTTTTATTTAGTTTTTGAATGAAATAAAATGAGATATGGACTTGGCTATTTATAGGTGAAGAGAAGGGTACTTTAGTCATTTCCTATAGCCTAACCAGATTCGACCAGATTTTGGTCCAATAGAAACCAGCCTTATGGCCTAATTTGATTCGACCACATTTTGGTCCAATAGAAAACATCTTGATGGCCTAATTTGATTCGACCACATTTTGGTCCAATAGAAAACATCTTGATGGCTTAATTTGATTCGACCACATTTTGGTCCAATAGAAATCCTCCTTATCAACTATGGCATAACATGATTCGACCAGATTTTGGTCCAATAACAACCATCCGCATGGCAGAACCTGATTCGACCAGATTTTGGTCCAATGGCAACCATCCGCATGGAATATAATAATCATTATGCTAGTTTGTTTCATTAGGCAAGTAATTATACTGTTCTGTTTTTATTAGGCAAGTAATTATACTATTTTGTTTTATTAGGTAGGGTTAATAATTCTAGATATAAAATCCATTATTTAACCATTTAAAAACATATTGAGGTCGATCCCCGCCGGGACTGCGGTGCCCCGGACCCCCGCCGGCGCTGCGCCCGGACCCGCTTCTCGCCTCGCCTTCGGCTCGGCATATATTTGTTACTGTCGGTGTCGGTGTCTGTATAAATTGAAACTACATATGTAATGAGTGAACTGAGTGATGTAGTGAGGAATATCTGTATATGTGAATATCAGTGTTATATATCATTGAATTGTAAAATAGTGGAGTCAGGAATTTGTACTATTTCAAATGTTGAAATAAAAAATTTATTTAAATAAATTACTGTTTGAATATCAAATTCTATGCAAATAGCATTTTATTAAATAAATATTTATTTCTATTAAAAAATCAAATATGCTCTATATTGTGGGCCCCACAAATTCAGAAAATCAATATCTATAGCAACATTTTTGAATGTTGCTACAGGCACCTATGGGTGTTGCCATAGACCCAAATAGGGTTCTATTGCAACAATATTACTTATGTTGCCTTAGATAGTCAAAATGTTGCCTTTGAGGTCTAAGGCAACGGCAAAAATTGCATCACCCTAAAAGTGTTGCCATAGACCTATGGCAACATTTTTCGGGCCTGAGCCAACATTTTTTTTGTGTTGCAGTAGGCCATTTATGGCGTAGTGCTATAACCGTACAATTGCAGAGTTCATACGCCCCTGGACGGGTGTTGAGTATGAGAAGAAGTGCTCCTATACCATCGAGCCTTTAGCACGGTCATAAGAACCAATTCGTGTATTTCACAATGGAATATCAAAACATAATTTATTGGGTTAAAACCAATGTTGCGTAAAATATCGTTACAACAACCAAAAAACACTAGTATAGGGATTTGATTAATGACACACACACACACACACATATATATATATATAATGCCATATACTATATTAAATATTTCCTTTCGGAAAATCATTTACCATAACAACGGTGTTGTAGTCCATGCCTTTCTATACTTCCCCGAAAACGTCTATTACAACAATAAATGTTGAAATCTTTATTTTCGATACATATCACATTTTAAATCATTTTTCAAAACATCAAATTCTATTTGGAATTATTACTTTCCAAAACATTACTTAAAAAGGATAAATTACTTTTTAGAGCTATTAACTTCATCAAAAAACATTACTTTCAAAACGTTCTTTTAAAATATTATTTAACTCTTGCAAACTTGAATATATTTCCTTTATATAAAAATCCATATTTAAATCTCAACATAAATCATTTCCATATTTATAAAAACTATGTTTATAAATCTCCTTTCTATTTTATAAAACTTCTACTTCATAAAATCTCTTTATTTATAAATCATTCTTTTATAAAAACTCATTTTACTATCAAAATCCATTTATAAAATATTTATAAATTCCAATTATAAATCTATTTCATTATTTATAATTATAAATCCTTTATATAAACCTATTCAAAAATCTGTATTTAAAGTATTTCACAGAACTATACTTTTATAACAGTAAAAATCATAATTTTTATTTGTTTAAAAACAAATTCATTCTTTTTAATAATTTAAAAATTATTAAAACATATATACTTCCAAAATCACTTTGAAAATCATTTCAATTCAAAATCACTATTTTAAGTATTTCAAAATACTAAAAATATGACCAAGTGCTACCGCAGTACTAAATAAGCAAAACAAATGCATGTCATCAAATATAGCATCCAACACATCTGTGACGACCCGGGTTTTCGAACCAGTCAAAATCGCCGAAAGACCCGTCCGTTCTAAAACTACGAATGAAAACTACCAACTTAATACACAATATTTGATAAATATCCAACACTACTAAATGTATAGGATATAATATAATAAGCATGAAAGATACAACAATACATGATATATGACAAACAACAAACAGAAAATGTTATGTTATTATTGGGGCTACATCACTACCACTTGTGACTGCCTACGTACCCCTATCTAATTGGGTACCCAATTAGATACAGGATCAAGCCAACGTAGTTCTCCTATCGCAAATAGGACTCATGAAGCCTACGATGCAACAAACAATATGCAATTCCAAAACTACCCACTTAGGCTTAATCTTCAATTTTAGTTTTTTACAATCTAATTAACTTTACGGAAATTATATCTTTGGACTTTATTCCCAAATTCTTATTTCAAAACTTTTGAAATATATATCTATACATCCTTTATATTCAAACTAGTCCTTTACTTCGGGATGTAAAAATAAATCACTTTTTGAAACAATACCAATATATAAGCATACAAAAACTATATGCTACCTGATCGGGAGGTTTCTAGCCATAACAAGACAACTTGGTCCCAGCCTTAATACAATCGATAAATAACTATATCCCTCTATTCCAAGAGTGGACTATACCAAAAACACATGCCCACTTTTTAGTTATGGGTTACCCGAATCATTAGTAACATAACAAATCATTTTATATCCCGAAGCGATAAATCATTTCACACTAATATTCACAAGTACTTTCAAATCTATAATAATTTTCATTTCCCAAATCTGTTCAAAAAATCATCTTAAAACCATCGGGTTTAGTCCTCGAAATTCTTTCCGTTTTATAAAACATTTTTATAAAATCCATTCTTATATAAATCACTTTTATATAATATCACTTCAAAATATTCATTACCAAACATTTCTATTCCTTTTAAAGTGAAAACATTTCATAACATTTCAACTTTAAAATCAATCTTCAAAACAATTCATTAAATTGAAGTGAACCAAATATTACCGCTAAACACCTTTTAGTCAAATCGTGAAACAAATCACAAGGTGTTAGCCTACGATTGTTTTCTACTCAACCCATGCATATGGATGAATAAATTGCTCATAAACTGGTCGAGCAATGTCAATAATCAATAAATAGTCAGTGATCATAAACTGGCCAAGCACAAATCAAACAACCAAACAAGAATAATAACAAGAATAAGAACAGACTCATTATTATTAACAATTTACAATCAAGAGTTAACACAACATTTATTAAAATGTGAATGAGTCAAAGGAAAGAGATTAAGATTACACTCACTATAAAATAATTGAATTATACTCACAGAATAAGCTATACCCACTAAACTAAGAAAATAAGGAATATACTTACATCCTATTTGCTTTGATGGAGACTTGGAATACTTCACCTTTGATAATGAATTTTAGTTCTTTTATTTAGTTTTTGAATGAAATAAAATGAGATATGGACTTGGCTATTTATAGGTGAAGAGAAGGGTACTTTAGTCATTTCCTATAGCCTAACCAGATTCGACCAGATTTTGGTCCAATAGAAACCAGCCTTATGGCCTAATTTGATTCGACCACATTTTGGTCCAATAGAAAACATCTTGATGGCCTAATTTGATTCGACCACATTTTGGTCCAATAGAAAACATCTTGATGGCTTAATTTGATTCGACCACATTTTGGTCCAATAGAAATCCTCCTTATCAACTATGGCATAACATGATTCGACCAGATTTTGGTCCAATAACAACCATCCGCATGGCAGAACCTGATTCGACCAGATTTTGGTCCAATGGCAACCATCCGCATGGAATATAATAATCATTATGCTAGTTTGTTTCATTAGGCAAGTAATTATACTGTTCTGTTTTTATTAGGCAAGTAATTATACTATTTTGTTTTATTAGGTAGGGTTAATAATTCTAGATATAAAATCCATTATTTAACCATTTAAAAACATATTGAGGTCGATCCCCGCCGGGACTGCGGTGCCCCGGACCCCCGCCGGCGCTGCACCCGGACCCGCTTCTCGCCTCGCCTTCGGCTCGGCACTCGGCTCGCCTTCGGCTCGGCATATATTTGTTACTGTCGGTGTCGGTGTCTGTATAAATTGAAACTACATATGTAATGAGTGAACTGAGTGATGTAGTGAGGAATATCTGTATATGTGAATATCAGTGTTATATATCATTGAATTGTAAAATAGTGGAGTCAGGAATTTGTACTATTTCAAATGTTGAAATAAAAAATTTATTTAAATAAATTACTGTTTGAATATCAAATTCTATGCAAATAGCATTTTATTAAATAAATATTTATTTCTATTAAAAAATCAAATATGCTCTATATTGTGGGCCCCACAAATTCAGAAAATCAATATCTATAGCAACATTTTTGAATGTTGCTACAGGCACCTATGGGTGTTGCCATAGACCCAAATAGGGTTCTATTGCAACAATATTACTTATGTTGCCTTAGATAGTCAAAATGTTGCCTTTGAGGTCTAAGGCAACGGCAAAAATTGCATCACCCTAAAAGTGTTGCCATAGACCTATGGCAACATTTTTCGGGCCTGAGCCAACATTTTTTTTGTGTTGCAGTAGGCCATTTATGGCGTAGTGCTATAACCGTACAATTGCAGAGTTCATACGCCCCTGGACGGGTGTTGAGTATGAGAAGAAGTGCTCCTATACCATCGAGCCTTTAGCACGGTCATAAGAACCAATTCGTGTATTTCACAATGGAATATCAAAACATAATTTATTGGGTTAAAACCAATGTTGCGTAAAATATCGTTACAACAACCAAAAAACACTAGTATAGGGATTTGATTAATGACACACACACACACACACACACATATATATATATATAATGCCATATACTATATTAAATATTTCCTTTCGGAAAATCATTTACCATAACAACGGTGTTGTAGTCCATGCCTTTCTATACTTCCCCGAAAACGTCTATTACAACAATAAATGTTGAAATCTTTATTTTCGATACATATCACATTTTAAATCATTTTTCAAAACATCAAATTCTATTTGGAATTATTACTTTCCAAAACATTACTTAAAAAGGATAAATTACTTTTTAGAGCTATTAACTTCATCAAAAAACATTACTTTCAAAACGTTCTTTTAAAATATTATTTAACTCTTGCAAACTTGAATATATTTCCTTTATATAAAAATCCATATTTAAATCTCAACATAAATCATTTCCATATTTATAAAAACTATGTTTATAAATCTCCTTTCTATTTTATAAAACTTCTACTTCATAAAATCTCTTTATTTATAAATCATTCTTTTATAAAAACTCATTTTACTATCAAAATCCATTTATAAAATATTTATAAATTCCAATTATAAATCTATTTCATTATTTATAATTATAAATCCTTTATATAAACCTATTCAAAAATCTGTATTTAAAGTATTTCACAGAACTATACTTTTATAACAGTAAAAATCATAATTTTTATTTGTTTAAAAACAAATTCATTCTTTTTAATAATTTAAAAATTATTAAAACATATATACTTCCAAAATCACTTTGAAAATCATTTCAATTCAAAATCACTATTTTAAGTATTTCAAAATACTAAAAATATGACCAAGTGCTACCGCAGTACTAAATAAGCAAAACAAATGCATGTCATCAAATATAGCATCCAACACATCTGTGACGACCCGGGTTTTCGAACCAGTCAAAATCGCCGAAAGACCCGTCCGTTCTAAAACTACGAATGAAAACTACCAACTTAATACACAATATTTGATAAATATCCAACACTACTAAATGTATAGGATATAATATAATAAGCATGAAAGATACAACAATACATGATATATGACAAACAACAAACAGAAAATGTTATGTTATTATTGGGGCTACATCACTACCACTTGTGACTGTCTACGTACCCCTATCTAATTGGGTACCCAATTAGATACAGGATCAAGCCAACGTAGTTCTCCTATCGCAAATAGGACTCATGAAGCCTACGATGCAACAAACAATATGCAATTCCAAAACTACCCACTTAGGCTTAATCTTCAATTTTAGTTTTTTACAATCTAATTAACTTTACGGAAATTATATCTTTGGACTTTATTCCCAAATTCTTATTTCAAAACTTTTGAAATATATATCTATACATCCTTTATATTCAAACTAGTCCTTTACTTCGGGATGTAAAAATAAATCACTTTTTGAAACAATACCAATATATAAGCATACAAAAACTATATGCTACCTGATCGGGAGGTTTCTAGCCATAACAAGACAACTTGGTCCCAGCCTTAATACAATCGATAAATAACTATATCCCTCTATTCCAAGAGTGGACTATACCAAAAACACATGCCCACTTTTTAGTTATGGGTTACCCGAATCATTAGTAACATAACAAATCATTTTATATCCCGAAGCGATAAATCATTTCACACTAATATTCACAAGTACTTTCAAATCTATAATAATTTTCATTTCCCAAATCTGTTCAAAAAATCATCTTAAAACCATCGGGTTTAGTCCTCGAAATTCTTTCCGTTTTATAAAACATTTTTATAAAATCCATTCTTATATAAATCACTTTTATATAATATCACTTCAAAATATTCATTACCAAACATTTCTATTCCTTTTAAAGTGAAAACATTTCATAACATTTCAACTTTAAAATCAATCTTCAAAACAATTCATTAAATTGAAGTGAACCAAATATTACCGCTAAACACCTTTTAGTCAAATCGTGAAACAAATCACAAGGTGTTAGCCTACGATTGTTTTCTACTCAACCCATGCATATGGATGAATAAATTGCTCATAAACTGGTCGAGCAATGTCAATAATCAATAAATAGTCAGTGATCATAAACTGGCCAAGCACAAATCAAACAACCAAACAACCAAACAAGAATAATAACAAGAATAAGAACAGACTCATTATTATTAACAATTTACAATCAAGAGTTAACACAACATTTATTAAAATGTGAATGAGTCAAAGGAAAGAGATTAAGATTACACTCACTATAAAATAATTGAATTATACTCACAGAATAAGCTATACCCACTAAACTAAGAAAATAAGGAATATACTTACATCCTATTTGCTTTGATGGAGACTTGGAATACTTCACCTTTGATAATGAATTTTAGTTCTTTTATTTAGTTTTTGAATGAAATAAAATGAGATATGGACTTGGCTATTTATAGGTGAAGAGAAGGGTACTTTAGTCATTTCCTATAGCCTAACCAGATTCGACCAGATTTTGGTCCAATAGAAACCAGCCTTATGGCCTAATTTGATTCGACCACATTTTGGTCCAATAGAAAACATCTTGATGGCCTAATTTGATTCGACCACATTTTGGTCCAATAGAAAACATCTTGATGGCTTAATTTGATTCGACCACATTTTGGTCCAATAGAAATCCTCCTTATCAACTATGGCATAACATGATTCGACCAGATTTTGGTCCAATAACAACCATCCGCATGGCAGAACCTGATTCGACCAGATTTTGGTCCAATGGCAACCATCCGCATGGAATATAATAATCATTATGCTAGTTTGTTTCATTAGGCAAGTAATTATACTGTTCTGTTTTTATTAGGCAAGTAATTATACTATTTTGTTTTATTAGGTAGGGTTAATAATTCTAGATATAAAATCCATTATTTAACCATTTAAAAACATATTGAGGTCGATCCCCGCCGGGACTGCGGTGCCCCGGACCCCCGCCGGCGCTGCGCCCGGACCCGCTTCTCGCCTCGCCTTCGGCTCGGCACTCGGCTCGCCTTCGGCTCGGCATATATTTGTTACTGTCGGTGTCGGTGTCTGTATAAATTGAAACTACATATGTAATGAGTGAACTGAGTGATGTAGTGAGGAATATCTGTATATGTGAATATCAGTGTTATATATCATTGAATTGTAAAATAGTGGAGTCAGGAATTTGTACTATTTCAAATGTTGAAATAAAAAATTTATTTAAATAAATTACTGTTTGAATATCAAATTCTATGCAAATAGCATTTTATTAAATAAATATTTATTTCTATTAAAAAATCAAATATGCTCTATATTGTGGGCCCCACAAATTCAGAAAATCAATATCTATAGCAACATTTTTGAATGTTGCTACAGGCACCTATGGGTGTTGCCATAGACCCAAATAGGGTTCTATTGCAACAATATTACTTATGTTGCCTTAGATAGTCAAAATGTTGCCTTTGAGGTCTAAGGCAACGGCAAAAATTGCATCACCCTAAAAGTGTTGCCATAGACCTATGGCAACATTTTTCGGGCCTGAGCCAATATTTTTTTTGTGTTGCAGTAGGCCATTTATGGCGTAGTGCTATAACCGTACAATTGCAGAGTTCATACGCCCCTGGACGGGTGTTGAGTATGAGAAGAAGTGCTCCTATACCATCGAGCCTTTAGCACGGTCATAAGAACCAATTCGTGTATTTCACAATGGAATATCAAAACATAATTTATTGGGTTAAAACCAATGTTGCGTAAAATATCGTTACAACAACCAAAAAACACTAGTATAGGGATTTGATTAATGACACACACACACACACACACACATATATATATATATAATGCCATATACTATATTAAATATTTCCTTTCGGAAAATCATTTACCATAACAACGGTGTTGTAGTCCATGCCTTTCTATACTTCCCCGAAAACGTCTATTACAACAATAAATGTTGAAATCTTTATTTTCGATACATATCACATTTTAAATCATTTTTCAAAACATCAAATTCTATTTGGAATTATTACTTTCCAAAACATTACTTAAAAAGGATAAATTACTTTTTAGAGCTATTAACTTCATCAAAAAACATTACTTTCAAAACGTTCTTTTAAAATATTATTTAACTCTTGCAAACTTGAATATATTTCCTTTATATAAAAATCCATATTTAAATCTCAACATAAATCATTTCCATATTTATAAAAACTATGTTTATAAATCTCCTTTCTATTTTATAAAACTTCTACTTCATAAAATCTCTTTATTTATAAATCATTCTTTTATAAAAACTCATTTTACTATCAAAATCCATTTATAAAATATTTATAAATTCCAATTATAAATCTATTTCATTATTTATAATTATAAATCCTTTATATAAACCTATTCAAAAATCTGTATTTAAAGTATTTCACAGAACTATACTTTTATAACAGTAAAAATCATAATTTTTATTTGTTTAAAAACAAATTCATTCTTTTTAATAATTTAAAAATTATTAAAACATATATACTTCCAAAATCACTTTGAAAATCATTTCAATTCAAAATCACTATTTTAAGTATTTCAAAATACTAAAAATATGACCAAGTGCTACCGCAGTACTAAATAAGCAAAACAAATGCATGTCATCAAATATAGCATCCAACACATCTGTGACGACCCGGGTTTTCGAACCAGTCAAAATCGCCGAAAGACCCGTCCGTTCTAAAACTACGAATGAAAACTACCAACTTAATACACAATATTTGATAAATATCCAACACTACTAAATGTATAGGATATAATATAATAAGCATGAAAGATACAACAATACATGATATATGACAAACAACAAACAGAAAATGTTATGTTATTATTGGGGCTACATCACTACCACTTGTGACTGCCTACGTACCCCTATCTAATTGGGTACCCAATTAGATACAGGATCAAGCCAACGTAGTTCTCCTATCGCAAATAGGACTCATGAAGCCTACGATGCAACAAACAATATGCAATTCCAAAACTACCCACTTAGGCTTAATCTTCAATTTTAGTTTTTTACAATCTAATTAACTTTACGGAAATTATATCTTTGGACTTTATTCCCAAATTCTTATTTCAAAACTTTTGAAATATATATCTATACATCCTTTATATTCAAACTAGTCCTTTACTTCGGGATGTAAAAATAAATCACTTTTTGAAACAATACCAATATATAAGCATACAAAAACTATATGCTACCTGATCGGGAGGTTTCTAGCCATAACAAGACAACTTGGTCCCAGCCTTAATACAATCGATAAATAACTATATCCCTCTATTCCAAGAGTGGACTATACCAAAAACACATGCCCACTTTTTAGTTATGGGTTACCCGAATCATTAGTAACATAACAAATCATTTTATATCCCGAAGCGATAAATCATTTCACACTAATATTCACAAGTACTTTCAAATCTATAATAATTTTCATTTCCCAAATCTGTTCAAAAAATCATCTTAAAACCATCGGGTTTAGTCCTCGAAATTCTTTCCGTTTTATAAAACATTTTTATAAAATCCATTCTTATATAAATCACTTTTATATAATATCACTTCAAAATATTCATTACCAAACATTTCTATTCCTTTTAAAGTGAAAACATTTCATAACATTTCAACTTTAAAATCAATCTTCAAAACAATTCATTAAATTGAAGTGAACCAAATATTACCGCTAAACACCTTTTAGTCAAATCGTGAAACAAATCACAAGGTGTTAGCCTACGATTGTTTTCTACTCAACCCATGCATATGGATGAATAAATTGCTCATAAACTGGTCGAGCAATGTCAATAATCAATAAATAGTCAGTGATCATAAACTGGCCAAGCACAAATCAAACAACCAAACAACCAAACAAGAATAATAACAAGAATAAGAACAGACTCATTATTATTAACAATTTACAATCAAGAGTTAACACAACATTTATTAAAATGTGAATGAGTCAAAGGAAAGAGATTAAGATTACACTCACTATAAAATAATTGAATTATACTCACAGAATAAGCTATACCCACTAAACTAAGAAAATAAGGAATATACTTACATCCTATTTGCTTTGATGGAGACTTGGAATACTTCACCTTTGATAATGAATTTTAGTTCTTTTATTTAGTTTTTGAATGAAATAAAATGAGATATGGACTTGGCTATTTATAGGTGAAGAGAAGGGTACTTTAGTCATTTCCTATAGCCTAACCAGATTCGACCAGATTTTGGTCCAATAGAAACCAGCCTTATGGCCTAATTTGATTCGACCACATTTTGGTCCAATAGAAAACATCTTGATGGCCTAATTTGATTCGACCACATTTTGGTCCAATAGAAAACATCTTGATGGCTTAATTTGATTCGACCACATTTTGGTCCAATAGAAATCCTCCTTATCAACTATGGCATAACATGATTCGACCAGATTTTGGTCCAATAACAACCATCCGCATGGCAGAACCTGATTCGACCAGATTTTGGTCCAATGGCAACCATCCGCATGGAATATAATAATCATTATGCTAGTTTGTTTCATTAGGCAAGTAATTATACTGTTCTGTTTTTATTAGGCAAGTAATTATACTATTTTGTTTTATTAGGTAGGGTTAATAATTCTAGATATAAAATCCATTATTTAACCATTTAAAAACATATTGAGGTCGATCCCCGCCGGGACTGCGGTGCCCCGGACCCCCGCCGGCGCTGCGCCCGGACCCGCTTCTCGCCTCGCCTTCGGCTCGGCACTCGGCTCGCCTTCGGCTCGGCATATATTTGTTACTGTCGGTGTCGGTGTCTGTATAAATTGAAACTACATATGTAATGAGTGAACTGAGTGATGTAGTGAGGAATATCTGTATATGTGAATATCAGTGTTATATATCATTGAATTGTAAAATAGTGGAGTCAGGAATTTGTACTATTTCAAATGTTGAAATAAAAAATTTATTTAAATAAATTACTGTTTGAATATCAAATTCTATGCAAATAGCATTTTATTAAATAAATATTTATTTCTATTAAAAAATCAAATATGCTCTATATTGTGGGCCCCACAAATTCAGAAAATCAATATCTATAGCAACATTTTTGAATGTTGCTACAGGCACCTATGGGTGTTGCCATAGACCCAAATAGGGTTCTATTGCAACAATATTACTTATGTTGCCTTAGATAGTCAAAATGTTGCCTTTGAGGTCTAAGGCAACGGCAAAAATTGCATCACCCTAAAAGTGTTGCCATAGACCTATGGCAACATTTTTCGGGCCTGAGCCAACATTTTTTTTGTGTTGCAGTAGGCCATTTATGGCGTAGTGCTATAACCGTACAATTGCAGAGTTCATACGCCCCTGGACGGGTGTTGAGTATGAGAAGAAGTGCTCCTATACCATCGAGCCTTTAGCACGGTCATAAGAACCAATTCGTGTATTTCACAATGGAATATCAAAACATAATTTATTGGGTTAAAACCAATGTTGCGTAAAATATCGTTACAACAACCAAAAAACACTAGTATAGGGATTTGATTAATGACACACACACACACACACACACACATATATATATATAATGCCATATACTATATTAAATATTTCCTTTCGGAAAATCATTTACCATAACAACGGTGTTGTAGTCCATGCCTTTCTATACTTCCCCGAAAACGTCTATTACAACAATAAATGTTGAAATCTTTATTTTCGATACATATCACATTTTAAATCATTTTTCAAAACATCAAATTCTATTTGGAATTATTACTTTCCAAAACATTACTTAAAAAGGATAAATTACTTTTTAGAGCTATTAACTTCATCAAAAAACATTACTTTCAAAACGTTCTTTTAAAATATTATTTAACTCTTGCAAACTTGAATATATTTCCTTTATATAAAAATCCATATTTAAATCTCAACATAAATCATTTCCATATTTATAAAAACTATGTTTATAAATCTCCTTTCTATTTTATAAAACTTCTACTTCATAAAATCTCTTTATTTATAAATCATTCTTTTATAAAAACTCATTTTACTATCAAAATCCATTTATAAAATATTTATAAATTCCAATTATAAATCTATTTCATTATTTATAATTATAAATCCTTTATATAAACCTATTCAAAAATCTGTATTTAAAGTATTTCACAGAACTATACTTTTATAACAGTAAAAATCATAATTTTTATTTGTTTAAAAACAAATTCATTCTTTTTAATAATTTAAAAATTATTAAAACATATATACTTCCAAAATCACTTTGAAAATCATTTCAATTCAAAATCACTATTTTAAGTATTTCAAAATACTAAAAATATGACCAAGTGCTACCGCAGTACTAAATAAGCAAAACAAATGCATGTCATCAAATATAGCATCCAACACATCTGTGACGACCCGGGTTTTCGAACCAGTCAAAATCGCCGAAAGACCCGTCCGTTCTAAAACTACGAATGAAAACTACCAACTTAATACACAATATTTGATAAATATCCAACACTACTAAATGTATAGGATATAATATAATAAGCATGAAAGATACAACAATACATGATATATGACAAACAACAAACAGAAAATGTTATGTTATTATTGGGGCTACATCACTACCACTTGTGACTGCCTACGTACCCCTATCTAATTGGGTACCCAATTAGATACAGGATCAAGCCAACGTAGTTCTCCTATCGCAAATAGGACTCATGAAGCCTACGATGCAACAAACAATATGCAATTCCAAAACTACCCACTTAGGCTTAATCTTCAATTTTAGTTTTTTACAATCTAATTAACTTTACGGAAATTATATCTTTGGACTTTATTCCCAAATTCTTATTTCAAAACTTTTGAAATATATATCTATACATCCTTTATATTCAAACTAGTCCTTTACTTCGGGATGTAAAAATAAATCACTTTTTGAAACAATACCAATATATAAGCATACAAAAACTATATGCTACCTGATCGGGAGGTTTCTAGCCATAACAAGACAACTTGGTCCCAGCCTTAATACAATCGATAAATAACTATATCCCTCTATTCCAAGAGTGGACTATACCAAAAACACATGCCCACTTTTTAGTTATGGGTTACCCGAATCATTAGTAACATAACAAATCATTTTATATCCCGAAGCGATAAATCATTTCACACTAATATTCACAAGTACTTTCAAATCTATAATAATTTTCATTTCCCAAATCTGTTCAAAAAATCATCTTAAAACCATCGGGTTTAGTCCTCGAAATTCTTTCCGTTTTATAAAACATTTTTATAAAATCCATTCTTATATAAATCACTTTTATATAATATCACTTCAAAATATTCATTACCAAACATTTCTATTCCTTTTAAAGTGAAAACATTTCATAACATTTCAACTTTAAAATCAATCTTCAAAACAATTCATTAAATTGAAGTGAACCAAATATTACCGCTAAACACCTTTTAGTCAAATCGTGAAACAAATCACAAGGTGTTAGCCTACGATTGTTTTCTACTCAACCCATGCATATGGATGAATAAATTGCTCATAAACTGGTCGAGCAATGTCAATAATCAATAAATAGTCAGTGATCATAAACTGGCCAAGCACAAATCAAACAACCAAACAACCAAACAAGAATAATAACAAGAATAAGAACAGACTCATTATTATTAACAATTTACAATCAAGAGTTAACACAACATTTATTAAAATGTGAATGAGTCAAAGGAAAGAGATTAAGATTACACTCACTATAAAATAATTGAATTATACTCACAGAATAAGCTATACCCACTAAACTAAGAAAATAAGGAATATACTTACATCCTATTTGCTTTGATGGAGACTTGGAATACTTCACCTTTGATAATGAATTTTAGTTCTTTTATTTAGTTTTTGAATGAAATAAAATGAGATATGGACTTGGCTATTTATAGGTGAAGAGAAGGGTACTTTAGTCATTTCCTATAGCCTAACCAGATTCGACCAGATTTTGGTCCAATAGAAACCAGCCTTATGGCCTAATTTGATTCGACCACATTTTGGTCCAATAGAAAACATCTTGATGGCCTAATTTGATTCGACCACATTTTGGTCCAATAGAAAACATCTTGATGGCTTAATTTGATTCGACCACATTTTGGTCCAATAGAAATCCTCCTTATCAACTATGGCATAACATGATTCGACCAGATTTTGGTCCAATAACAACCATCCGCATGGCAGAACCTGATTCGACCAGATTTTGGTCCAATGGCAACCATCCGCATGGAATATAATAATCATTATGCTAGTTTGTTTCATTAGGCAAGTAATTATACTGTTCTGTTTTTATTAGGCAAGTAATTATACTATTTTGTTTTATTAGGTAGGGTTAATAATTCTAGATATAAAATCCATTATTTAACCATTTAAAAACATATTGAGGTCGATCCCCGCCGGGACTGCGGTGCCCCGGACCCCCGCCGGCGCTGCGCCCGGACCCGCTTCTCGCCTCGCCTTCGGCTCGGCACTCGGCTCGCCTTCGGCTCGGCATATATTTGTTACTGTCGGTGTCGGTGTCTGTATAAATTGAAACTACATATGTAATGAGTGAACTGAGTGATGTAGTGAGGAATATCTGTATATGTGAATATCAGTGTTATATATCATTGAATTGTAAAATAGTGGAGTCAGGAATTTGTACTATTTCAAATGTTGAAATAAAAAATTTATTTAAATAAATTACTGTTTGAATATCAAATTCTATGCAAATAGCATTTTATTAAATAAATATTTATTTCTATTAAAAAATCAAATATGCTCTATATTGTGGGCCCCACAAATTCAGAAAATCAATATCTATAGCAACATTTTTGAATGTTGCTACAGGCACCTATGGGTGTTGCCATAGACCCAAATAGGGTTCTATTGCAACAATATTACTTATGTTGCCTTAGATAGTCAAAATGTTGCCTTTGAGGTCTAAGGCAACGGCAAAAATTGCATCACCCTAAAAGTGTTGCCATAGACCTATGGCAACATTTTTCGGGCCTGAGCCAACATTTTTTTTGTGTTGCAGTAGGCCATTTATGGCGTAGTGCTATAACCGTACAATTGCAGAGTTCATACGCCCCTGGACGGGTGTTGAGTATGAGAAGAAGTGCTCCTATACCATCGAGCCTTTAGCACGGTCATAAGAACCAATTCGTGTATTTCACAATGGAATATCAAAACATAATTTATTGGGTTAAAACCAATGTTGCGTAAAATATCGTTACAACAACCAAAAAACACTAGTATAGGGATTTGATTAATGACACACACACACACACACACACACATATATATATATATATATATATATAATGCCATATACTATATTAAATATTTCCTTTCGGAAAATCATTTACCATAACAACGGTGTTGTAGTCCATGCCTTTCTATACTTCCCCGAAAACGTCTATTACAACAATAAATGTTGAAATCTTTATTTTCGATACATATCACATTTTAAATCATTTTTCAAAACATCAAATTCTATTTGGAATTATTACTTTCCAAAACATTACTTAAAAAGGATAAATTACTTTTTAGAGCTATTAACTTCATCAAAAAACATTACTTTCAAAACGTTCTTTTAAAATATTATTTAACTCTTGCAAACTTGAATATATTTCCTTTATATAAAAATCCATATTTAAATCTCAACATAAATCATTTCCATATTTATAAAAACTATGTTTATAAATCTCCTTTCTATTTTATAAAACTTCTACTTCATAAAATCTCTTTATTTATAAATCATTCTTTTATAAAAACTCATTTTACTATCAAAATCCATTTATAAAATATTTATAAATTCCAATTATAAATCTATTTCATTATTTATAATTATAAATCCTTTATATAAACCTATTCAAAAATCTGTATTTAAAGTATTTCACAGAACTATACTTTTATAACAGTAAAAATCATAATTTTTATTTGTTTAAAAACAAATTCATTCTTTTTAATAATTTAAAAATTATTAAAACATATATACTTCCAAAATCACTTTGAAAATCATTTCAATTCAAAATCACTATTTTAAGTATTTCAAAATACTAAAAATATGACCAAGTGCTACCGCAGTACTAAATAAGCAAAACAAATGCATGTCATCAAATATAGCATCCAACACATCTGTGACGACCCGGGTTTTCGAACCAGTCAAAATCGCCGAAAGACCCGTCCGTTCTAAAACTACGAATGAAAACTACCAACTTAATACACAATATTTGATAAATATCCAACACTACTAAATGTATAGGATATAATATAATAAGCATGAAAGATACAACAATACATGATATATGACAAACAACAAACAGAAAATGTTATGTTATTATTGGGGCTACATCACTACCACTTGTGACTGCCTACGTACCCCTATCTAATTGGGTACCCAATTAGATACAGGATCAAGCCAACGTAGTTCTCCTATCGCAAATAGGACTCATGAAGCCTACGATGCAACAAACAATATGCAATTCCAAAACTACCCACTTAGGCTTAATCTTCAATTTTAGTTTTTTACAATCTAATTAACTTTACGGAAATTATATCTTTGGACTTTATTCCCAAATTCTTATTTCAAAACTTTTGAAATATATATCTATACATCCTTTATATTCAAACTAGTCCTTTACTTCGGGATGTAAAAATAAATCACTTTTTGAAACAATACCAATATATAAGCATACAAAAACTATATGCTACCTGATCGGGAGGTTTCTAGCCATAACAAGACAACTTGGTCCCAGCCTTAATACAATCGATAAATAACTATATCCCTCTATTCCAAGAGTGGATTATACCAAAAACACATGCCCACTTTTTAGTTATGGGTTACCCGAATCATTAGTAACATAACAAATCATTTTATATCCCGAAGCGATAAATCATTTCACACTAATATTCACAAGTACTTTCAAATCTATAATAATTTTCATTTCCCAAATCTGTTCAAAAAATCATCTTAAAACCATCGGGTTTAGTCCTCGAAATTCTTTCCGTTTTATAAAACATTTTTATAAAATCCATTCTTATATAAATCACTTTTATATAATATCACTTCAAAATATTCATTACCAAACATTTCTATTCCTTTTAAAGTGAAAACATTTCATAACATTTCAACTTTAAAATCAATCTTCAAAACAATTCATTAAATTGAAGTGAACCAAATATTACCGCTAAACACCTTTTAGTCAAATCGTGAAACAAATCACAAGGTGTTAGCCTACGATTGTTTTCTACTCAACCCATGCATATGGATGAATAAATTGCTCATAAACTGGTCGAGCAATGTCAATAATCAATAAATAGTCAGTGATCATAAACTGGCCAAGCACAAATCAAACAACCAAACAACCAAACAAGAATAATAACAAGAATAAGAACAGACTCATTATTATTAACAATTTACAATCAAGAGTTAACACAACATTTATTAAAATGTGAATGAGTCAAAGGAAAGAGATTAAGATTACACTCACTATAAAATAATTGAATTATACTCACAGAATAAGCTATACCCACTAAACTAAGAAAATAAGGAATATACTTACATCCTATTTGCTTTGATGGAGACTTGGAATACTTCACCTTTGATAATGAATTTTAGTTCTTTTATTTAGTTTTTGAATGAAATAAAATGAGATATGGACTTGGCTATTTATAGGTGAAGAGAAGGGTACTTTAGTCATTTCCTATAGCCTAACCAGATTCGACCAGATTTTGGTCCAATAGAAACCAGCCTTATGGCCTAATTTGATTCGACCACATTTTGGTCCAATAGAAAACATCTTGATGGCCTAATTTGATTCGACCACATTTTGGTCCAATAGAAAACATCTTGATGGCTTAATTTGATTCGACCACATTTTGGTCCAATAGAAATCCTCCTTATCAACTATGGCATAACATGATTCGACCAGATTTTGGTCCAATAACAACCATCCGCATGGCAGAACCTGATTCGACCAGATTTTGGTCCAATGGCAACCATCCGCATGGAATATAATAATCATTATGCTAGTTTGTTTCATTAGGCAAGTAATTATACTGTTCTGTTTTTATTAGGCAAGTAATTATACTATTTTGTTTTATTAGGTAGGGTTAATAATTCTAGATATAAAATCCATTATTTAACCATTTAAAAACATATTAACTATTCATGTTCAAAGTGATTAAATTATGGGTCGTTACATTTTAAATATTCGAATTTGATGACCCAAAAATACGAGTCGTTACAACATCATACATCAAAATATATGAAAAGTAAAATCAATAGTGTGAGGAATCCTGTTGGATCCCTCCAACCTATCCCATTGCATCACATACAACATATAATCAAATAATATAAAAATCAACCCCTTCAATGCGGGATTTGTATACAAAGGGTCATCTGCTCTTACACGGAAACGTAATAAAGTCTCATCTGCTCTAATTGGCGGGTATATATCCAAACCAACTACTAAATGTAGTATATCAACCAAACAAGCAACAATCGGCATAAATAAAATTATTCTCGCTTATATAAAAATATAAGCAGGCCAGAGAGGTGAGTTAACTCACAAAAATTTCAAAAGTCGCCAAAGTGCTCCAGTTTGAATTAAAATTGAAAGGTCGTTCAATTTGAACCAAAATTTCCACTAGCTCTGAATTCATCCAATCCAACTTCATAGCGTAGGTTTCGTCGATTTGAACGCAATGCAACTTGCCGTGCTCAAAACCGACCTTGTATGCACAAGTTGTGGATTAACGAATATTAGAAATAATTAATTTATAATTAACATAATTAATTAAATGTTTTTTTATAAACTTAAACCTTTCTTCCTCGTTCACGAAATTACCCAGGCCGTGCGCCTTTCTTCCTCTTTTTTTAAAATCGACGATCATGCCTCCACTCACGACCGACGTTCGCCTTGTCGCACCACCCTATGCCTCGTGCCGCTGCTCCCCTTGCTCACCACCTCGCACGCGATACGCCCGACCTAAAATCCCACTTGACCTCCTCACGAACGGAAGCCCCCAGCCACTGCCGTGGTCGACGATTCAAAAATCCAACCGGTAGATAGTTTTGTATAGTCGAGCTCTACGTTTTTGTTAGTTGAAGTCGTTGGCCAATTCGGCCTCTAGAAGCACTGATGAACTATGGTCGTTGGATGGTGCACAAATTTAATGGCGGCTGAGAATTAGGTTTAGGGTTTTAGCAAATGGAAGAAATTTGATGGTCTAATATAGAAAATTTTCACGGCACTATTCACCCATTAAAACTTCAAGCTCCAAACGAAGCGTGCCGCATGACATTCTATATGTTATACCCCTATTTCAAATACAATGAAATATACATCGGAAGTCAATTCCATCATATACAAAAGTTAACTTTTCAAAATCAAGTATATTAATTAAAATTCCTTTAATTAAATTTTACGTGTTTCGAACTTGCACGACCAAACAATACGTCCGATCGCCATGAAATTCGACGTCATATAATAATTCATTATTACGGATCCAAAGAAGGAGAAAATAGGAGGTGCACAAAACTCATACCCGATCCAATCCACATAAACCCGAACCGACCCAATCTAATTTGGGTCGAGTATATTTACAATTTATAACCCGTACTATATACGGGTCATGTGTGATATTTTATTCGAACCAACCCTATTTTGACCCAACCCAACCTTACTTAGTGAAACTTATTCAATATCAGTCCGAGCAAAATTATCGTAGTCTAATCCTAGAATAAAGTATAAATATTCAAAAATAAATATACGTAAAAATCATACTCAATATCAACCCAAGTAAAATTAGAGCGGTCGAAACCAGGATTGATTGCGAGATTTTAAGGAATATTCTAATATCATTTTAATGTACTTTGTAATGAAACTTTTAACTACGTAGTGAATTAGATTTATGTGATCTATTTTCTAATGCAATTATAATAATGTATGTGTGGTAGTGATTCAGTTCTAATTAAAGCATTATGGAAGCTTAAATCTGCTATTTTGAGTTGAATATTTTGATATTTATTTTGAGTCTTTTTCCAAATTCTCATTTTTATTATCACACTTAGATAATCAGATCCAACCTTACTAAATCTGACATAACTCATACTTCAACCCAACACATACCCAACCTCATATAGGATCAGGTATGGGTTGAACTATCTTTAACCCCCCCTCCCACACACACACACATACGGGTTGGATGGGGTATTTTATCCGACCCAACCTAACCCAACTTTTGTGCGGCCCTAGAAAAAATAAAATGAGTCCATGGACCAGTACCATTCCATAAGTTTTTCTATTTTTCTCATTTCTCAACCAATATTGAAGTTATTGATGCAAGAAGAAAGGGAGAAGAATTTTGGCTAAGTCCATGGATCGATCCCAATCAATAAATTATTTATATAAACAAATATTCTCAGTGAATATATGGATGAACAAGCTTAAAAGCATCAAGGGAAGATCAACGTGAGAAATAAAGCAACCGGACCTGAAGAAAACAAAAGAAAATAAAAACTCAAGAAGAATGCATTTGCACCAAAAATGGCCAAACATCCCAAATTGATTGGATCAAAGAGAAATGGAAGAATAGACATAATATTTTATAGTGGTTCATCAAAATCTCCGACCTACGTTCACTTAGTTATTCTTATTGATTACTTCTCTCAGAAATACTCAATTTACAATGGATTTCGAGTTACAATTAGTAGATCTTAGAGTTGTTGGAAGTCTAATGAGGAAGAAGATCCAAGCAAAAGTCCCTTTTTAATTGATAAAGTATCTCTATTTGTACATGAATTCCAACACAAAAATTGCTATATTTGGTTTGAACGAGCAAATATCTTCAAATTCAAAGTTCCAGCAGCAAGAACAAGTCAAAACTCATGTATTTCAAAAGTCAATATGAATTGATACCGATCTGTATGGATTGATACTGATTCATATGGTTGATCATATCTTCAGTACTTCCTCAAAATTTCAAGTCTACAAGCTTTGGGTTCAAAGTCAAAATGGTCACGATCCATATGGGCAGGTACCGATCCGTACGGATAGGTACAGATCTATATGTATATGTATCAATCGGTGTCACAACACTTGTACTTGTCTTTTTTTCCGAAGTTGTAGTAAAATCATCTATAGAGTAGGTGAGATCCATCTTGATCATGACATGGTTCAGTATCAATCCATATGGATATGTACCGATCCATATGATGGATCGGTACCAATCAATCCATCTTGCACTATTCCAAGTCAAATTTTTGTATCTTCAAACTTTGATGTTTCCCAAGTTTCTCGATCTATCCCTTAATTATTATTTAGTCTAGTATCTTTGATCTGGGTTTGTTAGTAGACTGTGAAAATTATGCTGGAAATAGAATGTAATGCTTATCAATCAGTACTGATCCATATATGGATTGGTATCAATCTATCATTATTTGTGAGAATGTGGTCCTTCTCCTATCTTTTGGGAACCAACAATTTGACAAGTTCAAGCGTGAATTTACGATCAATAAGCCCAATAACAGGTTTGTTCAGCTATAAACAGAGGGATATTTGCAACTGAGAATGGACTTTTGACTCTTGGCTAATTGCTATTACTTACGGTAACGACCGTCATTACAAACTTTAATATAGAAATTCAAGTTGTAATTGTAATCTCCTTTGGATCTAGAAAAGAAGAGTAATAAAGAATCATTAAAGTGAACGTATGCATAACTGAATCATTATGAAATCTTGTGGCCTCGTGCTTTTCTTACTGTTTGTTTCTATTTTTTATGTTTTACTTATTGGTCTATTGCTATAAGATAAACACTATCGCATATAATTAATTTCTCTACATAACACGGCCTTCACTTGTAACTTTCTTATAGTCGTTTCCAAGTTCAAATTTGATTAGAAATGAATAGAACACATCATCCTTTGAATAGACATTTTATTTACTAAGTACATTCAAAGATCTATTAACATAGGCACAAAAAGTTCAAATAATGTGGTTTATTGCCCTACATGTGAATGTAAATTTAATCCTTCCAAATCTCATCAGCGATATTAAAAGCAGTTTCATTAGCCTCTCCACATAATCACCCACCCTTTGCTTTATTCGAAGATGGACCCTAGTATGTATCATCTGATGGATATAACACAAGCGTCTTTACAGAAGTACTAAGGAAACCACTAATGTTTTATAACTCCTCCAATAATAGAGCCGCACTTTAACTGTTGCTAATTACCGTCAATCCAATGGGTCACATAATACACAAATGCATTATGCTTGAGCATTCCTACGTACACTTTAATTTAAAATTATTTTTATGTGGCCCACAAAATCAACATGTATTTAATTTGGCACTTCCTTTGCTCCACAAACAAACTTTATAAACATATTTAACATACACTTTAAAATTTTTATTTTAGTCTATTTTTCCCAATGAAAACATTGGATTTCGCTGTGACCGACTGAATTTTAGAAAACAGAAATTGAGTATAAAAATTTTGAGATTGACATATTGAAAAGTACGCTAGAATGGTGAATGATTAGTGGTTTTGGGATAAATGTATACTTCCTAAAGTTAAATGTATTTTTAGTGCATGCATACTCCTACAGATGTATGCTCATATTCTTAGGTGATTCGGTTTCTTCACAGATATTTGACATAAAAAAAGAACAGCGAATTAAAGATAGAAAACGGGAACGTGGAATGTGAAATAATGGTGAATAAAGTCGTGAAATAGCTACTACGACTATAAATTAACAAACAAATATGTTGTATTAGATAGGCTTGGGACTAATAAATTAACAAACATGTTATATGCTTATGAATTGAAGAACCTAATCAGCAGATATCCTCAACAACTACAGAGACAAAAACATACATGGCCTTCTTCAGCATCCAGATAAGCAGTCTACACGTTATGATTTTATTGAATTGTTACAACATTACACTGTACTTACAAAAGCATCAAATGCTTTTTCAAGTATGGGACAACGAACAGTGCAAAATCTTCTGTTCTGCTAAAATGTTTTCATCGTAAACTTCTCACTTAAACACTACAAACAAAACTGTTGCAGCTAACTGAAAATAACATGGTGACTAACATCCACTGTTCATCTATAAAACTTTTGTGGCGACCGACTCTTCAAATGTACACTAAATACATCCAATGCTTCATCCAATTTACGAATCTTAAGAAAGCCTTTAACGGATGCAACATCACTCTCCTTAAACCTTGCCTTCTTCATTACCATGTCAAAAACCTTCGTCAAAACATCCTCCATTGCCAATGCCCATAATCCCTCAGCCAACATCGAGAAAACATAAAAATCAGGCAAAAATCCCTTCTGTATCAACTCCTCCAAAAAATCCACAGCTTCTTTGATAGGTCCGCCTCCTCTGCATATACCACGAAACACTATCTTATACGTAATTGCATCTGGAGCCTCGCCTTTCAGTTCCATCTCTCTAAACAGCCTTATAGCTTCATTATTTTTCCTTTGTTTAAAAAGTGCCTGAATCACAGGATTATATGCTTTTGGACCTGGTATCATTCCTTTCATTTGTATAGTACGAAGAAGTTTGCATGCAGCTTTTGTTCTTCCTCCCTTGCATAAACCACTGATTAAAGTCCCATATGTAACCATATCGGGTTCGCATCCATTTGACGTCATAGTTTGAACTATATCTGCTGCTTGCTTTACGTCCCCTTCTTTGCAGTAGTACGTGAGTAATGAGTTATACGTGAGCTTATCGGGTTTCAATCCTTCAGATATCATTTGATCCATCAACTCCTTGGCTTCATCAACTCGTTTGCTTTTACTTAATCCATCAATCAAAGTGTTATATGTCACTAAATTCCTTGAAACTCCATGTATTTCCATTTGATCAAATATTTCCTCCGCTTCTTCAACTCTATTGTTCTTACAAAGCCCATCTATCAAAGTATTGTATGTCACCGTGCTACGTGCACAACCCGTTGTTTCCATTTCTTTTAGCAACACCAAAGCCTTTTCCAAGCCTCCTGTAGAGCAAATGTGATCTATCAGTATGTTATATGTGAACTCATCGGGAGTGCAACCATTTTTCTTCATCTCTTCAAACAATGTTTGGGCAATTTTTAGTTCTCCTGATTTGCATAGGCCTCTAATAAGAGTGTTGAAGGTGTAGACATCTGGTAAAAGACCTTTCAGCGTTAGACCACGAGCTAGCTCCATTGCTTCCTCAAATCGATCTTCGGAGCATAATGTAGTAATAAGCGTGTTATAAGTTACCATGTCGGGTAAGCATTCTCTTTCAACCATTTGACTTAAAATCACCATTGCTTCTTCAATCTTACCACATTTACACAAGCCTGATATAAGTGTATTGTATGTAACAACATCAAGGTCATGACCTTGACTAATCATAACATCTAGGATTTCTAAAGCGTGATCAATATCTCCAATTCTACACAATCCATAAACTAAACTGTTGAACGTAAACTTGTCGGGTCTAAATCCTTTTAAGGCCTCTTCTTGAACAAAACCAAGAGCTTCACCAACCTTTCCTTGTTTGCATAAACCATGTACGAATGCATTAATAGTTACATTAGTAGGTGAGCATCCGATATCAACCATTTTATCTTTAATTCTTAATGCTTCTTTCATATTTCCTTCCTCGATATAACCTTGCATTATAGTAGTAAATGTGAACTCATCCGGGGACAAACCATAACTTTTCATTTCTTCGATCATTGATATAGCGGGTTTAAGTTGATGAGCTTTACACAGGGCCTTGATCAATATATTAAACGTCCATACATCAGGCTTAGCTCCTTTCTCACTCATCGATGAGTAAACTAACTCAACTAACTTAATCCTGCTCTCTTCAACTAACATATTCAACAAGAAGTTATATGTATGGGTGTCGGGTTTGACACCATATTCATTCATCATATTCAAAACTACATTCGTAGCCTCATCAAATAACTGAAACTTAATATAATTTTCAATTATGTTTTGGAAAATACCATTTTCGATTTTACATTGGTACAGTTTCATCTTTTCCAGAATAGACTTTATTTCATCAAAAGATCCTGCCTTTCCCAGCTGCTGAATGATTTCTTCAAAAATTATTGAATCGGGCACGAAGTTCGATTGATTTGAAGCATGTTTAAACAGTTCGAAAGCAGAATGTGGATCTTTTTGGTTACGGATAACGAAAAGGAGGTCTTCTGAGCTAAAATCTAATGGTAGTTGTTGCACAAGATTGAATTTTGATGAAATTGACGAAAATGGCACATGAATCGAATGCTTTTGTGACGGAATTTGGTTTAAGATAGTCACCGTCTGAGAGAAGTAAATATGAGGTGATAATGGAGCTACAAAAGACATCGAAGCGATTGCTCAGACAAGTAGGGTGCATAAACAGATGAATGATCGAGAAATTTCGGTTCCTTTCAGGAAAATTTGACTTGGGAGAATTGGATTTGAGAAAGATAACGAAGACGAAGATAGCTCAACAATTTGTTTGTTTGAGTGAAAATATTTTGGATAAGACAGGGATGGCCAAAATTCTTGAGAAGGGGTTTACAATACAGGAGCCAGGAGCCAATTGGGCTAGGGCTTTTTTAACTTCAAAATTCAAATACCAACATTTAATAGTTTTTACAATTATACGAAGTTTTCTTCTGCTGCTTTACATTCTTAAGTCCACATATTACAATTTATTAAGTTGTCTAATTTTAAATAATTTCGGTCAATGAATAATTATTGACCGATCTAGTAAATCATAAAAATGACAATTTAATGTCTGTATCACATTCTTATTGACAAAAATGTAAAACAATTTTTTCATTCAAGTCTGTACGATTTAAAATTTTCACAATCATACACAAAGTTATCTTAATTCTTTTACACTATTTTGCATTTAAGTTCATAAAATTTCTTTCTTTCTAAAATTAGTATTTTAATCCAAAGAAATATATATACATAATTTTTCCTTTCTAAAGTTGTTTCATAACAAACAAATATATGCATAATTTTTTCTTCCTAAAATTGGTATTATAACAAACATATATAACAGTTTTCCTTTCCAAAATTGGTAAATCAAGTGGATTCATTATCATTAATAAAAATTCATTTTGTGAGGAATAATATTATAACGATAAGTGGTGAATCTTTGTATTCTATATTATTGAAAAACAACGAGTAGTTTTAATTTGAATGTTTTTGTATAAAAGTTACATATTGACTATTTATATCCACAATTTACATTAATCAATGAACAAAAATTATATCATATTACAATTAGAAATATTTTTCATTTGTATTATTATCTTTTAAAGGTAAATGTTTAATATTTTTGAATTTTTGAATTATAAATTAAAATTATCGAGGTATGAAAAAATGGATTAAAAATCTTTTTTCATTGCATAACTAAATGAAAATGGGATTTTAACGTTTTAGGTCATATTTTAACATAATATTTCTCTTAGTAGTCAAATAAGTATTTTTTTTATTACTATGATGATATCATATACTTATTTTTGATAAATATGTGCTGCAAGAACTATAATGAATAAAAATATATAGATTCCTTAGCATTACGCTTCCATTTTTTTAAGTATTTTTGTCGGTTCTCAAGTAATATCTACATTTCAATGTGTACATCATTTACCTTTTAATCAAATGTATCAAAGGTTATTGTTAATTTCAAAATTTATGTACATGAATATTTATCTATAATATTTTATTAAAATATTGATTTTAAAATTAATTAAGAATACTAATTTTCAATTATTTTCTTAGCAAGCAATGAATCCTAAAAAATAATTAATCAATATATAACTTGTTTTATCAACAAAAATGATAACTTAATTTTTATTCAAATATAAAAATACATAAATCTCATAACAAAGATTACATACTTAAGAATATAGCAAGGTTGACTTATATCCTAACAAATCACAATATGTTGCGAACTAAAATCTATTCTTCAAAAATATTTATAACATTATTTTTCTACAACATACCGTTTACAACACATCGATTGTACGCTAGTTAATAAATATAGAATAAAAGCTCATATTCACGAACATAGGCAGTCCATGTATTATAGGGATATCTTATATGTTATATAATAGTAAGGTGATTTTCACTTAAGGTTTCACACCCAGGATAATAAAAAATTTGGACAACACTTCAGAATAATTAATTTGCATAACAAATGATAAAAGAAAGTATCACTAAGTATCACGTTCATTCATCTTCCATTTATAATTTTCTTATAGCATTTCACAAAAACGATAAATTTATTTATATTTTGTTTTGTAATTAGTTTTCTTGAAGTATTGTCCTAGAAACAAATTACCTTGGATAGAGAAGTCCTTCAACCCAATTTCTTATAGTGATATCTTGTTCTGTTTGAACAGCTAATCGTATCTTTTATGTTCTTCATCAATTAAATAGTTATAGAGTTTGCTTGTTAGAATCATTTTATAGATCACGTTTCAAGCTCAAGCCTAAAAAGACATACATAAATACATTTTATTACAGCATTTAGCAAGTCCCAAAATAGCACGTAAAACGTCGTTCGTTTTGTTTATTAGGCATATTAGATTAGGAGTAGGGAGTTGATTTGTTTATATTTTAAAAAAAAATGTTAGAGTAAGATTTCCTAGAATTTCGATGACGGAAACTTCATATATTAGCCACAGTAGGAAAACAAATGAGGCGACATCAACAGAGCTCGGATTAAAGTAGAGATTGCTTGCTACCTTGATGGACTATAGACAAAGGAAAACAATATGAAGACTTTAACACTGTGAATCCATTGCTTTAGATGTATCTTGTTAAAATCACAAGAATCTCACCATAGTCTTCCAAGGCTTTAAACATGCTAAAAATATTTTTTAATAAATTTTTCGAAGCTATTTATTCTTTTAAAAACCTTTTTAAGATTTTCAAAAAATCATGTACACTGGTCTAGCGGTGGGGCCAACCAGTGCATCGATGCATATATTTTCAAACATCCTGAAGCTTATGAGAAAACTGTGAAATGTCATTTCTCTTCTCTTCAATCGGTCGCGACCTTCTCTATAGTTTCTAATGGCGACATATATTTCTCTTCGTCGAAACCCTTCAACATTTATAAATACATATCAATTTCAAAGGAATTTTCAACTTGCTTTTTTGATTTTATTCTCTAATTTCTAAAACCCCTGATTTCAAAAGCTTTCAATAATCAATGATCATCAACTATAAAATCAGTTTTCTGATTTCAACTTGTCCTAAAGCTCTTGCTTGTTCAACTCCAAAAGGATTCTTGTGAGTAACAGGACCCTTTTAACCAAGTCGACAAATCAGTGTATTCAGACACAACCACTGTCGAAGATAGTTTGTATTTTGAGTTAGTGAAAAGACCTGCTCAGTGGTTCGGGCACTGTGTAAACATGTTCCTTCGAGTGAAGTGAGGGCGTTAACTAGTAAAACGCCAAAATTGAGATTCTAGGACTGGATATAGGATATGCTCCAAACCAGTATAAAAATCCCGATGTGCTATTTTTTATTTACTTTACTTTATTACTACTAGTTAATTTGTTTATAAACATATACATATACTATGTTAGTTTGGCCATATATATACTATCCACTAGAATTTCATTTGGTACCAGAGCAGTATCATTCATAAACCGTAACACAGTTTTGTGAGTAATATTTAATATGGCACATGTAAGCATTTTTGTTGAAGGTCGGTCCGCTGCACGACCCCCTACTATTTACTAGAAGTGACTATAATTTTTGGTCACTGGGATGAAAATTTATATGGAAGCAAATCGTCTTGAAATTTGTGATGCCACACAAAATCAATATGTAGTTCTGACTAAACCATTAAGCATGTGGACTGCTAAACAGAAGATCGCTGATACAAATAATTCTAAAGCTATGAATATATTATTTTGTGCTTTAGATAAGAATGAATTTGCTAGTGTGATGATTTGTAAAACTGAATATGATATTTAGCACACACTGCAAGTCACACATCAAGGCAATAAAAAAGTAAAACGGTCTAGAATTGCTATGCTAAAAGGTCGATTCCAAAATTTTAGAATGAAAGGTAATGAAAATGTATCAGATATGAATCTTGTCTTTAA
Source organism: Allium fistulosum (assembly GCA_030737815.1). Classification (NCBI taxonomy): domain Eukaryota; kingdom Viridiplantae; phylum Streptophyta; class Magnoliopsida; order Asparagales; family Amaryllidaceae; genus Allium; species Allium fistulosum. Next base: position 1,146,206,535 of record CM060902.1, read on the forward strand.
GATCTCACTCATGCACTCATCGGATTAAGAGAGACCAATTTGACATTATTTAAAAAAAAATTAAACTCATTAACCAATGATTGGAAAAGAAAAGTATTAGCCATCGAAGAGGCTAATGATCTTCACAACAACTTAAGGTTAAAGAGTTAGTTGGTAAGTTAATAGCCTGTGAAGAAATTTTGCGGGAATAAAAATGCATTATCAGGAAAAGAAAACTATTGCATTTCAAGTTAAAGAGGATTCCAAGCATGACGAAGATAAAATGACATTCATTGCAAAAAACTATAGAAAGTTTAAGAAGTAAATAAAGAGAGGTAACAATAATGGAAACAATAATTCTGCACTTAAATGTTTCGAATGTAACAAACTTGGTTATATAATGAAGGATTGTCCAGGTCAGAATGTTGGGAAAAAGGAGTAAATGTAAGAAAAAAAAAGAAAAATACAACAAGAAGAAAACGCCAGCATTTCAAGCTATATAGGATGATTCTAATTTTTTATCTTCATTGGAAAGTGATAGCGATGATGTGCAAGTAAATGTCCGCTTCATGGTTATAGAAAATAAGATACAATTTGACTTAACATATGTCAAGCCTTTTGAATTTTGCATAGAATTAGATAAAACGTTTAGAAATCTTCGAAAAACTCATAAAGAAACTATAGTAAATCTAAATAAAGTAAAGCAAAATTAGAAATAACTATGCTAAACGATGAAATAAACTGTTTTAGAGGAAGTTATTGACAATCAAGATCTATCTTTAAAATAAATCTAACTTTGAAAATGGAACGGTAATATTGGTAAAAAAAGTTAAAATTATCTAAACAAATTTTATTTACTATTTAAATAAAGATTTGAAATTTTCTATTGAAAATTTAAACTCTAAAATCGATTATTTGGAAAAAGAAAATGGTTCAATACGATGTGTAAGAGAGGCAATAGAACGATGTGTAAAAGCGAAAACACAACGAGTTGTTAGTTATTTCTTAATTCGATCAATGTATAAGTTAAATTATAAATTAAGAATAGATTAATACAAAATATGCATTAAATTTTATGGCATTTTATTTTGTTTTTTGAAGCTTAAAAATCATTCAGAATGATGTGTAAATATTATATGTTGGTTCAATTAAAAAATGAATTCAAATAAAATACTTAACTAATTGATTCAAAGGAGTTAATTAAGCAATTTGACCAAGCAAAGGTCATAGGATAGGCCGATCATATCGTAAAGGGATGCTATGTGGATTTGATCTCCAAGAGGGAAACAATAGGCCTTTAGATTTTGAGAGAAAAGAGGTAGATATTAAATGTCTATGTTCCTATAAATAGGCGGCCTCCATTCTCATCTTCTCTACTCTTAGACAAATAAAACCCTAGTCCCTAGTTAACTTGGTGAAGCCAATATCGCAACTTTTAGCCAAGAAGATAAAGAAGAAAACTAAACAACTTGCGTATTTGACAATCGGTAGGATCGCAAATGTAACAACCCACCTTTTTGGATAGTTTAAATCGACAATAAACCACACATGTCAAACTCAAACCGTTCAAAAGGGAGGATTGTTAATGGGGTAAATAAGAAAATAAGAGAAAGGAAAGAAAAACAATACATAGAATCTCATAGCGGAATGACGAAATATAATAATCAAATAAACAGTTCATGAAGCTGTTTTACAAATACATTTGATTATACTTTTACAATACAATCAGAGTTATATATATACATCAGGTATAATAGGATAGTGCAGCGGAACAACATGATACCGTGGAATAATAATAATATAATACTAATCTCCGTCTTCGTCCTCCAGAAATAAAGTCTTCAACGCTGAAAAGCTCAGGCTGGCCCGAGCGTAATGAAAAGACAAAACTCGAGTCAGAACTAAAAGATCTTATGTAAGTTGAATCAACATAAATAAATATGAGTGTAACGGCTTCAGAGATGTTTACGGGATTTTACATCTCCTATCTAGTGTATAACGTGCGTGCAATAACTTAAGAGATGTTCGAGATTTCCATCTCCTAAGGATCCGTTAAACTATTTATATGTAGTAATTGATAGAGTTAGGGGTATGCCCTATGGGAAATTATGTAATTTGTTACATATATATAACTCGTTGACCAATCATGTTCGAAATAAAAGGTATTTTCTTCCTATTATATACTTGATATAATGTGATTATATTAATTAATTAACTTAATTAAAAGTATATTTAATAGAAAATCCATAAATGGTATATTTTATGATAGTAGTTACAAAGTGTTGTAACCGTGAGTAATTTATCACAACGAAACAAATATACCATTTTAAATGTTCATAGTCAAGATGCATCGAGTGTAACGACCCGCTATTTTGGACCATTCAAATCGATAATAAAACCATACATATCTGACTTGAATAATTCAAAATACCGAATTGTTAATTTAAAATTTGGCAAAGCATAGCATATACAGTAAATAAATCAATCACAGATCACAGACACAGAGTAGAATAATGCAGCGGAATAGATAAAATGATAGTAGTTCATGAAGCTACTATATACATCAGAGTTAGAAAATAAAATACATAAGAATATCTCAAATACAGTGAAGTCTTCAGTACAAGCAGATGACTTCTCTAAACCAATCGGCTGGAAAAGCTGAAAGCTGAATCGATAGTTGGATCTCCAAACGAAGCTCCAAACTCCAAAGGTGAGTCTCAATAGGCTGTATTACTCAGTCTGACCCGAGCGTAAAGCAAAACACAAAACACTCGAGTCAGGATTAACATTCTTATATAAATAAATCCAACCCAAGTGAAATATCAACTGAAATACAAATAACTTAAAGGATGTTGGGATAACCATCCTCTAAGGGTCCATAGAACTATCTACAAGGTAGAAATATACACTATAACACCGTGGTCATTTATACTTCAAAACCAATATCATTTTCATTTCAAATATCTCTATATTTCCCAAAATAGTATTTCTATACATTAAATAATTTATAAAGTAAAGTATTTTCAATTTCCTCAACTTAACAAATCGTTTCAACCCGACCTTCCCATTCAATCTCAATTTATCAATTTAAATTCAACTCAATCCCTAAATTAACCACTTAAATTTTATCGATCTCAAATTCGGATTTGAAATCACAAAATACCCATTTATATTTCAATATATTTCAAAACTTTAAGTATTCAACGTTTCAAACTAAATTTTATTCAATTTAGTTTCCTAAACAACAATTTCAAGTTTTAATTCAACCTAAATTTTCACTTTAATTCAATTTAGTTTCTATATAACAAATTCAACTATATTAATTTCAAATACAGATCTGAATCTCAAAACAAACCATTTAAATTCCAATATAGTTCAAGGCTTAAATATTTAAATGTTCAATATATTTCATATAGATCTCGATTTAACCTCATTATTAATTAGTCTTGAAATACTCCCTCATTAGATTCAATATCATTTAAGTAACCTTAAATTACATTTTACTCAATATTACTTTAATTTATTTAAACGTGAAATATTCATTAAATCACTTAAATCAAAAATCCAGTTATACAATCATACCTTTAAATTTCCCATTCAATAATTTCAAATTGATTTAATTAAATAGGTCCTTATTTAAATACCATTTTTAATAAACCCAAATTTATCTCCCAATCTTAATTTTTCAATATATTACAAGAAAATCTATTTGAAACATAGATTTACTTGTATACTTAACCACATTATATGTATTAAATCAATCTAATTTATCAAATATTACTACTAAATCTATATATAAAATTTCCATTTTTATACATCTTAAGAATCAAAATTTATTAACCCGTATATTTCTTTCCAAAATCATAGAAATTATTTCCAAAATATTTATATATGGACCATCGGTGTCTGTATGTATTTTTCCTATCATATAGTCAAGTGCTACGGATATTTATCATTTCAATCCGTACACTAAATATATACGGGTGGATATCATTTCAACCCGTAATCCCAAACTTAATTAAATGAAAATCGCTTGGGTCTATCATTTCAATCCATAACGAAATTCTCCTATTCTAAAGTCCGTTCGGGTATGTATCATTTCAACCCATAGTGATTTCTATACTAATAGGGAACTTGCAGAGTGATAACAGATATGAAAATAATAACAACAGGCATATATCATTAAAAATAAATATAAAGAATAGGATATGGTGTCATATCCCATAAGTGAACAGTTATAGATAATAACATATATAACAATTTAAATAACTACAGCAGCATATTTCAATTGTCGTTTCAATTGAAATCAAATTTAATAAATATAAGAACGTTAATCGTGAGTGATTGCTCACCTTTCGAGGCTAAATAGATTTGACAAGGAAACGAGCTACGAATTCCAAGCGACGTTAGATGGATACGATTCGATGGAGAAAACGGGCACGACGGACAAAGCTGATAACAGGAATCGACGGAATCAAATTAGAACCGGGTTTGATGAAGAAAATTGGTATAAGAGAATTTGAAAACAATATCCATTTAAAGCACATATACATATATAAATCAAAATAAATATATTATTTTCTTATTAAATTAATATTTCTTTTTAAGACCAATATCAAAACAAAATACGTATGTAAGAAAAATCATTGTTTTGTATTAAAAATCAAATGTAATAAAATATGAAATAAATATTGTAACTTTCATATTGAAATGTACATAAACACATGCAAGTTTAAAGAAAAACAATGTTGAGACCCATTTTCAACATAACTTATATTAACTGCGACAAAGAAAGCTATAAACACTTGTTATTCAATATATATATAGCTTAGTTAGCATTACTAAATGCATAAACCAAAACTGATGAAAATAGAAAGTATGAATTAATGATGGCCTTGCCTATTTATGTTAAACTATCCCAGTTTATACATCAAAATTTTGCCTTCCTTTACATAAATTTAAACATTATCTTTTAATTGTAAATACTTAGACCCAAAATGTATAGCCAACAATCAAATGCTCCTAGAACCGGGACTGTAAAATATAAAGAAAAGTGACAAAATAGTTTAAACATACTTCTCCAAATACCATGTGACCTTAATATAAAGAGATCCTTTATATATATATATATATATATACGTGTAAATTATAAACTTTTATGTTACATTGAAAATCAAAACATGTAAAAAAAATATATAAAGAAAAACATGTTGTGCTTAAAATAAAGGAAAAGCAATATAAACAATAAGAAAACAAAAGAAAAGGATGAAAAAGAAGAAGAAAAAAAAAGTAAGAAGAAAAAAAAAATTAGTGCAGCCATTTACCTACAGAAGAAGCTTCACACGCAAGAGAGGAGATGAAGGTCTATTGATATGGAGTAGGGTATGTACGAGTGATTTGTATTTATAAGAGAATCCCCACATTGATAAAGTGGAAAGAAATTTTGTTTAAAGTGGCAAGAAATAAAGATAGAAATGGCTAAAATTTAGCTGAGAATAATTTATGCTTTGAACGTATGCCATAATTTAAGCAAAAGACACTGATTTCAATGATATTAATAGCCAGGAATAGGAACGTTTCAAACGTGAATTGGGAAAATTATCTGCTTAAAATTGAGGAATGCTAAAAGCAATAGACAGATAGACCAGAGGTAACGTATCAATTTGAAAATAAACTGAGATGATGGAAAAGTAACAGCTATACGTTTAAAGAAATAAATTTTTGTTTGTTTGGAGAGCACGTAATGAGTTTGGAAATGAAGGATATTAAAATGGAAAAAGGAATGGACAGAGAAATTCAAGCAAAGATAAACGTATAGAAATAAATATAGAGTAGTGGAAATTTAAAAGTTAGAAAGCTTAAATCAAGGAAATATCAAATGCAACCGGCCAAAATAGGGGAAAGGTGATATAAACAAAATGTAAAAGCAACGGTGATCCTTAAATTTAGCTGAATTATTAAGGCAAATAAATATGGAGCATTGGTTAGTAACGCACGAAATTCGGAAATAACAAAGGAAAGGACCGGTCAAATAAATGAATGTAACGTGCAACGAATATAAAGTTTATATAAATAAAAGAAATCAATGAATGCGAAATAACGTATAGTATTTTATACGTTTCAACTTTTGAAATGGCATGGATGGATAGAGGAAATAAATTAAAATATGTATAAAGTTTGAATGCTGGTGAATAGAGGAAATAAATTAAAATAAATATGTATAAAGATTAGATTTTAAAATAAGATTTTTAAACAATATTGAATGCGTTGTTCATATATATTTTTCATATAGTTAGTACAATATACGCTAAATTTATACAAAAAGTAACGTATCTAAATTTATACGTTACTTATTTATTCTATGCCTATTAATTTATATGTTACTTATTTATTCTCTACCTATTAATTTATACGTTACCTATTTATTCTCTACCTATTAATTTATACTTTACTTATAAATAAAATATCATTATGTTAACTACCAAATTAAATGTTCATTTTAATACATTCTCTTTCCTTAATGGAAAGATTTCAACAAATACAAATATTAATTTCGTATTAAAATCAAATAAAAATCTAATTCAACTACTTATATTTAATTTTACGTAATCCAAACATTAAATTTTTATTTCAAAATATTATTATTTAAAATTTCTTACAAATTCAATTAAATAAGTTATTCAAATCGTTTAAAATTTATGGGTTGTTACACTCTCCCCCACTCAAAACTTTTCATCCCCGAAAAGGAAGGAGGTAGGAGAATAGCAACAAACAGAAAGAAAAAATAGATTGAAGTACAAGATAAACAATTAATTTAAAACTATACAAATTTTACTTGAAATATTCATTCAAAACTTCATTTGAAATTTAATTTTCTTTAATACTTTAATACCTTTCAAAACTCCTTTGAAAACAATTATTTACATTATTACTTATATTTACAAAGAAGCTATTGAAAATTTTAAATCCAAAAAAAAAAACTTTTTTTATTTATCTCAAGATACTTCCAACATTATAATAAATTAATAATCATTCTCTTTAAATATGTTATAATTAATTAATAACTTCTGAAACACTAAAATTTTTCTATTATACCATGTAGTATATAAATAAACAATATTTTAAAGGATATATTCAAAAGAAGGAAAGAAGGAAAGAAGATAGATTCGGAAAAGAGAATATAGGTGAATAAATAAAGCAGGGCAGATAAGGTGGATTCAAAAGAATAGTATCGAGCACGAATAATTAATTTAGAACCATAAGAATTTCAATTTCAAATATTAATACAGAATTCCTTTGTTGAAAGTACTTTTATAATAAAATATTTTTATAACTCGATGTTTCAACAAGTTTATCCTTGTTCCTGTAGACTCTGGTAGTGCGTTGATCAGGCGCAAAACTAGAATTCTCCAGGTACTTAGTAGACTTGTTTTAACACCTAGTGAAAATACTGGAAAAACTTTTAAAAAAAAAATAGATATGGAAAGTACAATCCAAACAAAAAAACAAACAAAACCTTTGTCTAACCATGGTTCGCAGATACATAATGGTTACGCCTGGATCCTCCAGGAATCAATCCATATCCGTAAGTTTTCTCAGCCGTGCGAGTTACGCCATGATGACTAGTAGAGTGCAGGATACACAATGGTTACGCCTGGATCCCCCAGGAAACAATCCGTACCCCTAGGCAAGACTCAGCCAGGCAGTTGCGCTATGCAGTCGCGCTCGTAAGACCATGGGTAACGCCATGGAATTCGATGGACACTCGAGTATCATATTCGGAAAACCAAAAATCAGAGAATATCGATTGAATGAATCCACAATGTGGCCACAAAGCGGATATCAAGCAGAAGGCACTTTCCATATCTTTACTTCGAAATATGTATCATATAGTACCTTTCAAATTAATTTCAAATATCATACTTATATAAAGTCCATTATATATAAGATTAAATTTTCAAATCAAATACCTTTCCAAAATCAATAGTATATCAAATCACACTTATCTAGACTTCAATTATATAAGATTTCACTTTTCAAATTGAGTACCTTTTCAAATCTATAGTTTTCGAATCAACCTCATACTTATACAGACAAAATTTTTTTTTATAAGTTCGATAACTCCCAAATCAGGTATTTAGAAAAAAATAAGGTTCTCAAATTTTAATTTGTTTCAATATTAGTTTAGTTTCAAAATCATATACAATCTTACTAAATTATTTCTTCTTAATTTAAATATCTTTAGTTTCAAAGTTTCCAACATAATAAATTTAGAAAATAATCCAAGTTTCTAAATCAATATCATTTAAGTCAACCAATTCATTTCAAAAATCAATGGTTTTCAAAATCAATTTTATACCTACATAAGGTCCATCTTATATAAGGATGAAATTTTACAAAATAAATTTCGCTGTATGGAGAGCCATATGGGATTGAATATCTTTGCTTTTATGGGTTATATATCTTTGTAATTTAAATTGGAAATTTTCTTTTAGTAAGCAAGATATTCTAACATGATAGCTTTCAATTTCAGCGTCAAAACATATCAATGATATTAGAATATAAGATGTACATACGTCATCATTTCACAAAATCACATTTGATCGCTCGCTCGATCACACAAGTTCGCTTTCGAACTAGTATTGTTCATTCGACTTCCCTAATGCAGATTTCGATCTGGTTTCTCGACTAGAAGCCATCAGTCTCCTTGCATAGCCATATACTATGATAGAGAATTCTAGAATCAAGCCCAAAATCCATATCAAATATTCGCCATCAAGAATCGAATGAAAAATCCTAACACGAAATGGTGTGATTCACCTTGAACTTGTGTACTCAAACCTGGATCAACTTAATTATGCGAATAAAACAGCATACGTACAACTTATATATTTCAAAATCTTAAAACCAGTTTCAAAATACCGGAGTTCAATTCTCGAATTTCAAATTTAAAATCCTTTAGTTATAAATCATTTTTAGATAGATCAAATTTCTTATATATTTTCTTTTTCAAAATTACAAATCCTTTCGAAACCTCAAATTCTCATTTTAAAAAGGGTATATAATCTTTATGGAAAACATTTCACTTTTATATATAGAATAAAATCATATTTATCAAGATAATACTTTCGATATATAAAACAATTTCTAAAGTATAAACAAGCCCGATTTTAAAAGGATGATTTAAGAATGGATTTCAAAACAAGGATAGAGATTCAAATTAGAGAACTCTAATCAAACAAAAATTTTGATTCGAGGATAGGCTCGATCGAAGATGAGATAAATAAAATTTCAAAACAGAAGATGGATATACTTATATAAATCGTGGGTGACCTTAATCAGTCAACCATGATTTCAAAATAAGATCGGTGTAGAATTCTGAGGCAAATCGTCATTCGATCGCCAGAGCTAGAATTCGGCATAACAAGAGATAGCAGCATCTAAATCGAGTGATATATAAATCTTCGGTGAATCAATGCCAATTGTAAAGGAGTTTCACCCCTTTACAAAACATTCAAAGATCGGCGGGATCGCCTATTCTTATAGAGATTATTCGAAGTGGAGTTATGGGATAATCCAGAATCAAAAGAATACCAATAGAGAGAGACAAGAACGAATTTTGGAACCGTAGGGAACGTTCCAAAGTTCAAAGGAAATCGAGTCAAAAGGAAGAGATTAAACTCAAACGAAAGTGATTCTGTAAATAAATTTACAATATATGCCAAGTTTCGTCTAGAGGCAAAGCTCTGATACCAACTGTAACGACCCGCTATTTTGGACCATTCAAATCGATAATAAAACCATACATATCTGACTTGAATAATTCAAAATACCGAATTGTTAATTTAAAATTTGGCAAAGCATAGCATATATAGTAAATAAATCAATCACAGATCACAGACACAGAGTAGAATAATGCAGCGGAATAGATAAAAGGATAGTAGTTCATGAAGCTACTATATACATCAGAGTTAGAAAATAAAATACATAAGAATATCTCAAATACAGTGAAGTCTTCAGTACAAGCAGATGACTTCTCTAAACCAATCGGCTGGAAAAGCTGAAAGCTGAATCGATAGTTGGATCTCCAAACGAAGCTCCAAACTCCAAAGGTGAGTCTCAATAGGATGTATTACTCAGTCTGACCCGAGCGTAAAGCAAAACACAAAACACTCGAGTCAGGATTAACATTCTTATATAAATAAATCCAACCCAAGTGAAATATCAACTGAAATACAAATAACTTAAAGGATGTTGGGATAACCATCCTCTAAGGGTCCATAGAACTATCTACAAGGTAGAAATATACACTATAACACCGTGGTCATTTATACTTCAAAACCAATATCATTTTCATTTCAAATATCTCTATATTTCCCAAAATAGTATTTCTATACATTAAATAATTTATAAAGTAAAGTATTTTCAATTTCCTCAACTTAACAAATCGTTTCAACCCGACCTTCCCATTCAATCTCAATTTATCAATTTAAATTCAACTCAATCCCTAAATTAACCACTTAAATTTTATCGATCTCAAATTCGGATTTGAAATCACAAAATACCCATTTATATTTCAATATATTTCAAAACTTTAAGTATTCAACGTTTTAAACTAAATTTTATTCAATTTAGTTTCCTAAACAACAATTTCAAGTTTTAATTCAACCTAAATTTTCACTTTAATTCAATTTAGTTTCTAAATAACAAATTCAACTATATTAATTTCAAATACAGATCTGAATCTCAAAATAAACCATTTAAATTCCAATATAGTTCAAGGCTTAAATATTTAAATGTTCAATATATTTCATATAGATCTCGATTTAACCTCATTATTAATTAGTCTTGAAATACTCCCTCATTAGATTCAATATCATTTAAGTAACCTTGAATTACATTTTACTCAATATTACTTTAATTTATTTAAACGTCAAATATTCATTAAATCACTTAAATCAAAAATCCAGTTATACAATCATACCTTTAAATTTCCCATTCAATAATTTCAAATTGATTTAATTAAATAGGTCCTTATTTAAATACCATTTTTAATAAACCCAAATTTATCTCCCAATCTTAATTTTTCAATATATTACAAGAAAATCTATTTGAAACATAGATTTACTTGTATACTTAACCACATTATATGTATTAAATCAATCTAATTTATCAAATATTACTACTAAATCTATATATAAAATTTCCATTTTTATACATCTTAAGAATCAAAATTTATTAACCCGTATATTTCTTTCCAAAATCATAGAAATTATTTCCAAAATATTTATATATGGACCATCGGTGTCTGTATGTATTTTTCCTATCATATAGTCAAGTGCTACGGATATTTATCATTTCAATCCGTACACTAAATATATACGGGTGGATATCATTTCAACCCGTAATCCCAAACTTAATTAAATGAAAATCGCTTGGGTCTATCATTTCAACCCATAACGAAATTCTCCTATTCTAAAGTCCGTTCGGGTATGTATCATTTCAACCCATAGTGATTTCTATACTAATAGGGAACTTGCAGAGTGATAACAGATATGAAAATAATAACAACAGGCATATATCATTAAAAATAAATATAAAGAATAGGATATGGTGTCATATCCCATAAGTGAACAGTTATAGATAATAGCATATATAACAATTTAAATAACTACAGCAGCATATTTCAATTGTCGTTTCAATTGAAATCAAATTTAATAAATATAAGAACGTTAATCGTGAGAATATAAGAACGTTAATCGTGAGTGATTGCTCACCTTTCGAGGCTAGATAGATTTGACAAGGAAACGAGCTACGAATTCCAAGCGACGCTGGATGGATACGATTCGATGGAGAAAACGGGCACGACGGACAAAGCTGATAACAGGAATCGACGGAATCAAATTAGAACCGGGTTTGATGAAGAAAATTGGTATAAGAGAATTTGAAAACAATATCCATTTAAAGCACATATACATATATAAATCAAAATAAATATATTATTTTCTTATTAAATTAATATTTCTTTTTAAGACCAATATCAAAACAAAATACGTATGTAAGAAAAATCATTGTTTTGTATTAAAAATCAAATGTAATAAAATATGAAATAAATATTGTAACTTTCATATTGAAATGTACATAAACACATGCAAGTTTAAAGAAAAACAATGTTGAGACCCATTTTCAACATAACTTATATTAACTGCGACAAAGAAAGCTATAAACACTTGTTATTCAATATATATATAGCTTAGTTAGCATTACTAAATGCATAAACCAAAACTGATGAAAATAGAAAGTATGAATTAATGATGGCCTTGCCTATTTATGTTAAACTATCCCAGTTTATACATCAAAATTTTGCCTTCCTTTACATAAATTTAAACATTATCTTTTAAATGTAAATACTTAGACCCAAAATGTATAGCCAACAATCAAATGCTCCTAGGACCGGGACTGTAAAATATAAAGAAAAGTGACAAAATAGTTTAAACATACTTCTCCAAATACCATGTGACCTTAATATAAAGAGATCCTTTTTAAATATATATATATATACGTGTAAATTATAAACTTTTATGTTACATTGAAAATCAAAACATGTAAAAAAAAATATATATAAAGAAAAACATGTTGTGCTTAAAATAAAGGAAAAGCAATATAAACAATAAGAAAACAAAAGAAAAGGATGAAAAAGAAGAAGAAGAAAAAGTAAGAAGAAAAAAAAATTAGTGCAGCCATTTACCTACAGAAGAAGCTTCACACGCAAGAGAGGAGATGAAGGTCTATTGATATGGAGTAGGGTATGTACGAGTGATTTGTATTTATAAGAGAAGCCCCACATTGATAAAGTGGAAAGAAATTTTGTTTAAAGTGGCAAGAAATAAAGATAGAAATGGCTAAAATTTAGCTGAGAATAATTTATGCTTTGAACGTATGCCATAATTTAAGCAAAAGACACTGATTTCAATTATATTAATAGCCAGGAATAGGAACGTTTCAAACGTGAATTGGGAAAATTATCTGCTTAAAATTGAGGAATGCTAAAATCAATAGATAGATAGACTAGAGGTAACGTATCAATTTGAAAATAAACTGAGATGATGGAAAAGTAACAGCTATACGTTTAAAGAAATAAATTTTTGTTTGTTTGGAGAGCACGTAATGAGTTTGGAAATGAAGGATATTAAAATGGAAAAAGGAATGGACAGAGAAATTCAAGCAAAGATAAACGTATAGAAATAAATATAGAGTAGTGGAAATTTAAAAGTTAGAAAGCTTAAATCAAGGAAATATCAAATGCAACCGGCCAAAATAGGGGAAAGGTGATATAAATAAAATGTAAAAGCAACGGTGATCCTTAAATTTAGCTGAATTATTAAGGCAAATAAATATGGAGCATTGGTTAGTAACGCACGAAATTCGGAAATAACAAAGGAAAGGACCGGTCAAATAAATGAATGTAACGTGCAACGAATATAAAGTTTATATAAATAAAAGAAATCAATGAATGCGAAATAACGTATAGTATTTTATACGTTTCAACTTTTGAAATGGCATGGATGGATAGAGGAAATAAATTAAAATATGTATAAAGTTTGAATGCTGGTGAATAGAGGAAATAAATTAAAATAAATATGTATAAAGAATAGATTTTAAAATAAGATTTTTAAACAATATTGAATGCGTTGTTCATATATATTTTTCATATAGTTAGTACAATATACGCTAAATTTATACAAAAAGTAACGTATCTAAATTTATACGTTACTTATTTATTCTATGCCTATTAATTTTTATGTTACTTATTTATTCTCTACCTATTAATTTATACGTTACCTATTTATTCTCTACCTATTAATTTATACTTTACTTATAAATAAAATATCATTATGTTAACTACCAAATTAAATGTTCATTTTAATACATTCTCTTTCCTTAATGGAAAGATTTCAACAAATACAAATATTAATTTCGTATTAAAATCAAATAAAAATCTAATTCAACTACTTATATTTAATTTTACGTAATCCAAACATTAAATTTTTATTTCAAAATATTATTATTTAAAATTTCTTACAAATTCAATTAAATAAGTTATTCAAACCGTTTAAAATTTATGGGTTGTTACATCAAGACTGGATATCGATGTATCCGTTGAGACTGGAGTACGTAACGCTCTCCAAATGTTGGGCAGTGTATTACTCATGACTGCTGGGGGCACCTAGGGGTTACGTACTAATAGTTATTGGATAACTATGGAACGACTCACTCGATAGTTTTCTGTTGGTTAATATAACTAAGGTCAAGAAGAAAATATTGATGTGACCGATTTACACAGTTCTCTCGACTTGAAAATACTGTGGATCTTCAATATGAAAGCTCCGCTTTGATTATAGCTAAATCATGGTATGGCGTCCTCAAGTGACTATGGTTGGGTCGAGCGAATGTATTGAAAGTGAAGCACTATTCAAGAGAGGATTCGTCTCCTTAGTTATATGTGGTTGGTATCACAGTCAACTCAAGTCAATTCAAAGTCAAAGTCTCTGGCCAGAGCATTTTGGTTAATAATAATTGTTATTATTGAACCAAGGACTTTGTATTTGGACTATAAAGTTAAATGTGGATGATGTTGGAATTTTGACCATTACCAAATTCCATAATCCAAAGTGATATATTTTTGACGAAGAGAATTAGTGTAAACGAATGTCACAACTGGGTAACACTTATTAAACTAAAATTAGATTTTATCGAAAATGAGTAAGCGATAAATTTGGCCATAATGTCACACCACCTGCTAAATGACGTGTGAACGTTAACATTAGAATAGTTCGATGTTAATCGCTAACCAAATTTACACCCAAGAGTTGTGAGAAATGCAGATTACAGATCTTAAGGCTGTAATAACACTAGAGGGGGGTTGAATAGTGTTTTATGTATTTTTTAAATCTTTTTGAATTTTGTTCAATTTAAACACCAATAAATGCAATTCACAAACACAGATATAATCAAATAATCAGACACAGATGCAAATCTATACTATTATATTATTAGTGAGTTCAATTTTAAGAGCACACAAGCCCCCTTGAATTTTGGCAACTGAACAGTCATCGAATTTATATCTATACTATTATATTATTTATATTATTGGTCCTTCTGTACTTCTCACCCGTTCGACCATAATATTTCCTTCTCCAAATAAAACTAATCTGACCGTCTCTCATCCTTCCTAATACCTAATTTTATTTCAAAATAACTTTAATGGTGATCTTTCAACTGCTGCTTTTCCTCCAGTGAAGCCAACAACCGTCCGCCATCGCTGATTCGAGCATCTTCTACTTGGGTCAAATTTAAAGCGCATGAATTCCCCAAAATCAATGATAAATGCAAAACCCTAATTTCCAGAATGGCCTTACATCACAAAAACCGGTCTACTGATCTTAAGTATGAACCTTTGAGCTGTGCGCGAAGATGATGGGTCTCAACATACGAATTTCGCGGAGAGGTTGCTGGCGTTGCCGGCACCGGAGAAACCAGGTACGTCATTTCTGTTTGTTTTAGTTTTGTTAGATTCGTTCTTAAGTTACTTAATGTTGGTGTTTGCTAATTGGTTTATTTCTGTTGGATTTCATGTTTATTAGAGATTCAGTGTATACTGATGTTGCTTCTTTAGGTTCGGCAACAGTATTTATAAAAAGTTTGGTTTGGTTGGGTTTATGTTATGTACACATTTTCAAAAAAAATTCCTTCCTCTCATGCTTGGTGTAGATTTTTAACCTTTGATTGTTGGTTTGCTGATCTCGGGTTTTAATATTCATCCACATTGATTTATATAAAGTAGCTATTTAATGATATTTAACTAAATATTATGTTTATAACATACTTAACTTGAAAATTTTAGTGCTATCTGAAAATCATTATAAAATTTTAATATGGAACTCAATGGAAATTTGATTGGAGGTTGCATATCATATGGACATCAAATTTATTATTGATAATGATTGTAGGAGAATACAGAAAACCAATAGAAGGATCCATTTGTAGTCATTATTTGCTATGAATCCACTTGCTCTTTAAAATGCTTTGGAGATTTCTGAAATTATTGTTCATTTCAAAGTACGACACTATTGATCAATCAGGTTATTGCCTTTTTGGACATTTCTACATCATCGTCAATTGGCATACGAGATTGAAATAGCTATGCATTTTTAGTTATTGTTAAATAAAGTGAATAATAATTTGTCACTCACATAGCTATCGATTTTTATTTTCGTTTATTTGAGGTCATTAGTTTGCTAGCTTAAATCTGGACTTTGATCATCATTTGAAACTAAACTGCATTTCTCAATGTGGGACATACCAGTGATTATTTGATGTTGCCTTTGATGCTAAGCAACAAGTAATATCAATTAGTAATATTTTCAAATAACCAATTATTTCAAAGTCACTTTAATATCTAAATACATCGTTCATGATTCATGATATACTGAACCTTATTTCTGTTAAGAGATACCATGTGCCTTCCCAACAAATTATATATGACACATCAGTATAAAATCAAATGAAGGGATAATGTATTTTAAACATGTTTGAAAGATATGATATGTCTATCAGTTTTGTGATCTTTTTGGATTGTTTTGACCAAATACCAACAATAATAACATAGCTTGCTACGCCAATATTTAACCCTAAGTTTTCTTCTAATAATTTCACTGGTGTAATAATTACCTATCGATTGAAATTTAACTCCATTACAACTTTTACCATTAAAGCTAGATACATTAACCCTTCAAGCCTTCTTTATTAAATGTAATTTTTTCAAAATAGGTTAAGCATGCCATTTGATTGTTAGATATAATATCTTGGAATAGTTAATCCCATTCACTTGAGTTCTCGATAGAATCTAGATTTCAAAGTTTATTCAAAACTTTTCAGAAAACATGGTTTCTCAGTAGAATGAACAATTTGCATTATTCTTGAGTTACTTAAAGTATTATTTGTATCATCCTGCTTAGAACTACATTTTTGAAGAGTCGGACACTAGAATACTAGCTTAATATTAAGTTTATTTTTACAAGCAGGCACAAAACATAAATTTTCATCTCCTATAAAACCGCTTTAAACTTCATTTCATTCTATTGCACACGTATGATTTAGTATCCACAATACTGTATGATTATTTTTGGATTGCATGCTAATTTTAATCATCATTTTACAGGACCAAACTATGAGGGGATCCAAGAAGTTTTGGGTAACTATCAATCATAGATTAGGATCATGTCTTTATCGATGTGTGTTGAACTAATCTGTTCCACCTGTAAAGGTATAACCATCCACATTCTTATACATTTCAAATTAATTTTCATATAATATACAGAAATATATGTATAGAGCTAGCCAAAACATGAAACATAAGAATTATGTGCACGAGCTTAGTACTTCAAATAGCATATATGTATTCCATTGACATTTATATAATTGTAATGTACACAACTAACATTGAGTTTCAAAGTTGATCCCATGTGAACAATCAAATTTATTTTTGTTTTTTCATTTGTTTACAAGTGGTTTCAACACCAAGTTGTGAATGTTTATATGTTTCTTCTCTTTGCCCTAGAGTAAAATTCAATTGAAACATTTTATATAGACCACATTTTGCTATTGGATCACCTTTTTATACCTTTTTATAGAGACAGATGCATGTAGTTCAATTTTAGTCTTTAAAGTATGGAATCATTATAATTATTGAAGTTTCATTGCAGAAAAATATTAAAAGGTAATACTTCGTGAAAACATTTGTACTAAGCAAGCTTAAAATTATGCATAACTGGAAAAAATATGAACCACTTATGGGGACACCATTCATGTTATTTCATATATTGGAAGTCCTACAAAGCATGATTTTGAAGGAGAAGGTGCAACAATGGCTAATACTAATTAGGTAACTTCTAGACACAAAGCAAAATGATAACTGCCAAGGTAGCAAAAAACTATTCATGCATTCTCTATTATGCAAACATTCAATTGCATTGATTTGCCTTTGAAGTTTACTTATTTTCTTTAAGTCATGAATGTCAAGAATTGTACTCTTTACGTTGATCAACACAGTAAATTTTGGGGTGTGAAATCATCTCATTTGGACATTTCATCTTCTTAATAACAATTAATATTTGGGTATCTAATCTTATGTGTGTATGTGCAGGTTTCCCTTATTCCTGAAGGTCACAACTTCAATGTATAAAACTCTAGCTCTGGCTATGGACGTCTCTGAAGAAGAGGTAAGGTTCAAAATATATTCTTAAGCTGATATAAAGATTTGTTTGGCTGCCAACGTGTAACTTACAACATGTTATTGAGCAAAAAAAAGAAACTTTTTTTACAGGTGGCAACCCACAAATTATATTTTCCTTCTATTTGTTTTTCACTATCGATATATCATCCTTCTATGACATTGTTTTTGTGTAAGCTTGGTTATGTTTTATGCTGAATTGATCATTATATTAGGCTGAGTCTTTTAATAGGTAAGTTAGATTACATTTGTGTTTAGAAGCCATAAACATCATTTTCAGTCCTTAACATAATACTTTTACATTCATAAACATGGTTATTCTATGTGTTAAAATTAAAACTATAACATAGCAATTTATTTCCTCCAAGGCATATGTCGGTGTATATCTTAGCCAGTTTTAGCCTTAAGCTAAAAAATTAAGGTGCAACAAATAATTATCACCTACTGATTTGAATTATATTACAAATGGTTTTTGTGCTTTTCATCTAGAACAAAAATGCAAACTAAATCATCATTGATTAATGTTATAGGACGAAAATGTCATAAGTTAAATTTGTAATTTTTTTATACCTTTGTTTGAACTAATTATGAATTGAGATGACGTAGACTATACCAAATTTGTATCTTGTGTGTTAAGACTTACATTATCATATAATCAACTATTGTTATTTCACTTCAAGCAGCTTGATAACTTTTCTGATTGACAAATAACCTATAATAGCTTTCTCAAGGAGAAACCTTTTGCCACTAAAAGCACTTACTGCAACAATTAGATTGGTAAATTTACAAAACTTATAAAGCTATATTTGAAAAAGCATATGTCAGTCGTCTAATATTTGTAGCTGGCTGAATTTATGCTGATAGTTTGATCAACATTATGTGATTTAATAAGTATTTTTTTGTCTTATTGTGGTGCTTTCGAGTTTGTTATAAAGAATAACAGAAGGGTTGTCAGGTGCACTATTGAGCAACAAACTACCAAACTTTTTATTTTTATAATTCTATGAATTTGTTTTACATTTTTATTCTCAGGTAATTCTTGAGAGAGCTTTTCCTGATATATGGAAGATGGTGGGAACATGTTATTAAATTAACCAGGTCAGGTGTTTTTATGTCATGGTGTATTTTTGTTGTGCTCAAAAAGTTTTAAAAGAAAGTTGATGGAAATAATGATTGTTGTGCTTAGAATAGGAAAGTTGATAGTATTGAATGCATTAGGTGGTGTGATTATTATCAAAAGTTGAGTTTTATACCTAAAATGATGACAGTATCAAATGTGAAATATTATAAAACTACTAAATCAGTTGGTCTGTTCTCAAATAGAGTAAGTTATAGGAAAAGCATAAATCGCATGATTTTAAACTGTGCATATGGAACCAACCATCCTTATGCATGAGAAGAGAAACATGGTTGTTAAGTTAAACCAAGGTTAGGTTGCATTTGCGATAAATTGAAAGTAGGTTGCGTTTGCATGAGGATATTTCTCTATTTCAAAATTGACGTTAAATTTCAATTTAGTATAGGCATCATATTAAACACCATTCAATTGAATGCAAAAATTAAAATATAAACCATAAGTATTTCTTGGATAAAAAAAAGATACGTCTGATAAGCAGTTTTACGCTAGCTATCGCTTTTTGGACCATTTGCTACTCTTCAACTGTTTGACGTTATTGGTTCGGTTTGTTTTCAATTTCTCTATCATTCGATTTGATCCACCCATTCTCTTTTAACTCATGATGTTTACTTCTTATACACTAGAAAGAACATGGCATTATTTATACGATAATTGAACCTATTTGACATTGTTTATTGACGACAGAATCAGATGGAATGGAGATGGCCATTTATATGATAATAGAATAGCAGCCTAATTGTATTTGTCCAATGATAAGCAACGGGGCATTACCTTAACCATTATGTTTTCTAACTATTATTATACATCAAGTATTTGCAGTCGTGTCGTTGAAGAATAGCTCGATCACGATGGTAGTATGGCTGGATGAAGATGGAAATATTAACAAACAACTATAGAGTGCACTGACATGCTACTTATACTATAGGATTTGTTTTGACTTATGCGCTTGAACGTACCAAAACAATATATTGCTGTCAACTGATAATAAAGCTTTTATCATGCCTTTTGTCCATGGTTTTCCCCAATCAATATATTCACGGTGCTACACTATCCTATGTTACTCTTTATGTGGTCTGTGTATTTGCTGTCAACTAGCAGTTAACT
Source organism: Allium fistulosum (assembly GCA_030737815.1). Classification (NCBI taxonomy): domain Eukaryota; kingdom Viridiplantae; phylum Streptophyta; class Magnoliopsida; order Asparagales; family Amaryllidaceae; genus Allium; species Allium fistulosum. The sequence continues at coordinate 1,146,227,048 of CM060902.1, forward strand.
AATGTTTTTGTTGAAAATTATAATAAAAATTATGTCCATGTAGCATGTTTTCTATCTTAAATTTAGCAACAACAGCCACATAAAATATTATGCAGTGTTCCACTACAATAGTGTGACGATCTTTATGCCTGACTGAAACTTACACACAGTTTATCCAGATATCTCATCCATTTCATTGATAATTAACAAGCTCTTTAGGCAGCCTATTGATGGCTATTATGTTCACTTTCCCTTCTTCAGTACTATAATTTTCTTTATAACAATACATATCTTTACTAATCTCTATACATAAACTTTACAGCCATGGTTAAGCAAGTGTAACATGACAGTAGTATGGTAGCGACATTTGATATGTAAGAGAATGGCAGCACATGAAATTTGTAATTTGCTACAACTGTAGTTGTTTTGATATGATAGTGTTTCTTTTCCTCCCTTTGTGAACATTTTTTTTACTGAAATTCAAAGCAAGCTGGTGTAACAAATATTTCAAACACTTTGCTACTCAATCATAGAAAGTACTTGGTCCTTAAAGTAATCAAATGATTGCCGTTTCGTCCATTTGCAGTGACTTCAATGATCATATTGAGACTTTATTCACTACAAAACATGCTCTATAGCCTAGCATAATCTCATGTCTTAAGATAAACCAACAATACTGTACGCTTTAATAAGGATACATGCTGAACTTTAGTTCTTTCCTCCTTTGATCCACTGGATAGTGCATCCTCCTAGAAGTAGTTCTTAAGCTAAATTTCATTTTTTTTAAAATTTTCTTTTCAATATGCTAAAAAATAGACATATTAATCTAATAAACGTCACCATACTTATAATTTAGTGTAAATAGACACTAATATATAACATCTAATAAATATTTAGTTTTAAATCTTATAAACATATAACAATGAAAGATATGATGCTGTAACCATTAATCGTGCAAATATATTCATCTTCATGTAACTAAAAGAACTCTAGAAATATTCATTTAAAAAATTACAGAATTCCGTGTGCGTAGCACGGGTTTGCACTAGTACTAAATAAAAGCAGTAAAGGAAAGAACACACCAGGATTTTATACTGGTTTGGAGTTACCCTACATCCAGTCTCGTACAATCCTACAGATTTCTTTTCAAAAATAATCTCCCAGATTACACTATCGGTTTCAAGACTACGAGGTACACCCTCCTGTATTCGAGTTCAGGGAAACTCTCTTGATTTAACCAAGCTACAAGATTACCTAATTGATTTCCGAGGCTACAATCACACCCAATTGATTTCAAGACTCAACCACAACTTTTACTCAACAGTTTGATTAACAAAAGATTCTATAACTCTGAATAGCACTGAGATCTTATGGAGAGAGTGGCAGAGAATCAAATAAGAGATAATCTGTAATGACCCGTAAAATTCGATAATTAAATTGGTTAAATTTATAAGATTTTGTAATTAAATTTAAAAAGAAATAAAATCCTTATAATTTTTAATAAAGAATGTTAAGAATGAACCTATGAAATATTTTGTTGATTATTATAGACTTAATAAAAGAGTTGAATTGAATCAATCTATTTATTTGAAACCAATAAATTGGTATGCAAATTTATAATAGTTGGGTTTTTTGTAAGAAATTGAAATTTGATACTATAGTGTAATGGAATTTAGATAAGAATGGAAATATTGTTTGAGAATGAAAACTTATAAAGATAAGCATTTAATTATCCAATGCAATAATTTATTTATTTAACTTAGGCAATAAAGTTAGTCAAAGCTAGATTTGTATAAGTTGAATGAAATGGGTTAATGTAAGTATTATATTAAGCTATAAATCAAATGGAAGAAAACGAGCGTAAAATTTGAATTAAAAATAAAATAAATTGATTATAACATAAACTTAAGTGTAAATTTTAAGGGTATGATAACAATTATTATAAGTTAATTAATTAATTGGTCAATGAATTGATTGGAAATAAAGTTCATTTAAATGATAAGTAATTATAATGCTGTTTTGGATAATAAACGTTACTTTAGTGATTATTAATATAGTAACGGAAGTGTGTAGGTAAATTAATAGTAGCGTATATTTCTTTTTAGTAGTAATTGGTGGATTGGGAAATAAGTTCAAATTATGTTAATTGAGAAATTAATAGGTAAAGTATGTAAAGAAATTTATAGAATGTAAATTTAATGTTGTGAATTTTATAGAATGTAAAGTATTTAAAAACCTCAATTAATGTGTTCAATGGATAGAAGTGCACATTTAAAAACGTAATATTCATTCAAATTAAAATGTAAATAGGCGTATATTAATGAAATGAAATAAAGTTAGCGTTGAATATGGAATTATAAATCTGGTTTGATAAGTGACGAACTTATAAATGCAATTAATATAGGTGGTTTGTTTATGTAAGGTGTTAAATAAACTTTGGAAATAAATTGTAATTAAATCTAAATTTAACATTTTGTTAATATAAATGAAAGTAATAATTGTAAGTAATGTTAATTAAGATAATATTTTAAGTAATGTTAAGGTAATTCATATTGGAAAATTTATTGAGTTTTAAGGATTGGAAATAAAGCTTTATCAATTTATTTGGGTTTTAACCATAATAAGTGAAGTAATTGTAAATTTATGAAATTTAAAAATATAAGTATTATGCTAATTAAGAAGGAATGTAAGGATTTCAAATAGATTTTTGAATCCAATTTTATATTTGAAATTTATGAATGGAATAATCATTGATTTATTTAATTTGATAGAATTGTTGGAAATTATTTATAATTTTGAAAATAATGAAATTGAAGATTTGACCCTGCAATTGATAGATTAATCAACTTTAAATTTATATCTAAACTTGTTAAAAATTTTGTAGATGATTAAGAATTATAAAAGTAATAAAAAATTTCAATTATAGAATTGAGATTGAAATTTGATTTAATTAATTAATTATTAATTTATTTAATTAATGGAAAAATAGCCATTTTGGCCACTGACTCGGATTTCGACGAAACCAGTTTCATCGGATCCGTAATGGTGATTTATTGTAGGACTTCAAGTTTCGTAGCGATCGGACTTGTCGTTTGATCGTACGGACTCGAAACGCCTTGAAATAATTGCAATTGAAATCAATTTGGAAAATATTGTTTTTAGCATAACTTCTTCATATGATGGAATTTGGACTTGAAACTTTTTCCATTGTGTTTAAAATATTTTAAAACATCTATTTTGATATATGGGTTGACTCAATTTCGTTCCGGGGTCAGGACGGGCTTTTTGGACCACGTTGGCGTTAGCGCGTACACCTGTTTTATCCATCTATTCTATTTTCAACATTCTCTATAAATATCCCCGCTAAACCCTAGCCTCCGCCTATTCTCATTTGTCTGCGCGTAAAATTTCTTCAGCTCCTTCTCCTCCTCAATGGCAGACAAAATTTCAGATCTAGGTCCATTTCAAAAATCAAAGTCAAAAATTCAAAGTTCTCAGAAAAATCTCAAATTTATATATGTTGAAGCTCTCGACGAACGTAATTCAATGGTGTAATTCGTTTTTCAATTCGACGCATCGTTTGACCAGAAATCCTGGTCAAAATTGAATTGGGCGTTTTTGACTGGTGCGTCTGATCGGAAATTCCTTTCTGGGTTTTGTAGAGGGGCTAGCACGTTGTTCATCGGCGAAGTTTGGAGGCGAATTGACGGTCGGATTGGCGGCAAATCGTGATTTGGGTTTCGAATTTGATGGTCAAAGGGAGCGGAGCTTGGGTTCGAACGCGCGTAAGGTTCGTTGCGTGGATCTGGAGGGAGACTTATTGTTGCTGACGTGGCAAAGGGAGGAGGTAATGTGTTCTCTTTTATTTTATTTTAAAATTAAAATTCAACCACAATAATCGCTATATCTTTCACATACGAACTCCGTTTCACGCGCGGTTTCTTTTGTTAGGATCGTATTAAAATTTCGGACTTGATGACGCTGGTTTGGACGAATTCTGAGACGGTCAAATTTTTGGGTTTAAATCGGATCTAAATTCGATTTAAATCTCAAAGGTGAGTGTTTTAACCCATTCACAACTTCTAAGATTTCTTATGTTTGTTAAATTAAATTTTGATGTGATTTAAAATTTATCTATGATTGTTTGGGCATATATTTAATCATCATCTCAGTTAGATAGCATTTAGTTAAATTAAATTGTTATTTAATTTTATTATTGCATATAATTTGCCAGTTGAATTTATTTATTATTGCATATAAACTGTCAGTTGAATAGTTATTAATTTTTATTGAATATAAACTATTCGTTGATGCCTGTTATATTTTATATGCTTTATATTGATGTTTTGTTTAAATTGGATGATGATTGTAATAAATGGTTGTTTATTGATATTTGAATGAATGGATGCTATATTTTATATTGTATAAACTGCAAGTTATTATGCATTTTTATTTTATTCGGGATTGCGGTTTGAAATGATATATAACCGTAATTTTATTTTAAATTGCGGATTGAAATGATAAATATCCGTATCACTTGACCATAGGATATAAAATTATATACAGGCACCGTGGTCTATATATAAAATATTTTAAGGGATTTTCTATGGTTTGGAAAGAAATATACGGTTTAATAAATATTAAATTTTGATATTATATAAATATTATTTTATATATGGTTAAATTCTAAAATTTAAGCTATGTATGACTTGATGATGTTTTAAGTTTGATTTACGAATATTTCAAGTTTGAGCTTTATTTAAGTGATATTGAATTTATCAAATAAATATTTCTAAACTAAATAATAGTAAATTGAATTAAGGTATATATAAGATTATCATATTTGGTTGGGAATTTTGGAATATTTAAAGATTCAAAATATATCAAAATTGAAATGTTTTATTGAAATTAAGGTATTATTGTTTTTCGAAGTATTTGTTTTCGAAATTGTTATAACTTTGAAAGTAATATGGTTTGAAAATGAATTTATTTGAAATAGAATTTATTTAAGAATTATCTTTAAATATATTGATTTGAAACCGATTGAAAATTTGAGATTTAGAATATGACTACATTATGTGATTTGGGTTTAAGATGGTTTTAAAGAATATTTCAAGTTTTATTATTAAAAGTAAGAATAGTGATTGAAAATTTGGATTTTATTTAAATGATATATTATTGAATTTGGTTTTTAAGTATATACTATTTTGAAGTAAATGATATGTTTTGAAATAGCAATAATAATTTGGTTTTAAAGTGTATACTATTTTGAAGTAAAGGGTATGGTTTGAAATGGCAATAATATTTTGGTTTTTGATGTATATACTATTTTGAAATAAAGAATATGTTTTGAAAGGGCAATGATTGTGTTTTTAAAAGTATATATATTTTTTGTAAATGACCACGGTGTTATAATAACGATTGGTTGTTAAAGAGACCGGGATCGGATATGGACATACTCTCTGTCGATACCGAAAACCACTTTGACAACTGTGTACGCGGTGGAGTTTCCAGAATGAAGTAGGATGGTGGCGACGATCCTAAGGTATATACGTGGACCCAACTCCCGTGAGTTGGCATAAGGTGGCTAAAACAGGAGCGATCTCGGACCAGTGAGGTAGCACCTCTTATCGGACGCACTTCTTCGATTCTATTCTATTACTTTGTGATTTTTGGTGGCCACCCTTCGATTTGGGAGTGTTGTTCGAGGTGGACGGTAGTGGCTGTTATCCGCTCCATCAGTCCGTGTGCGTAATTGGTATATCTACCCTGGCATTGCCTAGTTGTGCCGTGTCACCTACCATATTGAGCTTTACTACGATTATGATTTTATGATCCGACCGCGTTAAGGTTCTCCATCCCCTTAACGCTATTTTCTATATGATTATACTTTATTGATTAGACATTATTATAATAGTGAATATTACTACATAGTAGATAGTTTAACGGATCCTTAAGAGGTGTGAATCCCGAACATTTCTTAAGTTACTGCACTCACGTTCGACACTGGATAGGAGATGTCAAACCCCGTAAACATCTCTGACGCCGTTTACACTCATATTTTATTTCATTGATTTAACTTACATAAGATCTTTTAGTTCCGACTCGAGTGTTTTGTCTTTTCAATTCGCTCGGGTCAGCCTGAGCATTTCAGGATTTGAAGGGCCTATTTCTGGAGGACGAAGACGAAGATTTTATTACTACTATTTATTATATTACACTACACCATTGTATTCCGCTGCATTTATTATCATTCTATGGTATGTGTAACTCTGATATGTATTGTATAAGTATAATCAAATGTTTTGTAAAACAGCTTCATGAACTGTTATTTGATTATTATATTTCATCGTTCCGCTGCAAGATTCTATTTTGTTCTTTTATTTCTCCACTTTTACTTATTTACCCCATAACAATCCACCCTTCTGTATGGTTTAAGTTGGCACGTGTGTCTGCTTAAGCATACAAAAAGGTGGGATGTTACATAATCAAGTTTGATTCACTTGGTATTTTGGCAGAGTATAGTTCAGGATTCTTTAGAATAAATGTGGAAGATGAAGAGGAGAGAACATAAATGAAAATCTGGTTAAAATTCGTTTAGAACTTACTGGTATTTATAGTAGAGTAACATCCATATCTATTCGTGAAAGGATAGGACGAATAGACACTTCTTTTGAAGATTGAAATTTGGAAATAACGAACACCATGTCGACATGGGGGGGGGGGTTGAGATATGTCGACATGCTCAAGGCAAAATTGATGTTTTGATTTTCTTATTAAAATTGGTTTCTATAATTTGTCAAAACAATTTCTAAACTTGGTAAATATATTTCAATATAGTTTAAACATTGTTATCCCGCCTTTTGGCAAGGCCGTGACACTAAGAACTTGACTAGAAACCAATGATGGTTCGTCTTAAAGATCGGTTATACGCGGGCTCACTATGGATATCGATAAATTTTGTCCGAGTCTGGATCAAGCTACAATTGATATGATGTGACAAGTGAAGCCATGAAACTCAACGTTCCAAATGTTAAGTTAATCCGAGTTCGTAAGCTCAAGTTACGATCGATGCAAGTTGGAGTAAATAGCCCCAATTTCGTATCCATCAGTAGGCCGCTCTTCGTATCGATCGACTTCGTATCCATCGTCTAGCCACTGTTCGAATCGATCGACTTCGTATCCATCGTCGATCCCCTGTTCGAATCCATCGACTTCGTATCCATCAGTAGGTCACTGTTCGTATCCTTCAAGTCCAGTTGCTTCGTATCCATCGAGAAGTCCCTGTTCGTATCGATCCATATCATGGTTATTCGTATCGATCGGGCTACCGGTGTTTGAGCCCATCTGGCCACTTCAACTTCGTATCGATCGACTGGAGTCATTTCCAATCGATACAAACAAGGCCACTCTGTTAACTTGTTCCACGTGTTCTCCATCGATATGAACAGAGCCCGCTGTATCGATGCGAACGAGAGTCACTTTCCATCGATTCAAACAAGACAAATGCTTCGACGAACAAGGCGAAAATCCTGGAACGACTCGGTCAACTCCATCGATCCGAAGAGTGCTTGCTACGTCATCACCTGGGCACGCGCAGCCATCGATTCGAACAAGATCGAGTCGAAATGATCGAGTCGAACCAAACAGCCTGTCGAAAGTCTCCATTTCGTATTGATCATAACTCGAGATGCATACGTCCAAATACCACCAAATTTTCATAGGAGCTTACGTACAAGATGAAGAATGTCCACACCAAGTTTCGACTCCATTGGATGAAATCCTGATCGATACGAAATTTGTTCGTATCGATCACGAATCGAGCCGAAACTTTGTGGGCTCGGTTGCGTGGGCCCGGTCACGTGCCAGAAGAAGTCTCCCGAGATCTGAGTGAAATATCAGCCTCCTACACCTATAAATAGACCCCCAGGGCCTATAGAGAAAGGATCTTTTGACGCTCCAACGCCCAGACTCTGCCGGATTCGATTCCATACTCAATTACTGCTGTTGTACTCGAATTTCATAACTCAAACTTGCTGTAATCCGCTGCAATCAATTGTAGTCATCAAAGAAACATCAATAAAGTGATCAATTTCATAGTGGACGTAGGCAATACGCCGAACCACTCTAAATTCTTGGGTTTTTGTGCATTTTTATTATTTTCATTATCTGTTTTTGGAGTTTTTGTTAGATAATCCTCCTTTTCCATTCTCTTTCTTCATTTTATCTCTTCAAAAACTTCCGAAGAGTGTTGTGCCCAATTTTGGTACAAACACTTTGGTGCTTTCACTGGGAGAAAACCCAATTTTTCTCCTGCTCTTTGGATCTCCTATCGATACCGGATTGCAAAAATCCAAGAGGAAGATCCAGATCTCAGACCTTGAAGCCCTTCCATTCTATTCAGATTTGCATCAGATTTAGGAAAGGACTTCATCAATTCATCATGGTAAGCACACGAACTGCTTCTACAGCTGTTGATCAAGAAGGACGGGACAGACAGAATCCCGTGCAATTGCCTCCATCCAACCAAGATGCCGCCAGACCTTCAGATCCATCAGGCCCGGTCACCAGACAAGAATTCCATGTGCTTCTTCAAGAGTTGACCCATAGTCGGCAACAACTTACCGAACAACTGCGCGCCAACACAGAGTTGACCAAACAGCTGAATCGCCAAAGGCGCAGAAGATCCAGAAGAGATCAAGGTTCTTATTCTTCCACGGAGAGTTCAGCCTCATCTGATCATCATCACCGATCCACACGCCCACGGCTGGATGTAAGCAACACCCAGGCCACCGGACACCAACCTGCCTTGAATCTTGGATAACCAAGGACTGGACCATCCACCGGTCACCATACCAGACCTTCATCCCGAGGGGGTTCCACTCCTTACCATGTCACAGGCAACCTTGCTACCACCACCGCTACCGAACAAGGAGTTGATGCTAGAAATCAAGCTGATCCACATCGTAACCAACGAGAACACACTCCAGAACCTTATGTCCACGAAAATGTTGAACCAAGTAGGCGAGGCACGGACCGTCGACCGCGTCCGGCCTAGACTCGCGTTTTGGAACCCGACCACACCTTGGCTTAACATGCTCCAAATATCCGGATGCCAGATATACCGACGATGATTCATCAGATGATCCATGAAAGTCAGGTTCTCACTAATGACGACTGGGGAATCTCCCGGAGTCATACCCCTTTCACTGATGACATATTATATGCTGAACCACCTTAGCGCTTCAGGATGCTAACTTTGCCAGTCTATGAAGGAAGTTCTGATCCCAATCAACACATCCTGAAGTATGAATGGCTAATGAATGCTGCGAGAGCTGATGATGTAGTAAAATGCCGTAGTTTCCCCATTTCCTTGGGGGGCATTGCAACTATGTGGTTTACTTGTTTGCCACCACGATCCATTTCTAATTTTGACCAGATGGCCACCAAGTTTGTTGAACAATTCCGTATGCACGTAACAAGGCCTAAAGATGTTAATACCCTGTCTAGTGTCACTCAAGCTCCCGGAGAAACACTCAGACGTTACTTGGAGCGATTCCATGCTGCGTGTGCAGAAATAAGCAATCCCAATGACAACTCTATCCTGATGGCATTGACTAAAGGGATTGACCCTGATTCCGAGTTCAGAATTGGTTAGCTGGGAAACCGCCTGCATTATTGGACCGTTTCTATTCCAAGGCAGCCCAATTCTTGAGAAGGGAGGATGCAAGGCAGTCTAGGAAGCAGGATGACACAGGGCCCAGCGTTGAAGGAATTCAAAGTAACATCACAGTTAAACAATCCGAGGAGAGCTCCAGAAAAGTTCAGTTGAATATACAGAATAAACAGAACCAGCAGAGGGACAGTGGGAATCAAAGTAAGAAACGAGATCAAAATCGTGGTCCACGGCGTAGAGCTCCCACGTTCGACAATTATACTTCATTAAATACGTTGCTGGAAAATGTGTATTTGCAGACTTGTAATACCATGCAATACAAGAAACCTGCCCCGAAGCCGTCGACAGAAAGACAAGTTCAAACAGGGAAGTATTACAGATTCCACGAAAGCTATGGCCATAATACAAATGAGTGTCGTCATTTGCAAGATCTCATTGAAAAGCTGATACGTGAATGAAAGTTGGATCGGTATGTGCGGGATCCGCAGTCAGGTGGTGCAGGCCCATTAAATCAGAATCGTGCACCAAATCAAGAAAGGCAGGAGGAACCCGCTCGTACTGGCAGGAGGTTGGTTATTAATACAATAAGTGGTGGTCCTCATCCAGCAGACCGAAGCTGGAAGGAAATGGAGTCGTATGCCAGCTCTATCAGGCATGCGGACTTCAAGTGTTATAGTAGTTTTGATGAAGGGGCTCCGGCCAAACAGCAGAAGACGATGACATATGACATCGTGTTCAGAAACAGAGACGTTGATAAAGTCGAAGCCCCTACTATCGATCCATTGGTCATCTCAGCTCAAGTAGGTCCTGCTTGGATGAAGAGGATCTTAGTTGACAGTGGAAGCTCAGTGAATTTTATGTTTAAACGAGCTTATGATCAAATGAAAATGGAAGCCAAAGATTTGAAGCCTTGCCAATCTCGGATCCATGGTTTCAATGAGAGTGCTACTATACCCACTAGAGTAGTGGAACTACCAGTGGAGTTGGGAGTTGGAGAACGCCGGAGAGTATGGATGTTACAGTTCGTTGTGTTAGACATAAACTCTCCTTATAATGCTTTCTTAGGCCGACCGGCCCTTGTTGAATTCAGGGCAGCCATTGCCCCGTGGTGTTTGACTTTGAAGTTTCCCACCGATCGTGGAGTGGGAATCATTCAAGGAGATCAGGCTGCTGGGAGAGCCTGTTACATTGCCGAGCCGCGGGAGGAGCAGCGAAAGGAGAAAGAAAAAGGCGTAGAGGAATCTCTCTGCGTCCGTTTTGCTGATAATTGATAATTAATGCCTGGGTCTAGGCCCGGGCACCCCAGCCAATTCCAAAGGGATCTTGACCCAAGAGAAACTAAAGACGATGGAGAATCTAAAGAAAGTCAAGCATCCCTGGCCGAACTGACGATCGATGTCCTAATTGACAATGATGATGATTCAAAGATGATAAAGATCGGCTCTCAGCTAAGCCAGCAAACTCAAGAGGAATTGGTTGAATTTCTACGGGCGAATCTCGACGTATTCGCCTGGATGCATTCTGATATGTGTGGGATCTTGCCAGACATCGCGAGCCACACTTTGAATATTGATCCACGACATGTCCCGGTCAAACAGAAAAGGCTTGGTATGGATCCAGAGAGATCTGCCGCCCTTAAAGAAGAGGTAGAAAAGCTTAAAAAAAACGGGTTCATTCGAGATGCGCTATATCCTGAATGGGTGTCGAATCCCATGCTCGTCCGAAAGTCAAACGGAAAATGGAGAACATGTGTCGATTACTCCGATCTGAATAAAGCTTGTCCTAAAGATAGTTTTCCACTTCCCAGAATTGATCAGCTGGTAGACTCAACAGCTGGACATGAACTCTTATCCTTCATGGATGCGTATTCTGGATACAATCAGATACCAATGCATTTACCTAATCAAGAACATACCACCTTCGTATCCAATCTGGGACTTTATTGCTACAAATTTATGCCATTCGGACTCAAGAATGCTGGGGCTACTTATCAACGATTGGTCAATCGGATGTTTGCCAATCAAATCGGGAAAACCATGGAAGTATATTTAGACGACATGCTTGTGAAGTCACGATTTTCCACTGACCATACTAAAGACTTGGAAAATATGTTCAACATACTTCGAGAATACAGAATGAAGCTCAATCCACTGAAATGTCATTTTGGAGTTGCATCCGGAAAATTCCTTGGGTTTATCGTCAATTCTCGGGGAATCGAAGCTAATCCTGAAAAAATTTGGGCAATCAGAAATCTTGAAACTCCGAAAACTATAAAGCAAGTCCAGAGTCTCAATGGGAAAGTAGCAGCATTGAGCAAGTTCATTTCAAAGTCCATTGACAAATGCATTCCCTTCTTCGATCTGATCCGAAAAGGAAAACGAAACTTTGAATGGACCACGGAGTGTGAGGGTGCTTTCCAAGCACTAATTCAGCATCTATCCACACCACCTATCCTGTCAAAGCCTATTGATCATAAGAAGTTGTACGTATACTTGGCGATATCAGAAAACGCTATCAGCGCTGCCTTAATTCGAGAAGACGACAGGATACAGAAACCAGTATACTACGTCAGCAAACGATTGACTAGAGCCGAGAGGAATTATCCAAAACTAGAGAAGTTGGCTTATTGCCTTGTTATTGCATCAAGGAAGCTCCGACCATATTTCCAGGCACATCCTATTATTGTTTACAACGACCAGCCATTACGACAGGTCCTTACGTGGCCTGAGACGTCTGGTAGGTTACTCAAGTGGAACATCGAACTGAGCTAGTTTGATATCACTTACACTCCAAGACGAGCCATTCAAGGACAAATCCTAGCCGATTTCATAGCTGAATTTACTGTTCCAGGGGACTTACCCGAAACCAGTGAATCTCCCGAATACGTCTGGAAGCTGTATACTGATGGTGCATCAAACGACCGATGTTCGGGCGTTGGAGTTGTACTCGAAACCCTCGAAGGCCGATCTATATGTTATGCTTTAAAGTTCGATTTTCATGCAACCAATAATGAAGCCCTCTTAGCCGGACAAAAACTTGCCAAAGATTTGAAAATTATTGCTGTGGAAATTTATTGTGATTCACAATCAGTTGTGTGTCAAGTTCGGGGAGAATATCAAGCGAGAGATCGAAGGCTGGCTGCTTACTTAGCTCGGGTATAGGAAATACTGAATCAGTTTGATTATTATGCCATTTATTTTATACCTCGAGAACGCAATTAGAAAGCCAATTCATTGGCGAAGTTAGCCAGCACAGGTGAAGCTCAGCAAATGGGACTTGTTCCCGTAGAGACGTTATCTTCCCCAAGCATTGACCGGGCAGAAATAGACTGGGTATGCGAAATCGTTCCCGATAAGGAGTCATGGATGACTCCATTCAGAAATTACCTTATGCACGGAATCCTACCGGAGCGCAGGAGTGAAAAAAGACAAGTCCTTCGGAAGGCCTCACGATTCACCATCCAGAATGGAATCATGTACAGAAGAGGGTACTCTGTTCCTTTACTCCGGTGTATCGCTCACGATGAAATTTAACGAGTATTACACGATGTACACGAGGGAGAATGTGGCGATCACGCCGGGGGCAAGCACTTGCTAAGAAGATACTTCGGTATATATATTATTGGCCGACTGTGAACCGCGATGCGTCGGATTATGCAAAGAAATGTGATAAATGTCAAAAGCACGCTCGAATTCCTAGAGCCCCTCCTACCGAGATAACGCAAATGGTCAGCCCATGGCCGTTTGCAATATGGGGCATCGACATCATTGGTACTCTACCTCTAGCAAAAGGTGGTGCGAAGTATGCCATCATTGTAGTTGATTACTTTACAAAGTGGGCTGAAGCTGAACCTCTTGCTACCATAACGACGAAAAAAGTAATCAACTTTGTAGTCCGCAACATTATCTGTCGATTCGGTCTCCCACACACCATTATTACTGACAACGGGACCCAATTCGACAGTGTTGAATTTAAAGATTTCTGCAAACGGTTTCACATTCAAAAGAAATTCTCTACAGTTGCACACCCTCAAGCGAACGGACAGGTCGAAGCAGTCAATAAAGTTATAAAGTCCATTCTGAAGAAATGACTGGAAAAGGCCGGGGCAAGTGGGTCGATGAACTTCCTATGACTTTATGGGCTTACCGGACAACCCACAAGTCTGTGGTCGGTCACACTCCATTCTCTCTCTCTTATGGTTCAGAAGCTGTTATTCTAGTCGAGCTAGAAGTACCTTCTCATCGTGTGACATATTATGATTCGAAGACAAATGCTATATTACTTGCTAAATCTCTCGATTTACTAGATGAGAAGCGTGAAGAGGCTGATTTGAGGGCAGCCGCGTATCGAAGTCGAGTCGCCCGATTGTACAACGCCAAGGTCCGCCCGCGAACCTTTGAACTAGGCGATCTCGTCCTGAAAAGAATCTATCCGGTTCCTTTGCATATGAAGCTGACATGGGAAGGACCGTATGTTATTGAACGAAGGCTCGGAGATGGCACATTCAAATTATCGACCGTCGACGGCTTACTCTGCCAAGAGCCTGGAACAGCGAAAGTCTTCGTCGCTACTACACATAACAGGCTATGTTTATTCATTTAGTTTATTTCCCATTTGCAATTTGTTTCTGCATTTTGAAATTAGAATTTGTAATAAGGCAACTGACTTTGCCATATTTTCTTATTTCAGCAATAAAATGCAATCTCTTCGAGCCAGAGCTGTGATATACTTGAAATACTTCATATGAACATCACCATGCATGGAGAGCTAAGTTTCACCATACGGTGGGATTTATTCAAATAGGGGGTGACTATGATGCAACCGGTCACTCGCTAAGTGAAACCCATGCTCGGGGACAAGCCATCACACCAAAGTCAAAAATGGATTGATACATGACAATCCTTCACTTAACTCCAGGTTCCCAGAGTGCGAACTGGAGTATAAAAATACGTCTACGAAGAGGGTGGATCCGTCCGCCTAACGACTTCATTCGTATCTGAGCCAAGTTTGAGGAGGGTGGACCCGTCCATCTAACGACCTCGCTTGTTAACTCAGGGTGGATGTGATCCGACCATCCACGATCCCGATACACCTTTCGTTCCCAGAGTGCGAGCGAAATCCAAAAACATACAGCAGATGTGACTGACCACCTGTTTACCAACTCCAAATTCTCAGAATGTGAGTCGGAGTATAAACATTAACTCCAAATTTCCAGAGTGCGAATTGGAGTATAAACGTCAACTCCGAACTCCCAGAGTGCAAGTCGGAGTATAAACATTAACTCCAAATTTCCAGAGTGCGAATTGAAGTATAAACGTCAACTCCGAACTCCTAGAGTGCGAGTCGGAGTATAAACATTAGCTCCAAATTCCCAGAGTGCGAATTGGGGTATAAACGCCACCTCCGGAGTCCCAGAGTGCGAAACGGAGTATAAACATCAACTTCAAATTCCCAGAGCGCGAATTGGAGTATAAATACCAACTCCGAACTCCCAAAGTGCGAGTCGGAGTATAAATGTTGATTCCGAGTCCCAGAGCGCGGACATACAATTAAAACTTAAGCCGACATGACCAACCGCCAGTAAACTAATGAGGATCCCCGGAGTGCGGATATGATCATCGATAATCAAACAAGCGTGGATAAATCGCTTAATCTCTGCTTGTCTCAGACATTCGTTCAGTGGCACTAGACTCTACATGTTATAAGTGAGAAGCAACCGCTGACTGATGTTCTACAACTCACCCCCAAGACTGGGGGGGTAGGACTTAAGCATCGACCATTGACTGAAGCGGTGCGACGTAAAAATTCGACTCGCTTCTCGGTCGTAAATCATGTCCACAGTTTCCGGACCTGGCAAACAAAAACAAACTTGACTCGGAACCTGAAACTTCACAAGTGCACTTCAGATATTGAAACACTTAAGCAAATACACAATAACTGAGGAGAAGTCAAAAAAGAAAAGTTTCATTTCTACTATTTGTGAAAGAAATTCATGTACAAGTTTGTTCCAAAAAATTCCTACTAGTAGGGACCGAACCCGCATCTATACACGGCCAACAAAATGAAAGTCAAAATAAACCGAGGAAGCATGTCTAATCTTTTTTCTTCCTCGGCTTCCTTTTCGGTGTAGACCTGCTAGAGCCGCCACTACCTTTCCTCTTTGAGCCTTTACTTTTCGGTGGTCGGTCTCCAGGCGGGGGCATGATCTCGACATCCTCCTCTGAGCTCGAATGTATAGGGATGCTTCCTGCGGGCGGAGTCGAAGGAACATGATCAACTGTAGGAGGCGGGATGGACACACTAGTGTCGAAAACTATACCGCCAAGCAATATCATTCTAAGCGGAGCCGGGCCAGGTGCTGCCATTCCACCTCCAAAACTGCCACCGCGACCCGCTGCTTCCATTTCAGCGTCGATTTCGGCCAGTATCTCCTCTTCAGTAATCCCTCGAGTCTCGTTGGGGGCATCAGTAGTTGGCATCGAAGAACTTGTAGCAGGAGCGCCTCCACCCATAACAAATGGCAGGTCGACAAAAGGATCGCCATGACGGCGAAAGAGTTCCTCCATCAGCTGCTCATCAAAAACAAGTGAGCTTCCCTGCATTTCGTCAAGTGGCGCAGTTGTGGTTACAGTGGTCGCTTCGGTAACGATAGCCTCCTGCGTCTGATATGATTCTTGAGTGACAGGAGGCACGACCGGTGCAGCATCAATCACTGGACAAAAAATGAGAGAACTGTTAGAACTTAATTCGAGTGAAGATTTCGACTAAAGACAGATATGTGGAATGTTCAGAATACCTTCCTCAGTTTGGCTTGTAGGCGGTTGAACGGCTTCAGCAACTTGCTTTATAGCCGGAGACATCTGCGGCTGATCCGGATTGTAGGCAGGAACAGCTTGGGGATCGACCGCAGGCAAGGATTCAGGCCGGGTTGATGCTGGAAGTTCAAGATTTGCATCATGGTGTTCAACCATAGAGCCTTCTCCTACTTCCAAGTGCTGGGTGCCGAGTCTCTCCTTCTTATAAGAAATCATCGACTCGTGGAGAATCTTCCTTTCATCCTCATTTAGCATACGATTCTCGAGCTCAAACTCATCAATAGAATCACCCAGATGCACCACCTTCTCCTCCTAAACCAATCGGCCCCAGGCATTGTATAGATGTGCCGGATAATCATCGAGCCAGGCTAGACCCCTGTGCCTTAGCACGTTAGCGCTGTAAACGACGAGAAGGTCTTCAATATCAGCTTCTAGCCTGGACTTGGCCGATTTCACCTTCTCCTCAACCTCAGTCTCCACCTCGCGAACCTTAGCTATGGCCGCATCCCGTTCACCCCGGAGCAAGACAGCCTGTTCGCACGCCTCCTGGGCTGCGTTGTTCGCATCATCCTTTTCCTTGGCCATGTCAGAGAATTTGGCCTTAAGCTCGTTGAGTTCCTTGACCGCCACATCCCGTTCGGCGGTGACTGTAGTATTTCGGTGGCCCATCTCCTCCACCAAGGCAACGTGTGTCTGCCTCAACCTATCCATCGCCATGGTCGCATCGTCAGCTTTTTTGGTGGCCTCAATTTCAGATTCCGAGAAGACTCGGCCTCGGTATTAAGCACTTGTATGATTCGATCCTTTTGAGCGAGTTCGGTCTCCATTTTCTCAATCGCTTTGGCTTGCTCAAAGGCCACCTTGGAAGCTTTATCTGCAGCCTTTACCCACTCTCTATACTGGGTGTAGACATCATGAATGTAATCATGCATCGTGTTTTCCACCCCCGATGGGATTCTCTTTAAGTGGGGTGGAAAGACGTGGCCGTCGAAGCATATGTTCGGAAACTCCTTCCTCCGCCGAGCAATTTTAATAGCCCCTTCCCCCGTGGGCTCAGTTGTGACCTTCTCTGCAATTATGGGGGCCATGGTTTCGACCCTTTGGAGATGAGTCTCGGATCTAGAAGTGTGAGAAGACGGTCAATGTTGTGGAGGCTCCGGTGGATGTGAAGTCTGAACATGAGGTGGAGATGGGATTCTAGGAGGTGGAGAGCGAGACCTAGATCAGTGTCTATATTCTCTGTCCATGTCCCGCTCGTACCTCTCTTGATTAGAGTACCCGCGATCGCGATCTCTATCCGAATCTCTCCTGCGGGAATCATAATAAGAAGAAGAAGACTTTCGAATCGAGTGAAGGCTCTCTAACATTGATCCTCTCCCGGACATCGTACCTAAAAGTGAGAAACGAAAGAAAAGTTAGTGATCTCTTGGATCAGACAATTTACGATTATGAATCATGTAGTGCAGTGAAGTGTATGTATGTGCAACCCCCCGACCAACCGGTAATGTCGGTCGCACTCATAGCAAGCGACTCGCTCAGATCAAGAGCATTGTCAAGCTCCTCCATCCCGGTGTCGTGTTGAAACAACACATAATCCAGAATCGGAATATCAGCAAGCCCTTCGAAAGGATTCTCTACTCGCGGGGGAGGAGCCTCCAAAATTCTAATCCCTGGGATGGGCAAAGACATAACAACGGATTTCAATCTCACGAATTTAGAATGCTTATGAGCAACTGCCTTGCCTTTTCTCCTTCCTCCTGAATTTTGAAAACTGGAAGAACGCCCAGCTTGGAGTTCGCTATCAGTGGGCATTCTCTCCAGATCAACCTCTTCAGCTATTACGACACCGGGCGCTTTGCGTTTCACCCGCTTCTTCGAGACTGCTCTAAGTGTCCCTTCCAGCCTTATGCTTTGCTTTCGTTCAACCAGCCCGACAATTCTCAAGTTTATGTCGGTTAGAACCAAGTCAAAGTTCCTCTCTTCACCTGGAACTGCTTGGAGGATCCGAACTAACTCTCTGAAATACCCACCGTCCGGTCGTGAGATTGCAACTGTAAAAGAAGTGAAGTATGTTAGTTCTGAGAACGATAATTATTATCTCGATAATTCATGAGAAAGACTGCAACGCTTACGTCTATCCAACCATTGCCTAGCGAATCCAGGGGGGCATCGAACGTAGAACCATTCTGTCTTGAAGTAACTCAGCCTTCCCCAGGACCCCGTTACTATTTGACAGTTCCTAACTGCTTCCAAGAATGTGAAAGAAGGGCCGTCTCCGTGGCTCTTAATGTTGAAAAGATATCTAATCTCGATCGGCTTTGGTGGTCGAAAGAGAATTTCCATAAAAACAATGAAAGTGCTATTCAATAAGGCGTATCAGTTGGGGTGTAGCTGGGATGGGGCGATTCCAAGGAATGACACCATTTCCCTTATATAGTGATTAAATAGAGGAA
Organism: Allium fistulosum; assembly: GCA_030737815.1. Classification (NCBI taxonomy): domain Eukaryota; kingdom Viridiplantae; phylum Streptophyta; class Magnoliopsida; order Asparagales; family Amaryllidaceae; genus Allium; species Allium fistulosum. The sequence goes on from CM060902.1 coordinate 1,146,245,971, forward strand.
GTGTCCCCGCTGTGCAAGCATGACGTTTGAAAGCAGTAAACCCCTCCGGGGGAGCATGTGGTCAATCATTTGGCCCTGGCAGTAATACGTCGTCAAGCGACAAGCCATGTCTTAAACAAATCCGTCCCAGCATATCTTCGGAGATGCCGGACGGCACAGAATCTTGTGGATTGTAGATGAACCGGGCGCCTGGATACTCGTCTGGAGCTGGATCTATGACTTCGGCCTCAATGGCCGGTATCTCGATTATTGGAGAAATTAAACTCCGAGCTTCCTGCTGTTGTGAACTTGAAGGTTCCATGACTAACTAACTTATGAGAAATCATCATTAGACAAAAATAACACTCGCGTTTCCCCCAGTGTAAAGCGTGTGAATGTGTTGTGTAGTGCAGTACAGCCTATTACTTAAAAAAATTCAGCAAAATTAGAGAAAATGTCCGAACGACGAGACTTCGAAATTCAATCGAAGTGACCGTCATCACTGACTGTCACAACCGTACCACCCAGACTTCGGAGACCGATCCGGGTTAAAGTTCATTAAAAGTTTATTAGAATCCAGTCAAATTACAGTTCCATCGACGAGCTTCGCAAGACAGTCAGATATGCCATTCTAAGGTCGAGTCCAATTATGCAAGTTTGAAGCTCGTCGAAGTCAGTTTTTCAAGTGTGCAAGAGATTACAAGTTCTTTAAAGTTCGATTCGTATCGGTCACAAAAGTCCAGTTCGTAACGATAATTCATATCCATCTGTGTGCGAGTTCGAATCGGTTAAGCTAAAGACTTCAAATCAACCAGGACTAGCAACTTCGTATCGATCGAATCCTTTGATTTTGTATCGGTCAGGTCCCGTTAACTTCGCATCGATCAGGTTTTAATGGAGTTCGTATCCATTGCAAACATGCTTTATGCCCCTGTCGATTTGAAGTGATAGAAGCAAAATCATGAGGTCAGTGATCGATATGAAGTCACAGAAGGGAGGATCGATGCGAAATCCCAAATTTTCAAATCCTCGATCGATATGAAATTCAGACTGAGCAATTGCTTCGTCTTTTTCCTCACTCCTTCTTCCCAAAATGGCCGTGACGCCATTCCTTTCCTCCTTCAACCATGCTCCAAACCAACTTCGATCTCAACACCGCTGAAGGTTGGTCGCATGTGTGTTTGAACTAACAGTGGGATTCGAATTTCGTCGTTCGTGATACGAGTTCGTTGGCTTATTACCTAATTGCAACGGCTGATTGGAGAGATTGAAAGTTGATTTGATTCAAAGGCAAGCGGTTTTCTTTTTCCAAGTCTTTGGTGCGATACGAAAATGAAGCGCAAAAGTAAAAAGTAAAAAACGGCTAAGTCCAAGTATTTATATGGACTCGAGTGTGAAGGGAGAAACGATTCGCCTCCCTGTGATCTCGACCGGTTACGATGTGTCACCACAGAATCGATTCGAACAAGCTATTTGAATCCATCAACTCGAGCCTTTATCGAAGTGAAATTTCCAACGAAGGCTTTTCCGAGTCACCCAAATCCATCGATATGAAGCCATTGTTCGTATTGATCATTTTCGACTCCATCCCCAATGCAACGATATGAACTGTGCAGTTCGAATCCATCAAAACACAGCTTCAGGAGGCCAGTATTTATCGATACAAAAGCATAGTTCGTATCCATCTTTGTAACCCACATCGATTCGAAAATAAAGACTACTACAATGAAGTCCACCGAAGTTCGTAACCATCGATACGAACAATCGTTTCATATCCATCGAAGCTCATATCTACCTATGTGAACTGTTCATTTCGTATCCATCAATGCAATGTATATCGATGCAAAGACAATGTTACAACCTTTTACATCAATTCAGAATAGGATCGATACGAGATAAACTGACAACGACTCATAAACGTGCAACGTTAACGAGAGTCAGATTAACATATATGTCGGATTAACGTTCAATTTTCAACATCCACAGGAATTGGATACTCATTCGATGACGATTACAACGACAAATAGCTAATCACACTCAAACGGCAGTCAGTTACAACACTACAGAGTACAACAGTTAACAATTGACGGTTCACATTACCAAGGAAACCGGTCAAAGATTACAACTTTCAAGGAAAGATGACTGATCAAAGTAAATGTTGCAGCTTTTCAAAGCACGCCATGTTTCCACAAGACGTACTTTGGAGGGCAAATGTTATCCCGCCTTTTGGCAAGGCCATGACACCAAGAACTTGACTAGAAACCAATGATGGTTCATCTTAGAGATCAGTTATACGCGGGCTCACTATGGATATCGATAAATTTTGTCCGAGTCCGGATCAAGCTACAATTGATATGACGAGACAAGTGAAGCCATGAAAGTCAACATTCCAAATTTCAAGTCAATCCGAGTTTGTATGCTCAAGTTACGATCGATGCAAGTTGGAGGAAATAGCCCCAATTTCGTATCCATCAGTAGGCCGCTCTTCATATCGATCGACTTCGTATCCATCATCTAGCCACTGTTCGAATCGATCGACTTCGTATCCATCGTCGATCCCCTATTCGAATCCATCGACTACGTATCCATCAGTAGATCACTATTCGTATCATTCAAGTCCAGTTGCTTCGTATCCATCGAGAAGTCCCTGTTCGTATCGATCCATATCATGGTTATTCATATCGATCGGGCTACCAATGTTCGAGTCCATCTAGCCACTTCAACTTCGTATCGATTGACTGGAGTCATTTCCAATCGATACGAACAAGGCCACGCAGTTAACTTATTCCACGTGTTCTCCATCGATACGAACAGAGCCCGCTGCATCGATGCGAACGAGAGTCACTTTCCATCGATTCGAACGAGACAAATGCTTCGATACGAACAAGGCAAAAATCCTAGAACGACTCGGTCAACTTGGCGTAGAAAGTGATCGATCCGAAGAGTGCTCGCCACGTCATCACCTGGGCACGCCCAGCCATCGATTCGAACAAGATCGAGTCGAAATGATCGAGTCGAACAAAACAGCATGCCGAAAGTCTCCATTTCGTATCGATTATAACTCGAGATCCATAAGTCCAAATATCACCAAATTTTCACAGGAGCTTACGTACAAGATGAAGAATGTCCACACCAAGTTTCGACTCCATTGGATGAAATCCTGATCAATATGAAATTCGTTCGTATCGATCACGAATCGAGCAGAAACTTCATGGGCTCGGTCGCGTGGGCCCGGTCATGTGCCAGAAGAAGTCTCCCGAGATTTGAGCGAAATATCAGCCTCCTACACCTATAAATAGACCCCCAGGGCCTATAGAGAAAGGATCTTTTGACGCTCCAATGCCCAGACTCTGTCGGATTCGATTCCATACTCCATTACTGCTGTTGTACTCGAATTTCATAACTCAAACTTGCTGTAATCCACTGCAATCAATTGTAGTCATCAAAGAAACATCAATAAAGTGATCAATTTCATAGTGGACGTAGGCAATACGCCGAACCACTCTAAAGTCTTGGGTTTCTGTGCGTTTATATTATTTTCATTATCTGTTTTTGGAGTTTTTGTTAGATAATCCTCCTTTTCCATTCTCTTTCTTCATTTTATCTCTTCAAAAACTTCCGAAGAGTGTTGTGCCCAATTTTGGTACAAACAAACATATAAAAGAGTTTTATAACGCCCCACCTCTATGCTCATAATAACAAAGAGTATTAAAGGAAATACTGTCTATTATTACGAAGAATAAGGCTGGATAGGAGCGACCATCCGTAATTGGCCTTACACTAATATTGGTTATCTCGATAGGAGTGGTACATACTTTTTATTTTTCTTCTATTATTTATTTACTCCCATCGACACACCCACTACTAGTATAAAACGAACTACGACGGTTCATAATAGTTTAGGACATTAGATATAACAATGACACAGGTAATATAAATGCGGAACACAGATAAAAACAAAAGTCTCATATATATATATACTGATGTCAGTTAATACATAGTTGACACAATACATATGATAAAACTACAACTGTCGACTCTAGAAGTTATATATACAAGTACATTATCGACTAATATACATGAATACATATCGTTCTATACAATGATACAACTACTACAAAATGACGCTGACAGCTTCAGAAGATGTGAAAAGTCTTCATATCCTGAACAGCAACTCAAAGAAGAAAATCTACAACCTGAAATAACTCGGGTCTGACCCGAGTATTACATTCAAAAGAAAATAATACACGGGTCAGTCTAATTCAAACTCAGTTATTAGTGCATAGCAGCAATAATAATCAGATAGTCAAATAGACGACAGTCACAGAAATCTCGTATATCCAACTCTCGATACGAGAATTGGATAACGGCATATATAACACTAAGCAGTGTAAATCAACAAATCAGAAATCTCAAAAAGATCAATCAACTCAAATTTCTATGTGGCTGCAGTGCACGCACGCGTGCACTGCCTCACCACACAGTACGTGAAATTCTCACGACAGTGAAAAATAACAGCAATCAAAACTGTAGAAGTTATCATAAATAAACTTACAGGGTCAAACCCAGGTCTTTGAGACCGGATTCAACTCAAGTGTGATGTCATCAATCACCATGAAATAATCAAAACCAACAAAATAGGTCACAAGACAAAGTCTACAAGCTTCGAAACCAGAGCTAAAATCGAAGTGGGACAGTATTCAAACTGTCCCAAGGAATGATGCCAGATTCAATGCAAACTACAAGTGAAACTGAACAATTCAAAGACCATAAGAATGCAGATGAAACTATCTAAGGCTCAGTACAACCAGGTGACTCAAGAGATTCGAGTGCGACTAGTTACAAGTGCACCAGTTCGGACAAGGCAAAGAAATGCCAAAGTAGTCGAGAAAAGATGACAACAAACTGCAGCCGGAAAACCAGATACATCAATCAAACGAATGCAGCAGGGGGTACGGCTGCCCCGGGTAAATGGTATACGAACCAATTGCCACCAAGTAAATGTAATAATACTACAAATTCGAGAAGGTAGGAGACTACCACGAAATGCAAGAAGGTCAAGTGTCTGACTCAACACAAATGCAAACTAGTGCCAACAATGTCACAATATCAAAGAAACAACATCAGCCTCAATACTGAAAAATCAAAACCAGAATTCAAATGGATGGACAGAGGCAACAACAAGTGATGCAAAATCGCACAATACAGTGTAACGAGGATTACAAGGAAATGTACCAGGAAGTGATATCAGTGCAACAGTCAATGGTAAAGATATGAGCAATGCAAGACCAAATGCTCTGCACAAGACAGGTTAGCAAGGTGCAGACACATGCATGATCAATACAAATGAATGCACAGTGCAAACTAATGCACAAAGTAAATGACACAGCAGAATACCCAGTGCAGCCTCTACGTGAAGCTAACGCAAACACAACCTAGCAATATGGACAGTGAGACAGCAACCCAGGTCACGATGAACCCCAATGAATATGGCCGAACCCAATGCAGTGAATAGTTCATCAGGACTCAATATAACAACATGCACATGTAAGAATCATACTAACAGCTAGACATGATGCAGTATAACCATGAATGCCTACCTCGAATGCAACCTGGACAAAAGACTACAAGTATAAAGTATGCTCATCAAATTTACTATACAATGCAACCTTCTCAGGTAAAGTCAATTTGTATAAAACTGAAGTGATAAGCACAGCAGTGGAACCCAAAAGAAACATCAATACAGTTCACCTCCGAATATAGTGAACGCATCAAGATAACCCAGAATTACAATAAATCAGATAAGTTCACAAAGAAACAAACCAACCAAAACCAAGACGATGCAGCGCCATGGCCAAAGTCAAAAAGAACGAAATCAACACCAAAACAAAATCAACTGCTGAAGCACGGAACTGAACTAGATGTGAGTAATTAAAAATTACTCACCTTTCGTCGGAGGGTATGAAGCCAATTTGCAGCAGAATCGAAGCAAAAGCGAACTCTAATCGAGCGGCCGAATGATCTCTAGAGACGATCAACCCCTCGAGCAAGGAAATTCCATTCAAGCGAGTGTTTGTAGTCGGCGATCACTGTTTACTCGAAAACCCTAATTGTCGAAGAAAGAGGAACAAACGAACGAAGAAAATTTGCCACCATTTTTTTTTCTTTGTTTCGTTCTAGGGTTTTAAAACAAAAATGAAAGAACCAGCCGATAAAATAACAAACAAACAAAAAAAAGAATGGCATCAAAGCAATGTAAACGTGGGCTAGATTCAAATTGTAAAGCCCACTCAACTTTTAATCAAATTACAAAAGAATATCAACCTGATTTAAAATTTCCAAATAGCAATTAGAACCACATTAATCGTCTAATGACGATAATTAATTAATGCGAAATCCCAGGTTGTTACAGACTCCCCTCCTTATAAAAATTGCGTCCCCGCAATTTTCATAATTAAGGTTGTCAATAACAATTATTTTTCTAACATAAACTAGTTAAGCTAGAAAAATAAAAGTCGAGTATTCAAATGCCAAAGAAATCTCCTAATTTCATAAAAGTAATTCACAAATCCCCAACGAAATCCAATTATCAAAAGATAATCAGAAGACAATCAAAACTGAATAAATACAATTGTCCGCAATATTCCATTATCAATTAGATAATTGAAATTCAAAAATCACATAACAACCATATCTAATTATCGATACGATAATTAGAAACAACAAAATCCAATTATCAACAAGGATAATTACGAAACACAAATCACAATCGCAACTGCAATTATCTAGTTATCCAACAATCAACTAGAAAACACAAATCCCATAATCACAAACTCTAACTATCATCAGAGATAGAGATAGAAAACAGTAATCCAATAAAATCAATATACTCTAGAATTAACTAGAGATTAGAAAACCTTACAATCAGCAAAATTTGCAATTACCTAATGATCAAAAAACGATAATTAAATCTCAAATCAACAAATGTTTAATTATCTAAAGCGATAATTAAATTTCTCAAATCAACAAATATTTAATTATCTAAAGCGATAATTAAATTTCTCAAATCAACAAATATTTAATTATCTAAAGCGATAATTAAATTTCTCAAATCAACAAATATTTAATTATCTAAAGCGATAATTAAATTTCTCAAATCAACAAATATTTAATTATCTAAAGCGATAATTAAATTTCTCAAATCAACAAATATTTAATTATCTGTAGCGATAATTAAATCTCTCAAATCGACAATTATTTAATTATCTCAAGCGATAATTAAATCAACAAATATTCGATTATCAAAACGATAATCAAATCAACAAATATTTAATTATCTCAAGCGATAATTAAATCAACAAATATTCGATTATAAAAACGATAATAACATCAACAAATATTTAATTATCTCAAGCGATAATTAAATCAACAAATATTCGATTACCAAAAACGATAATCAAATCAACAAATATTTAATTATCTCAAGCGATAATTAAATCAACAAATATTCGATTATCAAAACGATAATCAAATCAACAAATATTTAATTATCTCAAGCGATAATTAAATCAACAAATATTCGATTATCAAAAACGATAATCAAATTTCTCAAATCAACATATATTCGATTATCAAAAACGATAATCAAATTTCAAATTCAGCAAATATTTAATTACCTCAAGCGATAATTAAATCTCAGATCAACAAATATTTAATTATCTCAAGCGATAATTAAATCTCAAATCAACAAATATTTAATTATCTAACAGCGATAATTAAATCTAAAATCAACAAATATTTAATTATCTAAAGTGATAATTAAAAGCAACAAATATCCGATTATCAAAACGATAATCAGAACTCATATCAACAAATATCTAATTATCACAAGCGATAATTAGAAACAACAAATATCTGATTATCAAAAACGATAATCAGAACTCATATCAGCAAATATCTAATTATCACAAGCGATAATTAGAAACAACAAATATCTGATTATCAAAAACGATAATCAGAACTCATATCAACAAATATCCAATTACCTGCAGATAATTGGAAGCAACAAATATCTAGAAATCAATTAAGAAGACTAGAAAATCAACATAAAAGCTTGGATCGATCCCATCAGATGGCGAGTTTTTAATTCGCCGCACGTGCATCTCAGAGTAGCCGAAGCCTACCAAGTACTCAACATAATTTTGGCGCCCATCAGATTGACCCGAAGGTCCGCAGAGTGACCCGAAGGTCTAGTACTGGTATTTGACCCGAAGGTCCGCAGAGTGGCCCGAAAGCCCAACAAATGACCCGAAGGTCCGCAGAGTGGCCCGAAAGCCCAACAAATGACCCGAAGGTCCTCATAGTGGCTCGAAAGCACACGAAAGCATCAAAATGTTTCAATTAACGAGTCCGGAATTAACCGAAATAGCAAACGCACATGTCCCATACCACGTGTTTTACTAAATCGTTTGATTCTCTTCATCGTTTCCTTGAAAGTGTAAAATTCATCAAAATCATCAAAACAACAGATATTCAATTAACGAGTCCGGAATTAACCGAAAAAGTAAAAGTGTGGTTCCATACTCCGCACTTTGGCTAAATCGTTTAAATCTCTTCATCGTTTCCTTGAAAGTGCAATATTGTGTATTTTATAAAAATACACTTTACATTCTCAAACGGACAAGTCCGGAATTAAGCGAAACAGTAAAAGAAAGGGGTCATAATCCTCGATTTTGCTGAATCGTTTAAGTCGCTTTCTCATTCTTTTGAAAATGCAAACTGTTAAAAATTTATAAAACAATTTCCATTTTAAAACGATTTTTCCAATCACGTGATTAAAACGGCAAATCAGTAACAATTTCGATAAGGAAATTGTACTTCTCAAAATACCGTAAAAACGGTTACACATCAGTATTGCGGAATAACCGCTTGAAAATCCATTTTTTTTTTAAAATTTGGCTGTTACTGAAGTTAAAGCGACAGTAATTTTAAAACATCAAATATCTCATCAAAAGAATTCACATCAAAATGTGACATCAGTGAATTTTCATTCATTAAAATTGTCAACAAAACACCGTGCCTCAAAAATTCAGCATTGGTGTAAAAATCCCGTTAAAAAAAATAACGGCAACAAAATACGTTTCATCACCAAGCATCGGTTCAACGTAAAAATAAATGCAGTAACGTGCAATTCAAATTTTTGCACGTACTACAGAATGAACAAAGAAATCATTCGAAGGTATCTTCAATGAAGACAATTCAAAACAGCAAAATCTAATCAATAGATGATTAGTACAAAAGAAAGCCAGCGGAAATTTCAACAAAAATCACATATCTGCAATTTCTTCGAATCCTCAATTTGGATTCGAAATTCTCAAAGAAACAAATAATTACAGCTATGTAAACAACAATTGGAATTCATATCAATTTCGTATTTTGATTCTTAAATCAAAAAGATTATCAGTTGTACTCAGCGAAGACAGTTTCACTGTTTCCGCTGCGCACTCTGATAAATAGAACACAAATCATCAGAACACAATTTCATCCAAACAACAAAACACAATTCCACTTTTATTTTTAAATAACGATATTTAAAAATTTCATCAAAATTTCAAAACTTTAGTTTTGACTCAAATCACAGATAAAACGTAGACTAATAGTTGTAACATATGTTCCATCCAAGTTATGTTTTATATTATGTCCATAAACCCCAAGCTCTGATACCAACTGTAACGCCCCACCTCTATGCTCATAATAACAAAGAGTATTAAAGGAAATACTGTCTATTATTACGAAGAATAAGGCTGGATAGGAGCGACCATCCGTAATTGGCCTTACACTAATATTGGTTATCTCGATAGGAGTGGTACATACTTTTTATTTTTCTTCTATTATTTATTTACTCCCATCGACACACCCACTACTAGTATAAAACGAACTACGACGGTTCATAATAGTTTAGGACATTAGATATAACAATAACACAGGTAATATAAATGCGGAACACAGATAAAAACAAAAGTCTCATATATATATATTGATGTCAGTTAATACATAGTTGACACAATACATATGATACAACTACAACTGTCGACTCTAGAAGTTATATATACAAGTACATTATCGACTAATATACATGAATACATATCGTTCTATACAATGATACAACTACTACAAAATGACGCTGACAGCTTCAGAAGATGTGAAAAGTCTTCATATCCTGAACAGCAACTCAAAGAAGAAAATCTACAACCTGAAATAACTCGGGTCTGACCCGAGTATTACATTCAAAAGAAAATAATACACGGGTCAGTCTAATTCAAACTTAGTTATTAGTGCATAGCAGCAATAATAATCAGATAGTCAAATAGACGACAGTCACAGAAATCTCGTATATCCAACTCTCGATACGAGAATTGGATAACGGCATATATAACACTAAGCAGTGTAAATCAACAAATCAAAAATCTCAAAAAGATCAATCAACTCAAATTTCTATGTGGCTGCAGTGCACGCACGCGTGCACTGCCTCACCACACAGTACGTGAAATTCTCACGACAGTGAAAAATAACAGCAATCAAAACTGTAGAAGTTATCATAAATAAACTTACAGGGTCAAACCCAGGTCTTTGAGACCGGATTCAACTCAAGTGTGATGTCATCAATCACCATGAAATAATCAAAACCAACAAAATAGGTCACAAGACAAAGTCTACAAGCTTCGAAACCAGAGCTAAAATCGAAGTGGGACAGTATTCAAACTGTCCCAAGGAATGATGCCAGATTCAATGCAAACTACAAGTGAAACTGAACAATTCAAAGACCATAAGAATGCAGATGAAACTATCTAAGGCTCAGTACAACCAGGTGACTCAAGAGATTCGAGTGCGACTAGTTACAAGTGCACCAGTTCGGACAAGGCAGAGAAATGCCAAAGTAGTCGAGAAAAGATGACAACAAACTGCAGCCGGAAAACCAGATACATCAATCAAACGAATGCAGCAGGGGGTACGGCTGCCCCGGGTAAATGGTATACGAACCAATTGCCACCAAGTAAATGTAATAATACTACAAATTCGAGAAGGTAGGAGACTACCACGAAATGCAAGAAGGTCAAGTGTCTGACTCAACACAAATGCAAACTAGTGCCAACAATGTCACAATATCAAAGAAACAACATCAGCCTCAATATTGAAAAATCAAAATCAGAATTCAAATGGATGGACAAAGGCAACAACAAGTGATGCAAAATCGCACAATACAGTGTAACGAGGATTACAAGGAAATGTACCAGGAAGTGATATCAGTGCAACAGTCAATGGTAAAGATATGAGCAATGCAAGACCAAATGCTCTACACAAGACAGGTTAGCAAGGTGCAGACACATGCATGATCAATACAAATGAATGCACAGTGCAAACTAATGCACAAAGTAAATGACACAGCAGAATACCCAGTGCAGCCTCTACGTGAAGCTAACGCAAACACAACCTAGCAATATGGACAGTGAGACAGCAACCCAGGTCACGATGAACCCCAATGAATATGGCCGAACCCAATGCAGTGAATAGTTCATCAGGACTCAATATAACAACATGCACAGGTAAGAATCATACTAACAGCTAGACAAGATGCAATATAACCATGAATGCCTACCTCGAATGCAACCTGGACAAAAGACTACAAGTATAAAGTATGCTCATCAAATTTACTATACAATGCAACCTTCTCAGGTAAAGTCAATTTGTATAAAACTGAAGTGATAAGCACAGCAGTGGAACCCAAAAGAAACGTCAATACAGTTCACCTCCGAATATAGTGAACGCATCAAGATAACCCAGAATTACAATAAATCAGATAAGTTCACAAAGAAACAAACCAACCAAAACCAAGACGATGCAGCGCCATGGCCAAAGTCAAAAAGAACGAAATCAACACCAAAACAAAATCAACTGCTGAAGCACGGAACTGAACTAGATGTGAGTAATTAAAAATTACTCACCTTTCATCGGAGGGTATGAAGCCAATTTGCAGCAGAATCGAAGCAAAAGCGAACTCTAATCGAGCGGCCGAATGATCTCTAGAGACGATCAACCCCTCGAGCAAGGAAATTCCATTCAAGCGAGTGTTTGTAGTCGGCGATCACTGTTTACTCGAAAACCCTAATTGTCGAAGAAAGAGGAACAAACGAACGAAGTAAATTTGCCACCATTTTTTTTTCTTTGTTTCGTTCTAGGGTTTTAAAACAAAAATGAAAGAACCAGCCGATAAAATAACAAACAAACAAAAAAAAAGAATGGCATCAAAGCAATGTAAACGTGGGCTAGATTCAAATTGTAAATCCCACTCAACTTTTAATCAAATTACAAAAGAATATCAACCTGATTTAAAATTTCCAAATAGCAATTAGAAAGCCACATTAATCGTCTAATGACGATAATTAATTAATGCGAAATCCCAGGTTGTTACAAGTTTAGAAAATAATTTTTAATATATATAATCTTAATCTATAAAGTGATTTAAAATCTGAGTATATAAATATTTTAAAGCTAAATATTTAAAACAAGAGATGGTTTAAAAAAAGGACAATTTTGAAATCAATATATTAAAAAATGATAAAAATAGTTTTAAGGCTAAAATATTTCAAACAAGAGAGATGTCTTTTTGAAAAGAAAGTTTTGAAAACATTTTAAAAAACAAGAGATAAATTTTTGAAAAACATTTTTATAAAATTAGTGGATATCAAAATAGGTCCACTATATGTTCCACTAGATATTATCTTGGGTTCCATCCCATTAGGGTTCCATCCCTTTAACAGGCTCGAAGTGGATTCCAATCAAAGAATAAATATCGAATAAAGATGTAAGTGCTTTCAAGAAGTTTTAACATAATTCTAGACTGACTACATTATCTTATACTGTTTGAAATCTTGAACTCTTGATAACTTGATTTCTTGATACTCATGAGTCTTCAATCTTGATATCTTCGATCTTTTAATTCATCAGTCTTGTATCTCTATACTATACAGTCTTCATTCTTGGTACCTGCATGTTTATATTCTGCATATACATATATATCTAAACCATAACGTTAGTATTTATATTTTATAATAAGTCCTAAGGTTGTTGTCATCAAAACCATCCTCTCAAGAACTAACAATCTCCCCCTCTTTGATGATGACAACCTATGTTTATAAAATATACTTCACCTTCACTATAACTCCCCCTAAAACTAATAACCCCCCCTTAATCTAAGCCTAACTACTCTATTTTATACTTCTCCCCCTTTTTCATCAACAAAAACTAATTCTAAACTAATATAGCTCCCCCTTAATCTAATACTATCTAAACTAAATGCTAATAAGGAAGTATAATAAGCGAAACAAAAGAAATCTTATCATATACGATGCTATATTTACATATATATATATGGAACATAAACACAAAAATATATTCAAGTATATAAATTATAGAATAACACTACTTAATGAGAGTTTTTGACAATAGGAGATTTGTGAATCGAACAATTTGGATAATGAAAACAAAAGTTTCCACATTGTTCGACCAAATTCCCATCTTTGTCAAAACAGACTTCGCCTACGCATACCACTTTGTCGTCTTCTTCCATAGGTGCTTCTTCCTCTTCTTCTTCCTCCTCTTCTTCTTCCTCTTCACTGTGATCTAAGGGGTTATGCACTTGAATGTTAGAAGAATCTTCTTCAATTACAATAGGATTTGCATGATTATCCATTAGAAAATTTTGCAAATTCTGAAGAATTTTGCCTTGCTTTTCTTGTTCTTTTGCCATCCTTATTTGCACAGCTTGAAGTTCAGTCAACATTTGCATGGCATCCTTCATGGATTCTTCATTCTTTATTACACGTGCTAGTGTAGTGCGTTGGAATGGACCAGAATGAGGAGAATGGAAAGAAATGATGTCATTTTGGTTTGATTTAGTGGAGGAGACCATAAATGTTATTTTTTCAGAAGTTTATTACAGAGAAAGAGAAGTGAGAAGACAGAAAAATTCGAAATACATAGGTTTATATAACTACCAAACTAATTTTAGAGGGAAAATCAAATTTTCAAATTTTACCGTTGTATGTCGACATGGGTGGTAGGGGTATGTCGACATCCCTATGAAAAATTTGGTTTTTTGTATATTTTTGTTTATTAAAAATATATGTTACTATATCTATATTCTATATCTCATTTATTAAACAAATGCCTAGTTCTCTTCTTAATTTAGTAAATATAGGTTGATTTAAGGGTTTGGTTAAAATGTCAGCAATTTGATTCTCGGAATTGATAAATTCAAGAGAAATAATCTCTTCACTTATATTATCTCTGAGAAAATGATGCCTGATATCAATATGTTTAGTCCTAGCATGATGAGTAGGATTTTTAGATAAATTTATTGCACTAGAATTATCACAATAAATTGGTGATTTTGAAATTGTTAATCCAAAATCTTTTATGGTTTGTTGCATATAAATGACTTGAGAGCAAGCCAAATCAACAGAGATATATTCTGCTTCAGTTGTTGATAAAGAAACAGTGTTTTGATTTTTACTAAACCATGAAATAAGAGAATGCCCCAAAAAGTAACAAGTTCCACTTGTACTTTTTCGGTTAGATTTGCAACCAGCATAGTTAGCATCACAATAAGAGATTAAATCAAATTAATCATTTTTAGGGTAAAATAAACCATAGTAAAAAGTATGTTTAACATATCTTATGATATGTTTTACAGCTTTTAAGTGAGTCTCTTTGGGTTGAGATTAGTATCTTGCACAGAGACAAACACTATGCATGATATCAGGTCTACTCGCAGTGATATAGAGTAGTGATCCAATCATTCCCTTATATAGTTTTTGATTTACATCTTTTGAAAGATCTTCTTTATTTAAAGCTTCATTGGTTGCCATGGGAGTGGGTTTTCCACTCGCATTAGTCATACCAAATTTACTAACTAGATCCCTAGCATATTTTTCTTGACTAATAAAAATACCATTATCTAATTGTTTTATTTGTAAACCTAAGAAGAAAGTAAGTTCACCCATATGACTCATCTCAAACTATTTTGTCATTATTTCAGAAAATTCTTTATTCATTTCATGATTAGTTGAACCAAAAATAATATCATCTACATAAATTTGTACTAGTTGGATATCATTTTTATTTCTTTTAATGAAAAGAGTATTATCTACTTTACCAATTTCAAAATTTGATTGTAATAAAAAAGATCTTAGTCTATCATACCATGCTCTAGGAGCTTGTTTCAGACCATATAGAGCTTTCTTAAGTTTGAAAACATGGTTTGGAAATTTTTCATCTTCAAAGAGTGGAGGTTGTTCAACATAAACTTCCTCTTTAACAAATCCATTTAGAAAAGCACTTTTAACATCCATTTGAAATAATTTGAAATTATTATAGTTTGCGAAAGCAAGTAGAATTCTAATGGCTTCTAATCTTGCTACGGGTGCAAAGGTTTCATCAAAATCTATTCCTTCTTCTTGACAATATCCTTGTGCGACTAATCGAGCTTTATTTCTAACGACCTCACCTAGTTCATTCATTTTATTTTTATAAACCCATTTAGTTCCTATTATAGTTTTATCCTCGGGTCTAGGAACAAGTTCCCAAACATCATTTTTGGTAAATTGATTCAGTTCGTCTTGCATTGCCAGAATACATGAATCATCGGACGATGCTTCCTTTGGATTTTTAGGTTCAATAGATGATATAAAAGCTACATTACTCGTGTTATTTAGTTGACAATAGATCTAATATTTCCTAGTATATTTTCTATAGGATGATCTTTTAAAAGCTTAACCTTTTTATTTGGATGAATAAGATCATTATTTGTTTCAATTGATTCATTATTTAGGGTAGCAATTTCTTCTTCATCATTAATTTGTTCAACATTTTTGAAATTTCATCAAACGAGACATGCATTGTTTCTTCAATGGTATTAGTTCTTAAGTTGAAAACTCTGTATGCTTTACTTCTATTAGAATATCCGATAAAGATTCCTTTGTCGGATTTAGGATCAAATTTATCCAAATTGTCTTTTGTATTTAGAATAAAACATTTACTTCCAAAGATTCTAAAATAAGATACCTTTGGTTTCTTCTTGTAAAAAAGTGCATAAGGTGTTTTATCAGTTAACGGCCTAATTAATATTCTATTCAAAATGTAGTAAGCTGTAGCGACTGCTTCAGCCCAAAAATGTTTTGATAAATTACTATTTGAAAGCATTGTTCTAGCACACTCTTGAATTGTCCTATTTTTACGTTCTACCACTCCGTTTTGTTGTGGAGTTCTTGGAAAAGAGAAATTATGAGTTATTCCCTTTTTATTGCAGAATCTCTCAAAATTTTCGTTTTCAAATTCTCCCCCATGATCACTACGAACAGTTATAATTTTTAAAGAAAGTTGGTTTTGGAGTCTTTTTGTAAAAAAATTAAATGAATAAAAAGTATCACTTTTATGTTTCATAAAAATTGTCCATGTAAACCTAGAATAATCATCTACAATTACAAAGACATATTTATTGTGATTTATTGATTGAATTTGAGATGGACCAAACAAATCTAGATGAAGTAACTCAAGAGGTTTTGAAGCTGAAATCATATCTTTTAATTTGAAAGAACTCTTCCTAAGTTTTCCTAATTGACAAGCATCACATATACTATCTATTTTAAAATTCATTCTAGGGAGTCCTCTTACTAGATCAAGTTTAGAAAGTCTAGATAAGAGTTTAAAATTCAAATGCCCAAATCTTTTATGCTAAATCCAAGGGTCACTTGTAACAGCCCGATATTTTAAACGAAATTTTAATTAAAAATATAACATTTTGAAATATTGAGTTAAAAATAAAGTGTAGTAATTTGTATAAACGAAATTTAAAACGTTACCTTTTCGTTACGTTTTGTCCGTTCTTAACTTTACTGTAGAATAAATCTCATTTGTGATGATAATAACTATTTTTAAATTCGGGTTAAAAGATACGTTATATTATTTTGAGAAACCGTTAACATTTTATTAAATTTATTTAATAAGAGGAATAAAACAAAATTGTACGTTATTTGGGCGTTTCATAATTTCCTTTGTTTTCACCGTCCATTTGATTTTTGGAGGCATTGGCAATTCAAGTCTCAGCTTGTTCAAAAATCGTTCACGTGAAGATATATTCGTTCTCTTGGCCTCCTATACGTTTCGCATATTTAATAATATTTATTAGCCTTAAATTTCCTACCGTTCAAAGCAAATAAAACTTGCCCTCTTGGTCACGTTTCATTTTCTTATTCATCCGTGCAAACAAATTCCAGACTGCGAAATTCTTTTGCTTCTATCAATTGCAGAACCTTCTTCTAAGGTATGTCACTTGTTCTTGCTTTTGTTCTATCTGTTATTCTCTATTCCTTCATGCTTCTATCCCATGCCATCCGCAACCTAGACCACCACTGCCTCCCTACCCCAGACCGTCACCGCTTCTCCTCCACGTCAGCCTGACATCACCACCGCCTCCATACCCAGCCACACCAACCCATTCGCACCACGAACCTATCAGCCTTCACCCACGCCTGACATCACCACTGCCTCCATGCCCAGTCCACCACCAGCCATCACCACGACGTCAGCCTCCATCTCACCACCCGAACGAAACCAGCCTTCGCCAGAACCCCACGTCAGCGTCTACCCATAACAGACGTCAGCCTCCATCTCACCACCCGAACGAAACCAGCCTTCGCCAGAACCCCACGTCAGCGTCTACCCATAACAGACGTCAGCCTCCATCTCACCACCCGAACGAAACCAGCCTTCGCCAGAACCCCACGTCAGCGTCTACCCATAACAGACGTCAGCCTCCTACTCCATCGACCACCGAACCCCACGTCAGCGCCTACCCCATACCAGACGTCAGCCTCCCACTCCATCAACCACCGAACCCAGGATGCCTTGGATCTGAGAATAAGAGAACAAGTTTGCCCCTGCCTTGTTTATACGTTATTTTGGTTGTCACCTTATTTTGGTAGTAGAGTTTCCAAAGCCTTGTATTTTGAAGTTAGAAAACATTTCCTCTGACCTGGTAGTTGAATCAGAGAAGAGATTTGCCTGGGCCATTGTTTGTGATACCATAGTTTTACGTTACCCTGACCTTGGTTCTAAAAATATTAAATGAACAAAAATTTACCTTGGCCACTTTTATTTTTGAATCATGATTTATTATTTCCTCTGTCCTTGTTTTATTAGTTTCTCTGACCTTTGTTTGAAAAAAAAAATGAAAATATGTTTTGTCACTTTGCATTTTAAAGTTGTAATCGGTATTTCAAAAGTGGTCGTGCTTGTGTTTTCAATTTTCGACTTTTTTTTCTTTTTGTTGGTTTATTTGAATTTCGTTATTCGTGCAATCTTAGAGTGGTTATTTATTGTGCTTTTGGTTTGGATCTAGTTGGCGCATCCGCTAACGACTGATCGTGCTGTCCGCGTGCTTTCGTTTGACTTCGTACTTCTTTCTTTCCGAATCTCCAGCTCCGTAGAGGTGAGTAAATCTCACACGAATATCCATACTTATATAATTGTGAAACGACCGCAACTGAATGTGTAGAATTAAATAAATAAATAAATGATGTTATAATTACCTGTGATTTATTTATAGTTGATGTTAATTGTTAAAACTGCATATCGTATCATCTGTTATATCTGTTCTTATTTTACGGTTATTCTATTCTGTTAAATCACACTGCAAGTTCCCTGTAGAATAGAATCACTATGGGTTGAAATGATACATACCCGAACGGACTTTAGAATAAGGGAAGGTCGTTATGGGCTGAAATGATAGGCCTGAGCGATTTTCAATTAAATTTTATTTACTTGGGATTGCGGGTTTGAAATGATAAAACCCGGATTTTTCTTTGTAAATTACGGATTGAAATGATATAGTATCCGTATCACTTGAATTAGGCTAGAAAATATTATACAGACCCGTGGTTATTTTTCTATATTTTCTGAATATTTTAAATAATTTAAAGACTGTAATAATATTAAATTGATTTAAACCGAATATTAAATGATTTATTTAAAAATAGAAATGATTTTTCTATGTGATAAATATAAATAAATGGAGGAATATTGATTTTAAAACGAAACTTAAATTTGAAATTTTGATAAAATAAAAAGAAAGATGGAAACTTAAGTTAAATAAATTTAAATGAAATTTAGTTTAAATTGGTGGAAAAATGGAGTTTAAGTTTAAAATGTTGAAATGAATGTAATAGGAAAATTGGAAAGTTTTGGTTTTAACTTGTAAAATTTCTTTTGAAGAAAAATTAGTTAAAGGATTTAAATGAACGTTTGAATGTATGATTTTATAAGTTTTTACTAGGTAGAATCCGTAGCACTTGTTAAGTGCTGTGGATTGTATAAGTGAACTAAAAGACTTAAATGAACTAAGGCTATGATAGTACTTGGTAAGTGCTGTTGTAGCTGAAACTGAAACTGAACCTGAACTAATAAAAGGACTACTGTAGCACTTGTTAAGGACTGCAGTAGGCTGAATATGATTTTTGTTTTTAAAATTTAATTGTTATAGCAGTTATAAATGTTGTTTTGTTGAATAAAAATTATTTTCAAATATAACTTAACGTTATTGTTTTAAGTGAATAAGTGAACTCCGAAAAGGTTAGATTTTTGAAATTTAATAACTTAATATTTTTTTTAAGGAATAATGTCTTTGTGTTAAAATGGTTAATTCGAAGTATATTTGATAAATTGTTTTAAATCTATAACCACGGGTTATAATAACGATTGGTTGGCAAAGAGACCGGGATCGGATATGGACATACTCTCTGTCGATACCGAAAACCACTTTGACAACCGTGTACGCGGTGGAGATTCCAGAATGAAGTAGGATGGTGGCGACATTCTTAAGGTATGTTACGTGGACCCAACTCCCATGAGTTGGCATAAGGTGGCTAAAACAGGAGCGATTGACGGACCAATGAGGTAGCACCTCTTATCGGACACACTTCTTCGATACCATTCTATTACTTGTGATTGATTTGGTGGCCACCCTTGATTTGGGAGTGTTGTTCGAGGTGGGCGGTAGTGGCTGCTATGCGTCACCACTAGTCCGGATGCGTAATTGGTATATCTACCCTGGCATTGCCTAGTTGTGCCGTGTCACCTACCATATCGAGCTTTACTACGATTATGATTTTAAGATCCGACCGCGTTAAGGTTCTCCATCCCCTTAACGCTATTTTCCGATATGATTATACTTTACTTATTTAGACACTATTATAATAGCGAATATTACTATATAGTAGATAGTTTAACGGATCCTTAGAGGATGGGCGGTCCCAAGCATCTTCTAAGTTACTTGTACCTTTACTACAGTTCATTTGAGTTGGTTTACATTGTATAAGTATGTATATCCTGACTCGAGTGTTATGTTTTATTTTACGCTCGGGTCAGCCTGAGTATTCACAGCTTTGGACTTCACTTTTCTGGAGGTCGGAATCACTGGAGATTCTGCTTATCTAGTTATCTTCCTATTTCAGTTTCAGTTGCCTTATTTCAGCTTTTGTTTTAGAGACTTGTGTATTTGGATCTCTATTGTACTTGTTTCAGAACTGTATTGGGTTTCAGACTATGTATTTTGTATTTGATTTGAGACTATGTATTTTAGTGGCTTCATGAACCACTATGGTTATTTTTAAATTCCGCTGCGAGTTATTCTGATATTTCTGTGTCTGTGATTCTGTGAATGATTTTATTTGCTCCAAATTTTATTACAATCTGTTATTTTGTATTATTCAAGTCTGACATGTGTGGATTATTGTCGATTTGAATGGTCCAAAATAGTGGGTCGTTACATTTGGTATCAGAGCCAGGTTTTAGGCAAACCTTAGCCTATGGAGCAAAACTCATTAGAGATAGAGTAGAAATACCCTAGACTGAGTGAAATCAAACTCAGAATCATTTCCTTGTGAGTGAACGTATTTTTAAAGTATGAAATGATTTTAAAATGATTTTTCAAATGATTTTTCAAAGATTATTTTGATATAAAGTTTCTTGTTTTAAGAAGAAATTTTCTAAACTTCCATCTTTCTGCATCTACCTTGTTAGGAATTTTGTTATTAGGATTTCACCCAAGTGTTCTTATCGTGTTTTATCTTAACTTATCTTTGTCTTTTCTGTACCTTGTCCTAAATTTATTCTTGACATTTCCAGGATGAATCGGGGAAATGCTAGAGGTAGGGGTCGTGGTATTGCCCCAGTTCCTCCACCTGTTGCACCCGTTAAGTTTACAGTCCTTTGCAAAGAATTCTCTCAGCTCGGTGGCACTAAGTTCACCGGTTCAGAAAGTATCATCGAAGCCCAGCAATGGCTACGAAGCCTGGAAAGAATCTTTACTGGTTTAGAGATCACTGATGCCCAGAAGCGTCAGTTAGCAGCATGGCAGCTGCAAGAGTCAGCCCTAGATTGGTGGGAGTCTGTTACGACTCGCACTAACGAAGGTGACCTTTCATGGGAGCAGTTCAGGTATCCTGTGTGTTAATTTGAATTTTCCCATTTCCTTTCTTTTCAATTTATCTAAAAAAGTTTTGTTTCTGTATCTTCCTTTCAGGGAGGCTTTTGTGGCAAAATGGATGCCCGAAGCCGGTAAATCTCAGCTTTACCGCGAATTCATGGACCTCAAGCAAGGTACCATGTCCTTCTCAGAGTATGAACGGAAGTTCAATGAACTTTCAAAATTTGGTCCTGGTCTTATCGACACTCAGCTAAAGAAGAATGAGAAGTTTATTGCTGGAGCTCGCCCAGAGTTCTACGATCGTCTTATTTCGCATGTTCATGGCACTTTTACTGAGCTCATGGATATGGCTATTCGCTATGAGAACCCTACTTCCAAGGGTCCTGCTGCTTCCAGTGCTCATGTATCTCAGTCCTCCTCTGCTAATTCCAAGAAGAGAAAGCCCAACTTCCACCAGCAAAAGAAGAATTGGCTCAAACATCCGGGCTTAGGATCTTCAGCATCTGCTCCTTCCCAGAGGCACCCTATTGATCTTTCCTCCATTACTTGCTTCAAATGTGACCAGAAGGGACACTATGCCAATAGTTGCCCTAATCCGTCTGTTGCTGCTGTTCCTCCACCCCAGGTTACCAGGAACGATCTTTGTCATGTTTGTCTTCAGCCGGGTCATTTTAAGAAAGACTGTCCTTTATATCAGAAGGGAAGGCCATCTGGCGTATTTGCTGTCACATCTGCTTCATCACCTGCTCCTGCACCTACTCCTGCTCCTAGCGATGATCAAGGTACTCTTCAGGGCACCTTTACTTTATTTCATCATCCTGTTCGTGTTTTATTTGATACTGGGGCTTCGCATAGCTTTATTTCTGATGTTTTGTGTAATAAGTTTGAAACTCTCCTTTCTCCTGAGTATGTTTCTGTTCCTCTATGTGTTTCAAATCCTATTGGTGGTCCCGCAAATCTAGATAAGATTTGTAAGCAAGTGAGACTCTTCTATTCTGGTCATAAATTTTCTGGAGATTTCTATGTCCTAGGTTTCGATGCTTTTGATTTGTTGCTTGGAAGTGATTGGCTTGATGGACACGATGCCCGTATCTCGTGTAAATCCCGAATTGTTTCTCTTAAGGATGATCGAGGAAATTCTTTGCTTATTCAAGGCCGTATGCCTCATGATTATGCTGGTAGCTTTATCTTTTCTCTAGATGCTTCTATTGATGATCTTCAGTCGACCCGTGTAGTTAATCACTACCCAGATGTGTTTGGAGAAGTTACTGCTTTACCTCCCAAGCGGGAAATTGATTTCCGCATTGATCTCATTCCTGGAGCTCGACCTATAGTTCTCCCCCCTAGAAGAATGGCACCCCGCGAGAAGGTTGAGTTAAGGAAACAAATTGAAGACCTATCTTCCAAGGGTCTGATCAGACCTAGTTTTTCTGAATGGGGAGCTGCAGTAGTCTTCGTCACCAAATCCGATGGTTCTCTCCGGATGTGTGTTGATTATAGGGAGTTGAACAAACTCACTATGAAAAATAGATACCCAATGCCTCGCATCAATGACATGTTCGATCAGCTTTATGGTGCTACGGTTTTCTCTCAGCTTGATCTCGCCACAGGTTTTCACCAACTCAGAGTGGCTGAGGAAAGTATTCCTAAGACTGCTTTCCGTACTGAAAATGGATTCTTCGAATGGTTAGTCATGCCTTTTGGTTTGACTAATGCTCCCGCTTTCTTTGTTGACTTGATGAATCGTGTATTCCGTAATGTGCTAAATAAATTTGTTCTAGTCTTTGTGGATGATATCCTCATATTCTCTAAGTCTGAAGAAGAACATGAGTCACATTTGAAATCTGTTCTTGAGACTCTTCGAATGCATCAGTTAAAAGCTAAATTTTCCAAATGCCACTTCTGGAAGGATGAAGTCCGATTTCTCGGGCATATTGTTTCTAGTAATGGAGTTTCAGTTGATCCAGTCAAGATCGCTGTGATCGATGTAAGTCCTTCTTTCCTTCTCTTTCATTGTTCATTTCAATTTACTCTATCTTTTCTATTATCCTTCTTTTTCCCTATTCTGTACAGGATTGGGAAACTCCTAAGACTCCTACTGATATCCGTAGTTTTCTGGGCCTCGCCGGTTATTACCGGAGATTCATCGAGAATTTCGCTCGGATTGCTGCACCTCTCACTGCTTTAACTCGGAAGAATGCTAAGTTTATTTGGAGTAACGAATGTAAGGCCGCCTTCAATGAGTTAAAAGACAAGCTTACTTCTGCACCTGTTCTTACCGTTCCAAATGGAGATGAGGGATTAACGGTATACACTGATGCTTGTCGAGAAGGTTTAGGAGCTGTTCTGATGCAGGATGGTAGAGTGATTGCTTATGCTAGTAGACAGTTGAAGACTCATGAAGTAAATTATGCCGCCCATGATCTAGAGTTGCTTGCTGTTGTTTTCGCTTTGAAGCTTTGGAGACATCATTTGTTGGGTACCAAGTTTGAGCTTTTCACAGATCATCAGTCTTTGAAGTATATTTTCTCTCAGAAGGATTTGAATCAGAGACAAGTTAGGTGGTTAGAGTTCCTTGCTTCTTATGACCTCGACATCAACTATACACCGGGAAAGGCTAATGTTGTGGCGGATGCTTTGAGTAGGAAGAAAGCTTTGCTGTGCCAGATTGTTGTTTCTTCTCCTCTTGTGGATCGTATTATGGCTAGACAGGATGAAGATCAGATGCTTAGATTGATTAAGGAGAATGTTCGAAGTAGAGTGGGAGGTAGTAGTCTTGATGGTAATGGAGCTCAGATTGACGATAAGGGTGTATTGAGGATTAATAATAGGATTTGTGTCCCGAATGTTGATGGATTGAGACAGGAGTTACTTCGGGAGAATCATCAGTCCAGACTTTCTATTCATCCAGGCGTAACCAAGATGTACCAGGACATGAAGAAGTTATATTGGTGGAAAGGTATGAAGCGAGATATTTCCATTTTCGTCAATAGGTGTGCGACTTGTCAGCAAGTCAAGGCAGATCATCAGAAGACCCCTGGGTTACTGCAACCTCTTGAGATTCCCAATTGGAAGTGGGAACAAGTTTCTATGGATTTCATTGATGGTTTACCAAGGACTAGGAAGGGAAACGAGAGTATCTGGGTTATTGTGGATAGATTGACCAAATCAGCTCATTTCATTCCGGTCAAGTCTACCCGTTCAGCTTCTAGTTTATCTGAGATTTACATGAGGGAGATTGTTCGTCTCCATGGTGTTCCTCTCAGTATCGTTTGTGATCGTGATCCTATCTTTACTAGTAGATTTTGGAAGGCCTTTCAGGATTCGTTGGGTACTCATCTAAATCTGAGCACTGCTTACCATCCACAGACCGACGGTCAAACGGAAAGGGTGAATCAGATTTTAGAAGATCTTCTTCGTGCTTGTGTGCTTGATTATGGAGGATCTTGGGAAGATCATCTCCATCTTGTCGAATTCACTTATAACAATAGTTATCAGGCCAGTATTGAGACATCTCCATTTTCTGCTCTTTACGGACGACCTTGTAGATCTCCTTCTTGTTGGATTGAATCCGGTAATCGATTGGTTCTTGGTCCTGAATTGGTTTTGGAAGCTTCTGAGAGAGTTGAAGAGATTACGAAGAAGATGAGGATTGCTCAGGATAGACAGAAAAAGTACGCCGATCGTCGAAGACGGAGTTTAGAATTTGCTGTTGGTGATTTGGTTTTCCTTAAGGTCTCTCCCTTAAGGAATGTTATTCGTTTCGGTCGTAGAGGAAAGCTTTCTCCTAGATTTGTTGGTCCTTTCCGCATTTTGGAAAGAATTGGTTCTCTTGCTTATCGTCTGGATTTACCCGAGAAATTTTCTGGAATTCACAACGTCTTTCATGTATCTCATCTTCGTCGCTATCTGCATGATCCATCTCTTATTATTCAGCCTTCTGCTCTTGATAGTTTGGATATTGAGCCAAATCTGACTGTTGAGAGGAAGCCACTTCGTATCGTCGATCGAGGTACGAAGCAGCTAAGAAGAAAATCTGTCAACCTGGTCAAAGTGCAGTGGAGCACTGATGAACGGGATTGCACCTGGGAGACGGAGGAGAGCATTCGTGCTTCGAATCCGGAATTGTTTATTTCAGGTACTTTACTATTCTGTCTTATCTTTCTTTGTTTTCCTTCTTCGTTCCTTTTCGAGGACGAAAAGCTTTGAGTGGGGGAGAGTGTAACAGCCCGATATTTTAAACGAAATTTTAATTAAAAATATAACATTTTGAAATATTGAGTTAAAAATAAAGTGTAGTAATTTGTATAAACGAAATTTAAAACGTTACCTTTTCGTTACGTTTTGTCCGTTCTTAACTTTACTGTAGAATAAATCTCATTTGTGATGATAATAACTATTTTTAAATTCGGGTTAAAAGATACGTTATATTATTTTGAGAAACCGTTAACATTTTATTAAATTTATTTAATAAGAGGAATAAAACAAAATTGTACGTTATTTGGGCGTTTCATAATTTCCTTTGTTTTCACCGTCCATTTGATTTTTGGAGGCATTGGCAATTCAAGTCTCAGCTTGTTCAAAAATCGTTCACGTGAAGATATATTCGTTCTCTTGGCCTCCTATACGTTTCGCATATTTAATAATATTTATTAGCCTTAAATTTCCTACCGTTCAAAGCAAATAAAACTTGCCCTCTTGGTCACGTTTCATTTTCTTATTCATCCGTGCAAACAAATTCCAGACTGCGAAATTCTTTTGCTTCTATCAATTGCAGAACCTTCTTCTAAGGTATGTCACTTGTTCTTGCTTTTGTTCTATCTGTTATTCTCTATTCCTTCATGCTTCTATCCCATGCCATCCGCAACCTAGACCACCACTGCCTCCCTACCCCAGACCGTCACCGCTTCTCCTCCACGTCAGCCTGACATCACCACCGCCTCCATACCCAGCCACACCAACCCATTCGCACCACGAACCTATCAGCCTTCACCCACGCCTGACATCACCACTGCCTCCATGCCCAGTCCACCACCAGCCATCACCACGACGTCAGCCTCCATCTCACCACCCGAACGAAACCAGCCTTCGCCAGAACCCCACGTCAGCGTCTACCCATAAAAGACGTCAGCCTCCATCTCACCACCCGAACGAAACCAGCCTTCGCCAGAACCCCACGTCAGCGTCTACCCATAACAGACGTCAGCCTCCATCTCACCACCCGAACGAAACCAGCCTTCGCCAGAACCCCACGTCAGCGTCTACCCATAACAGACGTCAGCCTCCTACTCCATCGACCACCGAACCCCACGTCAGCGCCTACCCCATACCAGACGTCAGCCTCCCACTCCATCAACCACCGAACCCAGGATGCCTTGGATCTGAGAATAAGAGAACAAGTTTGCCCCTGCCTTGTTTATACGTTATTTTGGTTGTCACCTTATTTTGGTAGTAGAGTTTCCAAAGCCCTGTATTTTGAAGTTAGAAAACATTTCCTCTGACCTGGTAGTTGAATCAGAGAAGAGATTTGCCTGGGCCATTGTTTGTGATACCATAGTTTTACGTTACCCTGACCTTGGTTCTAAAAATATTAAATGAACAAAAATTTACCTTGGCCACTTTTATTTTTGAATCATGATTTATTATTTCCTCTGTCCTTGTTTTATTAGTTTCTCTGACCTTTGTTTGAAAAAAAAAATGAAAATATGTTTTGTCACTTTGCATTTTAAAGTTGTAATCGGTATTTCAAAAGTGGTCGTGCTTGTGTTTTCAATTTTCGACTTTTTTTTCTTTTTGTTGGTTTATTTGAATTTCGTTATTCGTGCAATCTTAGAGTGGTTATTTATTGTGCTTTTGGTTTGGATCTAGTTGGCGCATCCGCTAACGACTGATCGTGCTGTCCGCGTGCTTTCGTTTGACTTCGTACTTCTTTCTTTCCGAATCTCCAGCTCCGTAGAGGTGAGTAAATCTCACACGAATATCCATACTTATATAATTGTGAAACGACCGCAACTGAATGTGTAGAATTAAATAAATAAATAAATGATGTTATAATTACCTGTGATTTATTTATAGTTGATGTTAATTGTTAAAACTGCATATCGTATCATCTGTTATATCTGTTCTTATTTTACGGTTATTCTATTCTGTTAAATCACACTGCAAGTTCCCTGTAGAATAGAATCACTATGGGTTGAAATGATACATACCCGAACGGACTTTAGAATAAGGGAAGGTCGTTATGGGCTGAAATGATAGGCCTGAGCGATTTTCAATTAAATTTTATTTACTTGGGATTGCGGGTTTGAAATGATAAAACCCGGATTTTTCTTTGTAAATTACGGATTGAAATGATATAGTATCCGTATCACTTGAATTAGGCTAGAAAATATTATACAGACCCGTGGTTATTTTTCTATATTTTTTGAATATTTTAAATAATTTAAAGACTGTAATAATATTAAATTGATTTAAACCGAATATTAAATGATTTATTTAAAAATAGAAATGATTTTTCTATGTGATAAATATAAATAAATGGAGGAATATTGATTTTAAAACGAAACTTAAATTTGAAATTTTGATAAAATAAAAAGAAAGATGGAAACTTAAGTTAAATAAATTTAAATGAAATTTAGTTTAAATTGGTGGAAAAATGGAGTTTAAGTTTAAAATGTTGAAATGAATGTAATAGGCAAATTGGAAAGTTTTGGTTTTAACTTGTAAAATTTCTTTTGAAGAAAAATTAGTTAAAGGATTTAAATGAACGTTTGAATGTATGATTTTATAAGTTTTTACTAGGTAGAATCCGTAGCACTTGTTAAGTGCTGTGGATTGTATAAGTGAACTAAAAGACTTAAATGAACTAAGGCTATGATAGTACTTGGTAAGTGCTGTTGTAGCTGAAACTGAAACTGAACCTGAACTAATAAAAGGACTACTGTAGCACTTGTTAAGGACTGCAGTAGGCTGAATATGATTTTTGTTTTTAAAATTTAATTGTTATAGCAGTTATAAATGTTGTTTTGTTGAATAAAAATTATTTTCAAATATAACTTAACGTTATTGTTTTAAGTGAATAAGTGAACTCCGAAAAGGTTAGATTTTTGAAATTTAATAACTTAATATTTGTTTTAAGGAATAATGTCTTTGTGTTAAAATGGTTAATTCGAAGTATATTTGATAAATTGTTTTAAATCTATAACCACGGGTTATAATAACGATTGGTTGGCAAAGAGACCGGGATCGGATATGGACATACTCTCTGTCGATACCGAAAACCACTTTGACAACCGTGTACGCGGTGGAGATTCCAGAATGAAGTAGGATGGTGGCGACGTTCTTAAGGTATGTTACGTGGACCCAACTCCCATGAGTTGGCATAAGGTGGCTAAAACAGGAGCGATTGACGGACCAATGAGGTAGCACCTCTTATCGGACACACTTCTTCGATACCATTCTATTACTTGTGATTGATTTGGTGGCCACCCTTGATTTGGGAGTGTTGTTCGAGGTGGGCGGTAGTGGCTGCTATGCGTCACCACTAGTCCGGATGCGTAATTGGTATATCTACCCTGGCATTGCCTAGTTGTGCCGTGTCACCTACCATATCGAGCTTTACTACGATTATGATTTTAAGATCCGACCGCGTTAATGTTCTCCATCCCCTTAACGCTATTTTCCGATATGATTATACTTTACTTATTTAGACACTATTATAATAGCGAATATTACTATATAGTAGATAGTTTAACGGATCCTTAGAGGATGGGCGGTCCCAAGCATCTTCTAAGTTACTTGTACCTTTACTACAGTTCATTTGAGTTGGTTTACATTGTATAAGTATGTATATCCTGACTCGAGTGTTATGTTTTATTTTACGCTCGGGTCAGCCTGAGTATTCACAGCTTTGGACTTCACTTTTCTGGAGGTCGGAATCACTGGAGATTCTGCTTATCTAGTTATCTTCCTATTTCAGTTTCAGTTGCCTTATTTCAGCTTTTGTTTTAGAGACTTGTGTATTTGGATCTCTATTGTACTTGTTTCAGAACTGTATTGGGTTTCAGACTATGTATTTTGTATTTGATTTGAGACTATGTATTTTAGTGGCTTCATGAACCACTATGGTTATTTTTAAATTCCGCTGCGAGTTATTCTGATATTTCTGTGTCTGTGATTCTGTGAATGATTTTATTTGCTCCAAATTTTATTACAATCTGTTATTTTGTATTATTCAAGTCTGACATGTGTGGATTATTGTCGATTTGAATGGTCCAAAATAGTGGGTCGTTACATCACTTGTATTAGCCAAAAGACATAGATTATCATTTAAGATTTTCATACTAAGAATATAACTATTTTTCTTTCTAATTCCTTCAAATTTAATGTTTGAATTATTATCTTCAAAGTGACACTTATCTTTTTCAAATTTAATCTTGTCCTTTATCGCAAAGTTGACTAATGCTAAGCAGATTGTGTTTTAGATTCTTAACTAATAAAACATTAGAAATAGTAGGAGTTTAAGAGTTACCAACATTGCCGATGCCAATCTCATATCCTTTGGAGTTGTCTCCAAAATTAACCGATCCTCCATCTTTATAGATAATATCATTCAGCAGATCTGGATTACCAGTCATGTGTCTTGAACATCCACTATCAAGTATCCACTTATTCTTCTTGATTTGCACCATTTGTCCATTGAGGTTGATTCTTCAAAGGCCATATAACATTTTTCTTTCTGCACAGAATATAAACTCGGTAGATAACTAGATTTTCTATAATAACTATATGCAGATTTATGAGACAATGATGATTTGAACAGTTTTAAACTAGTGTTAACAAAATCCCCAAAAATAGCCATTTTAAAAACTTTTTCAAAATTCAGATTATGAAAACTTTGAAAACCTCACTCCGATACCAAATGTGAGAAATGCAGATTACGGATCTTAAGGCTAGAATAACACTAGAGGGCGGTGAATAGTGTTTTATGTATTTTTTTAAATCTTTTTGAATTTTTTTCAATTTAAACACCAACAAATGCAATTCACAAACACAGATATAATCACAGAATCAGACACAGATGCAAATACTAAATAAAAGCAGTAAAGGAAAGAACACACTAGGATTTTATACTGGTTCGGAGTTACCCTACATCCAGTCCCGTACAATCATACGGATTTCTTTTCAAAAACAATCTCCCAGATTACACCCTCAGTTTCAAGGCTACGAAGTACACCCTCATGTATTCGAGTTCAGGGCAACTCTCTTGATTTAACCAGGCTAGAAGATCACCTAATTTATTTCCGGGGCTACAATCACACCCAATTGATTTCAAGGCTCAACCGCACCTTTTACTCAATAGTATGATTTACAAAAGATTCTATAACTCCGAATAGCACTGAGATCTTATGGAGAGAGTGGCAGAGAATCAAACAAGAGATAATCAAGTTTGATTCACTTGGTATTTTGGCAGAGTATAGTTTAGGATTCTTTAGAATAAATGTGGAAGATGAAGAGGAGAGAAAATAAATGAAAATTGGTTAAAATTCGTTTAGAACTTACTGGTATTTATAGTAGAGCAACAGCCATATCTATTCGTGAAAGGATACGACGAATAAACATTTCTTTTGAAATTTAAAATTTGAAAATTTGAAAATAACGGACACCATGTCGACATGGGGGGTTGAGGTATGTCGACATGCTCAAGGTAAAATTGATGTTTTGATTTTCTTATTAAAATTGGTTTCTATAATTTGTCAAAACAATCTCTAAACTTTGTAAATATATTTGAATATAGTTTAAACATATAAAAGAGTTTTGAAAATAATTTTTAATATATATAATTTTAATCTATAAAGTGATTTAAAATCTGAGTATATAAATATTTTAAAGCTAAATATTTAAAACAGGAGATGGTTTAAAAACCAGGACAATTTTGAAATCAAAATATTAAAAAATGATAAAAATAGTTTTGAGGCTAAAATATTTCAAACAAGAGAGATGTCTTTTTGAAAAGAAAGTTTTGAAAACATTTTAAAAAACAAGAGATAAATTTTTGAAAAACATTTTTATAAAATTAGTGGATATCAAAATAGGACCACTATATGTTCCACTAGATATTGTCGTGTGTTCCATCCCACTAAGGTTCCATCCCTTTAACAGGCTCGAAGTGGATTCCATTCCACGAATAAATTTCGAATAAAGATGTAAGTGCTTTTAAGAAATTTTAACATAATTCTAGACCGACTACATTATCTTGTACTGTTTGAAATCTTGAACTCTTGATAAATTAATTTCTTGATACTCATGAGTCTTCAATCTTGATATCTTCGATCTTTTAATTCATCAGTTTGTATCTCTATACTGTACAGTCTTCATTCTTGGTACCTACATGTTTATATTTTGCATATACATATATATCTAAACCATAACATTAGTATTTATATTTTATAATAAGTCCTAAGGTTGTTGTCATCAAAACCATCATCTCAAGGACTAACAAGAGTTCATGGCCGAAATGATGAATTCCCTTAAGAGCGAACGATTTAATTAGTTTATAATTGTTATAAATTAATTAAATTAATTAATATTTATGAAATATTAATTATAAAATTTGAATATGATTTGAGAAATAAATAATGTTATATTTATTTATAACAGTTATAAATATATCGATCGATATACAATATCGATAAGCGATTAAATTAGATTTAATTGCATAGTATTTTGGCTTGGGCTTAGATGGGTTTAAGGCCAATCATTAGGGCTGCAAAATTTTGTTTTTGGGAAGGTCTAGGGGTGGCTAAAACATAGGGAATTGGCTTGGAGATAAAGGGTTGAGAACAAGTGAGAATGGGTAAAAAGGTTTTCATCGTTTCTCTCTAATACAACCATATATATATATATATATCTATGTATGTATCTATAAAAATAACGATGAACCTTTTTTTTGGCCGCCATTACCTTTTACATTGCAAGTTAAAACATAGCTCTCAATCCACTGCAAAATTCTCAAATATATTTCAAATTAAAATGATACTATTCGATGGTTAGAGGTCGGTGATTTCGGACTTGCAATCTAACGAATCAAGAACAGTAAAAGGAAGGGAAGTCGTTGCTTCAACGTTGATTCAAAGGCATCATTAAATTGGTAATTTTAATTCATATTACAGTAATTAAGTTATATTCTACGATCCTATAATGGGCAATTTCATATCTGTTTAAATATATATGTTTAGTTTGGTGAGATTTTGTAAGTAGATGTAGTTGTCATAAATCAGTTTGGTTATGTGCATAATTTGTTTATTATACTATTTGATTTATTTATAGACAAATGTTGTTTACTGTACAAAGTCAATTTTTGTCATTAATAATTGTTTAATATATTTATTAATTAATTCATATATATATATTAGTGTATATTTCTCTCTCATGATAGCATATATGCATATATAAGATATATATATGATTTTAAAATTTTAGTACACTTATATATATAATATGAATTTTACAAATTCGAAAACTAATTATCATACATATATTCATATTTTTAAATTAACATTTATTGAATTTTGAATTTAATATTATATATAAAATAATTATTACATTAAAAATTCAATTTTATATTTTTTTAAAAATATTATATCATTCCAGAAATGTAATTCGAAAAAAGTGTTTATGATTTATTAAAAATAATAATTTAATTGAAAAATTCTTTAAAAATTTTCGTAACCTTTCATTCATGTTCCTAGAATTTCTGAAATTTTAAAATTTGAATTTTTAATAATATATTATTTTATATTGAATAATTATTACCGGAATCAATGTATTTGTTTAAAAAAAATAATATTTCAACTTTAAAAAATCTCCAGATTTTTTCTAAGCTCTATTTTATAATCCTAGATTTTCGAAAATTGTAAAATTTGAATTTTCATCAATGGATTATTTTATGTTAATTATTTATGGATGAAAACATTATTTTATTCATAATATATACAAATTAAAATACTAAAATTATTATGTTTGCAAAACTAAGTTAATTTTGAATTATAAATAATTTTTAATAATTGTTCTCTCTCTTTCTATATATATATTTATCTATATATAAATGTTTTATGTTCATATATTATATATAATATATTTATATGTACATATGTGTGTGTGTATTGTTGTAACACATATACATGCACATATTTGGACAACATACATGACATACAAAATAAGCTAATATGTCTGTTGCAATATAAATCTCAACATCAACATATGGGCATATTATACCTTTCACGGATTATTATGTTACACATGCACTCACATATATATAAGTGTATGATACATTTATGTATAAACTAAATCAAATAAAATTAATTTCATATCTTAGTATATTTGAATTTAAATAAAATAAATGATTTTATTTAAATGAAATTTTGAAATGTTCCAATTCATTTAGACTAAATTCACCCATAACTTACGCTGTAGGCTGGTCCAGTTCCAACAATGGTATCAGAGCCCAATAGCCTATGCGGTCTAAATTAGTCATAGTAGGGCTAACTAATTAAGCTTGCCCACTTGGTACGGTGTCTAGAAAGGTAACGTCTAGGATTGGAATTGGGTAATCAAGTACCCTGTCCTACCTGGTTACCGGCCTGGCCTGAAAGGTGAAGTGAGTTCAAAGGTTGCCCCTAATAGAAAAGGCCCAACTTAATTTGGGCCTTGGGCTAATTTTCAACATCGTTTTGAAAATTAATGTTAAAGATTTTAAATTTAATAGTTAAATTTAAAATAAAAACATGTTTATTATAAAAAATTATAATACTACATAAGTTTTCAAAATGTTTGAAAGGATAATGATATTTTCAAAATGTTTGAAAATATTTATATAATAATTTCAAATTTTAAATTTATTAACAAGATTAATAAAATAAATTATTTAAATATGTTAATTAATTAATGCATATATGCATGTATTATATATGTTGATATATGTTATGTTATTTTAAAATGTTTAAGATAACACAAGTATACATGTATGTATACAAGATAAATTTTGAAATTAATAAATTTTAATAAAAATTGTTTAATTGAATAAATTAATTAAAGGTTAATTAATTAAATAAAATAAACATATATATGATATATGTGTATTACACTATAAAGGTTATAGTATACACTATAAATGTTATAGTAGATGTGTCCAATAGAAAAATTATATTGGAATACTAATTTAAAATTAATTAAAGATTTATTTGATTAAAATTAATTAGATAAGATTTAATTAATGATATATTTTACGTAAGACTATCATATAAGTAATATGAAATATAAAAGTTATATAACAATAAAACTTATATGATATGTGTATAAACTAAATGTGGAACACCCAAGTAGACTTGAGAAATAAATACATATGTAAATGTACATATACCGTGATTTCTGATGTGTCTGACACTTGAATCGCTGGGTATTTCATAAGAAATATATTATTCTATAAGTTCATATCACTCAATATATATATTGAAGATTATGAATCTTTAATATAATGTTGTTCTCTGCTATATATATATTAATAAATTACTTACATACTCCTTAGTTGTTGAGCAAACTCAAGCTAGGGATGCTATGCATAGTATCATTAATATATTGAACAGATGAGGTAAGATAACTATATGTATTTGTTGAGAAAACTCAAGGTACATATACTATACTTAGGCCATCACGATATGGTAGGTATGAGTGAATAATTTCTTTCGATTTGTTGAGCAAACTCAAGGTCTAAATGAGATTAGAACAAGGAAAAATGGGTTAGGAGTTGTATGTGATACAACCGATAAGGAGTTATCCATCGTTTGTGAGGCTATGATTTGTTGAGCAAACTCAAGGTCAGAATACCAAAACAAACGAGTCCTAACATCCACTAGTGAAGTTGTAAGACTTCTATGTTTCATCTTAGGGTTTGGAGAAACATAAAAGACTAATGAGAGCCTTATTAGAAAAATGAAATGGTAACATTTAACATTTCTAATATTGTAAGAATATATGCTATATAATGTTATAATTATCTACAATGATAAATTTGTGCATTTAATATGATTGATAAAACGTTTGTCAATTAACATATATATACAAACTGAATTTAAAGTTGACAAATAGAAATATAATATATACTTACTAATAATTCTAATTGCATGTTATATAATGTTTCTATAACCATGCAAGTGCCTAATTTCAACTACTTAATACATTCATAAGTTGGTCACTTATATGTTTATTTTGTTTAGACCATGTATTGCATTTCATGAGTTTTTGAACTCTAAATGCAATTCAAGACTATGGATATTTGATTCATGTACTTTCACATATAAAGGTTATATGGTGAACAGTCATAGTTTGTGGGGTACAATATTTCGATGAAGTTAGTTCATTTGAATTAAGCCAATAAACAGTATTTTAAGATCATGTATTAAACTTGAATGATTTCAAAATAAAGATATTGTGTTAATGTAACACAAGACCATAAACTACAAGATACATCTAAGAACTCGATCGTTGAAATGTCATCTCGAACGGTTTACATAAAGTGCAACATATTTGATGTCTTAAATGTTAAGAATAATCGAATGCGCTTTTATAAAAGGTTTGTTATGATATTGTAGTAAGGTTTTCTTTTGAATAGTTTGATCATTTGAAATAAAAACAAATGTATAAGAATAGATGTAATTTAAGGTAAAGTTGGAATGAAGAGAATGAATAGTCACTTCTGCTTCATAGAAAAACATTGGAAATAAGAATTGTAATAATAATTGATACTTAATATTGGAATATGAAATATGATTTTTATTCCGAAATGTATTTTCATATAGAAATTATTTTATAACATTTATATCTTTTAGTTCAAGATATTTGATCAAAGAACTCTCCATTGTAAACTAGTTGCAATATATGAAATAAGTAAACAATATTAACAATATTAAGTGAATGGTGGACCTCTAAATTTAGTACGCTATTATAGTAATGGCGGAAATAGTGGGATTATGCCATATAACACCTAATGATTGCATCAAATTACGAAAATTGTTTTCGTAAAATGCACTGAACATTATTTGTGAAATAATGTTTATTTTTGGTATTGACTGACTATATTTCAATATGAGTATTATGAATATTCATTATGAAATAAAACTATATTATGGAATTTGTTTTCGTAGTAAAAGTGATGCAACAATAATACATACGCGTCTAATATTATTTACAGTTGTTTTGGAATTATAGACTAAATCGTAGTTTTGAGAAATAATTTTACTATATGATTATGAATCATATGATAGAGGTTAATTATATCTCAAACAATTAATGGCTATGCACCCATTCAGTGGGAGCATCATAAGAGTTGATGAACTCTTTGAATTAATACATATTGATGTATGCAATCACAAGTCTATTAATACCAAAAGGGTTCCACATACTTTGTGTTTGTACCAAAAATGGGCACAACACTCTTCGGGAGTTATTTGAAGAGATAAAATGAAGATTATAAATGTAAAACAGAGATTATCTAACAAAAACTCCAGCAAATAGGAATGTAAAGTGCACAGACAAACAGTTTAGAGTGGTTCGGCGTATAACCTACGTCCACTATGAAGTTTGGATGATTTTATTGATTTTCTTTCAATGATTACAAGCGTTTACAGCCATGAACAGCGGATTACAGTTTAGAATTCGAAATTGACAGCGAATGTATGATGCAAATCTCAATCCGGCAGAGTCTGGACGCTTCAGAAAAAAAAGATCCTTTTTCCGTTGATTCTGGGGCTCTATTTATAGGCGTAGGAGGCTTGGATTTCGCTCAAACTCCGGGAGACTTGGCCTGACACGTGAGGGGACCCATTCGACCACTTCCAGAGAGTTTCAAGCCAATCTGTGATTGATACGAAATCATTTCGTATCGATCAAGATTACTTCCAATTGAGCTCAAAATTGGTGGAGACGTTCCTTGTTATGTGTGCAACCTCCAGTTAAAATTTCATCGTGTTTGGATCAGTGGATTGAGAGATATCATCGATACGAGACGATGTTCTTCGCTAGGCTGCCTGGTTCGAATCCATCTCCCTGAGCTGGGGGCTTCAAATCGATGGTGTCACGCGCCCCTGTGAAGACGTGGAACGCACACTTCGCCTCGATCCGGTTTCTACTCCGAGTCGACCGCGTCGACTCCATATATTCCGGCGCATTTGCATCGAGGGATGACGTAACGCGCGCGCTTCGTCTCGATCCGGTCTTTGTGCCGCATTGACTGCTTCGACTCCAGGCATCTCGCCTCGTTTACTTCGATGGAAGACACGTCATCCCTGGTCAGTTGACTCGTTGGATACGAACAAGTCATTAGGCATGGATTCGAAGTGAGGTCCTCTGATGGATACGAAGTAGACGCTGAATAATGGATACGAAGCAGACGTTGGTTGAAGGATACGAGGTCCTTCAATTGCTGGTGTGTATGAAGTCCATCGATACGAGCTCGATGGATACGAAGGAAGTCGAGTCGAGCCTGGGTACCTCGATGGATTCAGAGCTGATAGGTACGAAGCTTGATGGATTCGAACTGGGGCTTCGGTGATGGATACGAAATTGCCCAGAGTGATGGATACGAAATCT
Organism: Allium fistulosum; assembly: GCA_030737815.1. NCBI lineage: Eukaryota > Viridiplantae > Streptophyta > Magnoliopsida > Asparagales > Amaryllidaceae > Allium > Allium fistulosum. Next base: position 1,146,284,135 of record CM060902.1, read on the forward strand.
GGGCTTTTCCCTCCAATTCGACTCGATCATAATTTGAGCGTATGAGTCCGGATTGACTTGAAATTTGAGGTGCTCATCTCTATGGCCTTTCTTGTCATGCCCTATCAATTGTAGCTCATTCTGGGCTCGGACAAAATTTAGTGATATCCATGGCGTGCTATCCTTGTTCTCTAGTCGGCTCCCTTGGTGTCCTGGCCTTGCCAAAAGGCGGGATAACATTTGCCCCCCAAAGTGCGTCTTGTGAAAACATGACGTGCTTTGAAAAGCTGTAGGTCTTCTTCGAGTAACTTTGAAAGCCGTACCCCTTAACCATTCTCTCGTATCGGTCCTCTTATGAATCGATGCTCAAAGTCGAAAAGCCTTCTTTCGTATCGATGTGGATTGACTTGATGGATACGAAAACGATCATTCGTATCGATGGTCACAAATCGCGGTGAATTCCGAGTCGAATTGGTGATATCTGGTGGATACGAAATGGATGTTCGCATCGATAGATATTGATGGATATGAAAGTGACGCTCGTATTAACAGGTCTGCTCTGTTTCGAATCGATGGCTCAAAATTTGGATGTTTCAAAATGATGGTGTCTGGTGAACATTTCGCCTCGATGAATGCACAGCTTGATGGATTCGAATAGAGCGTTTGCATCGACCCATCGTATTCATGTGGCCTCCCTGTGCGCTTCGAATCGATAAAGTCTGGTGGGTTCGAAACGAGCCTTCGTTTCGATGTGCCGTCTAACTGGTTGCGACCGGTCATATTGACTGGGAGTCGAATCGACTCGGTTCCGTCCTAGGCTTCATATAAATATCTGGGACTTCGTCATTTCTCACTTTTTTACCTTCTATTTTTTACTGCTGCCTTCTACTTCTCGCATCGATCCAGAAATAGATAGCAACTCCGTATTCTTGACTCGATCAAACTCGCTCTTCCAGATTCTCGAATCGAATTTCCAAACTAGGTAAGCGATGGCAGATCTGAATAACAAAGCTGCCATAAATCCATCTCTTCTTCGCCAATCTTTCACTGCAGCATCTGATAACACCAGATCTGGCTCGAAAACATGATGGCCATGGCGTTCTTCGCAGATTGGGGAAGAAAGGGTGAAAAGGATGGTTTCGAATCGATTACGAGAGCCATGTTTGAATTTCCAAAATTAATGGCTCTTCTCTGGACCTCGCATCGATTCTTGGGACGTGTTAGCGGAGTCGATGTGATTTCGAGTCGATGTTGGTGGCGATGGGTCGTATCGGCATGAAATGTCTGATAGGAAGTCGATGGCTACTTGGAAGCCCCTAACTTTGGATCGATACGAATTTCGTCATTGCGATCGATACAAAACCAAGGCCTTCCCTATCGATACGAACCGGGCCACCATTGTTCGACACGAAGACACATCTACTGTGCTCGATGCGAACCAAATCACCAATGATCGATTCGAAACATGACACTCGACATCGATTCGAACCTTCAACCGGATGGATTCGAACAGGTCTAATGGGACCGATTCGATCTCTCCCTTTGATGGATACGAAATTCCAGGCAGTTTGAAAACATGATTCTGACAATCTTCACCCTGCATATCTGGACTTGATAATTAAACTGCACGCCTGATTCCTACGAGCTTCCGCATTGCATAACCGAACTTGATCCCAACACCGCATATTTGATTGCCCTTTGAAGCTCGTAGATGGAACCGTAATCCAGCAAAATATAACGAACCGCTAATCTAAATCGAACGACAGTCTCCGGAAGGCGCGGCCGTGACGGTCAGCGATGACGGTCATCGCCAGTCTGACTTCCGGCATTCCGTTGCTAGCGTGTTTTCTTTAATTCTGCAGAATTTGTTCAAGTCACGCACAACACTTGCACTACACGACACATTCATGCACTTTACACTGGGGAATGCACGGGATTTTTGTCACCTAATGATGGTTTCTCGTGAGTTAGCTAGTGATGGAACCGTCAAGTTCGCAGCAGCAAGAAACTCAGAACCCTACCCTTCCTAGAATTGAGATTCCGGTCATCGAGACCGAAGCTATTGGCCCAGCTCCGGACGAGTTGCCCGATGCGTCCTTCATTAACAGTCCGCCTGATTCCGTCCCATCCAATATTTCTGAAGACATGCTAGGGAGAATATGCTTAAGGCATGGTCTATCTTTGGATGAGGTATTATTGCCCGGACCGAATGATAGGCCACATAATCCCCCGGAGGGGTATACTGCTTTCAACCGGCATGCGTGCGCAGCCGGCACACTTCCTCCATTCAACGACTATATAAGAGAAGTGTTGGCTTATCTGGACATCGCTCCGTCTCAATTGCATCCAAACGGATATGCCTCACTCAACAGCTTGTTCATTGTATTCATGGAGTACCTCCATCGCCCTCCCCGTATGACCGACATAAGATATCTGTTTAATTTCAAGATTCGGACTGACAGCCCATCTTTTACGTTCCTGGAGTCTGTAAGGAACTGCCAAGTTGTCGCGGGGTCGTGGACTAGGCTAAGCTATTTTAAGTCGGAGTGGTTCTATGTCCGATGTCCTCCGGGGTTTGCCAGAAGATGGCTGTTCAGACGTGAGCATTGCCTTTTCTTTTTCAATTAATTGACAGGGCAATTTTCGGAGTGAAATTAAACTTACGTCTTCTTCTCTTTTTCTCTCAGCTATCATCCAGCGGCCTGAGGGCGGCTATTATAAAGAAATAGTTCGGGTCTTCCAAGAGATTCATAGCGAAGAAAGGAACATTGAACTGTTATTGATAGATCGGAATCTCAGAGTCCTTGGGCTGATTGGTCGGAGGCAGAGCATAAGACTCGATGGTGCATTAAAGACCATCTCCAGAAAAAAGGTCAAGCGGATGAAGCCCAGGGTTGTGATAATCGAGGAACCCGACTCCGAGAAAACTCACACTGACGAAGAACCGTTGGTCGGACCTGCTGATGCAACCCCGGAGTCCGATGCTAAGAGGAAAGGCAAAGCTGTGGCTTCGAAACAGCCTAAGTCTGGGAGGCGGAAGTCTGTGGTTTTGCAACGTCCTTTGCCAGGAGTTAAGATTACGGAGGCAGCCTCCCTGCAAGCTGAAGATCCACTGGAAGAGCCTGCTGACCCTCCAATCCCTGGGATTGAGCCGGAGCAACACGATGTTGGGTCGGGTGGACCGCGACATATCGTCGATGTTAGCGATGTTGATCCCGCCAGTGCGATTGACACTTCTGGTTGGTCCGGGGGGTTACACATTCACACACTCTTCACGGCACAACACACTTTTCCACCCGTAAACAACACATCGCAAACGGTTACTGATTCTTTGTGGTTTTCTTTTCAGGTACGATGTCTGGGAAAGGTTCCGTGCTTGGTAGTTTGCGTAAGCGCCGTTATCACGAGCCACGCAGGAGAGAGGGCGAGAGGGATTATGACACGGGACACTCCGGTCAGGAGAAGTCTGACAGAGATAGGGGATATGTCCGCCGATCCAGATCTCGCTCTCCTCCCCCCAGGACCTCTGCACCTCCTACGGCCGCAGTTACTCGTCCTCCCGAAACTTCACGGCCTAGGCCGCCTTCTCAAGCTTTGAGGTCCGATCCTCCGCGTAGGACTGAAATAGCCACCTCTTCAGCTACTGTGCCGGTCCCGACCGAGGCGTCTAGCGAGGGAGCGCTTAAATTGGCACAGATGAGGAAGGAATTTCCTGACATCTGTTTTGATGGGTATGTCTTCCCCCCGCACCTGAAGAGAATCCCGCCAACCGCGGAAACCACTATCCACAATTATGTTGCGGACATCTTTTTCCAGTATAGGGAGTGGGGACGGGCCGCGAGGAAGGCATCTAAAGTGGCATTTGAGCGGGGCGTCACCATCGAGAAACTCGAGAAGGAGCTGGGTCGCAACGACCAAATCATAAAAGCGCTCAACTCAGAGGCTGAGTCTTCTCGTAAGTCTGAAATGGAGGCTTTAAAGAAAGTTGATGAAGTGACCGCTGCCATGGCCAGGATGAAGCAAGAACATTACACCGCCATCGAGGACATGGGTCACAGGAACACTTCTATTACTGCCGAGAGGGATGCCGCTCTCAAGGAGCTTAATGAGCTGAAGTCAAAGTTTTCAGAGATGGCTAAGGAAAAAGACGCAGCTAATGTCTCTGCGCAGGAGGCCTGTGATCAGGCGGTGACGCTTCGTAAGGAGAAGGAAGTGGCTATACAACAAGCCCGTGAGGCTGAGGCTGGGGTTGATGAGAAAGTACGGCAGGCGGAGGCCAGGATCGAGGCCGAGGTGGAGGAGCTACTCGTCACTTATAACGCCAATGTGCTACGGCACCGAGACTTGACATGGCTTGACGATTACCCCACACATCTCTATAACGCCTGGAACCTACTGGTTGATGAGGAGAGATCTGGGCACCCTGATGGAGCCCTTGATGAGTTCGAGCTGGAGAACCGCATCCTTAATGATGACGAAAAGAAGGTTCTCCATGACTCCATGATTTCCCACGACAAGGTGAGGCTTGGTGCCCAGATCCAGGAAGTCGGAGAGAGCTCTGGTGCAGAACACCATGCTACGAGTTCTGAGATAGTCGTGTCATCTCAGTCTGAGCCAACTCCGATGATCTACTCCCAGCCTATCCCAGCGTATGACCCAGATCAACCGCATTTATCTCCTATTAAGGAACATCCTTCTGAAGTAGTTCAGACGACCTCGAGCCAAACCGAGGAAGGTACTTTGAACTAACTTCCAGTATATTTGGACTGAAGAACCCGTGTTGAAATGTTGCTAATGACATGTCTTTTCCTTTGATCAGTGACAGGAGTTGCACCAGCCGCGCCTCTTACCATCCAAGAATCAGGTCAAGCGCCAGGAGCCATCATCTCTGAGGCGACCTCCGTCGCAGCAATGGCACCAGTTGGAGTGACGGAGGGGAGCTCACTTTCTTTCGACGAGTAGATGATAAACGAGCTCCTTGGCCGTCAAAGTGATCCTTTTGCGGACTTGCCATTTGGCTTGGGTGGATTCACGGCTACTTCTGACACCTTGTCCCAGACTACTACGGCTCCTAGTGAGGCCAGGGCACGGCGGGAAGCGGCGATGTTGGCCGAGATTAATGCCGAGATGGCGGCCGCGGCGCACGGTGGTGAAGTAGACGACGGAGCAGCAGCACAGTGCCCTACTCCTCTTATGACTGTGTCTCCTGGGGGCACACTTACTGATACTGATGTGCCAGCCCCTCCTCCAGCTGTCAAGTCTGTTCCTCCCACTCCTCCTTCGGGAAGTATCCCTATAGAGTCCAGCTCAGACGAGGATGTTGACATTATGCCTCCTCCCGAAGGGGGCTTGCCTAAGGAGAAAAGCTCCAAGCGAAAGGGTACTGGCGGCTCCAGTAGCTCCTCGAGGAAGAAGAAGCTGAGGAAGCAGAAGGATTAGACATCCTTTTCATAGGCAGTTAGGGACTTTTGTTATTTTTTCTGTCTTTTCCCTTTTGTAGGCCGTGTTTAGATGCGGGTTCGGCCCCTGCTAGTAGGAACATTTTGGAAAGAACTCATGTATGAACCATTGTTTTTGAGTTAATTGGAATAAAATTTTGTTTTCTAGCTTCAGCTTGTGTTCTTTTCTATGCTTGAATATTGCAGTGTTCGGACTTCGGTCCAGTGTGTTTGCATTATCTGATTGCTTCAAGAATAGCTCATTTTACTTGTTAAGTATTGAACTTTCGGACTCGATTTGTGATAGGGGACCGCACCGGAGCTGAGCATCGTATAGTTTCGAGCAACGAATAACATTCGCTTCTGCCCCCAGTTTCGGGGTCAAGTTGTGATGATCAGCTTGTGTTAGCACCAAGCGAGGATCGAGTGGTCGAACTACGCTCATTCTCTTATGAATCGTTCCATCCACACTCCGGGGATATGCGTCATCTCGTAAGCGGTCGTTCGTACTTTAGGAACATGGAGTTGACTGACGTTCGTATTCTGCATCGCACCTTGGGAATGTGGAGTTGAATATTTATACTCCGCTTCGCACTCTGGGAGTGCGGAGTCGACTGTTTATACTCCGCATCGCACTCTGGGAATGCGGAGTTGAATGTTTATACTCCACTTCGCACTCTGGGAATATGGAGTTAAGTGTTTATACTCCGCTTCGCACTCTGGGAATACGGAGTTGAATGTTTATACTCTACATCGCACTCTGGGAATACGGAGTTGAATGTTTATACTCCGCTTCGCACTCTGGGAATACGGAGTTGAATGTTTATACTCCGCATCGCACTCTGAAAATACGGAGTTAAGTGTTTATACTCCACTTCGCACTCTGGGAATATGGAGTCGACTGTTTATACTCCACATCGCACTATGGGAATGCGGAGTTGAATGTTTATACTCCACTTCGTACTCTGGGAATATGGAGTTAAATGTTTATACTCCGCTTCGCACTCTGGGAATACGGAGTTGAATGTTTATACTCCGCTTCGCACTCTGGGAATACGGAGTTGATTGTAGGATTGTCGTGTGTCAATCCTATTAATATCGGTGTCATGGCTTGTCCCCGAGCTCGGGTTTCACCTAGTGAGTGGCCGGTCGTATCACAGCCACTCTCCATTTGAATAAGTCCCATTGCGTGATGGGATTTAGCTCTTCGTGCATCGTGATGTTGTATATCGTACATAATGAATCACAGCTCTGGCTCGAAGAAGTGGCATTTTATTGCTGAAATAAGAAAATGCGGCAAAGTCAGTTGCCTTATTACAAAATTCAAATTTCGAAATGCAGAAACAAATTGCTAAATAGAATGAAACAAATAAAGCCTGTCATATGTAGTAGCGGCGGAGACTTTCGCTGTTCCAAGCCCTCGGTAAATCGAGACCGTCAACAGTCGACAGCTTGAATGTACCATCTCCGAGCTTTCGTGTAATTACATACGGCCCTCCCCAGTTTGGTTTCATGTGTGAAGGAACTGGATAGATTCTCTTGAGCACGAGGTCGCCGAGTTCAAAGGTTCGAGGCCGAACTCTGGTGTTGTACAATCGGGCGACCCGGCTTCGATGTGCGGCTGCTCTCAAATCAGCCTCCTCCCGTTTTTCAACCAATAGATCTAAAGACTCGGCTAGGAGTATAGCGTTTGTTTTTGGATCATAATAAGTCACGCGATGAGAGAGCACTTCTGTCTCGACCGGAATAACGGCCTCTGAGCCATAAGATAGGGAAAACGGAGTGTGTCCGGTCGCGGTTTTATGGGTCGTTCGATAGGCCCATAATGCCATAGGGAGTTCATCGACCCACTTGCCCCCAGCCTTCTCTAATCGTTTCTTCAGGATCGATTTTATAACTTTGTTGACAGCTTCAACCTGCCCATTCTCTTGGGGGTGTGCGACAGCCGAGAACTTTTTGCGGATATGAAACTGTTGACAGAAATTCTTGAATTCCGCACTCTCGAATTGGGCTCCGTTATCAGTGATGATAGTATGCGGGAGTCCAAATCGACAGATGATGTTGCGAACCACGAAATTTATCACCTTCTTTGTCGTAATGGTTGCTAGGGCTTCGGCCTCAGCCCACTTTGTGAAGTAATCAACTGCGACGATGGCGTATTTCGCACCGCCTTTTGCTAAAGGTAAAGCGCCGATGATGTCAATGCCCCACATTGCGAATGGCCAGGGACTGACCATTTGGGTTATTTCAGTTGGCGGAGCTCTCGGAATTCGGGCATGTATCTGGCATTTATCGCACTTTCGGGCATAGTTTGCCGCATCTCGGTTCACTGTCGGCCAGTAGTATCCATATCGGAGTATCTTTTTAGCGAGAGCTTGCCCGCCGGTATGATCGCCGCACTCTCCTTCGTGCACGTCATGTAGCACTCGTTTGATTTCCTCGTGGGCGATACATCTGAGGAGAGGAACGGAATAACCTCTCCTGTACATGACTCCGTTTTGGATGACGAACCGCGAGGCTTTTCGCTGAATTTGTCTCTTCTCATTTCTAGGTTCAGGTAGCACCCCATTCTCAATGTAATTCCGATACGGAGTCATCCAAGATTCTTTACTGGGAGCGGTTTCAAATACAGAGTTCATTTCTATCCGATCGATGCTCGGAGTGGCCAAAGTTTCAACGGGGACAAGTCCCATTTGCTGCGCTTCGCCCGTGCTGGCTAACTTCGCCAGTGAATCGGCTTTCTGATTGCGTTCCCGAGGCACATAATAGATGGCATAATAATCAAACTGGTTTAGGATTTCCTGAACTCGTGCCAAGTAAGCGGCCAGTCTTCGGTCTCTTGCCTGGTATTCTCCTCGCACCTGACATACCACTAACTGCGAATCGCAATAAATTTCTACAGCGATAATTCTCAAATCTCTGGCAAGCCTTAAGCCGGTCAGGAGGGCTTCATATTCGGCTTCATTATTAGTTGCACGAAAGTCGAATTTAAGAGCATAACATATGGATCGGCCCTCGGGAGTCTCAAGTACAACCCCAGCGCCCGAACACCGATCATTTGACGCACCATCAGTATACAGCTTCCAGATGTATTCGGGAGATTCACTGGTTTCGGGTAAGTCTTCCGGAACGGTGAATTTGGCTATGAAATCAGCCAGGACTTGTCCTTGAATGGCCCTCCGCGGAGAGTATGCAATATCAAATTGGCTTAGCTCAATGTTCCACTTGAGTAACCTACCGGACGTCTCAGGCCGCGTAAGGACCTGTCGTAACGGCTGGTCGGTGTACACAGTAAGCGGATGAGCTTGGAAGTAAGGACGGAGCTTCCTTGAGGCAATAACCAAGCAATAAGCCAGTTTCTCCAGCCTTGGATAATTTCTTTCAGCTCCTGTTAGTCGCTTACTAACATAGTAGACCGGGTTTTGCACTTTGTCTTCTTCCCGGACTAGAGCAGCACTGATTGCATGTTCTGATACTGCCAGGTAGAGATATAGTTGCTCGTGGTCAACCGGTTTTGACAAGATCGGGGGTGTGGAGAGATGTTGAACTAATGATCGGAACGCGCCTTCACACTCCACGGTCCATTCAAAGTTTCGTTTGCCCTTCCGAATCAGGTCGAAGAAAGGAATGCATTTGTCGGTGGACTTTGAAATGAACCTTCTCAATGCTGCGACCTTCCCGTTAAGACTCTGGACTTGCTTTATAGTTTTAGGGGTTTGCAAATTTCTAATAGCCCAGATCTTCTCAGGATTCGCCTCTATTCCTCGAGCGTTGACAATGAACCCAAGGAATTTTCCGGATGCAACGCCAAAGTGACATTTGAGTGGGTTGAGCTTCATTCCGTACTCCCGGAGGATGCTGAACATTGAATCCAAATCTCTGACGTGATCGGTGGAGAATCGGGACTTCACCAGCATGTCATCCACGTAAACCTCCATGGTCTTCCCAATCTGATCAGCGAACATTCGGTTGACTAAGCGTTGGTATGTTGCTCCAGCGTTCTTTAGACCAAACGGCATGACTTTGTAACAATAGAGTCCCAGGTCGGTCACGAAGCTGGTATGTTCCTGATCAGGCAAATGCATGGGTATCTGATTGTAGCCGGAATAAGCGTCCATAAAGGATAGTAGTTCATGTCCGGCCGTCGAATCTATGAGCTGATCGATTCGTGGAAGTGGGATGCTATCTTTTGGACAGGCCTTGTTTAGGTCAGAGTAATCAACACAGGTTCTCCACTTCCCGTTTGGTTTCCGAACTAGTACAGGGTTGGACACCCATTCTGGATACAAGGCATCTCGAATGAACCCATTCGATTGTAGTTTATCAACTTCCTCCTTAAGGGCGGCAGATCTCTCTGGATCCATACCGCGCCTTTTCTGTTTCACTGGGACATGTCGCGGATCTATATTCAGGGAGTGACTTGCGATGCTCGGCGAGATCCCGCACATGTCTGAGTGTGTCCAGGCGAAGACGTCGAGATTCGCCCGAAGAAATTCGACCAACTCCTGCTGTGTCTGCTTGTTTAGTTGGGACCCAACTTTCAGCATCTTTGAATCATCATCCTCACTGATTGGGACGTCCACAGTCAGTTCGGCGGGAGAGGCTTGACTCTCCGTTGATTCGTCTTTATCCTCGTTGTCCCTGGGGTCCAGGTCTTTCAGGAATTGGTCGTGGTGCCCGGGCCGAGGCCCAGGCATCAATTGTCAATTACCGATAGAACGGACGCAGAGAGATTCCTCTACGCCCTTCCCCTTCTCTTTACGTTGCGCCCCGCGCAGCTCAGCAACATAACAGGCCCTTCCTGAGGCCTGATCTCCTTGAACAACTCCAATCCCATGATCAGTGGGAAACTTCAGAGTCAGACACCATGGGGCGATTGCCGCCTTGAACTCGGCTAAAGCTGGCCGACCCAGAAACGCATTGTATGGCGAATCTATCTCCAGCACAACAAATTGTAACATGCGGACCCTCCGGCGTTCTCCGACGCCTAACTCGACTGGGAGTTCAGTTAATCCGATGGGTATCGTGGCACTTCCGTTGAAACCATGGATTCAGGATAAACAGGGTTTCAAATCCTTGGTCTCCATCTTCATTAGATCGTAAGCCCGTTTGAGCAAGATGTTTACAGAGCTCCCACTGTCAACCAGGATCCTCTTCATCCAAGCAGGACCTACTTGGGCAGATATGACTAGTGGGTCGATAGTAGGGGCTTCGACTTTATCGGCGTCTCGGCTCCTGAACACGATATCATCGGACATTATCTTTTGTTGCTTTGCCGGGGCCCCATCCTCGCAATTACTATAACACTCGAAGTCCGCATGCCTGATAGAACTGGCATACGACTCCATTTCCCCCCAGCTTCTGTCTGCCGGATGGGGGCCACCACTTATTGAGTTGATAACTAATCTCCCGCCCGCACGAGCGGGTTCATTCTCTCTTTCCTGATTTTGTGAACGATTTTGATTCGAGGGGCCCGCTCCGCCAGGCTGCGGCGCCCGTACAAACTGATCTAGCTTCCTCTCTCTAATCAGCTTTTCGATGAGGTCCTGTAAGTGCCGACACTCATTGGTATTATGTCCATAGCTCTCATGGAACCTACAGAATTTCCCTGTCTGAATCTGTCTCTCCGATGAGGGCTTCGGAGCAGGCTTCTTATACTGTACAGTGTTACAAGTCTGTAAGTATACGTTTTCCAATGACGTGTTTAGCGGTGTATAACTATCAAACATCTGAGCTCTACGTCGTGGACCTCGGTTTTCGTCTCTCTTCTTATTCTGGCCATTGTTTCCTCTCTGCTGGGTTTGCTTGTTTTGTATATTCAGCTGAACTTTCCCAGAACTCTCGCCGGACTGTTTAACAGCCACATTGCTCTGTATTCCCTCAATGCTGGGTTTCGCCTCGTCCTGCTTCCTAGACTGTTTTGCATCCTCTTGCCGCAGGAATTGAGCGGCCTTGGAGTAGAAACGGTCCAACGACGCGGGCGGTTTTCCAGCTAGCCAGTTTCCGAATTCGGAATCAGGATCAATCCCCTTGGTCAGAGCCATTAAAATTGAATTATCGTTGGGATTGGTGATCTCGACGCATGCTGCGTGGAACCTCTCCAGGTAACGCCTGAGTGTCTCTCCAGGAGCTTGAGTGATGCTGGACAAGGTGTTGACGTCTTTTGGCCTGACAACATGCATCCGGAATTGTTCCACAAACCTTTTGGCCAATTGATCGAACGAAGAGATTGATCTAGGTGGTAGGCGGGTAAACCACATTGTCGCGATTCCCCCCAGAGAGATGGGGAAACTTCGACACTTCACTGCGTCGTCGGCCCTCGCAGCGCTCATCGACCATTCATACTTCAGAATATGCTGGTTGGGGTCACTATTCCCTTCATACATCGGGAGAGTCGGCATTCTGAATCGCCTAGGGGGTTCGGCATGTAACACTTCGTCTGTGAAAGGGGTATGACTACGGGAAATCCCCCAGTCATCATTAGTGAGCCCCTGACTCTCGCGGATCATTTGACGTATCATGGTTGATATATCCGAAACAGGCAGATTCGGAGCGTGATGCGCTAAGGCGTGGTCGGGTTCCACGGCGCGAGTAGGGATCGGGCGCTGTCGACGATCCGTATCTCGCCTCCTTGGCTCAACGTCTTCTGGGACATAAGGTTCAGGAGAATGTCCTCGCTGTTGATTGATCGGCTCAGATTGATTTCGGGTATCGACCCTTGTCTCTACTGCGGCGGTTGTGGCGCGGTTATCCGTGGTGTACTGTGGGGCAGTACCTCCTCGTGTTGAGGGACCGGTTTGGAAACTTGTCGACGGTCCTACCCTCAGTTGCCCAACAGTTAAGGCGGGTTGATATTCAGCAGCTTGAGCGCGACTCCCCTCTAGTCGAGGACGGGTAGTTTGGCGGTGGTAATCAGATGAAGCTGAGCTTTCGGTAGACGCTCTGGAGACATCATCTCTCCTGGACCTTCTGTGCCCCCGGCGGTTTAGCTGGTTGGTCAGCTCGATATTGGCGCGTAACTGTTCTGCCAACTGCTGATGGCTTTGGGTCAGCTCCTGGAGCAATACTTGAAACTCCTGTCGGGTGACCAGCCCCGTTGAGTCTGAATGAGTGGCATTGTCTTGATTGGAAGAAGGCGGCTGTGTGGGATTTTGCCTGTCTCTGCCTTCTTGCTCTACAGCGGTGGCGCCAGTTCTTGTGCTGACCATTGGCGGTGGTGGAGTCCTTTCCTAGATTTTGAGCAAATCTGAATAGAATGGAAGGATTCCGGACTGGATATCTGGATCTTCCTCTTGGATTTGTGCAATCCGGTATCGACGGCAGATCCAACGAGCAGGAGAAAAAGCTGGTTTTCTCAGTGAAAGCACCAAAGTGTTTGTACCAAAAATGGGCACAACACTCTTCGGGAGTTATTTGAAGAGATAAAATGAAGATTATAAATGTAAAATAGAGATTATCTAACAAAAACTCCAGCAAATAGGAATGTAAAGTGCACAGACAAACAGTTTAGAGTGGTTCGGCGTATAGCCTACGTCCACTATGAAGTTTGGATGATTTTATTGATTTTCTTTCAATGATTACAAGCGTTTACAGCCATGAACAGCGGATTACAGTTTAGAATTCGAAATTGACAGCGAATGTATGATGCAAATCTCAATCCGGCAGAGTCTGGACGCTTCAGAAAAAAAAGATCCTTTTTCCGTTGATTCTGGGGCTCTATTTATAGGCGTAGGAGGCTTGGATTTCACTCAAACTCCGGAAGACTTGGCCTGACACGTGAGGGGACCCATTCGACCACTTCTAGAGAGTTTCAAGCCAATCTGTGATCGATACGAAATCATTTCGTATCGATCAAGATTACTTCCAATTGAGCTCAAAATTGGTGGAGACGTTCCTTGTTATGTGTGCAACCTCCAGTTAAAATTTCATCGTGTTTGGATCAGTGGATTGAGAGATATCATCGATACGAGACGATGTTCTTCGCTAGGTTGCCTGGTTCGAATCCATCTCCCTGAGTTGGGGGCTTCGAATCGATGGTGTCACGCGCCCCTGTGAAGACGTGGAACGCACACTTCGCCTCGATCCGGTTTCTACTCCGAGTCGACCGCGTCGACTCCATATATTCCGGCGCATTCGCATCGAGGGATGACGTAACGCGCGCGCTTCGTCTCGATCCGGTCTTTGTGCCGCATTGACTGCTTCGACTCCAGGCATCTCGCCTCGTTTACTTCGATGGAAGACACGTCATCCCTGGTCAATTGACTCGTTGGATACGAACAAGTCATTAGGCATGGATTCGAAGTGAGGTCCTCTGATGGATACGAAGTAGACGCTGAATAATGGATACGAAGCAGACGTTGGTTGAAGGATACGAGGTCCTTCAATTGCTGGTGTGTATGAAGTCCATCGATACGAGCTCGATGGATACGAAGGAAGTCGAGTCGAGCCTGGGTACCTCGATGGATTCGGAGCTGATAGGTACGAAGCTTGATGGATTCGAACTGGGGCTTCGGTGATGGATACGAAATTGCCCAGAGTGATGGATACGAAATCTGGGCTTTTCCCTCCAATTCGACTCGATCATAATTTGAGCGTATGAGTCCGGATTGACTTGAAATTTGAGGTGCTCATCTCTATGGCCTTTCTTGTCATGCCCTATCAATTGTAGCTCATTTTGGGCTCGGACAAAATTTAGTGATATCCATGGCGTGCTATCCTTGTTCTCTAGTCGGCTCCCTTGGTGTCCTGGCCTTACCAAAAGGCGGGATAACACTTTGTTATATTCATCGATGATTTATTACCAACATGTACATGTGTATTGGATACACATGTAGTAAGTTTATGATAATATCATAGAATATAAAAGAAAAGTAAATAAAATAACATGCAGTAGAATAAAATGATTTGATTTGGTCGAATAAGTGGAAAGAGTTCCAAATGTACCTAAAAATGAATATAGATTCAACCTCAAAAGTCACTCCTCCATGTGATACATAATGATGCATCGATAAGGAGTAATTAGACATTGTTGGACAATTTATGATTAATTGTGAGTGAAGTTGAGTTAGTTTCTTTCTATTAGGTCATGTACTTAAGAGTAGTACACAAGGTTGATATTATTTCATCTAAACAACAGTTTACAAAATCATACAAGATAAGAGTTTGTATGAAATCCCAACATATCCTAGGCCAAGGAGTTGACAGGTTGTGCGAGTCGAAAGATTGCACGTAATAATTGTTCATGAGGGATATTGTATGAAGCTCCAAAAGGTTTTTCTAAAGGTCTGTCATCAAATGACATATTTATGTCTTGAACATAATTTTTGTAAACTAAAATCAGTTTTATAAATAAAAAGATTCATAAAGCGTTTATGAATCCCTATTCTATTTGCACTAAAAACAATTATTGTTTCAAGATATATCAACTTCATTGTGAAGGAATTTCTTTGAGAAAATTTTGATAGTTAAATGGAATTAGATCCGATCCATAGATAGAACTGATTATATGAGATGAAGTGAAATTAACTAACCTAAATAAACACATAGCATTAAAATGTCTAATAAGTATTCTCATACATCGAAGAGAGACTATGAATTTCTTATTAATTTTGAAAATATACGTTACCCTTGGTTGTTCAATTAAACCATTAAGATTGTTGACTCTATATGGTATGATGCACAAATCTGAAAGAATTCCAAGTATGATATCAAAATATGATTTTGGTGGTCATAACGAAAGAGATGTGATCCATTGGCCGAGATTGTGTCTTTATTGGAAAGACTAATGTGGTTGGAATTAAATGAGCAATGTTGATAAGAATAATATCGCAAATTTCAATTGTTGAAATTTGCATAATAGATTCGATATTCAATATGCTCAAGTTAATTCAGATTTACTCACAAAATTATCACTCGATAAGACTTAGTGTTTGGTACTTATGTATTGAAACAGAAAATTCTAAATAATGATTTAGAGTAAGCCGTTTACACATATTAACCAAAAATGCCTCGAAGTCAGTAGAAGCGATATTGGGCTTGTAAGTCTTGGATATGATCCAAGAAATGGTATGAATGTATCATTTTATAAGCATCAAGATTGAATAAGTATTTTGATAGAAACATCAAAGTTTGATTTTCAATCAAAGTGCAGAGGAAGCGTGTGTTCATAAGAAAGAACGTTAAAAGGTACATTGATATTTCTAAACTATAAGTAAACAACACGTTGTTGATTTTAACAATATGCTTGTATTAAAATCAACTTTAGTTGTTTTAATACTCAATTTTGGATTGTAAATGATGTATTTTATGGTGAGTATAAAAGATATAGGGATTGTCCCAAAACGATATACAAGAGCACCCTATTAAAAGGGGAACATGTAAGTTGGATTCCTTATGCATTAGCAATAGGAATTATCATACAGGTTATGTTGTGTATGATATTGTGTTTTGTTTTTGTATTTGATACATGGAGAAAATATAAAATCCAAATTGATATCACTAAATGGTTGTTTGAGGTGTTCTCGTGTATTTATGAAATACTAGAGAATTGTTTATAGAAACAACAAACTCGTTATGATGGAACGTTTGGACACAAACTTTATAAGTGATGTTAACGATAAAAAGTGAACGCTAACACCCGGTGTGTGTAATAGAATTGTGAAAGCACCACCCGTTGGTACGGGAACAAAATATAAGCTGAAAATAGCAGAAAAGCAGTAAATGAACAACAGATTTATAGTGGTTTGGCCCGTAATTGAGCCTACGTCCACTTTATAGTCTTTTATTGCTGATTCGATTACAATTTGATACAATATCCTCCAAAATACAATACAACTTGATCACGAAAGCACTCTTGACTACTAGCTCAATCTTTGATGATGAAACTCGACGAATCCGTGTTGGATGTAAGGAGTTCTTCTCGAAGCTTGTTGTAGTGTCTCGAATGCTTGAAGATCTTTGATTGCTGAATGAGAGGAGACTTCGACAGAGTAACGGCGCTTGAAGAAATGAATGGCCAAAAAGTCCCCCTCAAGTTGGAAGTGGTGGGGTATTTATAGGGGCTGATTTGAACTCTGGAAATCTTCCTAAGTCCTAAGTCGTAGCCGACTTAGGGTAGGTCGGTGACGAGTTAAGGGATTGGGTTAGGTCGGTGACGAGTTAAGGGATTGGGTTAGGTCGGTGACGAGTTAAGGGATTGGGTTGTTCTGGGCTCATCCCGTGGCTTTGTCTTCGACAAGTGTTAAGTCGTAGCCGACTTATCAGACAAGTAGTATAAGCATGGGCTCTGGACTTTAACCTCGTGGCCTTTAAGTTGTAAGACCCTTAAGTCGTAAGACCTTAACTCGTAAAACCTTAACTCGCTGAGTCGTTAAGTCGGAACCCCCTCTCTTTAAGTTGTAGATAGCTTAACTCGTTAAGTCGTTAGGACCATGAGTCGTAAGCTGTGAAGTTCTTAAGTCGTGCACCCACTAGGTCGTAAACTGTTAAGTCGTGGCCTGTTGAGTCGTATACTTCCTAAGTCTTTAGGAACTGGAGCTATAAGTCGTGAACGACTTAAGCTCAGTTGTAACTCATTAGGTCGGAACCTTCTTAAGTCATAGTCTTTAGGTCGCAACATTGCTAGGTCGCGGAGTTACCCTCAGCAGTTAGGTCGTAGACTCTCTTAGGTCGTAGCATTGCTAGGTCGCGGAGTTACCTTCAGCAGTTAGGTCGTAGACTCTCTTAGGTCGTAGCATTGCTAGGTCGCGGAGTTACCTTCAGCAGTTAGGTCGTAGACTCTCTTAGGTCGTAGCTCCCTAACCCGGTAAGTCGTAAGTCGTCGAATCCACTTAGGTTTTAGGCTGTTTAACTCGTTGGCTTCTTATAAGTCGTGGCATAACCTGACTTGTTCATTTCTCTTAACTCGTAGGTCGTTGCTAAAAGAGAGTTAACATTTGCCCCTCGAAGTACACGCCTTAAGTCGTAAGTCGTGTGCTTCGATTTCCTTAGCTTGCTTCTTGATGAGTCGTAGGTCGCGAACGACTTAGTATAAGTCGTAAGTCGGATGTGTCGATTCACCTTTCACTGTCCCAGGGTATAAATAGCTTAGGTCGTTCCTACTTCTCCTTTACCTGTTTCATTCCGTCATTTGCAAGCATTCAAGTTTTCCAAAGACGACTCAGACCTACCGGTTGCCAGTCATCCTTATTTCCTTCTCACGTAAGTGGATTCGATTGCTATTCATTCCTCGTTTATCACCCAATTACGAATCCCATTTTCACCATCGACCCCCTTTTCTCATGCCGTACTTCTCTGCAATCCTTGTTTCAATTGATTACTGATGGGTTTGAGACGGCTTGTCCTGGTTTTGGATAATCGGTTAGAACAAGACGATGGACAGCAGCATTTCAGTTTGATTGATTCGTGGTTTGTGATGGAATGACATTAGACCGGGTTTATGGTGATTTCGGGATGATTAAATGCGCTGAAGGAACGAGAGTTTTGGTTGGAGGAGAAGCTAATGGGTTAACGGGTTAAGGAGTTAGCGAATTGATGTATTGGGGAGAAGATGAACGACTTAAGGCCTTCGCGTTCTGAATAGATCTTGAGACCTAAGTCCTAAATCATATACGACCTAAAGTAGGTCGTAGGTCGGTAACGACCTAAGACTTGACAATTTTTCACTGCCTTGAGACCTTTCCTTATGCAGCACTCCTTAATAGACTGATGGCTTAACTTAACTCGTAGCTTGCCCCTTAGGTCGTGGACGAGTTAGCAGATGCGCTGTTTCAAACCGAAGCTTCATATCTCTATAAGTGTTATGGCTGATGACTCAAAGAATTAGATAACCAACGCCTTAACTTAACCCATAGGAAATCTTTCTTAGGTCGTCGCCGAGTTAGCACTTAAAACCTTTAACTTGCGAGCACATCTGAATGACTAGGTCGTGGATGAGATAGGCCTTAACTCGTAACTCGCGAACTCATCTGAACGACTTAGTAACTTAAAACTCCATGACTTCGAATTCTTGGACTTGGGTGACCTGACTTAAGAGAACATGCCTTGAACATCTTGACTCGCACAATACGATTTAAAAGCCTCGACCTATGATAGGTCGTTTAACGACTTAAGACTTAGATGATTTTTCACAGAAGTTGGCTGGACTCTTGAATTTGAACTGTGTTGTGTTACCTCTCACACTGTCTTGACTTTAATGCTAATAACCTGCCTAACACAACATTCACAGAATACTGGGACGAATATACTGCCACTGACCGCCCACATCGAATGACAGATTAGTTGATAAAGAGAAAATTAAATTAAATGAACTGTATGAGTGAAATGCTACACAATAACCGATTCAAGTGAAGTATTAAAGCAAAATCGTAATGGTAAACTAAAACTGATTTGTCTGCATTAACACTGCACTTGAGTATTAACAAGTTCTGAAATCTCGTAATCGACTGATTGTCAGTTAGTTTAATTCCAGTTATACTTGCTTTTTCTTGTTTTCATTAGTTTTGCACAGCACTTCACACTTTTAGGAAACATGCACCTTCACTTTTGAACATTCAGCTGATTGTGTAGAATGGCATCTCATCAAGAAGACTTGGAACCAACTGGAGAAGCTTTTCCAATTGCTACCCCGTTGAATGATCCCCCGGAAAGGACTCCTACCACTCTGAGTCATAAAGTCTTCCGTCAACTATGCACCCAGTTCGGCATTGCTGAATCTGACGCTTTGCTCCCTGGAGTAAATGACACTACTGATAGGCCGCCCCACGGCTTTGTCGCAGTGAACCGCCAAATGTGCTTGAGTGGAGCGATTCCCCCGTTTAATGACTATCTTCGAGAACTTCTCCTTCGATTATCTATCTCCCCTTTTCAACTACACCCTAATGGCTATGCCATCCTGCTGGGATTGTGTGTGCTTTTTAGGAGAACGCTGGACCGTTTTCCCAGTTTTGGAGAAATTTGCTTCCTGTGCTCATTTGCAAAGAACAAAGACCATCCCTCTATCACAGTTGTAAGGAGTGCCAGGAACCGTAAACTGATTATTGGTCTTCCCGAAAGCGTTCCTGGGTTTCTGAGCCAGTTTTTCT
This sequence comes from Allium fistulosum, assembly GCA_030737815.1. Lineage (NCBI taxonomy): Eukaryota > Viridiplantae > Streptophyta > Magnoliopsida > Asparagales > Amaryllidaceae > Allium > Allium fistulosum. The sequence goes on from CM060902.1 coordinate 1,146,303,633, forward strand.
TTGTTCGTTGTCCCCCGGGATTTTACGCCATTTGGAGAGTGGGAAGTACAACTATCTATCTTTTCCCTGTGTTTTCTAAATTCTACGAAGTCCAAATTGTCATGTGTTAACTTCCTTTTCTACTGTTTCAGCGCTCCCTTCCCCCTCTAGGGAACCTCATCACAAGGCTACCTTTGAGAGGCTTATGGCCGTGCCGGTTGAGGAGAGGAGTGTTCAATTTCTATTGAAAGATGAGTTACTCCATGAATTTGGACTCTTACATCCTTCCCGCTCCACTCAGTCACATAAAGTCCCTGATTCTTCAACTGAGGAGTCAGATGCCCCCGTTCCTGCTAAAGAACCTTCACCGAAAGAACTTACCGTTGAGACTTCATTGGTAAAGTGTTCTACTCTTATCGACATTGCGGGGTCGTCCAGTAAGTTAGCACTTGCCCCGGTTATTGAAGAGGAGGAAAATCTTCACACTCTTGAAAAGACGGCTGAGGTGGAAGTTGAAAAAGATAATTCTCCCATGCACCATGGCGATGATACTTTTGACAGTCTGAGCGACATCATGATAACCTCTCAGGAGCTCTTTAAAGATGATGCCTCTAAAGCGATCTCTTCTGTCATCGAAGCAACCTCTTCTTTGCAACAAACCACAACGCCTTCTATACAAGCCGTCACCATTCCCACACAAAAAAGTGGTTTATAGTTCGACGCGCATAGCCCACACGCCACACACACTTAGGATTTTGGCACTTATATGCACTTAGCTCCTTAAATTTGAAAATTTCTAAGACTTGCCTTTCTTCTTCAATTTCAGGTTCTACAATGGGGCGAAGTGGCTCTTACTTTGACAAATTCCAGCGTCACGGAAGCCGCGACGCTTATGAATTTAGGAGTTATATCGGCGCTCCGAAGGAAACTGATGAGGAAAGGGCTGCTAGAAAGGCTCATGAAAGACGAGCTTACGAAGAACGTCGTCGGAGAGAAGACGAAGAGCACTATCGGAGTAGAGACGAGCGACGTGACTCTTCCCGCAAAAGCGACGATCCTTACAAGAGGAAATCTTACGACGATAAGGGGAAGAGTCATACTTTTGATGATTCCAGCAAACGGATCAGACTTGGTGAGAAAGACACATCTAACATCTCGGAAAAGACTACCGCTTCTATTCCTCCTAATACATCGTCCGGTTCTCCTACCCTTAAGGAGTCTGACATCCAGGCAATTATTAATAGGCCTCAGTATCAAGCTGGGGACGGACCTCCCACACTCCAGAGCCGATTTCCAAATTGGTGTTTAAAAGGAGTCCGTTTTGACTTAGACTTGGTTCCCATTGATAAGCAGGCGATGCTGAGAAATGTTGATGCCGTCAAGCTTGACATTGAAAGAATGTCTGGATGGCAGAAGCTGGTTGATGAACTTCAAAGGGTCAACCATATGAACCTTGAGGCGATGATGACCATGGAGAACGATAAATCAGAATGGGACAAATGGCGTAAGCAGCACGATGCGGAGATGAAAAGCATTAGCGATGATTATGGGAAGCTCGAAGTTGAAGTTGAAAGACTCAAAAATGAGCTCGCCACTTCTTCCACTTCTTATTCTCAGAAAGAAGAAATGCTTCAAAAACAAGTTCGAGACGCCCATGCTGCTCAGCGAGATACTGAAGTAAAACTTGAAGCAGAACAGCATGTTACTAGAAAATATCGTGATGACGCTGCTCAACTTCAAGAGAAAATCAGCTCTCGAGACTTAGAAATTGCGAGGCTGCAATCCCAGTTATTGAAAGTTGAAAGGGAGCGTGATGAAGCTCTCTCTGGTAAGGCTGCGGCTGAAGAATCCCAAAAGGCAACCAAAGCCAACATTGACGCGTCTTTATTCGACTTTTATATGCATTGCGTCCTGGGGCGTGGGAGTCTTTCATTTTTGGGACCAGAATATGAAGTCACATTAGCGGAAGCATGGGAGGCAATCATCGACTTGTTTGGCGGTGCCGGTTATGCTGAAGCAGATCTTCAAGCTACCTACTTAGGTGAGAGCGACCGCGCTGCCCTTGCCAAAGGAAAAGAGCAGCTTATCCGAATGCGGGCCTAGGCGACGGGAGAGAAGCTTCCTGAGAGAGAAATACCTCCTATAGCTCCTGCTTATACTTCAGCTTTAGCTTACGCGGATATTACTGGCTCTAGTTCTCATTCCACGCCTCCCGCTAAGGTTGACAAAGAAACTGTGACCACTCCTACAGAGGAAGAGGCAATGAAGGACTTCCAAGCTCGGGAATTTGAGATTGATCTCGCTAAACCGGCTTCTCCAGGTAACTTTGACGATTCACGGTCTTCTTTTTTCTCGGAGAATACTGATTTTGATTTCTTTTATTACGCAGTAGACGTGCCGGAAACTGCACCAATTCCTCCTTCTTCAGCTGCCGTTCCTCCTCCTTCTCAAGTTACTCCTCTTCCAGCTTCTCAACCAGGTTCACAGGAAGAACCGATAGCGGCCCTTCAAGGATTGGACGAACCACCTGCTTCCGAGGAACAGAAAGCAGAAGATCTGGAAAATAGCGAGAAGACCCCGGAGCGGTCTTTTGACTACGACACAAAGCTTTCTACATTTCTTGCTCCGGGGAGTGAGTCTTCTTCCAAGAAGAAGGGGAAACGTGTGGCTTCGAAGAAAGGAAAGAAAAGTTCTTCTGCTGCTGGGGATGAAGCAGAGATTGATCCGGCTGAGTCTCTTTCTCCTTCTTCTTCGATACGGCCTTCGAAACTAATTACCAGGCCGGGTAAAAGCTCCAAGGCTGGGAAGAAGGAGAAATGAGTTTGATTTTGTCTTTTCTGCTTTTTGTATTGACCGGAGATTGTGCGGATACCGGTCTCCGCTCCTTTTTTGTAACTTGCACAATGTAAAAAGCTTCCATAATATTGAATAAAATAGCTATTTTACTTGTACAAATTCTTATGTATGTAGGAATATATCTGTTTTTCATTTGAAGTGTAGAGTAAACGATTCTTTTTACTTGTACAAACTCTTGTCTGTGTTTCAAGAACGCATTTATTCCACATCTTCTTTATGTGATATTGTAATGAACTTGTGGTGTGTCGCTTGTATATTACTTTTATTAATGTAACTGAATTGTATAATGTTGCCCCCACACCACAAGTGCATTGCAATATTTCTCGCTTTTACAAGACTGATACTCTTATATTAGAGAATAACTATTCCATTTTTGAGGAAGGAATCATTCTGCTTTTAATAGAGTATATCTCGTTTCTGGAGAAATTTTTACTTTCTCTTTCTGTCAGAAGAACACTTCGACTTTTGGGAATGATCATTTTTATTTGTTTAAAAATGAATTTTCCTGCACAATGAAATGAGCTTCTGAAGAAGGCTTTAATTTTTGTGCCCCAGTAATGGGTTTATTTTTGGTACTTCAAGCAAGGTGAAGTACGCCTCTACAGAGGTCTTTTGGTCTCTGAAGAGAAGCAATTTTGGTCTCCGAAGAGAAGCAATTTTGGTCTCCAAAGAGAAGCAATTTTGGTCTCCGAAGAGAAGCAATTTTGGCATTTCAGCTCTGGTGAAGTGGGTCTCCGAAGAGAAGCATTTTGCACTTCTGCACGGGTGAAATGTGCCTCCGAAAAGGGCTTTTTAGCATTTCATCACTGGTGAAGTGGGTCTCCGAAGAGAAGCATTTTGCACTTCTACACGGGTGAAATGTGCCTCCGAAAAGGGCTTTTTAGCATTTCATCACTGGTGAAGTGGGTCTCCGAAGAGAACCATTTTGCACTTCTACATGGGTGAAATGTGCCTCCGAAGAGGGCTTTTGCCTCCGAAAAGGGCTTTTGATTTTGTGCTTCAAGCATGGTGAAGCGTGCCTCCGAAGATGGCTTGTGCCTCCGAAGAGGGCTTGTGCCTCCGAAAAGGGCTTGTGATTGCCTGGAAGTTACTTTCTCATGGTTGGAGGGGTCCACGGGGCGAACGCAAGTTGCTCGATTGGATGTTTGTTTGCACAAACGATCGCAATTAATTAACAAAGTGCCCCTTTGGTAGTCCCACCGATCTTTTTGATTGAGGAAAGCTCTCCCATTTATTGGCGTGCCTCGTTAGAGGGCTTTGTTGACCTTTGGGAAGGAGCATCGGTTGGTTGGTGTGCCAGGAAGGTTGCTTCTCAGGGGCGAGTAGATCCACGGGACGGATGCAAGCTGCCTGATCGGATGCATCACGATCAGTTAGCAAGGGCCCTATTCCTTCTGCTTGGGAAGGTGTCCCTTCGGTGGTTCTACCGGCCCTTATATCGAGGAGCAAAATTCCTTTTGGTTGCTTCCGAGCTTGCTTGGCCATGTTCTCCCATCATCTGCCCATTAGCGATCTTTTATTATCATTTCCAAGCGTATCTTCATTCCTTTTGTAAGTAAATTGCCTTATCCGAAGAAGTGGACTCCACTGTTGAATAACTTCATGGGACAAACGCGAGTTACCTAGCTGGATGCCTATTCATATTGACAATCACAACTGGTTAACGAAGGCTTGCCCCAGTGAAGTTGCCAACTTTTTATGTGAGGTTCTTCTTGTATAGGATTTGAATATGGAATTCTTTGTTGCTTGGAATTTGCTTTAATAAATGATTTGTAAGGCTCGCTTAGCTTTGCGATGGGTGAGCTCTGCTTTAATGACCTGCAATATTAGGTCGACATTTTAGCAATACATTTAGAGTATTTTCACATCGAAATATAACAGGCATTTTATAATAGAAAACACAGAATGCATAGTTTTTCATTATTCAGTCATGCTAATTTCTCAGCGGTTTACAATGCAGAAGTTATACATCCATTATCATTTTTACAAATTCAAGCAATGCTGCTAAGTAAAAAATGGATGCTAGTTATTGTTGTTTCAGAATCTCCGGACTGATTTTCCATTTGCACTAGATTTGCAGCTTCGGATTTATATGCCAGAGAAAGTGAAAGATGCCCCAGTTGCAGTTTTGTGGACAATTAGCAGTCGTCCCAACTTCTGCCTGCTGGGTGTGGACCTCCTGTGACAACATTAATGACAAGCTTTTCTGAATCTTGCGCTGCAGTGTTGTGGTGAGAATCGGGTTGATGGGTAGGACATTGTTGATCCCGAGTGGATGAGGTTGGAGCGACTCCGCTTCTCTTAACGTATTGTTGGAGTTTACCCTGCTCCAGCAATTCTTCAATCACATTCTTTAATTGGCGACATTGGTCAGTGTCATGGCCAGGTTGATTGTGAAATTGGCAGAATTTTCCATTACGCTTTGCACCTCTTGTCATCTCAGGTGGCTTAGGATACCTGACAACGTCCTTTGTTGCAAAAAAGATATTTTTCGGTGTATCAGTTAAAGGAGTATAATCCGAAGGATTAAAGCGGCGAGGTTTCTTTTCATTTCCCTGGCTCTTTCCTCCTTCATTCTCCCTTTTCTGACTTTCAGATTCTCTTTTATTAGATGGGACACTGTTATTATTAGTTTGGGCAGCAACCACTTTCAATGTCGTAGAAAGGCTTTCAAGGCGAATGAACTCGTCGGCCTTTTTATAAAATTTATCAAGTGAGTTCGGTTCCTTCATCTTTAGCCATATCCCAAATTTACTCGATTTATCAATGGCTCGCATCAAATAAGTCAGGATCATGCGTGGTTCTGCATTTTCTACTTCGGCTAAAGCTATATTGAAACGGCTCAAGAAAGATTTGATTGACTCTCCGGGCGCTTGTTCAAGGTTAGACAGTGACATTATATCCTTAGCTTTTGAAGCATACAATCTGAACTGTTCTTTAAACTTTTGCGTTAAGTCGGAGAACTTATCTACAGACCGAACTGGAAGCTTTGTGAACCAAAGTAAAGCCACACCTTCCAGATATACTGGAAAGTATCGACACTTGATCTCGTCTGATGCTCTTGCATCGGTCATATGCCAATCGTATTTGTATAAGAAATGATTAGGGTCACTGGTTCCCCTATAAGCTTGGATAGTGGGAGGTGCAAATTTCCTTGGAAATTCCGCTCTCAGGATCCTTTCAGTAAACGGAGTTCTTCTTGGTGCAAATACCCAGTCGTTCTCATCCTCTTCCCTTTGCATGCTCTCTTTCATGATGCGGCTAACCATTTCAGACAGGTATTCTTTATTGTTCAAAGACACCTCTGGACAAGCATCAGTTCTTCCCTTGGAAGTTTGCCCGGGCATATGTTCATGACAAGTTGGTTGCGGCATAGAACCATCAGCCTGGAAAGGTGGCATTTCAGGAAGAGTAGTTTGACGGTTTTCTGGTTGACGATTTCCCCCGAGCAGAGCAGTTAACCTATCCATCATCAAAGCGTTTTGGGTTTCAATCTGTTGGTACAATCCAGAAACTGCATCATCCAATTCAGCCCTGGTGACTCCAACGGTTGGAGTTGCTTGGTCTGTTGTTGGGAAAGCGGAAGTCCCTTCGTGAGCATTTCCGGATCTGATAGGTCTACCTCTTCTTCCAGGAACCATTATTTCGGATCTGGTTTTTAAGAGAGGTTCTTTTTATGAATCTTTGCGAAGCAACGGTGGATGATCGCCTGAGTTGGGTTCTCAGTGAAAGCACCAAAATGTTAACGATAAAAAGTGAACGCTAACACCCGGTGTGTGTAATAGAATTGTGAAAGCACCACCCGTTGGTACGGGAACAAAATATAAGCTGAAAATAGCAGAAAAGCAGTAAATGAACAACAGATTTATAGTGGTTCGGCCCGTAATTGAGCCTACGTCCACTTTATAGTCTTTTATTGCTGATTCGATTACAATTTGATACAATATCCTCCAAAATACAATACAACTTGATCACGAAAGCACTCTTGACTACTAGCTCAATCTTTGATGATGAAACTCGACGAATCCGTGTTGGATGTAAGGAGTTCTTCTCGAAGCTTGTTGTAGTGTCTCGAATGCTTGAAGATCTTTGATTGCTGAATGAGAGGAGACTTCGACAGAGTAACGGCGCTTGAAGAAATGAATGGCCAAAAAGTCCCCCTCAAGTTGGAAGTGGTGGGGTATTTATAGGGGCTGATTTGAACTCTGGAAATCTTCCTAAGTCCTAAGTCGTAGCCGACTTAGGGTAGGTCGGTGACGAGTTAAGGGATTGGGTTAGGTCGGTGACGAGTTAAGGGATTGGGTTAGATCGGTGACGAGTTAAGGGATTGGGTTGTTCTGGGCTCATCCTGTGGCTTTGTCTTCGACAAGTGTTAAGTCGTAGCCGACTTATCAGACAAGTAGTATAAGCATGGGCTCTGGACTTTAACCTCGTGGCCTTTAAGTCGTAAGACCCTTAAGTCGTAAGACCTTAACTCGTAAAACCTTAACTCGCTGAGTCGTTAAGTCGGAACCCCCTCTCTTTAAGTTGTAGATAGCTTAAGTCGTTAGGACCATGAGTCGTAAGCTGTGAAGTTCTTAAGTCGTGCACCCACTAGGTCGTAAACTGTTAAGTCGTGGCCTGTTGAGTCGTATACTTCCTAAGTCTTTAGGAACTGGAGCTATAAGTCGTGAACGACTTAAGCTCAGTTGTAACTCATTAGGTCGGAACCTTCTTAAGTCGTAGTCTTTAGGTCGCAACATTGCTAGGTCGCGGAGTTACCCTCAGCAGTTAGGTCGTAGACTCTCTTAGGTCGTAGCATTGCTAGGTCGTGGAGTTACCTTCAGCAGTTAGGTCGTAGACTCTCTTAGGTCGTAGCATTGCTAGGTCGTGGAGTTACCTTCAGCAGTTAGGTCGTAGCTCCCTAACCCGGTAAGTCGTAAGTCGTCGAATCCACTTAGGTTTTAGGCTGTTTAACTCGTTGGCTTCTTATAAGTCGTGGCATAACCTGACTTGTTCATTTCTCTTAACTCGTAGGTCGTTGCTAAAAGAGAGTTAACAAGTGATATTGAGTATAACATGTCAATGATAAAATTCAAGTTAAAATCTTTAATTTCAAAATGTTTCAAAATAAAAGGGATTGTGGTCGATTCAACGAAATGTTGAGAACATTAACTTGAATAGCGCTACAATAAACCAATGTATATAGATATAAATGCACAAATTTATACTTGAGCCAAAAGTGATTTCAAATGTTGAGAATCCCATAATATTGTTATAAGATAACAATGTCATGAAATTGGTCATGATAGAACTTAAAGCTCACTAGAAGTCGAAAGACATATTTTGAATTGTTCCACGTGATAAAGGCAGTTTATCAGTGTCAAAGAGAGTTAATCGACAAAGTAGATAATTAAAACATAATAGCATACCCATTCACCTAGGGACTGACCTAATTGGTTTTGAGAAAACTGATTGGAGAAGTTTGAATTAGATTTCATAATTGACCCCAAGTGCAAGTGGGAGATTGATAGAGTTAGGGGTATGCCCTAGGGGCAATTATGTAATTTGTTACATATATCAAACTCATTGACCAATCTTGTTCGAAATAAAAGGTATTTTATTCCTATTATATACTTGATATAATGTGATCATATTAATTAATTAATTAATTAAAAGTATATTTAATAGAAAAATCCATAAGTGGTATATTTTGTGATAGTAGTTACAAAGTGTTGTAACCATGAGTAATTTATCACAACGAAACAAATATACCATTTTAAATGTTCCTAGTCAAGATGTATCGAGGTTGGATATCGATGTATCCGTTGAGACTGGAGTACGTAATGCTTTCTAAACGTTGGGCATTGTATTACTCATGACTGCTGGGGCCACCTTGGGCTTACGTACTAATAGTTATTGGATAACTATGGAAGGACTCACTCGATAGTTTTCTGTTGGTTAATACAACTAAGGTCAAACTGAAAATATCGATGTGACTGATTTACATAGTTCTCTCGACTTGAGAATACTATGGATCTTCAATATGAAAGCTCCGCTTTGATTATAGCCAAATCATGGCATGGCATGCATTAAGTGACTATAGTTGGGTCGAGTGGAAGTATTGGAAGTGAAGCACTATACAAGAGAGGATTCGTCTCCTCAGTTATATGCCGTTAGTATCACAGTCAACTCAAAGTCAAAGTCTCTGGCCAGAGCATTTCGGTTAATAATAATTGTTATTATTGAATCAAGGAATTTGTATTTGGACTATAAAGTTGAATGTGGATGAGGTTGGAATTTTGACCATTACCAAATTCCATAAGTCCAAAGTGATATAGTTTTGACGAAGAGAATTGGTGTAAACAAATGTCACAACCGGGTAACGCTTATTAAAGTAATATTGGATTTTACCGAAAATGAGTATGCGATAAATTTGGTCATAATGTCACACCACCTGCTAAGTGACGTGTGAACATTATCATTAGAATAGTTCGATGTTAATCGCTGACCAAGTTTACACCCAAGAGTTACACAGTCGAAATGATGAATTCTCTTAAGACCGAACGATTTAATTAGTTTATAATTGTTATAAATTAATTAAATTTAATTAATATTTATGAAATATTAATTATAAATTTTGAATATGATTTGAGAAATAAATAATTTTATATATGTTTATAACAATTATAAATATATCGATCGATATACAATATCGACAAGCGATTAAATTAGATTTAATTGCATAGTATTTTGGCTTGGGCTTAGATGGGTTTAAGGCCCATCATTAGAGCATCTCCAACAGTTTGGAGTGCGGAAATTTGATTTTCCGCACTCCAAAATGTTGGAGCCCTCATTTCTGCAACAGAAATGAGGGCAGGCGCCTGTTGAACAGGCGCCTGGGCATCAGGCGCCTGTTCAACAAGCGCCCGTGATTAACAAATATCGGGCGCCTGTTGAACAGGCGCCTGATGTCCAGGCGCCTGTTCAACAGGCGCCTGGTTAACGCACCTATATCAGGCGCTTTTTCCCCATTTCTCTTCATTTTTATCTCCTTTCAACCATCTTTTTAAATTCAACTTTGCGTCCAAATGCCGCCCCGTCCGGTCAAAACTGGTAGACGCACCGTTCGATATACGACTGATGCCAATATCGGACCTATACATGTCCCTCCCGATGCTACCGTGACTCCAGACGATCTTCGATCTTTGCACGACTTGCCCCCTACTGTTTCGCATCGACTTACTACAGCTATAGGCACGCCACAGGTATACGTTTATTTATTTATTGCTTGATGAACGACCATGTAAATATATATGTATAATAATTCTTTGTTTATTTTAACATTAAATAATCATATATTTAGGTTCGTCACGTAGCGATGCGAGGTAGTTGGTATAGGTGTATGTCTGAATATTTTGATCAGTTACCGGAGCCGATTTTGGATAGGCTACATGCGTCACCTTTTGGTGAATTTCTTGCTTTACCTAGATTTGCACATGTAGATCGTTGTCTGGTAGAGGCCCTCACCGAGAGATGGTGGCCTACCACTCACACATTTCATTTTCCTGATTTTGAGCTAGGACTGACTCCTCTAGATTTTTAATTATATGCTCACTGGCATAGAGGTTGGTCGACCCGACCATCTCCCTGTTCCATTTGATAGTTCATTTGAGGAGTTCGAGTCATATTCAGCTTATTTACCGACTATGGCCGATGAGGAGGTTAGAGGAGGAGCTGTTACTCTCCCTTGTTTGCAGCGTTATATAGTAGAGTACATGGCCGTTGAGGATATGCACACTCCCGTTATCTGTGCATTCATATTATACCTTTTTGGGTCTACATTTTTTAGTAACAATAAGGGTACTATTAGACTTGGTTTTCTGGCTGGGTTAGTAGATGTGGATGGACTACATATATATGATTATGGTACCGCTATTATTGGTTATTTGTACGTAGCATTAGATACATATGCGCTTCAGCAGTCTAGACAGATGTATGGCTTTTGGTACATTCTTCCATTTTGGTACTACGAGTATACTGCCAATATGCACCCCCGACTTATTGTAGAGGCGAATGCCACACCTTATATTTACTTTCCTAGATTGCGTCGTTGGGGTCCTCCTATGCATTTGTCCCGTGTTGCACAAGGGGTGCACAATGAGTTGATGGAGGCTAGATAGCAGATGGATATGAGGCGGCGTGGTAACATTATCATTCGTCCATGGGATCAGTACTTACAGTTCCTAGAGCCCGGTCCTGATCATCCACTCACTTTTCATTTATCCATGTCGCGACGTAGGATTTGCTTTCAGGTTCCTACATGTCCATTCATATGGTATTTAGGGGATCGGTGTTGGCTACAGTTGTATGGTATAGTTCGCATTCCATCAGATCCGCTACCATGGGATGATATGTATGGTGATATTCGGGTTGGACCAGCTTATATTCATGCGATGAGGGGTGCAGGATGGGTGGATGGTGAGCCATTTACAGTTCTGGGAGACTTTGATTCATATTGGGCTCGAGTAGCCCCCCGTGCTTACGCTTTGCCTGATTATATTCGGGGTTTGAACTCCGATCATATTGGCCCGCGTACCTCTTCTGGTAGAGTTCCACTACCGCCTGCCACCTTTGAGCCTACATCATCTCAGTACACGCAGCCTCCTACTTTCGACCCACCCCCTCATTCGTTTAGAGCGTATGATGTACACAGTCAGGTTGTGGAGTATCCCTTGCAGTATCCTACAGACGACGCTATTACGGGTATACCATCCGCCGGATTGTACCAGCCTCATCAGGTTTGCATGAGTTTTAAATTTTCCTTAATTTACTTGTCATTATATTACATGTCATTATATTATCCACCTATGTATAATTTTTCTTGTGCGCATATCAGTTTTCTTAGTACATGGATTATGATAGACGGATGATTGCTGCATTTGAGCGTATGACGCTCCATTATACAGGGATGATGTATCAGAGTTACCAGACTGCGGTCCAACAGCAGCAGACTCAGTATGATGCGCAGATACAGGGATTAAGGACCCAGATTCAGCAGCTTCAGGAGCAGCTCCATGTCGGACCTCAGCCTCATGACTTTGATGACGTCAACGACGACAGTGACGACGATAGTGGAGACGATGAGGAGATTGATAGCGGTTCTGATCACATAGACTGATGTGTTGCATTTAGATGTTTTAGACTGTGTTATTATGTGATTGTCTATATGTTGGTGATGATGCTACTGTTATATGTGATTGTCTATATGTTATGCATTGTGGCGATTATATTTTATTTTGAGTATTGCATTGTGTTGATTTTAATTTATGCTTGGTTATTATTGAGCGTATATGTACTGAAATTGTGACGATTTTGAAGTAACAAAAACATTTGTGTTTGTTTGTCAAACAGTTTATGGATGTTTGACACGTGGATGTTAATCTCATGCTTCATTTTATTGTACGCGGATCACGACCTGTTTATTTAAGAGAAAGTTTTATACTCTAATGTCACAACATTTAAAAGTTCGGTAAATTCAATCAATGTGGAACATAATATTTTCGGCTACGGAATTGAAACAGTTAGTAATTTTTTTTATACAAACTGATCAGATGTGCGACGATGAAGAGATAATGGCAACTCAGTTTTGGGACACCATTGCTGAACTATACAATAACAATGTTGAGTGTAGAAGTAGACGTACGAAGGTAGAGTTGAGGACTGCTTATGGGAACTTCTGCAACGCCTGTACGCGGTACAGTACAGTTATCAATGAGGTTATATTTGAAAATTTATTCGAACCAACCCGTTCCACATTTGAAGGTCGTTACTTTCTCAAATATCACAGCACATTCACTGGACATGAGGCTTATATCGTACGTCAAAATTGGCTAGAACGATTTGGATATCCATAAGTTGAGTGTATTCTCGTTGAGTTTCTTAGTGTCAGTTCATATTCCTAGTTGTGGTATTTTTTGTTGGTTGTATTACTGTTGGGTGTTTCAGTAACATTGACTTGTTTCTTTCTGTATTATTGCGTTAAGAAAATGGCTACAGTTGTATGATGGGATGATACAGTTGTATGATAAGAACACTGCTTCAACAGTAAATAAAGCATTATTGCTACAGTTGTATGATAAGAACACTGCTTCAACAGTACATAAAGTATTATTGCTACAGTTGATTGATAAGAAGAGTGCTTCAACAGTAAATAAAGTATTATTGCTACAGTTGTTTGTTTTGTTATGAAAGCCAGTACCGGGAATTAAGTTATAAAAGGCTTGCTAGATGCTGAGAAGTATTATTTCTCATTCTTATTTCATACAATTTCAAATATAACAAATTGCGGCAGAAGATTATATATTTTTTGATGATAGCGACGACGAATTTGATGAAATGATGGAAGATCATTTTCGTTGCGAAAAGGAACTACTAAGTATGGTTGCGCTGCAGGTTGGTCAATCGAGCAGGCAACACGGTGGATCAGTTGTTGGTCGTCGGTATAAAAATCGTAGAAATTCATGGCACAACGACATACTGATGGAAGACTACTTTGTTCCAAATCCTACTTACACAGATGCTGATTTTAGAAGAAGATTCCGCATGCGGCGTCCTCTATTTCTTAGAATCCTCCACTGTATCAAGCAGCATGACAAATAATTTATCTTCAAACCCAATTCATCTCGTACAATGGGTTTGACTGGAATTCAAAAAATGACAGCTGCAGTTAGAATGCTTGCATATGCAGGACCGGCGGACGCGCTTGATGAAAATTTGAAAGTGGCGGAAAGCACGGTATTAGAGTGTTTGGAACATTTCTGTCAAGCTATCGTGGACATTTACGGTGATTAATACTTACGCCGACCTAACGAGGCTGATATATTTAACTTATTAAATATGCATGGTAGTAGAGGTTGGCCTGGAATGTTAGGCAGTATAGACTGCATGCATTGGGAGTGGAAGAATTGTCCAAAGGCGTATGCTGGAGCTTATCAGGGTAAATCTCGTAGGTCCTCTATTATTCTTGAAGCTGTAGCGTCGTATGACTTATGGATATGGCATGCATTTTTTGGAATGCCAGGTTCGAACAATGATCTTAACGTAGTCGAACGATCTACGTTGTTCAATGATTTAGCAAACGGTAGATCAACTCCTTGTACATTTACTTTCGGAGGTAACACGTACGATCATGGATATTATCTAGGTGATGGTATATATCCGAAATGGAGTACCATTGTCAAGACAATTCCTAACCCACAAAATAATAAACAAGCAAAGTTTGCAGCGATGCAAGAAGGCCAGAGGAAGGATGTTGTCTAGATTTGCCATAGTCAGTAATCCATGCAGACTTTGGTCACCAGTTAAAATGACAAAAATAATATACACTTGTATTATTTTACATAATATGATTATAGAGGATGAAAGAGACATGGAAGAAGATTACTTTTACGAGGGTGCTCCTACACCACCGCATGTTTGGCGCAATGATATAATTGGAAGCGCACTTGAACTCGAGTTTCATGTAAAAAGCCAAATGTCATACCGTAGTGTTCAACTTCATCGAAGACTACAAAATGATCTCATAGATCATCTTTGGGGGTTTTCTGGAAATCAGTGAAACTATATTTCTGTTCTTACGTTTTCTACTGTTGTTTATGTTGTTGTTACTTATTACGGTTATTGTAATCTATTTATGTATAATTAACCTAATGTTGTTAAAATCTTTATTCAATGTAATGCAATTTCAATGAAAATACTTATATTAATAATTGCTTGCATTAAGAACATAATACAAATAACGTTACTTAAAGATACAATGGTTGTAAAAACGGTAATTCATTTAATGATCCTCTTCAAGTCTACGCCTCATAATTTCTCTCCTTCTTTGCTCCATATACTGCAGTTGTTCTGTAGACATGTGTGACGTATCCATGAACATTATTGCATCTTCATCTCTTTGCCGGTTTCCAGCAATAAGTTGATCCATTCTTGATAACTTTTCTTGGTGTTGCATTGCTCAAGTGTCCATTGCCCGGTTAAATATTTCTTCAGATTCAAGCATGAGTTTTTTAATTTCATCTTGATCCGCTGCGGCAGTCTGCTTCTTTTTGGCCGCTTTTGCTCCCTGTGGCCTAACAAAATGATCTTCAGTTGGGGATGGGCCTTCTTCTGATCCTAAACCGAAGCTTCCTTGGGATTCCATAGGACTGGAGCTTTCTCCAACTCTAGGCGTTTTATCCCGACCACTATTTGATTGAACTTGTTGAACGGTCTTCTGAAGCGATGATTTCCATTTAACGTGCTCGACCAACATGTCATACACATGCATGAACTAATAAAAATGTGGTGCTTGTTTACTATCAGGTTTATAGATTTGTTTGAACAACTTGTTTGCGGCCATTCTCTGTTCAAAAAATAACTAGTACACTTAGAGAACTATGATAAAAAAATACAATGAAATTATATTAAAGCTTACTAAATGTATTTCATTCCCAAAGCCACTAGGATTCGTTTGCTTCAATTTGAACATTTGAGAATCGAACGTTTGCGTTTGACGATTTATTTTTCCATAATGACCTTTGACTGAAGATAGCGTTCTTTTCCGATTGATGTTCTTCCGATTATAGCAATTAGTAATTTTGCCCCAAAAAGACTCACCACTTTGATCGGTCCCTCGAATAGGATCGACTGAGAGTGCACTGTAAATGTAGCAAAGAACATAGTCTTCCGCAGCGCTCCAACTTGCATTAGTTACTTCTCCCCCAATCGGAATCGTAACGTCTTGTAAGTCGTATTCTTCAAAACTGGACCTTGCAGCAACGATGTCGAAATCGGAGTACATTTTCAGTTGAGATTAGTGGCAGCAAAAAATTTTAATGGAGGAAGGAAATTGGTTTGAAATGGAAGAAGAGGGGAGAGTATTATTTGAAGATGGGAAAATGACCGTTGGGGTTTGGAAAAAGGCCGTTGGAGCCTGAGTAGGCGCCTGTTGAACAGGCGCCTGGAAACAGGAGCCTGTTAAACAAGCGCCTCACTCCATCAAGTTTTCCCAGCCCGAAGGCCCCCTTTCCGCATTATTACAAATTCTCATACCCAGTTGGAGAAGAATTCGGGTGCGGATTCGAGAAAATGTAAGCTGTTGGAGATGCTCTTAGGGCTGCAAAATTTTGATTTTGGGAAGGTCTAGGGGTGGCTAAAACATATGAAATTGGCTTGGAGATAATGGGTTGAGATCAAGTGAGAATGGGTTAAAAGGTTTTCCTCGTTTCTCTCTAATACAACCCTGTGTGTGTGTGTGTGTGTGTGTGTATGTGTGTGTGTCTCTCTAAAAATAACGATGAACCTTTTTTTGGCTGCCATTACCTTCTACATTGCTGGTTAAAACATAACTCTCAATCCACTTCAAAATTCTCAAATATATTTCAAATTAAAATAATACTATTTGATAGTTAGAGGTCGGTGATTCCGGACTTGCAATCTGACGAATCAAGAACGATAAAAGGAAGGGAAGTCATTGTTTCAACGTGGATTCAAAAGCATCATTAAATTGGTAATTTTAATTCATATTACAGTAATTAAATTATATTATATGATCCTATAATGAGCAATTTCATATCTTTTTAAATATATTGCTACTATATGTTTAGTTAGGTGAGGTTTTGTAAGTAGATGTAGTTGTCACAAATCAGTTTGGTTATGTGCATAATTTGTTTATTATACTATTTGATATATGTATAGACAAATGTTGTTTACTATACAGAATCAATTTTTGTCATTAATAATTGTTATATATATATATATATATTTATTAATAAATTCATATATATATATATTAGTGTATATTTCTCTCTCATAATAGCATATATGCATATATAAGATATATATATATATATATATATGATTTAAAAAAATTAGTACACTTATTTATATATAATATGAATTTACAAATTCGAAATTAATTATCATACATATATTCATATTTTTAAATTAACATTTATTGAATTTGGAATTGTTTATTATATATAAAATAATTATTATATTAAAAATTCAATTTATATTTAAAAATATATTATATCATTCCAGAAATGTATAGAAAAAATTTAGGATTTTTTCAATAAAGTTTATTATTTTTAATAATTTATAATATTTTTGAAAAACTATTTATGATTTATTAAAAATAATAATTTAATTGAAAAATTCTTCAAAATTTTTTGTAACCTTTCATTCATGATCCTAGAGTTTCTGAAATTTTAAAATTTGAATTTTTAATAACGTATTATTTTATATTAAATAATTATTGCCGAAATCAATGTATTTGTTTTTTTCAAAATAATATTTCAACTTTGAAAAATATCCAGATTTTTTTCAGAGCTCTATTTTATGATCCTAGATTTTCAAAAAATTTAAAATTTGAATTTTCATCAATAAATTATTTTATGTTAATTATTTATGGATGAAAACATTATTTTATTCATAATATATACAAACTAAAATACTAAAATTATTATGTTTGCAAAACTAAGCTAATTTTGAATTATAAATAATTTTTAATAATTGTTCTCACTCATTCTATATATATATATATATATATATTTATCTATATATAAATGTTTTATGTTCATATATTATATATAATATATTTATACATACATGTGTGTGTGTGTGTTTTGTAGCACATATACATGCACATATTTGGACAACATACATGACATACAAAATGAGCTAATATGTCTGTTGCGATGTAAATCCCAACATCTACATATGGGCATATTATACCTTTCACGGATTATTATGTTACACATGCACTCACACACACACACATATGTGTATGATACATTTATGTATAAACTAAATCAGATAAAATTAATTTCATATATTAATATATTTGAATTTAAATAAAATAAATTATTTTATTTAAATGAACTTTAGAAATGTTCTAATTTAGTTATACTTCATAGGCCAAATAAAGATCCAATAGGGTAAAAATTTTGAAATTCACCCATAACTTCCTCGGCGGGCAGGTCCAGTTCCAACAGTAATATACGCTATATATATAATGTCTATCAATAAAGTAAAATATTAAAATAGCGTTAAGGCGTTACCCATATCCCCCTTAACACATTTTTATAAATGCCGTAGTCTATACAGTACTGTAAACTCCACATAACCGGTGGGCTATCAGGGAGCACTACATAGGTACGACACAAAACAAAATCGTAGTGGGCTCGATAAGGCATATGACAGGGCGCACGAGGCTATACAAGCGGTAGGATTCTACCGGATTGCGGAACCAGGCTGGTGGTAACACATAGCAGCTGCTACCGCCCACCTCGAACAACACTCCCATAACCAAATCACGAGTGGCCACCAATCAATCACAAAGTAACATATATGGTGTCAAAGAAGCGTGTTCGATAGGAGGAGCGACCTCACTTGGCCTGGTTATGCCTCCTGATTTTAGTCATATCAAGCTGACCCGAGGGGTCAGGGCTGCGTTCATACCACATACAGTAGCGTTCGCCAAACCATCCTTCTTCGTTCTGGATTCTCCACCACGTGCACAGTTGTTAAAGTGGTTTCGGAATTGGCAGAGAGTATGACAATATCCGACCACGGCCTCTTTAACAACCAATCGTTATATTTTTCACACCGTGGTCATTTAAAAACATTTTAAATAATAAATCCAGGAAACAGTTTATACCTTCATATCAAAATATCATATACTTATTCCAAAATTATAAATATATTCATAAATACCAAGGAAGATTTCTATCAACCAATTTCGAAAATAATTTATAAATCTCTTCTAAACCATTTATAAACTATTTATATGCTTTAAAACCATTTATAAAGCTATTTATAAATTCCCAAAACAATTTAAAACTCTTCCCTTTTCATAAACTTCTACGCAAATTCCTTTAAAACGCTTCCAAAACCCTTTACACAAGTTCTTTTATAAAACCTTATAAAATCCTTTAAACCTTTATAAACTTCTTTATAAAACCATTATAAATCTTTTATAAAAATCCTTTTATAAAATCCATTATAAAATCTATTACAAAACTTTTATAAATTCCTTACAAACCTTTTACAAAATTCTAAAATCTTTTACAAAAATCATTTATCTATTAAAGTTATTATAAAAGTCTATATTTGTTATCTTAAATCAAAACTATATTTATTATATTAAATTAAATTTAATATATATATATATATATATATATATTAAAACTATATTAAATATTTTTATTAAATTAAATTTTAAACTATTTAAATTATATATTTAAAACTAAATAAAATTATAAGTTAAAATCTTAAATTCACATTTAAAACCATATATTAACTTATAATTTGAAGCTTTAAAACATATAAAATAAATTATTTTCCAAATATAAATTTTAAATAAACTCTTTAAATTAAATTTTAAAAATCAAATTTATAAATCAACATATTTTACCATTTAGAAAATAATTTAAAACCGACCAACATTGTCCGTATATAGTTTTCTACCCTATGGTCAAGTGATAGGGTATGTATCATTTCAACCCCAAAATATTTAAATTTTCACAGGTATTTATCTTTTCAACCCGTATTCCGAATCAACAATTTCCAAATCAATAAAATCACTCGGGTTTATCATTTCAACCCATATCCCTAATCTATAAGATCATTCGGGTATGTATCATTTCAACCCATTGTGATAACAAAGATATAAACATCCAATCATCCAAAAATGTCAACAAATAAACAACCACCACAATCATCATCCAAATCAGCCAATAATTCACAATAATTAACTGGTTATCATTATCACGTATTTTACTAACTATTTAAATTCAATATTAATTTAGGGTACGTTTGGCATACATCCTTGATAAGTTTGCAAATACACAAAACATCCCTCCATTTTTTTTAATAAGTTTCCAGTCCCTATTTTTAAAATCCGACCATCTAAAAGACAAAAATACCCTCCTGTTGTAATTTCTCTCTCCACTTCATCGTTCCTACGAAAATGAAATCAATAAACAAAATCGAATCATAATCTAGTGAATAAACTGAAATCAAGGTGACTAGAAGATTGTTTTAGAATGAAAACGAAACCAAATACTCATTTTAATTAATCGAGAAGAATCTGAAATCAAATAATGGAAAGTATAATCAATTAGAACATCAAAATCAAACAGTAAAATTGAAATACCAAAAGAAAAAATAATTTGTAAGAAAACAAATTCATTCTTCACAAAAATAAAAAATTTATAATATATTAGCAACAATTTTAAATATTTGCAGCTAAAATTGCAAATGTTAATAATATTTGCAGTTTTTTCTACAAATATTCTTAATATTTGCAATTTTAGTTGCAAATACATAGAAAATTTACAGTAAAAAATTTGATTGCTTGATAAAACACTCTTACAGCTCTAACATATATTGTTACATGTTTTACTGCAAAAAATGTACATATTTGCAGTATTGTAAGCAAAAATTCATAATATTTGCTGATTTTTCTGCAATTATTCAGAATAATTGCAGCAATATTCGCAAGTATTCATAATAATGGCGTAAGGAAGTAAAAATTATGAATACTTGCTAAAATACTCTTGCAGCTTTAACATATATTATTGTATATTTTTTTGCAAAAATACTGAACATATTTGCAATACTACAAACATATATTCTCAAATTTTGCAGATTTTTTTACAATTATAAGGATAATTGCAGCCATAACCACAATTATTCATAATATTTGCAGAAAAAAGTAAAAATATTCATAATATTTGTATTAGATTATTTAATGCAAAAATTATCAATATTTGAAGTTTTTTATGCAAGTACTCTCAATATTTGCATAATTTTCTGCAAAAATTGAGAATACTTGTAGAAAAATTGCAAATATTGGAATATTTACAGATTTTTATGCATGTTTTATTAGTAATTGCAGTTTTTAATGCACATATTTGCAAGTATTCTCAATAAATGCAGGTTTTATGCATGTATTCTTAATTATGAAGATAAAATTCATCTTCCTAATATAATAATATATGTTGGAGCTGCAAATATTATGAATATTTGCTGAATTTGAATTTAATAACTGCAGAGAAAAATTCCTACAGAAATGCATATTTATATGCAAAAGTTTCGAGCATGTGCTGACTTTTCTGCAATTATTTTGAATATTTGCACCAATGTCTGCAAATATTCTTAAAAATTGTAGATTTTTCAGCAGTTATTTTCTATTGTTATTCACAATATTTGCACCAACTTCTGCAATTACTGAGAATAATTGTAGATTTTTCAGATATACATGCAAATTGTTCAGAAGAATTGCAGACATACATGCGATTATACATAATAGTTGCATACATCTTTGCAATTATTTTGAATAATTGCATACAATGATGAACACAAATGATTTTAAGGAAATAATTGATGATTTTTCAGCAAGTATATATTATGAATATTTGCTAAATTTTAACTGAATAATTGCAGAGGAAAATTCCTAAATAAATGCATATTTATATGCAAATATTCCCAAAATTTGTTGACTTTTTTGCAATTATTATGAAAATTTGCACCAATATCTGCAAATAATCTTAAAACTTGCTGATTTTCTAGGAATAAAAATTCAGCAGTAAAATATGAATATTTACAACAATTCATATTTTTGTAAAAAAGATTGATTTGCCTTCAAATAGTTGCGGTTTTTCATTGAAATCGGGAAATAAACACTTATCTGAAGAAAACTCAGCTCGGTTTTCAATTTGATCAGAAGAAACTGAAAAAGAAGAAGAACCACGGCTCGACTTTGAAGCGTAGGGGTAATTTAGGGAAAAAATAGGTGGAAAACAAAAACATGGATGGAGAAAGTATGTTTTTTTTGACAAGGATCCGCTTTGAATTAAGTTTGGTTTTAGGGATGCGTGCTTAATATTCACATTAATTTAAATGGTAATTCAATTCAAAAAAATTCAGTTTCAATTAAAATGTCAAAATAAACTACCAAACAGCAACCAATAATATTCTTATCACATCTTAAATTAAATTTAACTAACATAAGATGATTTAGTATTTGTGAGTGGGTTAAATTACTCACCTTTGATTTATTGTCGATTTAAAATCTAAATAAAGCCCAAAATTTCAACAGTCTCATAATGTAGCCAAACTAGTTCCATGTTATCCGAAATTTCGATACAATCTCAATGGAAGACACCGCGTCCAAAACCGAGCTCGTATGAAAAAATTATGATAGTTAGAAGTTTGAATTTTAAATTAAAATAAATGGAAGGGCAATATTGTAATTAACGTTTACCTTCACCACACGTTCAAACGAACGCGACCCTACATCATTTAACCCGAGACCATACGTAGCTACAACCGCCACTTCAACAGCCAAACGCCGTCGCCACGCCCTCCAATACCAAGATCAGGCATCGCCAATGTGACGCCCTCCTCTAACCGCCCAACTCCCTGGCCTCGCGACCGCTACCTCCACCAGAACTGCTCCGGCCAAGACCTCCATCCGCGCCCTAAAATGCCCAGATCTAGCGAATTGGAAGCCTCTTACCAAACCAACCGTATAGATCGCCTCTACTAATCACCCTCTATGTGCCAATACCACCCGATTGCCAAATAGTCGAAGATCCACTGTTAAACGAAACCATGGCCTATGGACGACCGAAACTTCTTCATCGTTTTCTGATCAAACGATGCATCAAATCAAAAAATGAATCGCAGAAGTAGATCACGCTCATTGAGTGCTTTCCAACGATATATAATTTGCTATGGTTTGATGAGTTTGAATTTTCGATTTGATTTTGAATTAAAATTAGGGTTTTTGGGATTGACAGCCATTGGAGAAGGAATAGATAATTGAATAGACAGATAGAATTGTACATACAGAAATTAGAAATAAAAGAAGCTGCTAGGGTTTATAATAGCCTATATATATGCAGAAATAGATAAGAACAAATGGACAGATCGATTTGGGTTGAAATAATAATAACGACCCGAAAAGCCCGTTTCGTTTCCGAAAAGAAAGTAGGTCATCCCATATATCAAAATATATGTTTTCGATATTTTTAAACTCAATGGAACTAGTTTCAAACCCTAATTCCATTGTATACAGAAGTTAGCTTTCAAAATCAAATTATATTCATTTAAATTCTATTAATCGTTTTCTACGCGTTTTGAGCTCGCACGATCAAATGATAAGTCAAATCGCTACGAAACTTGATATCCTATAATAATTCACTATTACGGATCCGATGAAACTGGTTTCGTCGAAATCCGAGACAGTGGCCAAAATGGCTAATTTTCACGTTAATTAAATAAATTATTATTAAATTAACTTAATCACTTTTAAATTCAAATTTAAAATTTAACAATTTTATCATTTTTGATTTCATAGAAATTTATAATCTTGTAAAATAATGTTTCCATGTTAAATCCAAGATTTAAATATTGCACAAATTTCAGCGTTCAATTACAATAACAATAAATCCCAGTTAATTATATATTTAAATTCCAATAAATTCTTTTATTTTGATTTACACTCTTATTATGAAATCAATCAATACCTTATGAATATAATTAACATTAGTTTACATCTTATTACGTTCATATTCTACTATTATCATCTTTACTCATATTAACTGCAATATTTAATTACATTAAATTTACATTGATTTCCAAATTATTTCAATGGATTAAATAATAAAATAATAATCAAAAAATTATTTCAATTGATTGAAATTACGTTAAAATAGTTTCCAATAACATTCAAATAACATTATTAAATCGTATTCTAATTATTTTCTCATTAATAAATCATAAATTTTAATTTCTCACAATATTAAATTTCAAAATCTTATTTAATTCAGTATTTTTAATTATAAAAAATACGGGTCATTACACTTTCCCCCACTCAAAACTTTTTGTCCTTGAAAAGGAAAAAGAAGGAATTAAGAAACTAATATATTTCTATTCAAAATAATCAATTTATAAACACGTTAAACTTACATAATTAAGTATTTTAAATAAGATATATCAATTTATAAACAATTAAATCTTTCATATTCAAGTTTAATAAAGTTTGAAAATATTTCCACTTTCACAAATTTTCTAAGTCCTAAATTCGCGCAAAATTTCGACAGAGTCTCCTTTGCGCCGTTAGGTCCCAAAAATAATAATATCAATAATTTCAATATATATATATATATCATATTTTAATAATAAACATCCCAAACCATGGGAAAACAATAAAATATAGTTCCAAAAACCGTAATCCAGAAACGTACCTTTCTATTGGGCAAACAAACTTTGTTTATGAAACCAAAAGTAGTAGCTATTGCTTCCATAAACCTGTATTTCACTTATATAATCCAAAAGAGTTAATAATTATGTGAAAGAATAATATATTTTAGTTGTTTCAAATCAATAGCACAAACAACATGTCATATATAATAATCTTATGCAAACAAAAAGAAGTACAACCATCATATGTAACAAAAGAAATCAATCACACATCCATAGCAACTAAAACAAATGGTTTGTTCAGGTTCAAAAACTTCTCATCATTCAAAGGTAATAAATAAACTACTAAGTGTTCCTTACGCGCAACATCCTTAGATAATTACTTAATAGATTATTCATAAACCTCAAACAATTAGAAGTATCCTTTCCCAAGCATCCCATAAGCCAAACAACAAGAATTTTAAACATTATTTAAGTTTATTCTATTGGTTTCTTTTCACATTATTCACCTTTCACTTATTTTAATTCGCATTCATTCATACAGAATCATCTTTTATTTATTTAGATTCATTTACTTACATAAATTATTTTCCATTCATTATTTGAAATCATCAATGAATCCACCATTAAAGTATTATATACATTTCATTGCAGTTAATTCACATTTATTATTCACTTATATACTTGATTAATAGTCATTAGTGAATCATTATTCAGGTTCACTTAAATTCAGTTCACGTTTATTCCTATATATAGTATCATTTAATATTAATCTATTTATGAACCATTTGTAAATTATTCCAAAATATTTTCTTATGTTTATTAACATTTGATAAGATTCATTTTGAAGCACTTTTGTTATTAAGCTTTTATTTTTATAATATTCTATTACATATCCATACCAATATTTCAACTTTTAAACATTTATGGTAAGTTTTATATATGTTTTTAGAATGCAATTGAATGTTATACAAATTTATCTTATTCGTTTTAGTTAAAAAAAATGTTCAATAGTTTACATCTTCTATCTCCAATTTCTTTACAGTTTCATTAATCACTTAGCTTCTAATTTCTATTTTTTTTTCATTTTAGAAGTTTCCAACTATCAAAATTTGACTTTATTTCTACAACTGAAAATCATTAATTTAACAGGAACTTAAGAACTAAATACTGGGTTCATTTCAAAGCATTTTGAAATAATATATATATATCATTTATATATATCAAATCACATTTAAGAAATTTTTAAATCAAAATCTGTTTATCGAAACAAATGCGTAGCAAAGCTACTAAGTGGCCTCCCCCACTTTGAGCCTCGAAAATGAATGTCGATGATTGAGCCGTCATCACCGAAATTATTTTTCAGCGACAGAAGTGGGGAGTACAAAACTTATTTCTTTTTAAAATTCTTTTAAAACATTTCTTTCAAATCACATTTAAAATATTTATATCAAAAAATACTTCCAAATTATACTAATATTATCTTTCCAAAATCTTTGAAAACCAATTTCAAAACCCCGGAACTTAAGTTCTCAAATTTCCAATTTATATTCTATTTTATTTGTAAATCCTATTTTGCAACCAATATTTATAAAATTTCACTTCCTAACAAACATATCACATACAACTATATCCAATTATAAAAATTATTCTTTTATATACAAAATATAATACTAGGTAAAATTATTTCACTTACCTATATTTCAAAAAAAAAATTGTGTCGGTCTGCCCTATTAAGTGTTTAGAAATCCTTATCAATGTCATAGCATCCTATGTACCGACCAGAATTCATAAATACTCAACAGAACAAATTAACACAATACAAAATATTTTTATAACACTAACAAATACGCTCTCTTATATATATACGCTCAAACAACTCATTCTAGGGTATTGCTACCTTATCTCTAATGAGTCAAACCCCACAAAGCTAAGGTTATCGCTAAACCAAAGCTTTGATACCAACTGTAACGACCTATCTTTTTGGACAGTTTAAATAGACAATAAACCACACATGTCAAACTCAAACCGTTCAAAAGGGAGGATTGTTAATGGGGTAAATAAGAAAATAAGAAAATAAGAGAATGGAAAGAAAAGAAAAACACAAAATCTCACAACGGAATGACAAAATATAATAATCAAATAAACAGTTCATGAAACTGTTTTACAAATACATTTGATTACACTTTTACAATACAATCAGAGTTATATATATACATCAGGTATAATAGGATAGTGCAGTGGAACAACATGATACCGTGGAATAATAATAATAATATAATATTAATCTTCGTCTTCGTCCTCCAGAAATAAAGTCTTCAACGCTGAAAAGCTCAGGCTGAACCGAGCGTAATGAAAAGAAAGAACACTCGAGCCAGAACTAAAAGATCTTATGTAAGTTGAATCAACATAAATAAATATGAGTGCAACGGCTTCAGAGATGTGTATGAAATTTTACATCTCCTATCCAGTGTATAACGTGCGTGCAAT
The DNA here is from genome assembly GCA_030737815.1 of Allium fistulosum. Lineage (NCBI taxonomy): Eukaryota > Viridiplantae > Streptophyta > Magnoliopsida > Asparagales > Amaryllidaceae > Allium > Allium fistulosum. The sequence continues at coordinate 1,146,330,192 of CM060902.1, forward strand.
AACTTAAGAGATGTTCGGGATTTCCATCTCGTAAGGATCCGTTAAACTATTTATATGTAGTAATATACGCTATATATATAATGTCTATCAGTAAAGTAAAGTATTAAAATAGCGTTAAGGCATTACCCATATCCCCTTTAACACATTTCTATAAATGCCATAGTCTATACAGTACTGTAAACTCCACCAAACCGGTGGGCTATCAGGGAGCACTCCATAGGTACGACACAAAACAAAATCGTAGTGGGCTCGATAAGGCATATGACAGGGCACACGAGGCTATACCCACGGTAGGATTCTACCGGATTGCGGAACCAAGCTGGTAGTAACGCATAGCAGCTACTACCGCCCACTTCGAACAACACTCCCATAATCAAATCGTGGGTGGCCACCAATCAATCACAAAGTAACAGATATGATATCGAAGAAGCGTGTCCAATAAGAGGAGCGACCTTACTCGGCCTAGTTGTGGCTCCTGATTTTAGTCATATCAAGCTGACCCGAGGGTGTCGGGGCTACGTTCATACCTCATATAGTAGCGTTCGCCAAACCATCCTTCTCCATTTTGGATTCTCCACCACGTGCATAGTTGTTAAAGTGGTTTCGGAATTGGCAGAGAGTATGACAATATCCGACCCTGGTCTCTTTAACAATATAACGACCCGATATTTTCAACCATTCGCATCCACACATGTCGGACTTGAATTGCTCAAAATATCAGATTGTAAATAAAATTTGGCAAAACTCAGCATATACAGTAAATAAAATAATCACAGATCACAGACACAGAGTAATATAACAATAATGCAACGGAAACAAAAGAATAGTAGTTCATGAAGCTACTATATATATATATATGACAGTTTTAAACAAGATACAACAGAAGTCTCGAATACAATAGTCAAATACAAGATCAGAATACATCGTTGGAATCAACTGAATATCTAAAAGCTGGATAGATAGCTGGATCTCCAAGCGAAGCTCCAACTCCAAAGGTGAGTCTCGAATACTGGTACACTCAGTCTGACCCGAGCGTAAAGAAAACACAAAACACTCGAGTGAGGATTAACATTCTTATATCAATAAATCCAACTCAAGTGAAATAACGACTGAAATACAAGTAACTCAAAGGATATTTGGGATAAACATCCTCTAAGGATCCATTAAACTATCTACTATGTAGTAGTGTACGCTAAGTTGATAATGCCTATCAGTAATATAAAGTATCAAAATAGTGTTAAGGCATTACCATTATCCCCCTTAACACATTTTATATAAGCGTCATAGTCTATACAGCACTGTAAACTCCACCAAAAACTAGTGGGCTATCAGGGAGTACTCCATAGGTATAACACAAAACAAATCATAGTGGTCGCGCATAGGGATACGAGTATGATAAGGCACATGAGGCAATACCCAAGGTAGTGAAACTACCGTTTGCCTGATCCGGACTGGTGAGAACGCATCGCCGCAACGATCGCAACACCGTGGAACAACACTCTCAAATCAAGGGTGCGCACCAATCAAAAACAAGTAATGAGTAGTTTACGAAGAAGTGTGTCCGCTAGAGGTAGCTAACCTCACTGGCCCGGCCCGGCTCCTGTTTAAGTCATTTCCAATTTGACACAAGTGTCAAGGCTATCCATTATCGTTCTCTTTCTTCAAATCCAGCAACGTCATCATTCCAATCACTTCATTCTGGATCACACTCCGTATATAATAGTTATTTAAGTGGTTTTCGGTTTGGACAGAGAGTATGTCCCTAACCAATCCCGGACTCTTCAATAACTACTTAATTTTTACACCGATTGGCCATTTAATGAACTTTCAAAATAGTTTATATTTCAAAACCGAAATATCATTACCATTTCAAAACCATATCTATTTCCAAAATCATATCACTTTCCAAAGTTATATCGCTTTCGAAATCGTAAGTCTTTTAAAATCAAAACACTTTGGAAATCAAAACCTTGAAATTCATAACACTTTGAAACTATAGTTTGAAATCATAACATTTTGGAATTCATAACACTTTCCACTTAAACAGTTTAGATATTAAAATTAGTGTATATAATAAAATAGTTTATAAAATAAAAATAGTTTTTATAAAATAGTTATAAGTTAAAATAGTTTATAATAAAATAATATATATTGAAAATGATTTATATAAAATAGTTCATATTAAAATAATTTATAAAGAAAAATATAAATAGTTGTAGATATAGTTTTAAAAATACTTTATAAAAAAAAATGGCTTCCACAAATTCACAAATCGATTCAAATTAACTCGACTTCCAAATTCAACTTAATTCAATCTCAATTCCTAAATTTCAACTCAATTCAATTTCTCAATAAATCATTTCGAATTATAACGATTTCAAATACAGATTTGAAACACAAAATAAACCATTAAATTTCAATATATTTCAAAGCTTTAAATATTCCACATTTCAAAACTAAATTTGATAATTTCATTTATATCTCCATTTAATTTCATTTCATTTAGTTTCTGAGATATTCCTTTAATCATTTCAATACATCTAAATACAACTTCAATTTAAAAAAATTTAAATAAACAAAATGTCCCATTTAAATTTATATAAGTTTGAAATATTCATTTAAGTCACTTTTAATCAAATTCAAGTTATAAAACATATCCTTTCAATTTTCAAATTTAATAAATTTCAAATCAACCTTATTTAAGTAAAATTCTTAAATAAATATAATTTCAAATCAATTTCAAATTTATCTTTCCAACCTGAATCAATATAAATTCTATATTTAAAAATATATATTTTAAATAAATAATTAACATATTTTATATTTATTCAAATCAACTTTATTAAATCAACTTTAATAAATATTTAAAATCAATATTAATTAAACCCATATATTTCTTTCAAAACCATAGAAATCATTTTTCAAAATATTTATATATATAGACCAACGGTGTCTGTATAAAATTTTCTACCCTATGGTCAAGTGATACGGATATTTATCATTTCAACCCGTAATTTATATATATACGGGTATATATATCATTTCAACCCGTAATCCCAAATTCAATTCAATTGAAAATCGCTTGGGTTTATCTTTTCAACCCATAACGATTTTCTCCTATTCTAAAGTCCGTTCGGGTATGTATCATTTCAACCCATAGTGATTCTATACTAACATGGAACTTGCAAAGTGATAACAGATATGATAATAATATAACAAGCATATATCATCAGATAATGGTGTCAAATGTCATAGGTGAACTGATACAGGTAATAGCATATATATAACAGTGTAAATAACTAACATCAACATATTTCAATTGGCAGATAATGGTGTTAGATGTCACATGTGAACAGATAGCATATAATGACATATATATATATATATATATATATATATATATAACGATGTAAATAACTAACATCAGCATATTTCAATTATCGTTTCAATTGAAATCAAATTTAATAAATAAAAGAACGTTAATTATGAGTGATTGCTCACCTTTCGAGGCTAGAGAAGTTTGAAACACAACCATCTACGAATTTGGATCATGATGTAGAAAATCGAACAACCCAAACAACAGTCTCAAAGTGAAGTAAGCTGAACGAATTTGACGGACAAAGCTGATAGATAAAATCGATGAAAACAAATCAGCAATGGTTTGATAAACTGAATTGAAACGTATATGATATTAATATTTCCTTAAAACAAATACCCAATTAAACAAAAATTTGAAAATGACATATCTGTATATAGATATATTCATAAAGGCTGATAACAAATTTTTGTACCAACTTACAAAATGCTTACATCATCATTCAAATACATGAAAATATAATACGAATGCACTGTATATTATATGCTTTAGAAATATTTTCTTTTATATTAAACCACTATACAAATATAACACCTTATACCTTTCAAACTATCAAATCATATAATATAATATAATATAGCATACTTCAAAGTGTATATATATATATACATATACTACACATGCACGTATGTAGTACAACTTATATAGCCACATAAAATACTAATATAGACCTCCTGTACTATAAACATCAATATATATATGACACGACAGCCTTTTGGAAACATATGTATATGATATATCCAACTATAAATAAACTTGTAAACAGATATATTACTTTATATATATGCCTTAACACCTCATAAAATTTTTAACATAGGTTCGAACATACTTATAATAACAATTAACTTGTATGGACTCAGACATCTACGACTTGTATACGAAAATTGTAATTACCACATATTTGAAACAGTACTATGTATATATATGTAGCTAATAGTATTATATAGTATAACTTTTTCTTCTTTGCAGAAAAGATAATTTACTTTATATAACCCGTATTACTGCATATTGCAAAACAAATTTAAATAAAAAAAATGTTTGCTAAACATATAAATAGACCAATATATATATATATATAAGCAATAAACTTATACCTTTAAACACAAGCAACATAAATACATGCAAGCGAGCACGCTGCCTAGGGAAATGGTCGGTTATAGGCTCGGCACCGGGAAGGGAAGGGAGAGGCGTTGGCTGACGGTTGGAGGTCGCGGGTGGTCTCGGCAGAGGAAGAAGTGGTCGGATCTGGGTGCTGCTGTGATTCGACCTATAGGTCGATGGAGAGAGGGAGAAGTGGGGTCGGTGAAGGCTGCTGACATGGGCGGGGAGAGCGAGGCGGAAGGGAGTGATGGACGACGACATCGAAGAGGTGGAGAACGAGCAGATGGGCCATGAAGAAGAAGGCAGTCGGTGGAGAACGGCGGCGAACGGTGGAGGAAGCTCAGGATGGTGGGGTTCGAAGTGGTGGCGGTCTGGGTCATTAGTGGTTATGCGTGTGGGTTTGGATGAGGCAGGAGCAAAATAGAAAGAAGAGGAAGATGGGAGAAAGAAAAGAACTGTAGATCTGCTGATAATATTATATTTCTCAATATTACAGTTTTCAAAAACAAGATATGAACCATCAAATAATCAATGAAAATAGGGAATAGCAAAAATAATAAATGAAAATAGGGAATAGAAAAAGTAACTTCAGAGAATTATTAACAACAACCTCATTCATCTTTTGACCGTTGGAACAAACGAATGGTCAATAGAAAAACAAAAAGGCTCAAATGTGTACCGATACCGTTACCGTTTCCGCGGTTTCCGCTGTGTACCGGACTTCAAAACACAGAATTGAATATGCCGCAGAGATCAGCACGACGAGACAACCAAAATGGTATATCGATATCAGTGGTACGATTGAATTATAAAAATTCGAATTTTCTACTAGCGGAAAATGCAGCAAAAACGCAGAAAAATAAGATCGACGGAGCTAAAGAAGTCCGAATTTGGAAAAACGAAAAATGACGTCTTAGTCAGAAGATGAATTAGAATTTTTCTATGTAAAAATATTCAGGTTTGAACATTTTATTATCATCAATTTTAACTGATATAAATTGGAATAAAATTACACTAGAAAATAAACTTCCAAATTATCTGATGAAAATTTACCAGTTGCAATGATTAATTAGACGCATTCCAAATATCCAATTTTTATTTCAAAATTTTATCGTTTAAAATTTCACAAAATTTCAACTAATTACGTTATTAAAACAGTTAAAATTTACCTGTCGTTACAAACAACCAATCGTTATATTTTTCACACCATGGTCGTTTAAAAACATTTTTAATAATAAATCCATAAAACAGTTTATACCTTCATATCAAGATATCCATATACTTATTCCAAAAGTATAAATATATTCATAAATACCAAGGAAGATTTCTTCCAATAAATTTCGAAAATAATTTATAAATCTCTTCTAAACCATTTATAAATTATTTATATGCTTTAAAACCATTTATAAAGCTATTTATAAATTCCAAAAACAATTTATAACTCTTCCCTTTTTCATAAACTTCTACACAAATTCTTTTAAAATGCTACTTGATCCCTTTACACAAGTTCTTTTATAAAACCCTTTATAAAATTCTTTAAACCTTTATAAACTACTTTATAAAACCATTATAAATCTTTTATAAAAATCTTTTATAAAAATCCTTTGTAAAAATCCTTTTGTAAAATCCATTATAAAATCTCTTACAAAACTTTTATAAATTCCTTACAAACCTTTTACAAAATTCTAAAATATTTTACAAAAATCTTTTATCTATTAAAGTTATTATAAAAGTCTATATTTATTATCTTAAATCAAAACTATATTTATTATATTAAATTAAATTTAAAATATATATATGAAAACTATATTAAATATTTTATTAAATTAAATTTTAAACTATTTAAATTATATATTTAAAACTAAATAAAATTATAAGTTAAAATCTTAAATTAACATTTAAAACCATATATTAACTTACAATACTTTAAACATATAAAATAAATTATTTTCCAAATATAAATTTTAAATAAAATCAATAAACTAAAATTTAAAAATCAAATTTATAAATCAAACATATTTTACTATTTATAAAATAATTTAAAACCTACCGACGATGTTCATATATAGTTTTCTACTCTATGGTCAAGTTATAAGGTATGTATCATTTAAACCCCAAAATAGTTAAACTTTCCCGGATATATATCATCTCAACCGATATCCCGAATCAACAATTTTCAAATCAATAAAATCGCTCGGGTTTATCATTTCAACCCATAACGGTTTTCCCTAATCTGTAAGATCATTCGGGTATGTATCATTTCAACCCATAGTGATAACAGAGATATAAACATCCAATCATCCAAAAATGTCAACAAATAAACATCCACCACAATCATCATCCAAATCAGCCAATAAGTCACAATAATTAACTGGTTGTCATTATCAGGTATTTTACCAACAATTTAAATTCAATATTAATTTAAATGGGAATTCAATTCAAAAAAATTCAATTTCAATTAAAATGTCAAATTAAACTACCAAACATCAACTAATAATATTTTTATCACATCTTAAATTAAATTTAACTAACATAAGATGGTTTAGTATTTGTGAGTGGGTTAAATCACTCACTTTTGATTTATTATCGATTTAAAATCCAAATAAAGCCCAAAATTTGAACAGTCTCAGAATGCAGCCAAACCCAGTTCCATGTCCGAAATTTCGATACGATCATAAGGAAGAAACCGCGTCCAAAACTGAGCTCGTATGAAAAAGATAGAAGTTTGAATTTAAAATTTAAAATTAAAGTAAATGGAAGGGAAATATTGTAATTAACTTTTACCTTCACCCTACGTTCAAATACACGTGACCCTACATCGTTCAACCTGAGACCATTAGCAGCTGCAGCTGCCACTTCAACGGCCAAACGCCACCGCCATGCCCTCCAAAACCAAGATCAGGCATTGCCAATGCAACACCCTCCTCCGACTACCCAACTCCCTAGCCTCGCGACCGCTACCTCCACCAGGACTGCTCTAGCCGAGACCTCCAACCACGCCCTAAAACGCCCAGATCTAGCGAACTTGAGTCCTCTTAGACTAAACCAACCATATAGACCACCTCTACTAATCACCCTCTACGTGCCAGTACCACCCGATCGCCAAATAGTCGAAGATCCACCATTAAACGAAACCATGGCCTATGGATGGTCGAAACTTCTTCATCATTTTCTGATCAAACAATGCATCAAATCGAAAAACGAATTGCAACAATAGATTGTGCTCGTCGAGAGCTTTCCAATGATATATATTTTGCTATGGTTTGATGAGTTTGAATTTTCGATTTGATTTTGAATTGAAATTAGGGTTTTTGGAATTGACAACCATTGGAGAAGGAATAGATAATCGAATAGATAGATAGAATTGTACATATAGGAATTAGAAATAAAAGAAGCTGCTAGGGTTTATAACAACCTATATATAGGCAAAAATAGATAAGAACGAATGGACACATCGATTTGGGTCGAAACAATAATAACGGCTCGAAAAGCCCGTTTCATTTTCGAAACGAAAGTAGGTCATCCTATATATCAAAGTATATGTTTTCGATATTTTTAAACTCAATGGAACTAGTTTCAAACCCTAATTCCATTGTATACAAAAGTTAGCTTTCAAAATCAAATTATATTCATGTAAATTCTATTAATCGATTTCTATGCGTTTCGAGCTCGCACGATCAAACGATAAGTTCGATCGCAATGAAACTTGAAATCCTATAATAATTCACTGTTACGGATCCACTAAAACTGGTTTCATCGAAATCCAAGACAGTGGCCAAAATTTCTATTTTTCACGTTAATTAAATAAATTAATTTAATCACTTTTAAATTCAAATTTAAAAGTTAACAATTTATCATTCTTGATTTCATAGAAATTTATAATCTTGTAAAATAAATTTTCCATGTTAAATCCAAGATTTAAATATTGCACAAATTTCAGCTGTAACAACCCGCAAATCCGTACCCCTTGAATTGACATTAATCTCCATTAATGAACTCAAGAAGAACGAAAATACGAACCATTTGAGTTAAGAAGAAGAGGTAGAAGAAGAAAATAGAAAACAATAACATCAAAATCTCACATCGCAGCGGAATAAAATATAATAGATAACAACTGATCTTTACACAAAAGAAACTATATCTGTTTATACATCTCATTATCAGAGTACAACACAATCAATAATACATCACTGGACAGTTATATTAACTTGTCCCACAACAGAATTGTAACAACCCGCATATTTGTCGATTTTATATTTAAATATTTTATTTAAATATTTTATCATTTGTCGGATTTTTGTCCGAAAAGTCACTTTTTGCAAACAGTCGAATTGGAACTCGGGACCCCCTCCATTGAGTTCAAAATGCCGTTTGCAACCTTTTTGAGTATAAACTTTGATATGTTTGGAGCTAGTCAAAAATTTGACCATTTGCACTTTGGGTTTGGGTTTGGGTTCAGCCCCTTTGCCAACTTAACCCCAAATCTGAACCTCTCCTCTCCACTCACTCTCACTTTCTCCTCTTTTCAGTTTTAGAGCAACAATGGTGGGAGAGATGGGAAATTAAAACTCCCAAACCCTAGTTTCATCTTCAAATCAAGTTCTAGCTCCAAACTAATAGAAGAAACCTTGGTAAGCTTCTCCTTCTTCTTCTCTAACCCTTTCTCCTTTCAATTTCAGAAATTCCTAAACCTAACTTTAGGAATGTTCTTCTTTTTGAGCATAGATTCAAGCTCATTTGGGTTGTGTTGAAGAGTGGTTGATTCTCCCTTTGCTTTCAAACTTCTTCATACTTGTTCTTGTGCATAAAGGTGAGATTTTTATCTCACATCTTAAACTATATTTATCTTCGATTGTTAGGTATGAATTCCTAACACTTATTCTTGTGCAATTACTTTTGGTTTGGATTGATTCGGTGAATATTCCAATTTTTAGTGTTTTGAGTTCAATTCTTTAAAAATCCAAACTTTGGTCTTTGATCATGATTTTTGGGATGCATTGAATGGCTTATAAGGCCGGGTTGTCGTTTGGCTTAAATCCTTAGTGTCGTTGCTCGCGAAAATGCAATTTGGTCGAGATTTGGCCAATGAACTTGATAAGTTGGGCAGTGCTGGAAACAGGTCCGGTCGACCGAGCTCTGTAGTCAGTCGACCGACCTGCTTCCAAAAGTGCTAAGCACTTCTCTGTTTGGATTTGGTCGACCGGCTGCAGAGCTTAGTCGACCGACCTGCTTCCCGAACTATTTTTCAGAACAGGGTCCGGTCGACCGAGCCCTGAAGCCGGCCGACCGACCTGATGCTGTTTGCCTATTTCGCCTATTTTGTGTGATTTCCAACTTTAATCGATTCGTGTGGTTTCCCTATTGTTGTTATCTTTTATTATCATCTTTGATGACATCTTTCTTTGGGAATTTTGGAAATATCCACTTTGATGGATTTGATATCGATTTCTTTGGAATTTATTCACGTCTTCGAATGTGAATTTTGGCGATTGATTGTTTCTACAATCATTTTTGTGATTTGTCACTTTAAAAACATAAAGGTTTCAATACTAGTATTAAATATCAAAACTTCTTCATCCAAACGATTTCAACTCTATTTTCAATATCAAACTCGTTTATAAAACCGATTTCCAATCTACTAGTATATACAAACCTTTACCTCACTCATATGAGAAATCTAATTAAACGACTTAGTAAAACAAGTGGTATGAAACGCTTGGTATGAAACGCTTGCGTTTACTTCGCCGGTTAATTCTTGGACTTGTTCGATTGAATCTTTTGTGACAATTTCCTAGTGGAGATCTACAGTTTGTTCGTAAATATTTAAGTTAAGCTAGTGGTTATGGGACATGAAGCTAAACTCATATATTTACTGGCTTAGTGTAATTGACACTTCATTATGATCATGACGATCATTTTTGTGATTTAGACTAGCGATTGAGCGATGTATCTTTGTCTGCGAGGGAGACTAGACCCCGCTTTTGTGATGTTTCGCCATCACATATATGGGGTAGCAACCCATGGTCTTCGGGCCATTCCTGTGTGAAAATTTAATGGATAGCTTCCATGAGATAGCTTCTCGTTCCTGTGTGATACGCGTAGGTGAGTTTTTATGCTCCCATTCATGTGTTAGGCCTTCCCCTTTTTTATGTGTTTTCTGGATTTCTGGTGATGATTTCTGGAATTTTGTACTTCACCAATTTCCATGATTTTCATTGATATGATATCAGTTTTTGTGCATTGGTGAATTTATGTGTTATTGACTTGTTATGAATACAAGTTTAGGGTATGATACCCTATTTTATCTTTGAGAATATTCTTGTGATATTGATTAATCTTTTGTTGGTTATCATTTACATACTTATCGTAGTATGCCGTTATGGTTATTACATGTTCATGTCATTCCTTTTACTATATACCATATCATCTGATATTTATAGCTAGACTGATCCGTTTATTATTTTCTTATAAATAATACTCGGGTCAGACCGAGATGTTACAGGTGCTTCTGCTTGACTTCCCTTCAGGATTATTCTGACTTTTGGCCAACTACATAGTTTAGTTGTTTTTGGTTGCACACTTTTGAGATATAGACTCTATGATGTGTACTTATTCTTTTGTATAGCACGTGATGCTATTCTTTTGTATTATCGTGGATCTTTCTAACCACTACTCTGATGTACACTTTCATGTGTTGTATATTTATTCATATCTTCTTCCGCCTTTGTGATATGGATGTCTATGACTGATTTATGTTATGTTTATTTCTATATTTGTTTCCGAAGATTATATATAGCCACTGTGTGATAGCTTTGAGTTTGTATCGGTATGTCGGATTTCCTCCTTAAATGATATGCATTCTATACTATCTGACATATCGGTACTCGCACAAAGAAGTTACATGGATGGTCGCTCCTCAACAGCCTTATTCTCCGTGCTAATTGACAGCACTACACCGTAGTGTTCTTGGTTAGCGTGGGTATAAAGGTGGGGCATTACAGCTACACAGTACACAAAACACAGCGGAATATACAACAAATACGAGTGATACGTCTCGCCATCCAGCTCGTCTCCTGAGCTCCACAGCATCATATCTTGTATCCTATAATACTCGGTCTGACCCGAGCATTATAATAAAATAACACCTGAGTCAGTCTGGAAAACCAGTGTGAGAAAATCACACTCAAATTAATTATTAAAGTTTCAAAATCCTTTGAAATCAAAAGCATCTCGTAAGACCACGCCACAAATAAACTTGCCGGGTTTTTACCTTACGATAGCCAAAACACTTTCTTGTCAAATCCTCTAATATTATAATAGTGTCTATATACAAATATTTATTCAAATAGCTGAAATTGTTACATCTATTAAATTCCAGCATACTAGCCACAAAGTGGGTAATACAAACAAATACCGTACAAGGCACGTAGGGAGCATGGATTTCCAACTAATGACTAGGCACTGGGTACCACCTGTCACAGTACGTGGCCTAGATCACAGTACCGAGGACCCACCCAAAGTCCCCTGCAACACAAGGCCGGAACCATCCCTTATTGGATAATTCCGAATAAATCACCCCACGGTTGTGATCAGCAACCGCACCACTAAGCCGAAATAAAAAGGGACATCTAGACATGGATGACCTTACTCTCAAGTGGGTGCGACCCACGAAGCCTTGCTGCATAACCCCTGATTTTCAGTCATTCCTGGCTGATGAGGCTTGAGACTAAGCGTTACCTTTATAGAACATATCCCTTAGAATGCCCATCATCCACCTGACGATGTTCCGAAAGCATTCGTCCATACAAGTCCATCTCGGGTCCGAACGAAACCGAAGGCACTATTCCTACTACATCCATTTTTGAAATATCCTCAGGATTAGTAGCGACTAGCCCTTGCACTTCACTGCTCCATCTTCGACTTCGAAACCGTTTTTACACGAAACAAACAAACCGGATCGAAGTGGTTTTCGAGAAATTAATCTCGATCCCGGTCTCTTCGAAACGATCAACGCATTGGCCAATATTGATAGTCGGTTCTTTAACTATCAATTATCATTCACAATCATCCATCAAACAATAAATAATTTTCCAAATTATTTATTAACCTCAAAATATCTTCGCAAGATATATTTCCATTTTCAATCCTTTGAAAACAATTTCAAACCATCCTTCACTCATGGAATAAATTTTCCAAATATTCCTATTTCCACTGAAATCACCAAGTACCAAAACATTAGATTTTTTTAAAATAATTTAGAAACACTTTATTATAAAATATACTTTAATACTTTATTCAAAGATATATATTTTAAGAATATTTAAAATAAAGCTACTTAATAAAATATAAAACTAGATTCTTTTATCATTTAAAACATAATACCAAACCATCTTTAAATAATTACTATTAAAATAGATTTGAAAAAATATACTTACTTTAAAGTTTAAACAATTAAAAATAATAGATTTTCCAAAACATACTTTAAATCAACTTTTAAACCTTTAGCTTATACTTAAAAGTTTACTTTGGAAACGTACTTGGCTATTCAAGGAAATACACTTCTCTTCACATCTTTTAAAAATAAATCAACATATATTTTTAAACCAATTCATATCCCTTTAAAAATTCCCACCTTGAATTTATATTTTCAAATATCCACTGATACTTTATTTTTACTTTATAAACCCAGTTTATAAATTCCAAAATCTCACTTCTCTTTAAAATTTCAATTTCAAATACTTAAATCAATTTACAATTGATTTCCAATTCTCTTCACTTGAAATAATTTTCTTTACTTACTTCATTTATTTCAAAATATATTAACTTTTAGATTTCTTTCTTTATTATGAGTTAAAACCCCCTTTAACAGAAATACCAATTTCAAATTTCCAAAACTCCTTATTTATCCTTTAATTAAATTTAATCCTTGAATTTAAAAATAAATTCTTTTATTCTTTAAAATAATACCACTTTAGTTTAAAATTTATTATTCCCTTGTTAATTCAAAATCTCCTTTTCCATATTTGTTAAAATTTTGAAATCGCTTTTATTTCTTTTACAATTCATTATTTGATTTATTCAAATTCACTAGAATTATTTTACTTAAATTTTACTCTTTTATTTCTTTCCAAAAATCCAATTCAATACATTTTGATAACTCCTTTTACTGAAATATTCGATCCAACTATATCATCCAATATTTCAATTAACAATAAAATCATCACAGGATATCAATATTTATAGCACAGAATATCAAATAATCTAAATAATTTTGAGGAATCCAGTTGGATCCCTCCAACCTGTTTCCCTGTAACAACTCGATATTTTCAACCATTCGCATCCGCACATGTCGGACTTGAATTTCTCAAAATACCGCGTTGTAAATAAAATTTGGCAAATCTCAGAATATACAGTAAATAAATATAATCACAGATCACAGACACAGATACAGAGTAAAATAATGCAGCGGAAGTAAAAGAAATAGTAGTTCATGAAGCTACTATGTAAATATATCAGAGTTAAATAAGATACAACAGAAGAAATAAAGTACAACAGAAGTCTCCATATGATAACCAAGTACAAGCTGAATAGAACAACAGAACTGAGATAGATAAAACTAGATAAGCAGATAATCTCCAGCGATTCCAATCTCCAGAAAGTGGAATCCAAATCTATGAATACTCAGGCTGACCCGAGCGTAAATAAACATACAAACACTCGAGTCAGGACATACATACTTATACAATATAAACCAACTCAAGTGAACTGTAATAAAGGTACAAGTAACTTAGAAGATGCTTGGGACCGCCCATCCTCTAAGGATGCGTTAAACTATTTACTATATAGTAATATACGCTATATACAGTAGTGTCTAATCAGTAAAGTAGAATCATATAGAAAATAGCGTTAAGGGAATGGTGAACCTTAATGCGGTCGGATCTTTAAACCAAAATCGTAGTGGGTTCGATATGGTAGGTGACACGGCACACAAGGCAATGCCAGGGTAGATATACCAATTACACACACGGACTGATGGAAACGCATAGCAGCCACTACCGCTCCACCTCGAACAACACTCCCAAATCAAGGGTGGCCACCAAAAATCACAAAGTAATAGAATGGTATCGAAGAAGTGTGTCCGATAAGAGGTGCTACCTCACTGGTCCGAGATCGCTCCTGTTTTAGCCACCTTATGCCAACTCACGGGAGTTGGGTCCACGTATATACCTTAGGATCGTCGCCACCATCCTACTTCATTCTGGAAACTCCACCGCGTACACAGTTGTCAAAGTGGTTTTCGGTATCGACAGAGAGTATGTCCATATCCGATCCCGGTCTCTTTAACAACCAATCGTTATTATAACCCGTGGTTAAAATTTAAAAACAGTTTATACTTCAAAATAGAATATCATTTCAAATCCAAATCTTTATCAAAATAAAGATTAAATCAATTCCAAACATTTCAATATATTTAAAGTATCATATCATTTCAAAACATCATTTCAAATCATTTCAATATATCAAAATATCATATCTTTCCAAATCTTCTTTTCAAATCATTTTAATATATCAAAATATCAAATCTTTCCAAAACTTCATTTCAAATCATTTTAATATATCAAAATATCATATCTTTCCAAAACTTCATTTCAAATCATTTTAACATATCAAAATATCAAATCTTTCCAAAACTTCATTACAAATCATTTTAATATATCAAAATATCATTTGAGTTCAAATCTAAATATTCAACTTTAAATACTTTTTAAATTTAAAGATATCATTCATTTACTATGATTTCAACTCACCTTTAAATAGTTTATATTCCAACAAATTAATTCATTTAAACCATTAAAAAGTGTAATTATTATACTTTCAAATCAAGAATTAAAATTTCCAAAGTTTCAATTCAATTCAATCATTTATTTCAATTAAATTTCCATAGACCATTTCAAATCTTATAAATTTCAAATATAGATTTAATCCACAAAATAACTGTAACAACCCGCATATCTATCGATTTTATATTTAAATATTTTATCGTTAGTCGGATGTTAGTCCGAAAAGCTACTTTTTGCATACGGTCAAATTAGGACTCGAGACCACCCCCATTGAGTTCAAAATGACGTTTGCGATCTTTTTGAGTGTAAACTTCGATATGTTTGGAGATAATGAAATTTTCGACACTTTTTCCCGCCTTTGACTTTGGTTTGGACTGCACCCCTTTAGTTCAGCCCAACCCTCTTCCTCACTCTATCAAAACACTTCAAGCTTTGTCAAAAATGGTGGTGGGAAGTGGAAATTAAAACTCCAAACACAAATTCTATTGCAAATCCGAGATTCAACATCAAATTCATGTGAAGAACATTGATTCAAGCTTGTTGGTGTTCTTGCTTTGCTCTCAAATCTCCATCTTCATCAAATTCCGTGAAAAGGTGAGATTTTTAATCTCACATCTCGCCTATAACTGTCATTGGGTTGTTGGGAACGACTTCCTATCACTTTAGCATTAATGTTTGCAACTGGTTTGGATTGAATTGGTGAGAAACTCAAGTTTCAGTGCTGTTTGCAAAATCTGGCCCTAGGTCGTTCTGCCCAGGTTAGGTCGTCCAGGCTGCTAGCTCGTGCGTTGAAAAGTCACCACTTTCTTAGGTCGTTCACGAGTTAAGACTTAGGTCGCTTGCATGCTTAGGTCGTTCTGGCTTAGGTCGCAGGGAAATAGGTCGTAGGTCGAAGCAGCTTTAGGTTATAGGTCGTTGCCGACCTAAAATTCCTAGGCAAACCACTAAGTCGCTCGACTTTTGTTAAGTCGTAGGTCGTTGCCGACCTATAATCTCCAAGAAAAATGTTAGGTCGTTCGCCCTTAAGTCGTAGGTCGTTGCCGACCTATAATCCCACAGGCAAACTTTAAGTCGCGAGTCTTAGGTCGCGAACCACGTTAGGTCGCGTACCCTTAGGTCGCGAATCACCTTAAGTCGCGTAACTCTGTTAGGTCGTAAGGCCTTTACTTCTAAGGTCGTATGGACTTAACTCCGTTAGGTCGCAAGATCTTGTTTCCCTTAGGTCGTAAGGTCTTAGGTCGCGCCTCACTGTTAGGTCGCGCACATCCTTAAGTCGCGCCTCACTGTTAGGTCGCGCACTTCGTTAGGTCGCTCGCGAGTTAGCACTTAGGTCGTTTGACCTGTTTTCCCCTAGGACGTTCGACCTGTTCTTCTGCTAGGTCACATGGCATTCTTCCCTTAGGTCGTTTGGCTTCTCGAGGCCGCTTGCCTTCACTAGGTCGAACCCCGTACAACTCTGCGTAGGCAAATCTTATCTGAAAAGCATTTAACAGAACTTCCACTTTGATGCATTTTAAGCTGATTTCCTTGGATTTTGCTCACGTCTTCGAATGTGAATTTTTGTGATAGATTGTTTCAACAATCGCTTTATGACTTGTCACTTTAAAGATATATGAAGGTTTCAATACTAGTAGTAAATATCAAAACTCTTTCATCAAAGCGATTTCATCACTATTTTAAATATCAAAAGTTCGTTTTCTCAAACCGATTTCCAATCTACTAGTATATACAAGCCTTCACTTCACTCGAATGAGAAATCGACTTAAACGACTTAGTAAAACGAGTGGTATGAAACGCTTGCGTTCACTTCGTCGGTTAGCTCTTGGACTTGTTCGATTGAACCCTTTTTATGACAATTTTCTAGTGAAGATTTACAGCTTGTTCGTAAATATTTAAGTTAAGCAAGTGGTTATGGGACATGAAGCTAAACTCATATATTTACTAGCTTGGTGTGATTGACACTTCCTTATGATCATGACGATCATTTTTGTGATTTAGACTAGCGATTGAGCGATGTCTCTTTGTCTGCGAGGGAGACTATACCCCGTTTGTGTGATGTTTCTCCATCACATATGTAGGGTAGCGCCCTACGGTCTTCGGGCCATTCCTGTGTGAAAATTTAATGGATAGCTTCCATGAGATAGCGTCTCATTCATGTGTTTACGCGTAGGTGAGTTTTCATGCTCCCATTCATGTGTTAGGCCTCCCCCTTTTTATGTGTTTTCTGGATTTCTGATGTTGATTTCTGGAATTTTATGCTTCACCAATTTTCATGATTTTCATTGATATGATATCAGTTTTTGTGCATTGGTGAATTCATGTGTTATTGACTTGTTATGAATACAAGTTTAGGGTATGATACCCTATTTTATCTTTGAGAAGATTCTTGTGATATTGATTAATCTTTTGTTGATTATCATTTACATACTTATAGTAGTATGTCGTTATGGTTATTTCATGTTCATGTCATGCCTTTTACTTTATACCATATCATCTGATATTTATAGCTAGACTGATCCGTTTATTATTTTCTTATAAATAATACTCGGGTCAGACCGAGATGTTACAGGTGCTTCTGCTTAACTTCTCTTCAGGATATTTCTGACTTTTGGCTAACTACATAGATTAGTAGTTTTTGGATGTACACCTTTGAGATATAGACTCTATGTTGTGTACTTATTCTTTTGTATAGCACGTGATGCTATTCTTTTGTATTATCGTGGACCTTTCTGACCACTACTCTGATGTACACTTTCATGTGTTATATATTTATTCATATCTTCTTCCGCCTTTGTGATATGGATGTCTGTGACTGATTTATGTTATGATTATTTCTATGTTTGTTTCCTAAGATTATATATAGCCACCGTGTGATAGCTTTGTGTTTGTATCGGTATGTCGGATTTCCTCCTTAAAAGATATGCATTCTATTCTATCTGACGTATCGGTGCTCGCACAAAGAAGTTACATGGATGGTCGCTCCTCCACAGCCTTATTCTCCGTGCTAATTGACAGCACTACATCGTAGTGTTCTTGGTTAGAGTGGGTATAGAGGTGGGGCGTCATAGCTTTGTATCAGAGCGAAACTTCGGAACAATGTAGAATAACTTAACAAGGATCATCGTCCTAAGTCCACCTTAGGAGCTGTGTTTCAGGATTTAGTTCGAGTCTTCGAACCGATTCATCCTGTTCTCTTTATGATTCCTTGTTTCATCTATCAAGATTTGCTTGATATTCATTTGGTAACCTTTTTCTTCTTATCTCTTTCTTAAAGAGGAGAATGTCTAGACCAGGTCGTCCCAGAG
Source organism: Allium fistulosum (assembly GCA_030737815.1). Classification (NCBI taxonomy): domain Eukaryota; kingdom Viridiplantae; phylum Streptophyta; class Magnoliopsida; order Asparagales; family Amaryllidaceae; genus Allium; species Allium fistulosum. The sequence goes on from CM060902.1 coordinate 1,146,348,815, forward strand.
CTGGACCGTCTACTGTTACTCCCCAGGATGGAGTTTTCATGACTGCTCAACAGCTTCTTGATTTAGTAAAGAATGCTCAAGCAGCTGGTCCTAATCAGGAACCTACTCATCCTAAGTCTGGATTTGCACGTTTGTGCAATGATTATACCAACTTGGGTGGGAAACCATTCAAAGGTTCCGAGACTATCATCGAGGTCCAAGCTTGGTTAAGAACATGCGATAGGATCTTTTCTCGCATGAATCTTGTCGATCTTCTCCGTGTTCAGGTAGCCTCCAGTATGCTCCAAGAGAGAGCATTGGATTGGTATGAACTTCTTATTTCTGAGATTAATGAAGCGGATCTCACCTGGGAGAAATTCCGGGAACGCTTCGAATTAAAATTCGTACCAGAAGCAGAGAAAGTGACATTGGCTCGTCGTTTCATAGACCTTGTTCAAGGTACATCCTCTGTGACAGATTATGTCGCATCCTTCGAGTCACTGTCCAAATACGGGGTTGAATACATCAATACCCTGTTGAAGAAGAACCAGAGGTTCGTCTATGGCTTAAACAAGAATCTCAAGAAGCCATTACTTCTAAAATTAGAAGTTTCTTTTGATCAACTCATTGATATCGCTCTTCGTCTTGAAGAGGCAGATAAGGACAGTGAGGTTGAAGTGGTGGCTGCTAAACCAAACTTCAACAACAAGAAAAGGCCTAACAAGTTTAAGGGTCCTTATCCCAACAAAAAGGGTAAACAATCAACTCCTGCTGCAAAGACATTTTCCCCCAGTGATAACAAATGCTTCAACTGTGGTGCTAAGGACCATTTTTCGAACAAGTGTTCAAAGCCCCGCTCTTGCCGCTATTGTAAAAGTCCAGATCATTATATGCACCAATGCTCCAAGCTTCAAAGCAAGGAGGGAAAGTTAAACGTTGCTCAAGCCGCTGGCAACACATCTCGCAATCAAGGTATGTCTCATTCTGTCCTTGATGGTATTATTATATTTCATGATCAACCTATTAGAGTTCTCTTTGATACGGGTGCATCCCATTCTTTTATATCAAAGGAACTTGTAGACACTCTTTCTTTAAGTGTTACTGCTTTAATGACTTCATTAAGAATTGCGAATCCGGTTGGTGGATCCGCAACTCTTAGTCTGCTTTGTAAAGATGTCGAGATTATTTTGTGTGATTTTTCTTTCCTAGCCGATTTGCATGTCATGCGTTACTTAGGCTTTGGAATGATTTTGGGTATGGATTGGCTTACCCGTTATGAAGCTCATATCCTATGTCCTGAGCGGACTATTTATCTTCGACATCCACTATCTGTTAAGCAGATTTCTATTATTCTTAAAGATTCGGATTCCGCTTTAGTTGCATCATTATATTCTTTAAATCCTCGTGATGATGACAATGATGATGAGGAGGATGTCATTTCTCGTATTCGCATCATTCGTGAATTTTCCGACATCTTTGAGCCCGTTTTAGGATTACCACCTAAACGAGCAATTGAGTTCAAAATTAATCTTTTACCTGGAGCTCAACCTATTACCCGTCCTCCTTATCGCATGTCTAATAAGGAGAACGAAGAGATGCGCAAACAACTATCCGAGTTGGAGACAAAGCAACTTATTCGCTCTAGTTCCTCGCCTTGGGGAGCTTCAGCTATTTTCATAAGTAAGTAAGATGGTACACTTAGGCTTTGCGTCGACTACCGCAAGCTTAATGATCTTACTATTAAGAATAAATATCCATTGCCTCGGATTGATGATCTGTTTGATCAACTTACTGGTGCTAGAGTCTTTTCACAATTGGACTTGGCTACCGGTTTCCATCAGCTTCGTATTGCAGAGGATAGTATTCCTTTGACTTCGTTCCGTACGCGTTATGGATCTTATGAATGGCTAGTTATGCCATTCGGTTTAACGAATGCTCCGGATTATTTCGTTGACCTTATGAATAGAGTTTTCAAAGATTTTCTCGATCGGTTTGTTCTCATCTTTATTGATGATATTCCTGTGTATTCTAAAACCGAGGAGGAACACGAAAAGCATCTTCGAATTGTATTGGAAACTCTTAGGAGCAATCAACTAAAAGCAAAATTTTCTAAATGCCATTTTTGGCAATCTAGTGTGAAGTTTCTCGGTCATATTATTTCCGAATCCGGAATATCAGTGGATCCTTCAAAGATTGAAGCGATTCAAAATTGGAAGAGACCGGAGAGCGTGACTGAAATCCGTAGCTTTCTCGGATTGGCTGGTTATTACCGCCGTTTTATAAAAGACTTTTCTAAGATTGCCATTCCTCTTACTGGCTTAACAAAGAAAGGTGTTAAATACATTTGGTCGGACAAATGTGAAACTTCTTTTCATAAATTAAAAGAACTCCTTTCTGATGCTCCTATTCTTATTATTCCCGAAGGGAATCAAGACTTTGTCGTTTATACCGATGCTAGTCGCGTTGGTTTGGGTGCCGTTCTTATGCAAAAAGAACGTGTTATTGCTTATGCTTCTAGGCAATTGAAGCCGGCTGAGACTAGATATGCCACACATGATTTAGAACTCGCGGTTATCGTTTTCGCCCTTCGAATTTGGCGACATTATCTTTTGGAAGAAAAGTTTATTCTTTATACTGATCATAAGTCTTTGAAATATTTGTTTTCTCAAAAGGAACTTAATTTGCGTCAACAGCGTTGGCTCGAATTTCTTGCCTCTTATGATCTTGACATTCTTTATACTCCCGGAAAGGGGAATCGAGTTGCCGACGCACTTAGTCGAAAACAACAAGCGGTTGTTTCCATGATGATATCTGAATGGAACGATCTTGAACTTTTATCCACTTGTGAAATTCGAGATCGCGTTTCCGATTTGTGTTCATCTCTTGTTTTATGTAGCCTTGAGGCTCGTCCTTCTTTATTAGACCGCATTCTTGAAGCTCAACAGCTAGATCCTGAATTGGCTTTGCTTGGCCAAAATCTTAAGGATAAAACCGATATTAAAGGTTTGAAAAACTTTGATATTGATTTTCGTGGCGGCATTCGAAAATTTGGTAGATTGATCGTACCAAATATTAGTGATCTTCGTAGAGACATTCTAGAAGATTCTCATCGTTCCAAGTATTCCATTCATCCCGGTAGCAGTAAAATGTACGCTGATATGAAGCGACTTTATTATTGGGAGGGAATGAAATCTGATATCGCTAACTTTGTTAAGTGTTGCATGACTTGCCAACTTGTTAAGGCTGAACATCAAAGGCCCGGTGGGTTATTGCAACCATTGGAAATTCCAGTATGGAAGTGGGATCAAATTTCCATGGATTTTATTGATGGCCTTCCCCGTTCTCGTTCGGGTCATAATAGCTTATGGGTGATTGTTGATAGACTTACTAAATCTGCCCATTTTATTCCCGTTCGGTCGAACCGAACCGTTCCTCTTCTGGCCAAACTCTTTATCAAAGAAATTGTTAAACTGCATGGAGTTCCTTCTTCCATTGTTAGTGATCGGGATCCATTGTTTACTAGTGGATTCTGGAAGAGTCTTCAAAAAGCTTTGGGAACGAAGCTTAATTTTAGCACCGCTTATCACCCCCAGTCCGATGGACAAACTGAGCGTGTGAATCAAACACTTGAAGATCTTCTTCGTGCTTGTGTTCTTGACTTTGGTGGAAGTTGGGAAGATCATATTTCACTTGTTGAGTTTTCCTATAATAACAGCTTCCAATCTAGTATTGGTATGGCTCCTTTTGAGGCACTCTATGGAAGGCCATGCTGATCTCCTTCTTGTTGGCTTGAGGCCGGTGAGAAACTGGTTTTAGGACCAGACTTTATTCGAGATTCCACAGAAAAGATTGAACTTATTCGACATAGGATGAAAGAAGCCCAGAGTAGACAAAAATCCTATGCCGATAACCGAAGAAGGAGATTAGAATTTTCTGTTGGTGATCTTGTATTTATTCGTGTTTCACCAATGAAGGGTGTTGTACGTTTCAGTCGATCGGGAAAGTTAGCACCTTGATATATTGGGCCATTTCCTATCACCGAGCGTATTGGTTCCATGGCTTATCGCCTTTCATTACCGGCTTAGTTTTCTGCTATGCATGACGTGTTTCACGTTTCTTAATTACGGAAGTGCCTTCGGGATTCAGATTCTACTCTTGAGCCCGGTGTTGTGGAAGAGATTGAAGTTTTACCTAATTTAACTTATGAGCAGCATCCTATTCGAATTATTGCTTCGGAGGTCAAACAACTTCGAAATAAAGATGTTCCGCTTGTTAAAGTTCAATGGTCCTCAAATCCTAAGGATTGCTCTTGGGAAACTAGAGAATTCATCGAGCGTACACATCCGGAATTACTTTCTTATGCTCTTTGAGGTAAACTTCTTAATCCCAATTTCTTTTGTGTTAATATGCTTTTATGGTTGTTACTTTTTATTTCCACCATATATATTGCGAGGACGCAATTTCTTTAAGGAGGGGTGTCTGTAACAACCCGCATATCTATCGATTTTATATTTAAATATTTTATCGTTAGTCGGATGTTAGTCCGAAAAGCTACTTTTTGCATACGGTCCAATTAGGACTCGAGACCACCCCCATTGAGTTCAAAATGACATTTGCGATCTTTTTGAGTGTAAACTTCGATATGTTTGGAGATAGTGAAATTTTCGACACTTTTTCCCGCCTTTGACTTTGGTTTGGACTGCACCCCTTTAGTTCAGCCCAACCCTCTTCCTCACTCTATCAAAACACTTCAAGCTTTGTCAAAAATGGTGGTGGGAAGTGGAAATTAAAACTCCAAACACAAATTCTATTGCAAATCCGAGATTTAACATCAAATTCACGTGAAGAACATTGATTCAAGCTTGTTGGTGTTCTTGCTTTGCTCTCAAATCTCCATCTTCATCAAATTCCGTGAAAAGGTGAGATTTTTAATCTCACATCTCGCCTATAACTGTCATTGGGTTGTTGGGAACGACTTCCTATCACTTTAGCATTAATGTTTGCAACTGGTTTGGATTGAATTGGTGAGAACCTCAAGTTTCAGTGCTGTTTGCAAAATCTGGCCCTAGGTCGTTCTGCCCAGGTTAGGTCGTCCAGGCTGCTAGCTCGTGCGTTGAAAAGTCACCACTTTCTTAGGTCGTTCACGAGTTAAGACTTAGGTCGCTTGCATGCTTAGGTCGTTCTGGCTTAGGTCGCAGGGAAATAGGTCATAGGTCGAAGCAGCTTTAGGTTATAGGTCGTTGCCGACCTAAAATTCCTAGGCAAACCACTAAGTCGCTCGGCTTTTGTTAAGTCGTAGGTCGTTGCCGACCTATAATCTCCAGGCAAAATGTTAGGTCGTTCGCCCTTAAGTCGTAGGTCGTTGCCGACCTATAATCCCACAGGCAAACTTTAAGTCGCGATTCTTAGGTCGCGAACCACGTTAGGTCGCGTACCCTTAGGTCGCGAATCACCTTAAGTCGCGTAACTCTGTTAGGTCGTAAGGCCTTTACTTCTAAGGTCGTATGGACTTAACTCCGTTAGGTCGCAAGATCTTGTTTCCCTTAGGTCGTAAGGCCTTAGGTCGCGCCTCACTGTTAGGTCGCGCACATCCTTAGGTCGCGCCTCACTGTTAGGTCGCGCACTTCGTTAGGTCGCTCGCGAGTTAGCACTTAGGTCATTTGACCTGTTTTCCCCTAGGACGTTCGACCTGTTCTTCTGCTAGGTCACATGGCATTCTTCCCTTAGGTCGTTTGGCTTCTCGAGGCCGCTTGCCTTCACTAGGTCGAACCCCGTACAACTCTGCGTAGGTAAATCTTATCTGAAAAGCATTTAACAGAACTTCCACTTTGATGCATTTTAAGCTGATTTCCTTAGATTTTGCTCACGTCTTCGAATGTGAATTTTTGTGATAGATTGTTTCAACAATCGCTTTATGACTTGTCACTTTAAAGATATATGAAGGTTTCAATACTAGTAGTAAATATCAAAACTCTTTCATCAAAGCGATTTCATCACTATTTTAAATATCAAAAGTTCGTTTTCTCAAACCGATTTCCAATCTACTAGTATATACAAGCCTTCACTTCACTCGAATGAGAAATCGACTTAAACGACTTAGTAAAACGAGTGGTATGAAACGCTTGCGTTCACTTCGTCGGTTAGCTCTTGGACTTGTTCGATTGAACCCTTTTTATGACAATTTTCTAGTGAAGATTTACAACTTGTTCGTAAATATTTAAGTTAAGAAAGTGGTTATGGGATATGAAGCTAAACTCATATATTACTAGCTTGGTGTGATTGACACTTCCTTATGATCATGCCGATCATTTTTGTGATTTAGACTAGCGATTGAGCGATGTCTCTTTGTCTGCGAGGGAGACTATACCCCGTTTGTGTGATGTTTCGCCATCACATATGTAGGGTAGCGCCCTACGGTCTTCGGGCCATTCCTGTGTGAAAATTTAATGGATAGCTTCCATGAGATAGCGTCTCATTCATGTGTTTACGCGTAGGTGAGTTTTCATGCTCCCATTCATGTGTTAGGCCTCCCCTTTTTTATGTGTTTTCTGGATTTCTGATGATGATTTCTGGAATTTTGTGCTTCACCAATTTTCATGATTTTCATTGATATGATATCAGTTTTTGTGCTTTGGTGAATTCATGTGTTATTGACTTGTTATGAATACAAGTTTAGGGTATGATACCCTATTTTATCTTTGAGAAGATTCTTGTGATATTGATTAATCTTTTGTTGATTATCATTTATATACTTATAGTAGTATGTCGTTATGGTTATTTCATGTTCATGTCATGCCTTTTACTTTATACCATATCATCTGATATTTATAGCTAGACTGATCCGTTTATTATTTTCTTATAAATAATACTCGGGTCAGACCGAGATGTTACAGGTGCTTCTGCTTGACTTCTCTTCAGGATATTTCTGACTTTTGGCTAACTACATAGATTAGTAGTTTTTGGATGTACACCTTTGAGATATAGACTCTATGTTGTGTACTTATTCTTTTGTATAGCACGTGATGCTATTCTTTTGTATTATCGTGGATCTTTCTGACCACTACTCTGATGTACACTTTCATGTATTATATATTTATTCATATCTTCTTCCGCCTTTGTGATATGGATGTCTATGACTGATTTATGTTATGATTATTTCTATGTTTGTTTCCGAAGATTATATATAGCCACCGTGTGATAGCTTTGTGTTTGTATCGGTATGTCGGATTTCCTCCTTAAAAGATATGCATTCTATTGTATCTGACGTATCGGTGCTCGCACAAAGAAGTTACATGGATGGTCGCTCCTCCACAGCCTTATTCTCCGTGCTAATTGACAGCACTACATCGTAGTGTTCTTGGTTAGCGTGGGTATAGAGGTGGGGCGTCACAATAACTATTCCAATTTATAAAATAAATTCCAAAGCTTTATTATCCTTTATTTCATAAGTCTAATATCTTTAAATAGATTCAAATTACAAGTAAACCAAATATTTTTCATACTAATATAAACTTCAATTATTTATTCCAAGATTTAATATCATTTCCAATTCATTTCAAAATATCAAAATATCATTTCAAAACATCATCTATTTAATTTAAATTTAAATACCATTTAATCATATTTCAAAATAGTTGTATTTCCCAAATCAACTATTCCATTTAAATCATTTAAAGTCAATTCATTATATTTACTAATTAAATATTTAATTTCCAAAATTTAATCTTTTTCAAAGATCATTTATTCATTTGAATTTATTAAACAAAGAAAATTCAACTTTCGCAGCACTTAGAAAATGCTACGAAATGTTATGTGTAAAAACAGTTCATTAACAAAAGACGGCATTTAAAAATGCTGTAATATCTTAATTTATTTTCAATTGAAATTTTAGTTAAATTTAACAACTATAGCACTAACAAAGTTCTATAATAACCCTTAGTTCAAATTTGCTATTAGGTTCATTTAAAACAACTACAGCATTTTCCAATGTTGTAATATCTTTACATTACATTTCAAAAATGCTGTCAAATCAAATTCAGAGTTTTATTTACAATTTCACACATAATTAACTTTTAATATAAATCATTTTAACTTATAAAATCATATATTTTCACATTTAAAACAATCATTTAAATACCGTTATTTCTATGATTTTATAAAGTCAAATTTCCATACAAAAATCAAATTAAATAACAATTAAATTTTCATTTCTTTAATTAAATTCTTAACTTAACAACTAAGTTTAAATTTCCCAAAATATAACTTATTTCCATTTATTTTACTTAATTAAAATTTCACTTTTAACAAAATTCACAATTTCCCAATTTCAGCAACACAATTCACTTAAACACTCATTTATTTCATATTTTAATTTATACAAAATCATTAACACTTTTAAAAATTATTATTACTTAATAAAAATCATTAAATTCATCTTTTAAATCAAATTTGTCATATTTTCTTACTGTACATAGATCCCATTCATAAACAAAATCATAAATTCCAAAATTAACTTATATTACAATTTCTACTTCACCCTTTACTTAATTCACTTATTTAATTTGTAGAAAATCACAAAAAATTCATTTTAATAAGGTTTTAAATCAAAATATCATAATATTTACATTTTTAAAATATTTTATAAAGTTCAGAAAAATATATAAACCACGGGTCTGTATAAATTTTCTAGCCTAGGTCAAGTGATACGGATATGTATCATTTCAATCCGTAGTTTACAAAGAAAAACCAGGTTCTATGATTTCAAACCCGCAATCCCAAGTAATATAAATAAATAAATAAAAACCATTCAGGCCTATCATTTCAGCCCATAACGATCTTTCCCTATTCTAAAGTCCGTTCGGGTATGTATTATTTCAACCCATAGTGATTTCTATACTAACAAGGAACTTGCAGTGTGATAAACTGATATAAATAAACAGAATAACATAATAAATAGTAACATATGGTATAACAGATAAATAAGCATGGATGAACATCATATGATCATAGCATAACAAATATAGCATGGTGATATGTTTACAGATTCAATTGTGATCAGTTTACTAGTCATATAAGTATAACTTTGTCTGGTGAGAATTACTCACTTGTATAAGCTGGAGATGACGACCACGAACACACAACAAGGAACTTTGAAGGCATGAGAGCACGAATATGATTTGAGATTGGAAGAGCCAAAGCTAATTGCCTTGTCACATTCAAACCAAACAATTACAAACAACATAAGATTTCAACCCAAAAATTCAATAAACAATGCTAGAAACGATTGTATAAAACCAATCCAAATCATTGCACTTGCTTTCAACCTCATATACTTCAGCTACAGGTCTGAAATGTACTGTCAAGGGTTGAGTTTGGATCTGGTCTTTGGTCCATAGGGTCGGCCTAGCATGGTGTTTGAAGGTGGTGAAGTCTAGGTGCACTAGTTGGTGAGGCAAGGGCTAACAACACAAGGCAAAAGCATGGATTTTCTATGCCACTTATGATTCAGCCAAGGCTATGGAGGGCATGGCCACTTCAGGTGGGGTCAGTAGGGGGTGTGCAGAGGTGTGTCAGGTCGGAATCAGGCCAGTGGTGGTGGTGTATGGTCAGCCTAAGTGGTGGAGAGAGGTGGTGATAGGTGATGTGCTCGGTTAGACATTACATGGTTGATGTTGGTCAAAACTATGGTGGAGTTTCTTCATTATGGCTCAAGGCAATAGGATGGGGAGGGGCTGGAGAAGGTGCTAGTCAGAGGGGATGGTGGTGGAGGCGGCTAAGGTGGTGGATGAGGGCAGGCCGATCCAAAGAAGGGGATGAAGGCAAGTGCAAATCAATGTAAAACGAAGAAGAAAAACAAAGAAATATGAAAAAGAAAAGGAGTTTTTTACCAAATTTTTGCAAGATGGAGGCCGTATGAAATTTTGTGGTTAGAGGAATGTTAGAGTACGTGAAAAATGAGGAAGATGTGGCTGGAAAAGAAAAGAAAAGCACGGCAAAAAAAATCATTAAGGTGGAGGTTGAAAAAATGAAAGGTCGGAAGATTAAAGGACCTTAAGCAACTAAAGAGACCTAAACTTTTCAAATTTCCTTTTATTTATTTTGTAATTTGTAAATACATATAAAACTGATAAATAAAGATAAAAACTCAGAAAATAAAATAAATATATAAAATAAATAAATATATTTTAAATAAATAGAATTAAATAAGGAAAATAGCTTAAAAATGTAAAGTAGGCTTTAAAATTTGGAAATAACTTCAATATACTTTGGAAAAATCTATTTTAAATTTAAATACATGTAAAATGAATATAAATAAAGTAAAACACAGCAAATAAAAGTGAATGCATGAAATAAATAAATAAATTTTAATTATATAACTAAATTAATAAAATAGCAAAGAAATGGAAACTAGGTTTCATAAATTGAAATAAATTCAATTAAACTTTAGAGAAATTATACTATCACTTTAAAATTATTAAAAGATAAAAATATACATAAAATAACATATTAACACATATTAAAATAAAATATGATAAAGAAAATATAATTTATACAATTTAAAATAACAAAATTGCAGAATAAAACAAATTGCACTCAATATTGAAATACACATAACTTTTACAGTTTAACTCCGTTTTCAATGAAACAAAAAGCAGTGTTAACCCTCTTTTGATTCGTGACTTAACGACCTAAGGAAGTTAGCGACCTAACTACAGAGCCGACTTAACGAGCTAAAGCATATGCGACCTAAAATGTGCCACGACTTAACGACCTAAGGAAGTTAGCGACCTAACTACAGAGCCAACTTAACGAGCTAAAGCATATGCGACCTAAAATGTGCCACGACTTAACGACCTAAGGAAGTTAGCGACCTAACTACAGAGCCGACTTAACGAGCTAAGGCATATGCGACCTAAAATACGCCACGACCTACCAACCTAAGAACCTAACGACTTAAGGAGTCCACGACCTACCGACCTAAGAAGCTACCGACCTAAGAAGCTACCGACCTAACTAACAGAAGAGGTCTCAGCGACCTACGACCTATATTAGGTCGCGCGCGACCTAATAATTTGCTGAGAAGGAACTAAGCGCAATGAATATAAGACAGACCCCATCTTCTAGATCGCTTCCGACCTACGACCTACTTTAGGTCGTGAATGACCTAGGACTTGTGCAATCGGATTCCACCCAGAATTACACCTATAAATACCAAAGTCATTCCAACGGCAGAGAGGATTTTGGAACCATTCTTTGAAGCGCCGTGACTCTGCAGAATTCTTAACTCATCCAACACTTGAAGAACTCCAAACATTCAAGACACTACAACAAGCTTTGAAAGAGATCTTGCATATCCAACATGGATTCAACAAATCTTATCATTGAAGGTTGAGCTACTAGTCTAGAGTGTTTTTGTGATCGACGTGTATCGTATTTTGAAGTGCATTGTATCAACTTGTAACCAAAAACAGCAATAAAGGAATTCAAAGTGGACGTAGGCTTGATCTTAGGCCGAACCACTATAAAATCGCTGTCTTTTACTGTTTTCTACTATTTTACTGCTTATTTCTTGTTCCCGTATCACGGGTGGTGCTTTCACAACATTACTACACACCAGGGTGTTAGCGTACAACTTTTTGCGTTAACATTTTGGTGCTTTCACTGAGAACCCAACTCAGGGCTGTATTCACCATAGCTTCACGAAAGTTTGTTGAAAAAGTTTCCTTCAAGACCAGAAGTCTGTCAGACATAATGGCTCCTGGAAGAAAACGCAAATCTATTAGATCTGATGATGCTCACGATAACACTGCTACTTCTCCTTCTCCAAGTCAAGCAGCTCCAAGCGTCGGAGTGACGCGAGAAGAGTTAGATGCTGCTGTGTCTGGGCTGTATCAGCAAATTGAAACTCAGAATACTCTAATGATGGAAAAGTTAAATGCTTTGCTCGGGGCTAACCAAAGGCCAGTAAATAATGAAGAAAACTTTGCTGATGCTGTTCACAACTCCGAAGGAAGAAATATTCCTCAAGGGGGATCTGGTGCCGCTGAAGGGGCACCTCTCCAAGCTGAAGGATCCAGGCCATCGCCAGTTCTGCACGAACGTTTGCCCGGACAAACTTCCGAGAAAATGGCCGAAGCCTACTCCGCAAATTCACTAAGCAATGAGGAGTATCTCTCCGGCATGATTCGGAAAATAATGAAAGAAAGCATGCAGAGAAATAAAGATGAGAGCGACTGGGGATTTGCTCCGAGTAAAACTCTGTTCACTGAGAGGATTCTAAAAGCTGAGTTTCCCAGAAAGTTTGTTCTCGCTACCATTCCTGCTTATCGGGGGACAAGTGACCCGAATCAATTCTTGTACAAATATGATTGGCACATGACCGGCGCCAGAGCAACTGATGAGATTAAATGCCAGTATTTCCCGGTATATTTGGAAGGAGTGGCACTTCTTTGGTTTACCAAGCTCCCCGTTCGATCTGTAGACCAGTTTTCCGATTTAACCCGGAAGTTTAAGGAGCAATTCAGACTGTACGCTTCAAAGGCGAAAGACATAATGTCGCTATCTAGTCTCGAGCAGAATCCGGGAGAGTCGGTTAAATCCTTCTTGAATCGTTTCAATATAGCTCTGGCGGAAGTCGACAATGCGGAGCCACGGATGATTTTGACTTATCTGATGCGGGCTATCGATAAATCAAGCGAATTTGGAAAATGGCTGAAAATGAAGGAGCCAAATTCACTCGAGAAATTTTATAAGAAAGCTAATGAGTTCATACGCTTGGAAAATCTTCCGGCACCAATGAAAGTGGTGGCGACAAGAGTGGAGAATAAAATTGCTGCTTCAGTTAAGAAAGATTCCGGAAGTCAGAAGAGGGAAAATCATGATGGGAAGAAACAAAAGGATATAAAGAAACCTCGCTTCTTTAAGCCCTCAGATTTCACTCCTTTAACCGACACTCCGGAGAATATCTTCTTTGCCACCAAAGATGCTATGGAGTATCCTAAACCAGCTGAGATAAAACCTGGAAAGAGTGCTATGCGAAATGGAAAATTCTGTCGATTTATAACCAACCCGGCCATGATACTAATGAATGTCGTCATTTGAAAAGCTTGATTGAAGAATTGCTAAGAGAAAATAAACTGCAACAGTATGTTAAGAAAAACAGGAATGAACCAACTTCAACTGCTCAGGGGCAGCAACCCCTTACTCACCCATCTGGATCGGGTGAGGGAACTACCGCACATAAATCTGAAAGGCCTGTCATCAATGTAATTACAGGAGGCCCACACCCAGCGGGAAGAAGCTGGGGTGAGATGGAACGATATGCTCGTGCTTTGAAATATACCTAGTAGAAGAAGATGTTTTTGTTTTAGAAGACGCTGCACCCCTGAAACAGCAGAAAACTTCTAAAGATGATGTTGTGTTCAAAGCCAGGGATTCTATGGGTATTGAAGCTCCAACCATAGATCCCTTGGTCATTTCTGCAGGAATTGGGCCAGCTATTGTAAGACGAGTGCTTATTGATTGCAGCGCCTCTTGCAATATACTCTTCAAGAAGACATTTGATCAGATGAAGATCCCAATGACTAACGTTCAGGCTTCATCGCAGAAGATTGTTGGCTTCACTGGAGAACCGCAACAACCAATTGGAACTGTCGACTTGTTTGTGGAACTTGGAGAAGGACAGAAAAAGATAGTTTGAAAACAGACTTTTGTAATTGTTGATGGATTTTCTGCCTACAATGCCTTCCTGGGCCGGCCAACTTTAGCTGCATTCAAAGCCATTCTCGCCCCGTGGTGCTTAACTATGAAGTTTCCTACAGATAATGGTGTTGGTGTCATTAAAGGCGATCAAAATGCTGGACGGGAATGTTATCTTATAGAGCTTCGAGAGGCCAGGAAGAGAGAGATGGGAAAAGGTGCGGCAGCTCCGCTCCGCATCAAAAACCCAACCTTGTAGCAAGTACAGGGTGGCCCCTGCACTGGCGAGCATAGTGGTGCAAGAAGAGAAATGGACCCCAGAAAGGCCAGTGCAGGGGAGAATAGAGTGGTGCCAATGGAAGTAACGGTACCGATACCCGTTGATCTTAAAGACCCAAACAAGGTGCTAAATGTGGGTTTGCAACTTAGTATGGCAGTCCAGAATATGTTGATATCATTTCTGGAAGCAAATCTAGACGTATTCGCTTGGAGTCACGCCGATATGTGTGGAATATCTCCAGAGATTGCTGTACATACTCTGAATATTGATCCAAAATTCACGCCTGTGAAACAGAAGAGGAGAACCCAAGGTCCAGAAAGGTCAGCATCGCTAATGGAAGAAGTAGATCGACTCATGGAGAATGGTTTCATCAAAGAGTCCACTTATCCAAATTGGGTTTCAAATCCGGTACTGGTTAAAAAAGAAAATGGAAAGTGGAGAGTATGCATCGATTTCTCATACTTAAACAAAGCTTGTCCCAAAGATTGCTTCCCGTTGCCAAGGATTGATCAACTGGTAGATGGAATAGCCGGCCACGAATTGTTGTCTTTTATGGATGCTTATTCCGGGTATAACCAGATTATGATGCATGAGTCAGATCAGGAGGATACGAGCTTCGTCACAGATGTTGGTCTTTACTGCTACAAAGTCATGCCCTTCGGATTGAAAAATGCAGGGGAAACATATCAAAGGCTTGTTAATGCAATGTTCAAATCGCAGCTTGGGAAAATTATGGAAGTCTACGTCGATGATATGTTGGTAAAACCAAAGAAAGCAATTGACCACATGGATCACTTAGCGGAAATGTTCGCAATTCTCCGAAAATATGGAATGAAGCTCAACCCTTTGAAATGTTCATTCGGAGTAGAGTCCGGGAAATTCTTGGGATTTATCGTAAGCGCTAGGGGCATTGAAGCTAATCCTGCTCAAATTACTGCTCTAAGAGAAGTCAAAGCCCCTAGGACAAAGAAGGAATTGCAGAGCCTCAATGGGAAAGTTGCTGCTTTAAGTCGGTTCATTTCCAAAGCCACTGATAAATGCATCCCCTTCTTTGACGCTTTAAAGAAAGGAAAGAAAAACTTCGAATGGACACCTGAATGCCAGATTGCTTTCGGTGAATTAATCCGTCACATGGAAGCGCCTCCAATACTTTCCAAGCCCAACAACGGCGAAGACCTTTTCATATACTTGGCAGTTTCATCTCATGCCCTGAGTGTAGCACTGGTGCGGGAGGATGCAAAAGTTCAGCGCCCGGTCTACTATATCAGCAAAAGACTCACTGGGGCAGAAATGAATTATTCAAAGCTAGAAAAGCTCGCCTACTGTTTACTGATTGCTTCCAGAAAGTTGAGGCCGTATTTTCAAGATCATCCTATCAAAGTTCTCACTGATCAACCCCTAAAGCAAGTCCTATTTCGCTCTGAAACTTCAGGCCGTCTTCTGAAGTGGAATATTGAACTTAGTTAATATGATATCACTTATCATCCCCGAAGAGCGATCAACGGACAAGCTTTAGTAGATTTCATCGCAGAGTACACAGATAAGGGTGACAGTGAGGAAGAGATTACAGTTGACATCCCAACCAAATGGAAGTTATATGTTGATGGCTCAAGAAATGATTACTGTTCCGGAGCTGGGGTTGTGCTTGAAACCCCAGAAGGGCGATCATTATGTTACGCATTAAGACTGGAATTTCCTTCACAAATAATGAAGCAGAATATGAAGCTCTAATTGCTGGATTAAAGATTGCAAAAGAACTAAACATCAAAGCATTACAGATCTTCAGTGATTCTCAGCTTATTGTATGTCAAGTCAAGAAGGAGTTTCAAGCTAAAGGAGGAAATCTTCCTGCTTACTTGTCAAAGGCTTGTGAGCTCCTTGACGATTTCGATCACTATTCGATAAGCCACATACCTCGAGAGGAAAATATGAAGGCGGATTCTCTCGCAAAGTATTCAAGTTCCAAAGAAGCTCAGTTATTGGGATTGGTTCCTGTGGAGGTCATGTCAGCGCCAAGCACTGATGAAATGGATATCAACTGGATCATGGCTGTATCTCAAGAACAAGAGTCATGGATACCCCGATCAGAGAATATCTACTCAACAGTTCCCTGCTGGAAAATTCTAAAGAACGCCGAAAGCTGTTAAGAAAAGCATCGAGATATGTAATTCAAGACGGTCGGTTATACAGGCGGGGATTCACAATGCCATTACTCCGATGTGTAACCAAGGAAGAATCTAAGACATTTTAGCAGAGGTACACGGAGGAGAATGTGGGGACCATTCAGGTGGCCAAACTCTTGCCAAGAAAGTTCTCCGGTATGGGTATTTTTGGCCCGATATTAATCGAGATGCTGCTATCTACTCCCGAAAATGCGACAAGTGCCAGAGATTTGCAAAAATCCCAAGAGCACCTTCCACCGAACTAACGCAGATGGTCAGTCCATGGCCATTCGCCATTTGGGGGATAGACCTAATCGGACCTTTACCAATTGCTAAGTCGGGAATCAAATATGCTATTATTGCTGTTGATTATTTCACTAAATGGACTGAAGCAGAACCTTTGGCTACTATTACCTCTAAAAAGATGATAAATTTTATGACTAAAAATATCATTTGCAGGTATGGTGTGCCATAGAAGATTATCACAGACAACGGTACTCAATTCGAAAGCGAAGAGTTCCAGAACTTCTGCAAGCGATTCAAAATCCGAAAAAGCTTCTCAGCAGTGGCTCATCCGCAGGCAAACGGGCAAGTGGAGGCAGTAAACAAAATTATCAAGTAAACCATCAAAAAGCAGCTTGAAAAAGCAAAAGGTGGGTGGGTTGATAAGCTACCACTAGCACTATGGGCATACAGAACGACCCATAAAACTGCGACTGGGCACACTCCATTCTCATTGGCATACGGATCAGAAGCAATGGTTCCAGTAGAACTATAAGTTTCTTCACACATGAGAATTCACTTCAACCAGGCTGAAAACGAAAAATTGCAACTCGAAGCACTTGACTTTCTTGATGAAAGAAGGGAAGAAGCTAGACTCAGAGTTGCGGCCCATCAGCAAAGGATTGCAAGGCACTTCAATTCTAAAGTTCGTCAACGAAGCTTTGAAATCGGGGACTTAGTCTTGAAGAGGATCATGACAGCAACTGGAGTGTTTGGACCAAATTGGGAAGGGCCATATGTCATAGGCAATAAACTTCTTGATGGCACATTCAAACTCACAACTGTCGAAGGAGATCCGATCCCAAGAGCCTGGAACAGCAATCATTTGCGTCCATATTTTACTTGAAAAGCTTTGCTTGAAATTGTAAAATGATTATGGATGTATCAGTTGTATTGTAAACCATTGTAAAATCAGTGATGATCAATAAAAGAGCTATAAAGTGGATGTAGGCACAATTTTTGGCCGAACCACTATAAATTCTGTGTTCTTTATTATTATGAAATGCCTGTTTCATTTCGATAAGTAAATACTCTAAATGTATTGCTGAAATGTCGATTTAATACTGCAGGTCATTAAAACAAAGCTTACCCATCGCAATGCCAAGTGAGCCCCGTAAACCACTCAATAAACGAATTTCAAGCCACAAAAAGTTCCAAATTCAAATCCAACATAAGATGAACTTTACACCAAAAGTTGATGATTCCACCGAAGGGACACTTTTCCAAAGAAAAGGAACTAGACACTTGTTAACTAAATTACGATCGTCTGTATAAACAGACATCTGATTAGATAACTTGCGCCTGTCCCATGAAATCACTTAACAGTGAAGTACACTCCATTGGATAGAGCAAACTGCTTGCAAAAGAAAAGAACACGGGCTCGGAGACAGTAACAGGGGACCATTAATGAGCAAACAACAAAGAGACATGGGCGAGCTAATCAACAAAAGCCCTCTTCGGAGGCACAAGACCTCTTCGGAGGCACAAGACCTCTTCGGAGGATAAAGACCTCTACGGAGGCACAAGCCCTCTTTGGAGGCACGCCAATAAATGGAAGTGCTCTTCTCAACAAAAAGGTTGTGTAACGACCCGTAAATTTCAACTGTTTTAATAACGTAATTAGTTGAAATTTTGTGAAATTTTAAACGATAAAATTTTGAAATAAAAATTTGATATTTGAAATGCGTCTAATTAAACATAGCAACTGGTAAATTTTCATCCGAAAATATGAAAGTTTAGTTCGCACGTAAATCTACTTCAATTTAATCCGTTAAAAAACGATGAAAATAAAACATTTTCGAAACTTGAATATTTTACATAGAAAAATTCTAAATCGTCTTCTGAGCAAGACGCCATTTTTCGTTTTTCAAAATTCGGACTTCTTTAGCTTCGTCGATCTTATTTATCTGCGTTTTTCTTGCACTTTCCGTAATAGAAAATTCAAATTTTTATAATTCAATCGTACCACTGATATATGTATACCATTTTGATCGTCTCATCGTACTGATCTCTACGGTATATTCAATTGTCAATTTTGATGTCTGATGCACAGTGGAATCTGTGAAACGATTTAACCGTATCGGTACCGGTTTTGTGACTTTTAGTTTTAATACCTTTTGAATACCTTGTCCATTCAACTTTCTCTCGTATAACTCAAGAGCCTTATCATTTATTATTCACTAACTTTTGGGCTAGGAACTTGTGCTGTTTCATTTTGGTTACGTTACTTTAGGTTACACATTTTGTTTTTCTTTTCTTTCTAGCTTTCTATATTATTATTTTTCGTCTGCACCTATTCCCCTACCCCATCCTCCTTTTTCTCTCATCTGTCCATTCTGTATTTGTTTGTGAAAATATTTTCCAAAGAATAGTTACACTATTTACAAAATTTCCCTTCCTCTATCTTCTGGCTTCCATTATCAAAAACTTAGCCATATTTTCGCCACCATCAAACTCGTGAAGCCACTTTCACTTTCCGCCCCTCTTTCACCTAGCACCGCCTTGAACCCAGTCCACTGCTCGGCCGATATCCCCTGTCCTCATTCCACCCATGCATCGCAACCACCTACCGCCTGCAACATCACGTCGACCAGCGTCGACCGACCTCAATCGCCAGCGACCCTCCGTTCTTCCTTCGCCACTGTCCCAGACTTTGCCTTCCCGCAGCCCATCCTTCGGCAGCCTCTTTTCCACCGCGTTTCTCACCATCACCGACCGACATTCCTCCGCCACTTTTCCTTTCCTTCGGTCCGCCTTCCTGAGCCCACCACCAATGCACACCACAGCCGCATGCAGATCAGCCATCGAGCTTGGCCACTATCCCTCTTCTTCACATATTGGTAATATACATATAATTTTGTTTGCTGTACATTTTTGAATCGGTTTCAATAATAATAAAGTGATTTTTATAATAGTTGTTAAAATTATATTTGGCAAACTTTGATTTGGAGGACACTGGTTTATATGCATGTTTGATAGTACATATTATATAAATAATATTATATAATGATGTATTAGATAGTTTGATAGTATCTTTGTTATATATGTTCTGTTTATATAAATAGTGTTACCTTTGTTATATATTATAATATAGTAAGCATTTTGTCATTGTTGAAAGTGTACAGGCTATATGTTTTTGACAGTTGGGCAATGGTTGATTTTAGAAGTTATATAATATAGTATAAACTTTTACTCTGTGAATCAATGTTATAAGGCATATATTTTTCTATATATATTATATGGTTACAATATAAGGTACACCTACTGCTATATATAGTGGTTTCGAATATAATTCTATTTTAAGTAAATTTCATGCTGCTTTCATATTTTATAGTGTATCCTGTTTATGTTTTGCAATATTATACGTATTATATTATAAAGTTTGTCTGGTGTTTCATATATTATACGATAGTTTATATAAGCATATTGAAATTTTAAATTTTGTTTTGAAATTTAAATTTTGAAGGCAAGTATGGGTTTCAAAACAAAAAGGGAATTTAGTTTTAATATATACATATCTATACATAGAGATCTATTTGGTAATGTAATGCCCGATTGTATGTTGATGTGTTTTAAAAGGAAATTTGCATGTTTATTTTTTCTGAACAACAGTTAGACTTCATGTTCACGATATTATATCTCACTCATGTTTTATCGGAATGGGTTGATTTTATTTCTAAAAAAAGAGTCGAAGTTACCTAGTTTATGCCTGTCAAATTTCAGCAAAATCCGACATCGTTTGATTAGTGGTCGAGGATCTGGAAGTTAGACCCAGACAGCTGTTCTTTTGTACTTGAAATTATTTTACACTGCTGCAAACATGACCTGAGTTCATGTTTGACGCATCGTATCTCTTCTGTCTTACGTCGGAATACAATGATTCCCTTTTTGTTTAAAAGATAAAGTTTTCTACTTTCTGTATATGAAATTTTAGCTTCATACGAGGTGGTTCAGTCCTCTGTTTCTTACCTGAAAGTCAGACCCAGAGGGGTTTTCAGACCTGAACATTTGACAGTCGCAACATGGCCTGAGTCTATGTTCGTGACATCGTAACTTTTCTCGTCTCTTGTCAAAATCAAGTGATTCTTTTGCAGTTTGAAATACAAGTTTTGATCTTTATTCATACCAAATTTCAGACCATTTCGATCTCGGTAGCACATAGAATTATATTGTTAAACTTTGACGCATGACATGTTTTATTTGTTGCTAAGTTGAATGTTTTGATTTGATTTCATCGATTTCTGTTATCAGCTTTGATCGTTGAATTCGTGCCGATTTGTTTTGCTTGGATTCGTAACTCAATCTCTATGTCTGTATCAGTGTGCGTATCCGTGTCATCTTCTCGTGCATCTCTAGCCTTGGAAGGTGAGCAATCACTCACGATTAATGTTCTTATATTTATTAAATTTGATTTTAATTGAAACGACAATTGAAATATGCTGCTGTTAGTTATTTATATTGCTATATCTATGCCATCATCTGTATCTGTTCACCTATGACACCTGACACCATTATCTGTTATTTATATTGATATATATATGCCATCATCTGTATCTATTCACCTGTGACCTCTGACACCCTTATCTGTTATTTATACTGATGATATATGCCTGTTACCGTTGTTATATTATTAACATATCTGTTATCACTCTGCAAGTTCCCTGTTAGTATAGAATCACTATGGGTTGAAATGATACATACCAGAACGGACTTTAGAATAGGAGAAAATCGTTATGGGTTGAAATGATAAACCCAAGCGATTTTCAAATTAAATTGAATTTGGGATTTCGGGTTGAAAAGATATACCCGAATATATTTTAAATTGCGGATTGAAATGATAAATATCCGTATCACTTGACCATAGGATAGAAAATTATATACAGACACCGTTGGTCTATATATAAATGTTTTTGAAAACATTTCTACGGTTTTGAAAGAAATATATGGTTTTAATAAATAATGATTTTAAAGATTTATTAAAGTTGATTTAATAAAGTTGATTTGAATCAATATGAAATATGTTTAAGTATTTATGTAAAATTTATATTTTTAAATATAGAATTTATAATGCTTCAGGTTGAAAGATAAATTTGAATTGATTTGGAATTCTTAATTATTTAAGAATTATACTTAAATAAGTTAATTTGAAATCTATTAAATTTGAAATTTTAAGATATGTTTTATAACTTGAATTAATTAAGAAGTGGCTTAAATGAATATTTCAAACTTATATAAATTTAAATGGGATATTTTGTCTATATAAATTTGTAAATTGAAGTTGTATTTTGATGTATTGAAATGATTAAAGAAATATTTCAGAAACTAAATGTAATGAAATTAAATTGGGACATAAATTGAATTATCGAATTTAGTTTTGAAATGTCGAATATTTAAACTTTGAAATATATTGAGATTGAAATGGTTTATTTATGGTTCAAATAGGCATTTGAAATCGATAATTTGAAAGGGTTTATTGAGAAACTAAATTGAATTGAAATTGATGATTTGAGATTTAATTAAACTTTAATTTTGGAATTCGAGTTTATGTGAATTGATTTGTGAAATTTGAGGAAGCTATTTTTATATAAAGTATTTAAACTATATCTAAAACTATTTATATTTTACTTTATAAATTTTAATATAAATTATTTTAATATAAATCATTTTCAATATAAATTATTTTATTTTAACTTATAACTATTTTATATAAACTATTTTATTTTATAAACTATTTTTCTATATATACAAATTTTAATATCTAAACTGTTTAAGAGGAAAGTGTTAGGATTGCAAAGTGTTATGAATTTCAAGTTTTGATTTCCAAAGTGTTATGATTTTAAAAGACTTATGATTTCGAAAGCGATATAACTTTGGAAAGTGATATGATTTTGGAAATGGATTTATTTGAAGTGAAAGTGATATCGTATTGATATGGTTTTGAAATGGCAATGATATGTCGGTTTTGAAATATAACTATTTTGAAAATTTATTAAATGACCATCGGTGTAATAATACGTAGTTATTAAAGAGACCGGGATCAGATATGGACATACTCTCTGTCGATACCGAAACCACTTTAATAACTAATGTACGCGGAGTGTTGATCCAGAATGAAGTGGATGGTTTGGTGAACGCGTGGACTGAAGAAAGAGAACGATTTTGGATGACCCCTGACATGACTAAAACAGGAGCCGCGCCGGGCCATTGAGGATCGCCATCTCTAGCGGACACACTTCTTCGTTACCATATCTATTACTTTTGTGATTCGATTTGGGTGCACCCCTCGATTATGGGAGTGTTGTTTCGCGGTGTTGGGGTAGTAGCTGCTATGCCCAACATCAGTCCGGATCACGCAACTACTAGTATCCTAGTTGGTATTGCCTCATGTACCTTGTCATACTGATTATCCTATTCGAGACCACTACGATTTTGGTTTGTACCTTTAGTATATGGATTGCCCTCTGGTGACTTCTGGTTTTGGGGAAACTACGGTCTTTTATATGCTCTTGGGAATAAAAATGTGTTAAGGGTGGAATGGGCCATGACTTAACGCTATTTTGATATCGTACTTTACTGATTAGACATTATCTACTTAGCGTACACAACTACATATTAGATAGTTTAATGGATCCTTAGAGGATGGTTATCCCAAACATCCTTTGAGTTACTCGTATTTCAGTCGTTATTTCACTTGAGTTAGATTTATTGATATAAGAATGTTAATCCTGACTCGAGTGTTTTGTGTTTTCTTTACGCTCGGGTCAGACTGAGTGATACAGTATTTGAGACTCACCTTTGGAGTTGGAGCTTCGCTTGGAGATCCAGCTATCTATCCAGCTTTCAGTTATTCAGTTGATTCCAGTGATGTATTCAGATCTTGTATTTGACTATTGTATTGAGATATCTATGTATTAGAGACCTCTGTTGTATCTTGTTTGACTTTGTTATATATATAGTAGCTTCATGAACTACTATTGTTTTGCTTCCGCTGCATTACTGTTATATTACTCTGTGTCTGTGATCGGTGATTATTTTATTTACTGTATATGCTGAGTTTTGCCAAATTTAAATTAACAATCTATTATTTTGAATTATTCAAGTCTGACATGTGTGGATTATTATCGATTTGAATGGTCCAAAATAGCGGGTCGTTATAGGTTGGTGGAACCACTGAGGCACAAGGCCTTTGTTAACTAATTGCGATCGTTTGTGCGAACGAACATCCAATTAAATAACTTGCGTCCGCCCTGTGGATCCATTTAACTGTGAGAAAGTAACTTCCAGGCAATCAAATAAAGACCTCTCCGGAGGCACAAGACCTCTTCGGAGGCACAAGACCTCTCCGGAGGCATAAGACCTCTCCCGAGGCACCACAAGCCCTCTTACGAGGCACAAGCCTTCCCCAAAGGCACACACTGCCCTCTTTGGAGGCAGAAGACCTTCCCCAAGGCACACAAGACCTCTCCGGAGGCACAAGACCTCTTCGGAGGCACGTCCTAGAATGAAATACTCTTCTCAAACAACAAAGTTAACAGAACCACCGGAAAAGCACCTTCACAACATGAAGGCGCAGGGCCCTTGTTAATTGGCTGCGATCGCTTGTACAAACGAACATCCAACCAAGTAGCTTGCGCCCGCTCCGTAGTTCCATTCAACTGCGAGAAAGTAATTTCAAGCGAACACGACAAATATAAAGGAAGAAAGAAAGCCCTCCTC
Organism: Allium fistulosum; assembly: GCA_030737815.1. Classification (NCBI taxonomy): domain Eukaryota; kingdom Viridiplantae; phylum Streptophyta; class Magnoliopsida; order Asparagales; family Amaryllidaceae; genus Allium; species Allium fistulosum. Next base: position 1,146,372,932 of record CM060902.1, read on the forward strand.
AGAGGCACACTTCAACTCTTAAGGAAGATCTACTTGTTCATCTTGAAAAATTCTTCCCTAGAAATTGAAGTGCTAAGTAAAATCCTCTTCAGAGGCCCACTTTACCGCGTAGGAGAATTCACTTCTCAAAAATATGAAGTGACCATCTTCGAAGGTTGAAGCGTAAAAACTTCTCCAAAAACGAGACACGCTCCATTAAAGTAGAATAATTGTTTCCTCAAAAATGGAATAGTTATTCTCCAAAAATAAGAGTACAAGTCTCGTCAAAGCAAAAAGATATTGCAATGCACTTATGGTATAGGGGCAATATCATACAATACAGCTACATCAATAAAAGTAGTATTCAAGCGACATACCACAAGCTCATTACAATATCACGCAGAAAAGATGTGGAATAAATGCATTCTCAAACACAGACAAAAAGTTTGTATAAGTAAAAAGAATTGCTTATTCTACACTAAAATGAGAAATAGATACATTCTTACATACACAAGAATTCGTACAAGTAAAAGAATTATTTTATTCAATACTGTGAAAATTCTTTACATGTGCAGATCTCAAAAAAGCAGGGACCGGTACCCGCACAATCTCCGGTCGACACAAGCAAAAAGCAAAATAAGGAAGGTAGAGTCCAGCTTATCACTCCTTCTTCCCGCCACCTTTAGTACCCTTGCCCGGTTTGATGACTAGTTTCGGAATCCGGCGTGGACGGGTCGGAGAAGAAGGAGAAGAAGGTGTGGCTGGATCTTCTTCTACTTTATCTTCTCCAGCTGAAGTGCTTTTCTTCTTCTTCCTTATGGCACGCTTCCCTTTCCTCTTCGAAGAAGACTCACTTCCCGGAGTAAGCAGCGCAGAAAGTTTCGTGTTATCATCAAGAGACTGCTCCGGAGTCTTCTCACTGTCCTCAAGATTTTCCGCCTTCTGCTCTTGAGAAGCGAGTGGATCCTCCAAGCCTTGAAGGGCTTCTATTTGCTCTTCCTGCAAACCCGGTTGGGAAGCAGGAGTGACTTGAAGGGTTGGAGGAGGAACAGTTGGAAGAGGAGAAGTGAGTACAGCGCTCGGTGCCTCCACTATAGAAGAAAAGAAGTTAAAATCAGTATTCTCCGAAAAAAGAGAAGATATTGGATCATCAGGACTTAAGTAATAGGCGAGAAATTCATCAAAGTCAGTTGAAGCGAACAAGTAATCCGCTTGACCCGGTTGAACTTTGAAGTTACCTGGGGAAGTTGGCTTTGTAGTGACGATCTCATAAGCTTGTGCTTCGGTGCTTTCTTCGTCTTCATCTCCGCCTTGTGCAGTTGTAATCTCAGTTATGATCTTAGCAGGAGGCGGAGAATGGGAACTGGAGCCTATAATGTTTGCGTCAGCCGAAATCAAAGCATGGACGGGGGCAGTTAAAGGCGCTTCTTCCTTTGGATGTTCTTCTCCTATTGATTCGGCTCGTGCTTTAGCAAGTTGCTCCTTTCCTCTAGCAAGAGCGGCATGAGTTTCATCGTCAAAATAATGTGCCTCAAGCTCTGCCTCGTCATAGCCAGCACCGCCGAACATATCAACTGCGGCTTCCCATACTTCGGCCAGAGTAATCTCGTATTTAGGGCCCAAAAAGGAGAGACTACCGCGCCCCAGAACGCTGTGCAAGTAAAAGTCAAACAAAGTAGAGCTGATGGTGGCTTTGGTTGCCTCATGGGATTCTTCAGCTGCAACTTGACCAGCAACAGCCTCATCACGCTCTTTCTCAACTTTAGAAAGTCGAGCCTTTAACAATTCGATCTCCATGTTCTGGGAGTTAACTGTTTCCCGCAGCTGAGCAGTATCTTTGCGATATTCTTCAGTAACATGCTGCTCAGCCGCAAGTTTCATCTCAGCATCCCTTTGAGCAGCATGCGCATCCCGCACTTGTTTTTGAAACACTTCTTATTTTTGAGAGTGCGAAGCGGAAGAAGCGGCGAGATCTTCCTTGAGTTTTTTAACTTCGGAATCAAGTTTCGCATTGTCGTCGGCAATGCTCGCCATCTCTGCATCATGCTGCTTGCAGATTTTATCCCATTCTGTCTTGTCATTCTCTATTGTCAACATGGCTTCAAGATTCATATGGTTAACTCTTTGGAGCTCGTCAACAAGCTTCTGCCAGCCAGACATCCTCTCGATATCAAGCTTGACTGCATCAAGGTTCCTCAACATAGCTTGCTTATTAATCGGTACCAAGTCTAAGTCGAAGCGTACTCCCCTTAAGCACCAATTTGGGAATCGGCTTTGAAGTGTAGGAGGGCCATCCCCGACTTGGTACTGAGGCCTGTTGATAATTGTTTGAATGTCAGACTTCTTGAGAGCTGGAGAACCAGATGGAATTTCTGCAGAGGTAGGAGCATCAGACTTTTCAGAAATGGCAGACGCATCACTAAGCTTGGTTCGTTTGCTTGGATCGCCGACGATATGACTTTTTCCTTTATCATCATAAGATTTCCTCTTATGAGAATCATCCTCTCTCTGAGGTGAGTCGTGACGTTCGTCTCCTCTTCTGTGGCGCTCCTCATAGTCTCGTCTTTCACGAGCTTTTCTAATAGCTCTCTCCTCATCGGTTTCTCTGGGGGTAGAAAGATAGCGCTTGTAGTCATAGGTGTCACGTCCTCCATAGCGACGGAAGTCGTCATAATATGAACTGCTTCGCCCCATCGGAGAACCTGAAAATGAAAAAGAAGTAGAATTTAGAAATTTCCAGAAAGAGGAAACTAAGTGCGTATAAGTGCCGAAAGATTCTAAGTGTGTGCGGCGTGTAAACTATGCGCGTCAAGCTACAAACCACTCTTCGACTTGGGGGTAACGTCAACTTTTGCAGCTGGCGTTAACTCTTGGGTTGATGGAGTTTGCTGCAAGATGGATGTCGCCTCAATTGCCGAAGAGATAACTTTGGTAGTGATAAGGTCATCCTTAAAGAGTTCTTGCGAAGTTATCATTAAGTCGCTTAGATCATCAAAAGTATCTTCACCGTCGTGCTCAGCGGAGTCTTCTCTTTCAACCCCTTCTTCGATCACCGGGGAAAGCGAGAATTTACCAGATGAACCCGCAACATCAATAGAGGAAGAGCACTTCACCAGTGAAGCCTCAGCGGTAGGTTCTTGCGGTATAAGTTTTTCAACAAAAGCCGGGGCATCTGATGTTTTTCCTGGAGAATCGGGGACTTCATGAGGTTGAGAAGAGCGAGAAGAGTGCAGAAGTCCGTACTGATGTAAAAACTCGTCTTTCAACAGAAATTGAACGCTCCTCTCCTCAACTGGCATGGCCATGAGCCTCTAAAAAGTGGGTTTGTGACTCGGATCCCTAGAAGGAGGAGGAAGCTCTGAAAAAAGTAAAGAGCGAAGTTAACACTTGGCAACTCGGGCTTCGAAAAGTTCAGAAAACATAAGGAAAGGAAAAAGATAAATGATCATACTTCCTACTCTCCAGGTAGCATAAAATCCCGAAGGACAACGAACGTAGAAAAACTGACTCAGGAACCCGTGAACACTGTCAGGAAGACCAATGATCATTTTGCGGTTCCTAGCACTTCTCACGAGTGTGATAGAAGGATGGTCTTTATTTTTGGCAAATGAGCATAGATAACAAACTTCGTCAAAACTCGGGAGACGATCCAGCGTCCTTCTGAATAGCACGCATAGTCCCATCAGGATGGCGTAGCCATTGGGATGTAACTGAAGGGGAGAGATAGACAGTCGAAGAAGAAGCTTCTGAAGGAAATCATTAAAAGGGGGAATGGCCCCGTTCATGCACATTTGGCGATTAACGGCGACGAAACCATGAGGTGGTATGTCAACAGTGTCGTTTTTCTCAGGAAGTATGGCATCTGCTTCAGCAATCCCGAATTGAGTGCACAGTTGGCGGAAAACTTTATATGATAGTGTGGTCGAGATTCTTTTCGGAGGATTAGCTAATAGAGCAGGAATAGGAAAAGCCTCTCCAGCTTGAGCTGTTACTTCTTCTTTTTGAGATGTCATTCTACACAATCAACTGGATGATCAAATGTGAAGGTACACGTTTCCTAAAAAGTGTGAAGTGTTGTGCAGAACTAATAAAAATAGAAAGCAAACATAACTGAAATTAAACTAGTTGACAATTGGTCGATTACAAGATTTCAGGGCTTGTTAATTTAAAACTCAAGTGCAGTGTTAATGCAAACAAATCAGCTTCAGTTAACTATTATAGTTTTGCTTTAATACTTCACTTGAATTGGTTAGTTTACAGCATTTTGTTCACATAGTTCATTTAAGTTAATTTTTTCTTTATCGACTAATCTGTCATTCGATGTGGGCAGTCAATGGCAGTATATTCGTCCCAGTTTTCTGCAAATATTATGTTTAACAGGCTATTAGCATTAGAGATAATCTGCAAAGAGGTTCAAACAGTTTGGAATTCAGTCAATTCAAAAATTAGGCAGTTTATTCCAGCAATTCAAGTCAAGAATTCATGTCGAAATTATGCTTCAAGTTGAGAATTCAAGTTTAGGCAGTTCACTCAAGTATTAGCTCGTCCACGACCTAAAGGATGAGCTACAAGTTAAGTTAAGTCGTCGACCTCTTAAGTCGCACTGCATATGAAGGAAAAGGTCTCAAGTCAGAACGACACGAATTTCTCTAAGTCCTAGCTCGGCCACGACCTAAGGCCTATGCCGCAAGCTAATTAAGTCGCAGGAGAGTTAGGTCGCAGGAAAAATTGGGTCGTTCGAACAGTTAGGTCGCGAGAGTTTTTGAACCGGACAAGTTGTTAGATCGTGAATGTTTTAGGTCGTCTCCGATGGAATCTCGAGCTATTTCCTGCTCGAACCAAAACCTCACCTCCTTTCACCAATCACCTTCCTCTCCACTGAGAAGTTCAGTAACTCATCAACCAGCCAACTCGAGATTCATAAACCCAATAACCAATTAACAATTCTCTCATCTCCTCTAAAGTCACAAATCAATTAGCCTAAAAGCGCCGTAACCCATCGCCTTGTTCTCACAAATTGTCTAAAGCCAGGACAATCCACCTCGGATCCATTCGCAATCGATTGAAACGAGGATCGTGATGAAGCGCGGCATAAAAAGTGGGTCGGAGATGAAAAGTGGGATTCATGATTCAGTGACAATCGAGGATTGAATAGAAAACAGGTTCACTTACGCAATATAATGCTAAGGATAACTGATGATCGAGTAATGAAATTCGTCTTCGAGAGCTCGAGTACTTGCTAATGGCTGAACGGAATGATAGAACATGTGAAGTTAAGGAAGAGCGACCTAAGCTATTTATACCCCGGGGTAGTGAAATGTGAATCGACACGTACGACCTACCACTTATCTTAAGTCGTTCACGACCTAACAAGCTCATCAGAGAGCGAGCTAAGAAAATCGAAGCACACGACCTACGACCTAGGCGTGTACTTCGAGGGGCACAAGTTAACCCTCTTTTGATTCGCGACTTAACAACCTAAGGAAGTTAGCGACCTAACTACAGAGCCGACTTAACGAGCTAAAGCATATGCGACCTAAAATGTGCCATGACTTAATGACCTAAGGAAGTTAGCGACCTAACTACAGAGCTGACTTAACGAGCTAAAGCATATGCGACCTAAAATGTGACACGACTTAACGACCTAAGGAAGTTAGCGACCTAACTACAGAGCCGACTTAACGAGCTAAGGCATATGCTGTTGAATCATGGATTTTGATTCATGACAACGAAAAATAATTAACAAGAAAAAGCAAAGAAGATGCGACTACTAACCGAAGGAGATATGCTAGCCGCTTGGAGATCTCAAGGCCACTTTTAGTACATATCTATTATTGTTTGTAGAGTAGTTATTTTTTTGTTAAAATCTATCCTCAAAGTCTCTCACAAACATCAACATAATAGTCATCTTCATTGTAAAATTTAAATAAGTTGAAAATATGCATATATATGCACAAACAGCTAAACCAGTCGACTGGTGCATTTCAACCAGTCGACTGGTTGAGCTGTTTGATGATATATATGCAAACATGCACATAAACGTGTACACATCTTTTTAAACTAGTTGGCTGGTAGTTTTTGACCAGTTGACTACTGTGTTCCAACTGTCATTTTTTCTGAAAAGACATCTCCTCTAATGAAGAGTCTCAATCCATATCTCTTCATAAAAGATGCTTCTTTTGATGAGAACTATTCGTGAATGATTATATCTCTTAAAAAACTATATAAACACATTAGTTCTACTTCAAAAAACATCAATTTTTATTTTTGCTTTCTGATCCTACTCTCTAATATTATTTTCTAAAAAGCTATCATATTCTTCCTTCAATCCCTATTCACATTCATAAATTTGAGGATTAGATTATAGGAAGTTCTGTACATCATTGACTCATTAGTGTTATTAAGAACACGAGAAGTCAGAAACTATTTTGTATTTACTATTGATCCGTTCTGTTGCTCGGGTCAAGTGAAGTCCTCTTCGGCTGTTGAGGCGAAATCCTGTTCTGTTGCTCAGGTCCTTGTTCGGTTGCTCAAGGGTTGTTTAAACCTATTCCTCCGGGTTAAGTGAGGCTATTGTTAGTTGGTTAATTCCAGAAGAAGTCTGGGACTGGACGTAGGACGGTGCTCCGAACCGGTATAAAATATCTGGTGTCATTTTACTATATTGCTTTTATATTTCGCACTACTTACAGTATTACTATCTTCACTACTCTGTATTATCATATTTCCATATTACACGATCTGTACACACTTTCATTTGGTATCAGAGCAAGTCATCCTATAACCGTTACACAGTTATTTGATACTTTGCTAATATGGAAAATAACACTAGCACTGTTACTAACACTAGTTTTACTGAAGGTCAATCTACAGCACGACCTCCATTTTTCAATGGCATGAACTATAATTACTGGGCTACATGTATGAGAATCTATATGCAATCTAATAGTTTTGAATCATGGAATATTTCACAAAAAGAATACACTCCTCCTACTGGAGAATACTCTACATGGAGTAATACACAAAAATTAGATGCAACTGCCAATGCTAAAGCAATGAATATGTTATTTTGCTCTTTAGAGAAAAACGAGTTTAATCGTATTAGTATGTGTGAATCTGCATATGAAATATGGCGTACACTAAAGGTCACACATGAAGGAACTAATAAGGTTAAACAAAGTAAGATCTCTATGCTCAAAAATCAATTTCAAAACTTTAGGATGAAGCAAGATGAATCAATTAATGACATGTATTCTAGATTTCAAGACATTTATCATTCACTATTAGGACTAGGAGAAAAATATACAGACTTTGATATTATTTCGAAAATCCTTAACTCTTTGACGGATGAGTGGGAAAGAAAAGTATTAGCTATCGAAGAAGCTAATGATCTCTCTACCATGAAACCAGAAGAGTTAATAGGAAACCTAATGTCTTATGAAGTAAATCTGCAGGAAAAAAGAGTACATGCACAAGATAAAAAGAATATAGCTTTTCATGCACAAGAAGAAGAAGAAGGTTCTGATGATGAAGATCTTGCATTCATTGCTAAAAATTTCAAAAAGTTTTTGAAATTTCAAAAAGTTAACAAAAATAGCAAAAGAAGTTTCAATAACGGATTCAATAAACCATCAAACTTTGCTCTAGAATGCTATAATTGTCATAAGAAAGGTCATATTCAAAAAGATTGTCCAGAACAGAAGAAGACCTACAAAAACAAGAGTAAGAAGGACAATTACAAAAGGAAAGCTTTCTCAGTAACATGGGATGATTCAGATTCCTCTTCATCATCTGAAAGTGAAAGCGACAATGACACTGAACAAGCTAATGTTTGTTTTATGGCTACAGATAATGAGGTTAGTGATTTCACATTTGATGATTTAATTGAGATTAATTCAGAACTTCTAGACACTCTTAAAAATCTCAAGAAAAAATATAAGGAAACTCGTGAAAATCAAAATAAAGCAGAATTTGAAAAGAATATGCTTAAAGATGAGAATAAAATACTAGAGGAAGAACTTGAAAATCTTCAAAAATCATTCTCAAATATTTATTCTCAACTTACCTTATTAAGTCAAGAAATTGAAACTCAAAAAGAAAAGAATGATACTTTAGTTCTTGAAAACCACGAGTTAAAAACTAAAGTTAAAATGATAGATTTAGGCAATATTGGTCTTAAAAGTAAGTTAGAAGATATTACTAAAAATGTCTCAAACTTCAATAAAGGAAGAGAAAATTTGTCTAAAATTATTGAAAATTCTCAATCTGTTTCAAGTAAAAGAGGTCTAGGATATGTTAAGAAATCAATACCTCTACATAAAAAGGAAAATAAATGGAGAAAATATTCTAAAAGTAGTAAGATCACAAAAGATAATTCAACTAGTTTAAAAACTATAAAAATATGGATTCCTAAAACAAACAACACTTTGATTAGGAAGAAATATATAAATTCCTTTTTTGAATGTGTGTACAAAAATGAAAATTATATTATTAAAGGGAATACTGAACCCTCTTGGGTTTGGTTTCCTAAGACCTAACTCTTAGGACCCTATAAGAAAAGTGGGTACCAATGTTGTTTTCTTATTTTTTGCAGGTCCCACTCAAAAAGAGAGGAAAATGGATATTAGACAGTGGTTGCTCAAAACACATGACAGGAGACAAAAATATGCTATCAAATATTACTTATTCAGAAGGAGGCTCTGTCACTTTTGGAGACAATTCCAAAGGTTTTATCATCGGCAAAGGCGATGTGAGCAACAATGGTACATCTAATTTACCTCTTATTTCAAATGTTTTATTAGTTAAAAATTTAAAACATAATCTTTTAAGCATTAGCCAATTATGTGACAAAGGATTCAAAATCACTTTTTCAGAAAATAATTGTAGTATTTTTGATCAAAATGAACATCTTATTTTTGAAGGTAACAGAGACAGAAATATTTATATTCTTAATATGAAAATAAATCATAATTCAGATATGTGTTTAATAGCCAAAGAAAATGATCCTTGGTTATAGCACAAACGTTTCTGTCATATTAATTTCAAAGCTATAAATAAACTTTCTAAAAATGATTTAGTAAAAGGTTTACCTAAAATGAATTTTAAAGTAAATCATATTTGTGATGCATGTCAATTAGGAAAATTAACTAAGTCATCTTTTAAATCTAAAAAGGTTATTTCAACAGTACAACCACTAGAATTACTACACATGGATTTATTTGGACCAACTCAAGTACAATCCATAAATCATAATAAGTATGTGTTTGTAATTGTTGATGATTTTTCTAGATATACTTGGACTATTTTTATGAAAAACAAAAGTGATACTTTTGAATATTTCAAAACTTTTGTCAAAAGAATACAAAATTTCAAGAATTTAAAAATAAAAAATATTAGAAGTGATCATGGTGGTGAGTTTGAAAACGAAGCTTTTGAACATTTTTGTAAAAAGAAAGGAATAATCCATAATTTTTCCTTCCCTCGAACTCCTCAACAAAATGGAGTAGTAGAACGAAAAAATAGAACTTTACAAGAATGTGCAAGAACCTTATTAAATGGAAGCACGCTACCAAAACATTTCTGGGCAGAAGCAGTTGCAACAGCCTGTTATGTATTGAATCGTGTTTCTATTAGACCACTAACCAAAAATACTTCTTATGAACTATTCTATGGAAGAAAACCAAATATTTCCTATTTTAAAGTCTTTGGTTCCAAATGTTTTATCTTAAATACTAAAGATCAGCTTGGCAAATTTGATCCAAAATCTGATGAAGGAATCTTTATTGGATATTCAGATCGAAGCAAAGCATATCGAATTTTTAATAAAAGATCTAAAATCATTGAAGAAACATTACATGTAACTTTTGATGAAAATTTTATTACTAAACCAAGTAGAAAAGATGATGAAGAATTTTCTGAAAATATCACAAATATTGAAACTACAAATTTTGAGAATTTTGAAAATACTGTTCATAATGAAAATCAAATTGATAATCCTGTTCAAACAGAGATAAGATCTTCACCTTGAATTTTACGGGATCATCCTGTTCAAAATGTAATTGGAGAAATTAATTCAACTGTTAGAACACGAAGTCAATTAAATCAAATGGGTCATGTAGCTTTTCTCTCTTCAATTGAACCTAAAAATATTAAAGAAGCCTCTACTGATGATTATTGGATTATCGCTATGCAAGAAGAACTAAACCAATTCGAAAGAAATGATGTTTGGGATTTAGTTCCGAGGCCTAGTGATCAAGCAGTCATTGGTACAAAATGGGTCTTTAAAAATAAAGCTGATGAACTTGGAAATATCACTAGAAATAAAGCTAGATTAGTTGCACAAGGATATAATCAAGAAGAAGGAATTGACTATGAAGAAACATTTGCTCCAGTTGCTAGATTAGAAGCAATACGTATCTTATTGGCCTATGCATGTTTTCATAATTTTAAACTATATCAAATGGATGTTAAAAGTGCATTTTTAAATGGTTTTATAAAAGAAAATGTTTATGTTGAACAACCTCCTCTATTTATACATGAACAATTTCCAGACCATGTTTATAAATTAAAGAAAGCTTTATATGGTCTTAAACAAGCACCTCGTGCTTGGTATGATCGTCTCAAAAGTTATCTTATAGATTCTGGTTTTGAAATTGGAAAGGTTGATCAAACTCTTTTTATCAAAAGAAATAAAAATGATATTTTAGTTATTCAGATATATGTTGATGACATTATTTTTGGGTCTACTAATGAAAAACTATGTAAAGAATTTTCAAACATAATGACCAAAGAATTTGAAATGTCTCACATGGGTGAATTAAATTATTTTCTTGGTTTACAAATTAAACAGCTTGAAAATGGTATCTTCTTAAATCAAGAAAAATATTGTAATAATTTAATCAAACGTTTTGGTGTGGAAAATACTTCTGCCAAACCAACTCCTATGAGTACAACAATACATCTAGGAAAAGATGAGAATGGCAAAAGTGTTGACCAAAAATTATACTGAAGCATGATTGGATCATTACTTTATTTAACTGCTAGTAGACCAGATATAATGATGAGTGTTTGCTTATGTGCACGATTTCAAGCAGATCCTAAAGAATTACATATGAGAGCAACGAATTTTATGATATCTTAGTAAAACCAAGAACTTTGGACTATTTTATCCTAAAGATTGTCCTTTCGAATTAGTATCCTATAGCGATGCTGATTTTGGAGGAAGTCGAACGGATAGAAAAAGTACAAGTGGGACTTGCCATTTTATTGGACGGTCTCTTGTATCTTGGTTCAGTAAAAAACAAAATTGTGTTTCACTATCTACTTGTGAAGCAGAATACATATCTGCAGCTTTAGCATGTGCTCAAGTCATATATATGCAACAAACAATTAAAGATTTTGGTTTCAACCTATCTAAGTCAATAATATATTGTGATAGCTCCAGTGTTATAAATCTATCTAAAAATCCAGTTAATCATTCACGAACAAAACATATTGACATTCGTCATCATTTTCTTCGTGATTGTATTGAAAAGAATTTAATAGATTTAGATTTTGTTCCTACAGAAAATCAACTGGCTGATATTTTTACTAAACCTTTAAATGAAAATTCTTTTATTGAATTTAGACGAGAACTTGGTATCGTCTCTCTTAAAGATATAATTTTCAACTAAGCTATGTATACTCTTTATGTTTTCTGTTTTAATAAACATTTTTCAGTTATTTTGTAACTACCTGTTTTCGTTATTTTCTCCCCATCACTATTTTTCTTCTGGTAGAAAGCTTTTTTTAGCCATCCTTATTTTTCTGAAGTTTTCGCCTATATATATGTAAACTCTCTATTTATATATTATCCTCACTCTTTCTTTTTCAATCAAAAGTAAAGTTTTCTTATATTTCAAAACAATGTCTCCAGATCTATTCTTGGCAAATATTATTTTCCTTATGGCTTCTAACCACAACTCTTCTGATGAACCATCATGTGAAGATTTTTCAACACCATCTTCTGCATATGATTCCTCTGATTCTCATCTACCTACTCCAACTGCTAGAAATCATACCGGATATACTCCGAAAAAGAAGAAGTCTAGGCGGTTCTTGTTTTTCGGTTCTCTGGATACTAAACAAAAGATAAATGATATGCATCATTATCAACGGGAACTAGTTGAACTAAACCGTGAAATGTATTACGAACAGAAAACAAATTCAAGACGTCTTCAGTTTCTCGTAGATATTGGATCGAAAATTTGTGGTTGTTCTACATCTAACGTGCATCAACCAACATCTTTTCATCTTCATTCTTCTCAACCGTCTTCCTCTCATTATAATCCATGGGAACCAAGTCCTCAACCTCCTCCAGTCTCTCCAAATTATACGTCTCGGAATAACATTTGGTCTCCTCTTCAACCATATATTGACAACACCAAAATAGAACCAGGAGAGGAAACAACACCGAAGACAACTCCAAAGAAATCTCAGAATAAAACTCCAAAGAAATCTCCCAAATGATTTCTTACTTTATTTGTATTTTGTTAAGATTATATTTCGATTCATTGTTTCAAATAAATGATCAAAAATTTCATCAAAAATAAGTGTTGGCCATATTGTTGTTATGTAATGAAAATCTGTATTTTATATGTATATCTATATACTTTTTATACAACCTCCTCCAGTCAATTGGTCTTCGTCCAACAGCCAGATTACTACATCGGGCAATGATGCACTCTATTCTTCAACGCACTGGCACTTTTGATCAAGTTTATCAAGAAAATTTTCGTGCCTTGTATGCTATATATGACGGTCAAGACATTAATTGGACTCAACTCATAGTAGACGAGTTACTCGCCTTCAATCAAGGTGCTATGAAACGTATTTTCTATGCAGAGTACATCATGCGTCTACTTAAACATTGTGAGGTCCCGGAACCAGATTCTGAAATTTCAACCGTCGGCATTCTTAATGCAAAGACTATAAAACTCATGAAGCTCCCTCCTCCCACTCTTCGCATTATGCCCTATGCAGATTGGCTTGCACGTCCACATTCACGACAACCTCAACAACCACCAACTACTGCCTCTCAATCTTCAAGACCAAGCGATGTTCATATTCCCTCTACAACTCTCTCATCTAAAGATTCATTGGATATAGTTGCTCGAAATCAATTGCTTTTAGAAGCTTGCTTGAAAAGAATGGATACTAAAATCGATAAGAAGTTCGATAAGGTAAAATCATTCTTTGTCAAATTATGGGACGCAATCTCCTGCTCTTCATCAACTTCTCATGCTGCTCAAGATCCGGGAAAACGTCCTGCACCTCAATTCACATGGAGCACTTCAGATGAAGCTACTAGTTCTTCTCCAATTTTTGGCGGACCTTCTTCTAAACCACAGCACAAAAACAAAGGGAAGGACATTCAAGAGGAAGAAGAGGAAGGAGACGATGACCAAACAGATTCCGACTAATCATTCGTGGTTATCTCTGGTGATGGTTTTTGGAATATTATTCACTACTTTTCTATTATAAGAAACATGTATAACTAGTCTCTCTATGACTACTGCTACTACTGCTGCTTGTTTTTTTATTCTATGCTATCTGCTTATGCAATGCTTCTATTTTTCCTTTTTTTCGATGACAAAGGGGGAGAGACATAGGTGGACTAACAGTTTATTTGCAGGAAACCGATAGCCATTTATTAAGGAAGAATAATAAATTCAGGGGGAGTTTATATTCTTTTCCTACGATATATTTTTTCTTCTTATACAGGTTGTTATCAATCAAAAAGGGGGAGAATGTTGAATCATGGATTTTGATTCATGACAACGAAAAATAATTAACAAGAAAAAGCAAAGAAGATGCGACTACTAACCGAAGGAGATATGCTAGCCGCTTGGAGATCTCAAGGCCACTTTTAGTACATATCTATTATTGTTTGTAGAGTACTTATTTTTTTGTTAAAATCTATCCCCAAAGTCTCTCACAAACATCAACATAATAGTCATCTTCATTATAAAATTTAAATAAGTTGAAAATATGCATATATATGCACAAACAGCTAAAGCAGTCGACTGGTGCATTTCAACCAGTCGACTGGTTGAGCTGTTTGATGATATATATGCAAACATGCACATAAACGTGTACACATCTTTTTAAACCAGTTGGCTGGTAGTTTTTGACCAGTCGACTACTGTGTTCCAACTGTCATTTTTTCTAAAAAGACATCTCCTCTAATGAAGAGTCTCAATCCATATCTCTTCATAAAAGATGCTTCTTTTGATGAGAACTATTCGTGAATGATTATATCTCTTAAACAACTATATAAACACATTAGTTCTACTTCAAAAAACATCAATTTTTATTTTTGCTTTCTGATCTTACTCTCTAATATTATTTTCTAAAAAGCTATCATATTCTTCCTTCAATCCTTATTCACATTCATAAATTTGAGGATTAGATTATAGGAAGTTCTGTACATCATTGACTCATTAGTGTTATTAAGAACACGAGAAGTCAGAAACTATTTTGTATTTACTATTGATCCGTTCTGCTGCTCGGGTCAAGTGAAGTCCTCTTCGGCTGTTGAGGCGAAATCCTGTTCTGTTGCTCAGGTCCTTGTTCGGTTGCTCAAGGGTTGTTTAAACCTATTCCTCCGGGTTAAGTGAGGCTATTGTTAGTTGGTTAATTCCAGAAGAAGTCTGGGACTGGACGTAGGACGGTGCTCCGAACCAGTATAAAATATCTGGTGTCATTTTACTATATTGCTTTTATATTCCGCACTACTTACAGTATTACTATCTTCACTACTCTGTATTATCACATTTCCATATTACACGATCCGTACACACTTTCATATGCGACCTAAAATATGCCATGACCTACCAACCTAAGAACCTAACGACTTAAGGAGTCCACGACTTACCGACCTAAGAAGCTACCGACCTAACTAACAGAAGAGGTCTCAGCGACCTACGACCTATATTAGGTCGCGCGTGACCTAATAATTTGATGAGAAGGAACTAAGCGCAATGAATATAAGACAGACCCCATCTTCTAGATCGCTGCCGACCTACGACCTACTTTAGGTTGTGAACGACCTAGGACTTGTGCAATCGGATTCCACCCAGAATTACACCTATAAATACCACATTCCAACGGCAGAGGGGATTTTGGAACCATTCTTTAAAGCGCCGTGACTCTGCAGAATTCTTAACTCGTCCAACACTTGAAGAACTCCAAACATTCAAGACACTACAACAAGCTTTGAAAGAGATCTTGCATATCCAACATGGATTCAACAAATCTTATCATTGAAGTTTGAGCTACTAGTCTAGAGTGTTTTTGTGATCGAAGTGTATCGTATTTTGAAGTGCATTGTATCAACTTGTAACCAAAAACAGCAATAAAGGAATTCAAAGTGGACGTAGGCTTGATCTTAGGCCGAACCACTATGAAATCGCTGTCTTTTACTGTTTTCTGCTATTTTACTGCTAATTTCTTGTTCCCGTATCACGGGTGGTGCTTTCACAACATTACTACACACCGGGGTGTTAGCGTACAACTTTTTGTATTAACAAGTAGTGTTCAAGTTATTACATCTATTGTCATAATAAAAGATACAATTTAAGATTTTATATAATTTAAATTTGGAGTTTAAAAGTCAAAGATTGAACAGTTTGACCAGAATTTCACTTTTCAGTAATTTGAAACTATAACTCACATAATAATCAACATTTATATTTAAAAATGAAATGTTTGAAATGAAACAAGTATAAAAATAATTTCAAAATAAAAAAATCAAATCAAAATTTAAATTATATGAAAAATCTAGGGTTGTTACACTCTCCCCTACTCAAAACTTTTCGTCCCCGAAAAGGAATGAGGTACGGGAAAGCATAAGAAAAGGATAAAGTGAAATAAGATTAAGACAAGATGACAAGAAGATTTGAATTATACCTGATAACTGTTGTTATAGGTAGGTTTAACAAGGTGGAGGTGATCTTCCCAAGATCCTCCAGAATCAAGAATACAAGCACGAAAAGATCCTCTAAAATCTGATTCACTCTTTCCGCTTGACCGACGGTCTGTGGATGAAAGCTGTGCTCAGATTCAAAATGAGTAGCAAAGATTATAGAAAAATTTCTAAACAGAAAGATTATAGGAAGAGGCCTATACCAGTCTGTTTCAAGATGAGGAAAAATAAGAACAACCAAAAGATAGTTTGAAAACAAAATAAGATAATAAGTTTGAAACCATGAAAATTTCAACTTAAATTGATAATTAATTTTACACAAGTTAAATAAATCTTAACTATTTCTAATTTCATTATCTTATCATCTAATTTTTTGTTTTAAACCAAAAATTTCAAAAATAATGGATTTGATTAAAATTAAGTGTATGACATTCAATAAATTTAATTCTTCTTTATTCCTAATTAAAATTAAATTTATTCCTCTCAATATTTTTATCACCTATGTTAAACATACTTATACTTATTATAACTGTTTTAATTTATTCCTAATTCTCTTAACATCATTTGTATTGTAAATTATTCAATCAACCTTTTAGTCTATTTACCTCTGTTAATCTTTTTATAACTAAAATTTAAGCGTATAATATTTATTATAACCACTCAAATTTTATTTATAAAAATCCTTTTATATTGTATATTATCCAATTTCATTGTTAACTTCTAAAAATTAAGGTAAGTTATATTTGAATGCAATTGAGTATTATACAAATAAAACTTTCCAATTCAGTCATTTCAAGTTTGAATCATCTATTCAAAATTTTGATTTTCTTTTTATACTTGAAGTTATTATTTAAGATAGAATTTAAGAATAAAATTTCCGATTCCTCTCAAACCATTTAGAGATAAATAAATGTATGTACATAATTTGTCAAATCAAATTTAAATCATATATCTATATATTTTATAAATCAAATCATATTTTAGAAATTCATATCAATCAGGTTTCCCAAAACAAAGCTATAGCAAGACTACAGAATGGTTTCTTCACTTTGAAACTCGAAAATGAACGTCGATGATGCTGCAGTCATCACCGAAATTATTTTCCAGCGACAAAGAGAAAAGCACTAAAATTTTAAAACTTTAAAATTCTTTGGAAACAAATTTCTATTCAAAAATACTTTAAATAATATATCCTTTTAAAGCTTTAAACACAAAGTTTGAAACCATCGGAAATTTAAATTCTCAAATTCTTGATTTAAATTCATTTCAGTTCCCAAATCAAATTTATAAACAACTATTTATAAATTCATTTATAGAATGATAAATCAAGTATTATCTTTAAAAAATCAATTTAAATCAATTTATTAAGTTCCATAATATTTACTTATATCAAAATTTATTTCATTAACCAAATTTTAAAATAATATTGTGTCAGTTTGTTCTGTCAAAGTGTTTTAGAAATCCTATCGATAGCGTTGATCAGACGAATCGATCGGAAGCCCAAATCAACATCAACAACTCAAACAACACAATATATAAAACAAAACATAGATGTACAAGTATAATTTTTAAAAAAATGTTTGGAGCTAGTTTGGAAACAAAAGACAAGATGATTAATTGACAAAATATGAAAATGGATAAGCTTAGATAAATCGCGGGCAACCTTAACTGGGTCAACTGCGACTAAATGAATAAGATCAAATGTGGATTTTTTTCTGGGGTAAATCTACATCCGATCTCAAGAGATAGAGTTTGGAATAATAAAAGATATTAGCATCTAAACCAAGGATAGATTGAAATCTTTGGTGAACCGATGCTAATTGTAAAGGAGTTTTCCCCCTTTTACAAGTCATTAGAGTATTGGCGAGACCGCCAATTCACTATAAAACTCATTCGAAGCGGAGTTATGGGATACTCCAGAATCACAAGAAGATGAATAGTAAGGGACAAGAATGGATTTTGGAACTGCAGGGAACGTTCCAAAATTCAAAGGAAATTCGAATCAAGAGGAAAAGATTCAAACTCGAACGAAAGTGATTCTGTAAATAAATCTACTCCATATGCTGAGTTTTGCCTCAAAGCCAAAGCTCTGATACCAACTGTAACAACCCGATATTTTCAACCATTCGCATCTGCACATGTCGGACTTGAATTGCTCAAAATACCGCGTTGTAAATAAAATTTGGCAAATCTCAGAATATACAGTAAATAAAAATAATCACAGATCACAGACACAGAGTAAAATAATGCAGCGGAAGTAAAAGAAATAGTAGTTAATGAAGCTACTATGTAAATATATCAGAGTTAAATAAGATACAACAGAAGAAATAAAGTACAACAGAAGTCTCCATATGATAACCAAGTACAAGCTGAATAGAACAATAGAACTGAGATAGATAAAAATAGATAAGCATATAATCTCTAGCGATTCCAATCTCCAGAAAGTGGAATCCAAATCTGTGAATACTCAGGCTGACCCGAGCGTAAATAAACATACAAACACTCGAGTCAGGGCATGCATACTTATACAATATAAACCAACTCAAGTGAACTATAATAAAGGTACAAGTAACTTAGAAGATGCTTGGGACCGCCCATCCTCTAAGGATCCGTTAAACTATTTACTATATAGTAATATACGCTATATACAGTAGTGTCTAATCAGTAAAGTATAATCATATAGAAAATAGCGTTAAGGGGATGGCGAACCTTAACGCGGTCGGATCTTTAAACCAAAATCGTAATAGGTTCGATATGGTAGGTGACATGGCACACAAGGCAATGCCAGGGTAGATATACCAATTACGCACACGGACTGATGGAAACGCATAGTAGCCACTACCGCTCCACCTCGAACAACACTCCCAAATCAAGGGTGGCCACCAAAAATCACAAAGTAATAGAATGGTATCGAAGAAGTGTGTCCGATAAGAGGTGCTACCTCACTGGTCTGAGATCGCTCTTGTTTTAGCCACCTTATGCCAACTCATGGGAGTTGGGTCCACGTATATACCTTAGGATCGTCGCCACCATCCTACTTCATTCTGGAAACTCCACCGCGTACACAGTTGTCAAAGTGGTTTTCGGTATCGACAAAGAGTATGTCCATATCCGATCCCGGTCTCTTTAACAACCAATCGTTATTATAACCCGTGGTTAAAATTTAAAAATAGTTTATACTTCAAAATAGAATATCATTTCAAATCCAAATCTTTATCAAAATAAAGATTAAATCAATTCCAAACATTTCAATATATTTAAAGTATCATATCATTTCAAAACTTCATTTCAAATCATTTCAATATATCAAAATATCATATCTTTCCAAAACTTCTTTTCAAATCATTTTAATATATCATAATATCAAATCTTTCCAAAACTTCATTTCAAATCATTTTAATATATCAAAATATCGTATCTTTCCAAAACTTCATTTCAAATCATTTTAATATATCAAAATATCAAATCTTTCCAAAACTTCATTTCAAATCATTTTAATATATCAAAATATCATTTGAGTTCAAATCTAAATATTCAACTTTAAATACTTTTAAATTTAAAGATATCATTCATTTACTATGATTTCAAGTCACCTTTAAATAGTTTATATTCCAACAAATTAATTCATTTAAACCATTTAAAAGTGTAATTATTATACTTTCAAATCAAGAATTAAAATTTCCAAAGTTTCAATTCAATTCAATCATTTATTTCAATTAAATTTCCATAGACCATTTCAAATCTTATAAATTTCAAATATAGATTTAATCAACAAAATAACTATTCCAATTTATAAAATAAGTTCCAAAGCTTTATTATCATATATTTCATAAGTCTAATATTATTAAATAGATTCAAATTACAAGTAAACCAAATATTTTTCATACTAATATAAACTTCAATTATTTATTCCAAGATTTAATATCATTTCCAATTCATTTCAAAATATCAAAATATCATTTCAAAACATCATCTATTTAATTTAAATTTAAATACCATTTAATGATATTTCAAAATAGTTGTATTTCCCAAATCAACTATTCCATTTAAATCATTTAAAGTCAATTCATTATATTTAATAATTAAATATTTAATTTCCAAAATTTAATCTTTTTCAAAGATCATTTATTCATTTGAATTTATTAAACAAAGAAAATTCAACTTTCGCAGCACTTAGAAAATGCTACGAAATGTTATGTGTAAAAACAGTTCATTAACAAAAGACGGCATTTAAAAATGCTGTAATATCTTAATTTATTTTCAATTGAAATTTTAGTTAAATTTAACAACTATAGCACTAACAAAGTTCTATAATAACCCTTAGTTCAAATTTGCTATTAGGTTCATTTAAAACAACTACAGCATTTTCCAATGTTGTAATATCTTTACATTACATTTCAAAAATGCTGTCAAATCAAATTCAGAGTTTTATTTACAATTTCACACATAATTAACTTTTAATATAAATCATTTTAACTTATAAAATCATATATTTTCACATTTAAAACAATCATTTAAATACCTTTATTTCTATGATTTTATAAAGTCAAATTTCCATACAAAAATCAAATTAAATAACAATTAAATTTTCATTTCTTTAATTAAATTATTAACTTAACAACTAAGTTTAAATTTCCCAAAATATAACTTATTTCCATTTATTTTACTTAATTAAAATTTCACTTTTAACAAAATTCACAATTTCCCAATTTAAGCAACACAATTCACTTAAACACTCATTTATTTCATATTTTAATTTATACAAAATCATTAACACTTTTAAAAATTATTATTACTTAATAAAAATCATTAAATTCATCTTTTAAATCAAATTTGTCATATTTTCTCACTGTCATAGATCCCATTTATAAACAAAATCATAAATTCCAAAATTAACTTATATTACAATTTCTACTTCACCCTTTACTTAATTCACTTATTTAATTTGTAGAAAATCACAAAGAAATCATTTTAATAAGGTTTTAAATCAAAATATCATAATATTTACATTTTTAAAATATTTTATAAATTTCAGAAAAATATATAAACCACGGGTCCGTATAAAATTTTCTAGCCTAGGTCAAGTGATACGGATATGTATCATTTCAATCCGTAATTTACAAAGAAAAACCGGGTTCTATCATTTCAAACCCGCAATCCCAAGTAATATAAATAAATAAATAAAAACCGTTCAGGCCTATCATTTCAGCCCATAACGATCTTTCCCTATTCTAAAGTCCGTTCGGGTATGTATCATTTCAACCCATAGTGATTTCTATACTAACAGGGAACTTGCAGTGTGATAAACTGATATAAATAAACAGAATAACATAATAAACAGTAACATATGATATAACAGATAAATAAGCATGGAGGAACATAATATGATCATAACATAACAAATATAGCATGGTGATATGTTTACAGATTCAATTGTGATCAGTTTACTAGTCATATAAGTATAACTTTGTCTGGTGAGAATTACTCACTTGTATAAGCTGGAGATGACGACCACGAACACACAACAAGGATCTTTGAAGGCACAAGAGCACGAATATGATTTGATATTGGAAGAGCCAAAGCTAATTGCCTTGTCACATTCAAACCAAACAATTACAAACAACATAAGATTTCAACCCAAAAATTCAATAAACAATGCTAGAAACGATTGTATAAAACCAATCCAAATCATTGCACTTGCTTTCAACCTCCTATACTTTAGCTACAGGTCTGAAATGTACTGCCAAGGGTTGAGTTTGGATCTGGTCTTGGGTCCACAGGGTCGGCCTAACATGGTGTTTGAAGGTGGTGAAGTCTAGGTGCACTAGTTGGTGAGGCAAGGGCTAACAACACAAGGCAAAAGCATGGATTTTCTATGCCACTTATGGTTCAGCCAAGGCTATGGAGGGCATGGACACTTTATGTGGGGTCAGTAGGGGGTGTGCAGAGGTGTGTCAGGTCGGAATCAGGCTAGTGGTGGTGGTGTATGGTCAGCCTAAGTGGTGGAGAGAGGTGGTGATAGGTGATGTGCTCGGCTAGACATTATATGGTTAATGTTGGTCAAAACTATGGTGGAGTTTCTTCATTATGGCTCAAGGCAATGGGATGGGGAGGGGCTGGAGAAGGTGCTGGTCAGAGGGGATGGTGGTGGAGGTGGCTAAGGTGGTGGATGAGGGCAGGCCGATCCAAAGAAGGGGATGAAGGCAAGTGCAAATCAATGTAAAACGAAGAAGAAAAACAAAGAAACATGAAAAAGAAAAGGAGTTTTTTACCAAATTTTTGCAAGATGGAGGCCGTATGAATTTTTTTGATTAGAGGAATGTTAGAGTACGTGAAAAATGAGGAAGATGTGGCTGGAAAAGAAAAGAAAAGCACGGCAAAAAAAATCATTAAGGTGGAGGTTGAGAAAATGAAAGGTCGGAAGATTAAAGGACCTTTAGCAACTAAAGAGACATAAACTTTTCAAATTTCCTTTTATTTATTTTGTAATTTGTAAATACATATAAAACTGATAAATAAAGATAAAAACTCAGAAAATAAAATAAATATATAAAATAAATAAATATATTTTAATTAAATAGAATTAAATAAGGAAAATAGCTTAAAAATGTAAAGTAGGCTTTAAAATTTGGAAATAACTTCAATATACTTTGGAAAAATCTATTTTAAATTTAAATACATGTAAAATGAATATAAATAAAGTAAAACACAGAAAATAAAAGTGAATGGATGAAATAAATAAATAAATTTTAATTATATAACTAAATTAATAAAATAGCAAAGAAATGGAAACTAGGTTTCATAAATTGAAATAAATTCAATTAAACTTTAGAAAAATTAAACTATCACTTTAAAATTATTAAAAGATAAAAATATACATAAAATAACATATTAACTCATATTAAAATAAAATATGACAAAGAAAATATAATTTATACAATTTAAAATAACAAAATTGCAGAATAAAACAAATTGCACTCAATATTGAAATACACATAACTTTTACAGTTTAACTCCGTTTTCAACGAAACAAAAAGAAGTGTTCAAGTTATTACATCTATTTTCATAATAAAAGATAAAATTTAAGATTTTATATAATTTAAATTTGGAGTTTAAAAGTCAAAGATTGAACAGTTTGACCAGAATTTCACTTTTTAGTAAAATATTCAATTTATATCAATTTGAAACTATAACTCACATAATAATCAACATTTATATTTAAAAATGAAATGTTTGAAATGAAACAAGTTTAAAAATAATTTCAAAATAAAAAAATCAATTCAAAATTTAAATTATATGAAAAATCTAGGGTTGTTACACTCTCCCCCACTCAAAACTTTTCGTCCCCGAAAAGGAATGAGGTACAGGAAAGCATAAGAAAAAGATAAAGTGAAATAAGATTAAGACAAGATGACAAGAATATTTGAATTATACCTGATAACTGTTGTTATAGGTAGGTTTAACAAGGTGGAGGTGATCTTCCCAAGATCCTCCAGAATCAAGAATACAAGCACGAAAAGATCCTCTAAAATCTGATTCACTCTTTCCGCTTGACCGACGGTCTGTGGATGAAAGCTATGCTCAGATTCAAAATGAGTAGCAAAGATTATAGAAAGATTTCTTAACAGAAAGATTATAGGAAGAGGCCTATACCAGTCTGTTTCAAGATAAGGAAAAATAAGAACAACCAAAAGATAGTTTGAAAACAAAATAAGATAATAAGTTTGAAACCATGGAAATTTCAACTTAAATTGATAATTAATTTTACACAAGTTAAATAAATCTTAACTATTTCTAATTTCATTATCTTATCATCTAATTTTTTTTAAACAAAAATTTCAAAAATCATGGATTTGATTAAAATTAAGTGTATAACATTCAATAAATTTAATTCTTCTTTATTCCTAATTAAAATTAAATTTATTCCTCTCAATATTTTTATCACATATGTTAAACATACTTATGCTTATTATAACTGTTTTAATTTATTCCTAATTCTCTTAACATCATTTGTATTGTAAATTATTCAATCAACCTTTTAGTCTATTTACCTCTGTTAATCTTTTTATAACTAAAATTTAAGCGTATAATATTTATTATAACCACTCAAATTTTATTTATAAAAATCTTTTTATACTGTATATTATCCAATTTCATTGTTAACTTCTAAAAATTAAGGTAAGTTATATTTGAATGCAATTGAGTATTATACAAATAAAACTTTCCAATTCAGTCATTTCAAGTTTGAATCATCTATTCAAAATTTTGATTTTCTTTTTATACTTGAAGTTATTATTTAAGATAGAATTTAAGAATAAAATTTCCGATTCCTCTCAAACCATTTAGAGATAAATAAATGTATGTACATAATTTGTCAAATCAAATTTAAATCATATATCTATATATTTTATAAATCAAATCATATTTTAGAAATTCATATCAATCAGGTTTCCCAAAACAAAGCTGTAGCAAGACTACAGAATGGTTTCTTCACTTCGAAACTCGAAAATGAACGTCGATGATGCTGTAGTCATCACCGAAATTATTTTCCAGCGACAAAGAGAAGAGCACTAAAATTTTAAAACTTTAAAATTCTTTGGAAACAAATTTCTATTCAAAAATACTTTAAATAATATATCCTTTTAAAGCTTTAAACACAAAGTTTGAAACCATCGGAAATTTGAATTCTCAAATTCTTGATTTAAATTCATTTCAGTTCCCAAATCAAATTTATAAACAACTATTTATAAATTCATTTATAGAATGATAAATCAAGTATTATCTTTAAAAAATCAATTTAAATCAATTTATTAAGTTCCATAATATTTACTTATATCAAAATTTATTTCATTAACCAAATTTTAAAATAATATTGTGTCAGTTTGTTCTGTCAAAGTGTTTTAGAAATCCTATCGATAGCATTGATCAGACGAATCGATCGGAAGCCCAAATCAACATCAACAACTCAAACAACACAATATATAAAACAAAACATAGATTTACAAGTATAATTTTTAAAAAAATGTTTGGAGCTAGTTTGGAAACAAAAGACAAGATGATTAATTGACAAAATATGAAGATGGATAAGCTTAGATAAATCGCGGGCAACCTTAACTGGGTCAACTGTGACTAAATGAATAAGATCAAATGTGGATTTTTTTTCTGGGGTAAATCTACATCCGATCTCAAGAGATAGAGTTTGGAATAATAAAAGATATTAGCATCTAAACCAAGGATAGATATAAATCTTTGGTGAACCGATGCTAATTGTAAAGGAGTTTTCCCCCTTTTACAAGTCATTAGAGTATTGGCGAGACCGCCAATTCACTATAAAACCCATTCGAAGCGGAGTTATGGGATACTCCAGAATCACAAGAAGATGAATAGTGAGGGACACGAATGGATTTTGGAACTGCAGGGAACGTTCCCAAATTCAAAGGAAATTCGAATCAAGAGGAAAAGATTCAAACTCGAACGAAAGTGATTCTGTAAATAAATCTACTCCATATGGTGAGTTTTGCCTCAAAGACAAAGCTCTGATACCAACTGTAACAACCCGATATTTTCAATCATTCGCATCCGCACATGTCGGACTTGAATTGCTCAAAATACCACGTTGTAAATAAAATTTGGCAAATCTCAGAATATACGGTAAATAAATATAATCACAGATCACAGACACAGACACAGAATAAAATAATGCAGCGGAAGTAAAAGAAATAGTAGTTCATGAAGCTACTATGTAAATATATCAGAGTTAAATAAGATACAACAGAAGAAATAAAGTACAACAGAAGTCTCCATATGATAACCAAGTACAAGCTGAATAGAACAACAGAACTGAGATAGATAAAACTAGATAAGCAGATAATCTCCAGCGATTCCAATCTCCAGAAAGAAACAGTAAGCTAAAATATTAGTATATATTTTTATATCCTTTTCTAACATATATATACGTTTTGAATTTTAAAATGGAATTTGTTTTGTATCCCACTGTAAATATAAAATCTTATCTATATATAGGTTTATATTAAAAGCCAAAACTGCAATACCTTGCCGTCCCCTCTAAAAATCATTCGAGCCCACACATATGACAATGCCGAGCACACAACTACCTACCCCCAGAACCAGGCAGCAGCGTCACCTCCCCTACGAAGCCCTTGCGTGGTTTCCAACCACTCCACGCCGAACGCAGCTGACGACCACTCCCCTAGCCTCGCCGAACCACCGGCCTCGTGAGTTTCCCCCCTCGACACCTCAACTGGCTCGTCTCTCACGAGAGCATGAATTCCTCGAACGAAATTGATTCGTACCGCACGCGTTTCCTTATTTGATTTGGAATGAGAAATATTTTTAAAGGAAGGCGGCCATATTCTGAAGCTCGCTCGAATTAGAAAGGAAATGAGGGATATTAGATTTTGAATTGAAGAGGAACACGCCTTTATTTCGTCTGCCGTTTCTATTTTTTTTTCGATAGAGGGACGAGATTTTTGTTTAGAACGCTCAGCCATTATTTTGATTTTACTGAAGCTTTACAATTTATTTTTGAGTACGTCTGCATTTTGAAGAAAGAATGGGGGGACAGGAAAAGACGCTTACGTGCTGAGGAACACCATAGTGTTTTGAAAAGCAAAAGTTGCTGCTGAAAGGAAGAAAAGGTTTGATGTGGATATATTTTTAGCTGATATGAATGGTTTGACCAGAATATATATATTTTTATTAAATTTGAATTGTCTCGATAAAGGAAACTCAAAATATCGACTTCCTATCGAGGTGTGCCGCCAGGCGTTTATAATGTTATACCCTTATTCCGAACGCAATGGAAAAGGTTCCGAGTCCAAATTCGATCGTATAGAGAAGATATAGGTTTTTGAACCCAGTTATTATATTGAATTCGATATAAAATTTCAGCGCGTTTATATATCGTACGCTCACACAACAACTCCAATTGCTACGAAAATTAAAATCCGATAATAATACAATATTACGGATCCAATGGAATTGATTTTGTCGAATTCCGAGACTGTGCCTCGGAAGGCTATTTTTAAATTCAATTTAAACAATATTTTTTTTAAACTGAACATACCACTTTTAAATTCAATTTTAAAAGTTCCATTACATTCAGTATTATCAGTATGAATTTTACAAGCCTTCAAATTTATTTTTAAATGGTTTAAACTCCAGATTCAACAATTTACCCAATTCCGTTAATTAAATTCAATAATTAATTACCCAATAACATTGATATTTGGAATTCAAGTTAAAATTTAACTTTTAAATATTTAAAATCAATTAAATATTCCAATTTCAAATATCCAAAATACCGGGTTGTCACAGTTCAATTACAATTTCAATAAATCCCAGTTAATTATATATTTAAATTCCAATAAATTCTTTTATTTTGATTTACACTCTTATTATGAGACCAATCAATACCTTATGAATATAATTAACTTTAGTTTACATCTTATTACGTTCATATTCTAGTGTTATCATCTTTACTCATATTAACTGCAATATTTAATTACATTAAATTCACATTGATTTCCAAATTATTTCAACGGATTAAATAATAAAATACTAATTAAAACAATTATTTCCTTAGATTGAAATTCCATTAAAATAGTTGCCAATAACATTCAAACACCATTATTAAATCGTATTCTAATTATTTTCTCATTAATAAATCATAAATTTTAATTTCTCACAATATTAAATGTCAAAATTTTGTTTAATTTAATATTTTTAATTATCAAAAATATGGGTCGTTACAACAAAGAGGAGGTAACATCTCTACTTTAAACATTCAATCATATATGCATAACCTTCAACATGCATATATTCACCTTATTATTTCGACCATAACTAAAAAAATATTGAAAACCAATAGTGGTTTTTAATTAACTAACTAACATTTGAAATATATTTAATTATATATATACATATATAATTTGGATTTTTTTAAAATAAAATTATTTGCAGATTTGAAATTATATATATATATAAATGCTAATTCAAAAAATTAGACTTTTAAACTATTACATTATTATCGGTTTTTAATGTTTTTTAAAAATTATGTTGCTCCTGGCATTATATATATATATATATATATATATATAGTTTCCATCTAGAAATTTCTCTAAAAAATTATTAACTTTTAAATTTTAGGACTCCAACAAAAAAATATTTTAATTTTTAGTTTGTTTAAAAAGTCAAACTAGTTTATAATTTAAAGTTTTGAAAATTTCAAACTAAATTAAAATCCAATCAGATTTAAAACTAACAAATATATATATATATATATATATTGGAGGCTGTATTAAATAGAAAAATGTAGGGTGGATATATTAGTAGATATTTATTTTGAAAAGGTCAACCTATTTAAATATGAATTTTAAATTCATTAAAAAAAATTAATCCGAATATTAATTAACTATATAATTAAATATAAATATATAGTTATAAATTAATAACATTTATATATAATAATAAATTATATTTTAAATTATATTATACTATATATACATGTTTATATATATATATATATAAATTTAAATAAAATGGCTGAAAAAGTTAGTTTATATTAATGTGAGTAAAAATTTAATTACTTGATGTATATGTATTTCCCTATGACATCATTATTGACATACTAGTATCATTTATATATTTATTAACGGTAAGTCACAATGGTTAATTATACACATGTTCCTGTATTACCTCTATGTTAGATTATACCTTTTGTACGATGCCTCAGTGCCAAGTGATTGAATTATCAGAGGAAGTTTACCTC
Source organism: Allium fistulosum (assembly GCA_030737815.1). Taxonomy (NCBI): domain Eukaryota; kingdom Viridiplantae; phylum Streptophyta; class Magnoliopsida; order Asparagales; family Amaryllidaceae; genus Allium; species Allium fistulosum. The sequence continues at coordinate 1,146,401,665 of CM060902.1, forward strand.
TCGATTGCTCGGATCATAGAGCATGAAAGGAGTGATCTCTCGGACATGATATATGTTATAATACATGAACACATCTGAAACAATACGTATGTCATCTCTATACAAAGCAACATATACGAGTTGCCTAGACTGAGTAATATAGTATTAGACACATGTACGAGAATAAACCCATAATAGTAGAATCGAAGACGGATAATAATAACTAATGATATATAATCATAATTGAAGATTCAATACAATATCTCATGCATACATTTATCTCATACAAATATATAACTACCAATACAAGACCTCATGCAATCGCATCTAGTGAGTTACACAATACAAGAGAATAAATATTCGCTGTAACGGCTCGGGTTTTGCCCGCTCGAAAATCAACATCCGTACTTCACATTGTACTAGAATGCCGCAGATTCGACCGTTCAAATCCGATTCGCCGGAGCTATAACACAATTAAGTAAATAACACAGCGGAAGAAAGAATAATACATTGATATACAATATCTGATACAACAGAGTGATACAATGAATATCAATATACATCAGAGATATGATACAAGAAATAGCAGCGGAAAAGAAAATGATAACACCAGCAGCGGAACAATATCAATAGAAGTGATAACTCCAAAATGATCTTCAGACAAGAATGAATCCACAACTCCAAGATAAGCAACTCCGATGAATGAACTAGCTCCAGATAATCTACTAAACCTGAATATCTGAAAAGAAACCCAACTCTAGACTGCTCGTGTGGAAAATTTTGAGCACCCAGAGTTTAGGAAAGGAACAATAAACTCCGGATCAGTCATGGGACTGGTGTGAGCAACAAAAACAGTTTATCTTTAAACAATCAATAAAACTTTAAACATTGAAATCCGCAATGCTTTTGGAAAATGAAACTACCATAAGACCTCCCGCCACACACACAATGCAAACACAGAATTGGAGGAGATTTCTTCTTATGATAGTCAAACATGCTTACTACGCAAATCATTGGATATTATCATTAGTGCATAGTGTAGAAAAACATTTCGAAAGTATAATATTAATCTTAGCCAACATACGACCAGTATCGTATGCCTACTATAGCTACCATGTTCGATAGCAGGTTACCACCACATTCCATGGCAGGTAATACAACTAAAACCGTACAGGCTCGTATTGTTTTGTTTGGATTTCCAACAAATGGTCAGGCTAAGGAACTTCCTTCCGCCGCATGGGATCGCCTCTGGCGGGACGTCCCGAGAGACAAACTGCTCTCTGCCAAACAAGGCCGGGTTACCCCTGTAACAGGTAACTCACGAATATGCCACCTCCCGGTCCTTTGGGACCTTTATCCGAGCTCGGTATCCAACATCACACATCATAAAGAAAGTGTATCCACATGAGTAAGTATCTGGGCTCCATACCATGATACCACCCCTTTCCAGAAGGAAATGACATACCCTAAAGGGCGCGACCCTCATAACCTTGCCGCAACGATCCTGTTTCGACCATTTCCGGGTAGTGAGGTCCTGACGAAGTCTCGTCCACAAAGCTACGCTTTTTCAAAAAGCCATGCTTTGGGTCAACAGATGATCAACCTATGATCACAAAGATAAATGATCAAATAAATGATCATATCACAAATGATCAAACACTGATCATCACACAGCAACACTCAGCATGTCACATTACCAAATTGGGAGTATATCGCTGATAAATTTCAACTACATAACCTCTGAGCTCGTACGTCTCAGAGAAGGGTGTTAAGCTAAGAGAATAAATTCTCCGCCACCAACAGAAATGTATTTGAAAGAAATCTGCTTTATATCTCAAAGTGTAATGTCAGACATACAATCCATACAAGTCTGTTCCGGGATCGAACAGAACCGAAGGCACTTCTCACGAAGCCCTTGCAAATCCGGATAATTTTCAATCACGTCCGGACTTCCCGTCACTAAGGGTGATAAAACCTCTATATCGGGGATCAACCGATGCAGAGTAACTCGACGGTAATCCTTCCGTTTTCAAAAATATCCGGTCTTCAACACCGGTCTTCAAATGCTATCCATATACGACGTATCACATATTCGGAATGGGTTATATGACACAAAGGTCCTCTCCCGGCTAAACCGAATAGTGAGCGTAATATTTAAAAACATATGGATATTGGGATTTCAATTAAGTCACAACTTATTACCCAAAACTTTCTTTTCAAATGGTTTCAATCGATTACCATTTCAAATCTTTAAACAAAAAGATTCAACCTTTATGGTTTAAATAGTTTCCACACTTTAATCTTTTAAACAAAAGATTCATTCACAGATTTTCCAAATTAATTTCCATTCCAGTTTAACTCATCAACCTTTAAATCAAAGATTTAACTTATAGCTTTCAAAACAATTTCATTTCTAATGGGTTAAACAAAACATCATTTTAAATCTGTTAAAAATAAACAGATTTAATTCATAGCTTTCAAAAAAGAATTCATTTCGAACTTGGAGAATCATTTTCAATTCAAACTTGAAATTCCTTATCTGAAAGCTTTTATCCTTTGAAAACAAACAGTTTTCATTTCGGAAATCTGATTCATTTATACAAGTTAAAATCTTTGGGTTAAATCCAAATTCTCAAAATTTTACTTTTAAATGGTTTAACTTTATATAAACACATTTATATCATCTTTAATTCCTAATTTCAAATCATAGAATTCAATTTCAAACTTGAATTCAAATTTAAATCTAATTATTTAAATTCTCAAAACTCGGTTAAGTTATTCAAAATAACTTTTATCTTTGAAATTCTATTTCAAAAGCCTTTCATTTTAAACCCAAATTTCCAATTACAAAATCAATTGAAATTAAAATTTCAATTTCAAAAACATCAAATTTAAATTGTCTGCGACTTAACCGATTTCCACGTGAAATCCATATTTGTGTGTGTAAAAGTGTAGTCCAGGGTTTAACACAATAGTGCAACACAATGAATCATCACATATCAGAATACAGAAATATAGTTCGATAAGCGGTATAAGAACAACGCTTATCGTTCATTCACAGATCATAGATATATAAAGGTCACAGATAAGTAAACTACAGATCACAACATAAATCAGGGTGTATCACAAACAATTCAAGAATCTCATACGATAAAATCATTCATAAGTGAGGTCAGTTAATATCTGATTAATTCAAATCAGATTAATTTCTTATGAAAAATTTCTAATCCTGGTTAATAACCTTCATTAATTATTAACACCTCTTAAATTACTTTTCTAAAGTAATTAAATTAAGATTTATTATTACTTACAATTAAATTTCATCTTTAATAACTCATTAATTAATCTTTAGTTATTTAATTAATTAAGTAATCAATATAACTTAATTAATCCTTACTTACTTTATTAATTAATAATCATAAATTAAAATTCAACGCTTATTTAAATTAATGATTCTTACATATTCATTCATTTATACTAAATTCATTACTTTAAAATTTAATTAACTAATTTAACTTTCAATTACTAAATAAATTAATCCAATCATTAATTAATTAAATTTATTTATTATTCACTTACTAAATAATGTCAAAACCTTAATTTTCGTTTATTTAAGGATAAGCATTACTTATAAATGATCAATTTCTCATTTCAAATTACACTTAAATATTTTACCCTTGAATCTACCTTGACCTTTCACTCCAAATTCTAGATACATATAAATACAAATTTACTCAGCAAGATTTTAAATCACTTTTAAAAATATACTTCAAACAATTTAAAATGGTTAAAATATTTTGTTTATAAAACTATTTTAAATTTTAAAAACTTTGGAGACGAATCTTAATTTGAATCCATATTTAAACTTGGTTTTGATCCCTGTTAAAACCTGCTTTCACTTTCACAACTTAAAGCCTTTACATTTAAACCAAAATAAATACTTGCAGGCCTTAAAACTAGTAACAGTCAACAACCCGAGCCTACCCCATTTTTACTTCGAGAAAATCATCAAAGAACCCGAGCTTTCCCCTGCAAAACCCATTCCACTTCCTTCTTCGAGTCCAAAGCAAGAAAGCTTCGACCATTTCTCCAATCGACTCGAGAAACTCGCGACCATTTCCTGCTACCAGAATTTACGCACGCCAGTAAATCACTGTGCACGTGCACCACAATTTCGATCATCTCCGATCGATTGCAACGACGTCCCCACGTCAACGATCATCCTCCAGCATGATCTCAACCACCCAAATCCAACACTTCAACTCGAATCGAATTCGAGGTCGAAACTCAGACCTGGCAACGCAACAGCATCACTTCCCTCAAACCTGTCAGCGCCGCTTCCTCCTAGCTCCGACCACCTGACAACCAATCCCTCCGGCTACGACTTCGACTACGCGTCGACTACCCATGCCCAAAAACTCGACGAACTCGATCAGCTCTCCAGGCCACGGTGATTGTTTTTCCTTAGCATAGCAAAATTAGGGTTCTAGACTTCACCTACCAACCACCACTTCCCCACTGATGTAAAACATCATCATACATTTTTGTCGAAGTCTCCGGTCGTTCATCCACCTCCCGAACGAACTACGACTCTCCAGATTGCCTAGATCACAAGAGAAACCCAAAAAACTCGATTTCCAGACATCACTAAATTCCACATTCAATACTCCATTAAAAATTTCCAACTCGATCTTAAAAATCCTATCTATGATTTAGCAATCAGTTCCTAAACTTGAATCGACACTACTAGATATTTAAAATTTTGACTTATGTTAGTATTATTGCTCTATATTTATTCTCAGAGCAGCTCAACTCTTTTTAACATGAATTCAATTCCTAGATCTATTTTATACTCAACCAATGTATTTTGACTTGTTTTCAGACAACCAGATTTACCACAGCATATATTGTAGTTATTCTACTGATTACAACATATTTATTAACATATATGCATCTACTATTACCAGAATTATCACAAGCAACAAGACTACTTAAGTAGAAAAAGAAGTTACTTCCTTTTACAGTTTCAAGTTAAGGTTTGAACTGGGATCAGGGGAGTTTCTAAACTGCAGATATGCACATTCAAATATTCACAAAGGCTTGAACAAACATATAACATAAAACAGTCATAAGCACAGAGATTTCCATATTTATTTAAATTTTCAATTTAAAAGTTTACTCACTTGGACAAGAAGAAAGAACAGAGCAGGTTTTTAAAGGAAGAGTTGCTCACCTTGGCAAATATTTGAAACAGAGGCTATATTGGTTTTGAAACTGCAGTTTGAATCTCCTCTCTGTTTTGTTTTCTTTCTTCAGCAAATTTGTTTTCAAGCTTGTGTATAAAGTGATGATCTTCTTTTTTTTTTGTTCTTTGCTATATTTATTTTTCTTCTCAGTTTGGAAGATGGACGAAATGAAATAGAGTATGTATATGTATAGAAAAAGTGTTCACAGGTGATATAATTTTGTCTAGTACAATACCAGAGATTTTTCTCTTCTTTGTTGGCTGAAATCATTTTTCATTTGTTGACTAAAGATGTTTCTATTTCGGTGGTTGCAGACCTTGCTTGGTGGCTGAGGTGATTTATGTTGTGTGCTAGGATGGACTTGCATTAATTGTCATTGTACAACTTGTCCAATTTTTGTTGTTCATACATATCTTTATATTGAGTGTTCTATCTTTATCTTCCCATCATCATACTTATATATACATATATTCTCATATATGGTGGCTGATATCTTTTGTTTCATTTCAGCTGAAGATAATTGTTTAGTTATTTGTATGGTTTGTTTTGTTCATACGAAATTTACAGCAGCATATTTTTATTCTTACCTTGTTTTATTTCCTTGTCTACCTCTTAAGTTATTTGTTTTGAACACTTTATTTGCCTTTGCAATGTGAATGAATTTATGTGGTTATATTGTTAGCTAATATGTTTATTACTTTTAAAAGTTAATAATTCACTATTTAATCTGCATACTTATATTTGATATAAATTTTTATTACTTCTTTTGTTTACTATTTATTACTTGAAAAATTCCCTATTGTTAATATGTTGTTAAAAATTTATTTTAATATGTTTACTTTATATTTTATCATAATTTAACTTTTATATGTATTTCTATCTCAATCATTTATTTAAATTTTTAAACGATTTATACAAAATATACTTGGATATCGAGAAAACTCGCGTCACCTTATTATTTATTCTACTATTTTCATTCAAAATTCAATGAATTATTAATTTAAATTAAATAAAAATCTAGGGTCGTTACATTCGCTATAGTCATCGACTTCATCTTCATGTCATATCCAACAAAAAAAAATAATCAAACCTATAAAACAACCTTTTTCTGACCTGAGATTGTTGAACAAATAACAGACCCTGTGTCAAGCTAGAAGTCTAGATGTGAGTGTAACTGTGCAATATGAATATAAACATTTGGTGCCGGGTTATATATGTGATATATTGTAGAAATAAATATGTCACACTCTATAATCTAAACCAGCCCGCATCCCACTAAATCAAATCAGATCAAATTATATCAGTGTAAACACACATGTCACAATACTATTTAAAGTGACTCACAATTGCAAGTCTAATCAATTGGGCTATCACATTTGATTCACATTTATCAACCGCAATCGTTATTTAGTAAAATTTTCACTTCTCAAGTTATTCATATACAAGATATGTAATCATTAGTGAACTCTACTCATTATTCACTCCCAATAGACTATGCTTAAGCCAATATCACAACCATTTTCATCCGTATATTCCTCGATAGGAAGTTGTGGGTGGCTCTAAATGATCTATTAGTTATATAATCTTCTCTCCTTCTTGTTTGCGCTTTCCCTTGTTATGCTGTAATCACCATCCCAACTCATCTCATATCCATTAATGTGATTACCATCATCGCCCTTATTTACACTACGCCTACCTCATGGTTGTGTCAATGCAGCAAATCCTTTAGACAATAAGCGACAAAGGAATAGATCGTCATGATTCAATATGCAACACCGAATCTACTAGGATGGATTCTAGCCTCTAGTAGTCCCACCTCGTCTCATTTGCTTCATAGGTTAAATTTGTTTCAAATATTCATATTTAACCTCCTAAATACCATGTATTCTCAAACTATTATTACATCCCATTTTTATAACATATATAGATGTCGTGTTCGTACATCATATTAAAATCATACATCAACTTACATTACCATTTTTATGAAGCACGACATACTAAAAAATTATTTTACAAAATATGGGACAATTAAATAATAACTTAAGTTGCACGTGAAATTTATATTCATACTCAAACCAAGGGTGTAAAAATTAATAAGCGGATGCTAGATGGCAAGTATGGATTAGGGATAAATCGTTTAGGCGAAGATTAATTGGAGCTTTGCCTTTTGATAACTCATGTATTTTGGATAAAACTTTAGTATTTTATTTAGTGTTGATTGATATATATTGAAGATTTAGGATTTTGGATACGCTTTAGAGTAGCCATGGAGGCAAGACTGTCTAAAACTAGCACAGTGATGCTTGTACATGGCACAAAACCTTAAATAATGCATAACTAGTGCCTAGATACTTGTTTAGATTCTTACTTGAAGCAACAAATCTTGTCTAAGCAGACCTAAGCAAATTCCTAAGCAGTAAGCCTCACCTAACGACTAGGTGGGGCCTAGTCGGAGGCCTTAAAAGATTTTTGCAATAGTGGCTCAAACCAATTATCACAACATCACATTCAAACCAACTTTCATTTTACAGCGATTTTCATCCATATGATCATTTTTTTTAATTATTTAGGGTTTAAATTCAACTTCAATTTAAATGTCTTTACTTTCTATTTAAAAATAATTCAGCTTTATTTTAACTTCCATTATTTTCAATTCAAAGTAATTCAAATAATATTTCTTTTGTACAAAAATCCCATAAAAATATTAATTTTAAATTTATAAACGAAAGAAAAATCATTTTAAATAATATTTGCACTTCCTTTTACTTTTGATACACACACACTTCTATCTATGTGAAACAATTAAATTTCCTTTATAATTCAAAATAAATTTATGAAATATTATTCATATTTAAAATAATCCCAAACATAATATATATCAGCTTCATTTCGTTTTTCATATAATTTAAATTCAAAATACACCTTTAACACTCTAACTTCTTTTAAAATGTAATTATAAATTCTTTCTAGTTAATTTCATGTTATACGCGTTAAAAGCACACTGCAAACCTTTTGCAAAAATTCTTCATTGTTAATAAACCAATTTCAACCTAGTTTAAAAATAAATTCAAACATATTTCAAAACAAAATTCTTCAAAACACAATACTATCTTTACATCTTCAAATTAATTATCTCAATGTGTATGTGTGTATATGTGTATATGTATGTATGTATGTATGCATGTAATATATTTTTCCAAGCAACGATCAACAAAATCAGCATTTATTGATAGCTTCAACAAAATCAGGCTACTAAGCCATTAACAATTTAATATATAATCAGGTTAAGCAATTTAAATACAACTGGAAAGGAATTTACTGATAGTGATCCATATAATTCATACTCAGAAGCACACTTATTGAAAATCAATCTAAAAAGTTAAAAACACCAAAAAATCTACAACCGCAAACCAAAATACCATAGCCACATCACCAAACCCTTACCACCCTCGCTTGAAGCCACCACGCACCTAGCAGCAATAGTAGCAGCCACCTCCACAACTCACGTCGCCTGCATCGTGAAACCTAACTCATGCCTAAACCTCATGAGCACCTAGCTCCTTCCACAAGTCATCATCGAACGTTCTCATGAGCTCTTGTAGTCGTGCTCGCCTCCACTTTATCGCACATTTATTTTTCTTTTTCCTAATTTGATTTTGATTTCGTTGAATTAGGGAAGGAAGAAATAACTGGGTTGGGTATTTATAAGGAGGAGGAAGCATATAAGATAAGCAAAGGGAGCATGACGGGAGTGGATTAGTCATGGAATTTGGTCTAATAAGAAGAAAAGAAAATTCAAAGTTTTCTAACTAAATAATTGTTTAATCAAATTTAGCATTTATACTAATTTTAAAAGATTCATAGTAGGAAATCGATTATCAACTTAACAAAATTAAATATAAAAACTCCAACCTTTGATCTAACATTTAAATGGAAGTAGGAGTGAAGAAAATTGAGGAAGAAATCAAAATTCAAAGGATTGAGACACATATTTCTATTTTCTGACTACCTTTGTCTTTGCCAGTTTCCTCTCCTTCTTCTGCACTTAGGTCTTCACACTTCAGGGGTATAGTTACCCGGCTTTTTGACCAGGCAGGCTTTTACCTGAATCTAAACGTCAGGATGAAAATGAAACAATTCACGGACTTGGGAATATGCTTAAAGGGGGAAATATGAGTAAACTCAATAACTTGCAAAGCCATTGGGGCAAAGGATACCACTCAGTATTGAGTACTTTCTACGTGGTACTGACCACTTTTCATGCCCCTTATGGGCTCTTGAAGTTCTGGCACATGAAAGTATGGCTTATGTGATCATCAAGGAGTGCATTTCTCAAGGAATATGCGAAGAACCCTACGGACTTTCTGAAGGGAAGTAGACAAGTGCAAGTTATACCAGAACCTCTAAGAAATAAAACAGTCTCTATGAAATAGAGCTCAGAACACAACAGATCAGGGATAGGAGACCAAAAGAAGGAAGAAGGAAAAGTTTCCCCTCCAGGAATCATGTCGGTATAGACCACTTCTGGTCGGTAATAAGCAGATTTGTAGCTTGTGGACCCCTTCTTCTTCTCCTACACTCTCGAATCTGGATGTGGACTTAGTGTAACGACCCGTAATTTTTGATAATTAAATTTGTTAATTTAGTGAGATTTTGGTAATTTAATATTGAAAGAAATAAAAATTTCTAATTTAAAAATGAAATAATAACTAAGATGAAACGTAACAAGGTTAATTAAAGTTAATAATTAATGAATTGAATGAAATGCCAATTAATGAAAATAATTTAAATGTTATACTTGGCTATAAATTGAATATAAGGAAACAAGTGTAGATATTGAACCAATTTATGAATTAGTATATAATTAATGATAATTGGATAAAAACAGTGTTATGTAAGCAATTATAACATTTGTTGGTTAATAATAACTTATAGGTGTAATTAAAAGTTAATGGTAACAATTATTGTATATTACCTATTTATTTAGCCTGTTAATTTAAATTGGAAATAAATTTCAATAAATGTAATTAGATATTATGTTAATGTAAATTAAGTTAATATTTGGAAATAAATTTAACTTTATTCATAAAATGATAATTGGGAATAAAAAGAATGGAAATCGAGATTTATTAATTTATTTGAATTTAAATTATAGTAATTGGATTTATTGCAAATAAATGAAATTAAATATTTAAATATTACGTTAATAGAGATTAAGATGAAATTTGAGAATATTAATGTAATAGATCATGAACCAATGTTAATTTCATCCATTTGATAATAATGGATTGAATAATAGGATGAAAGGTCAATTAAATAGAATTATTGAAAATTTAAATTATAATATCTGAATTTAATGAAATTGAAATTAAACACTGAAATTGATGAATTAATCAACTTTAAATTGACATCTAATTTTTTTTATATTATTGTAAGTGATTAAGAAATCAAAAATGATAGAAGTGGTAAATTATTAAAATTTAAACTGAAAAAGTGATTTAATTTATTTATTTAATAATTTATTTAATTAACTGAAATATAGCCATTTTGGTCACTGACTCGAATTTCGACGAAACTAGTTTCATCGAATCCGTAACAGTGAATTATTGTAAGATTTCAAGTTTTGTAACGATCGGACTTGTCGTTTGATCGTACGGACTCGAAACGCCTTGAAATCAATTTAATTGAAATCAATTTAATTGAAATCAATTGAAGTCGATTTGAAATAAGCTGATTTTATCATAACTTCTTCATACGATGGAATTAGGACTTGAAACATGTTCCATTGAGTTTAAAATTTTTGAAAACATCTATTTTGATATATGGGATGATCCATTTTCGTTCCGGAGACAGAACGGGCTTTTCGGGTCGGTTATCGTTCCAATTCAAACCAAATATTGTCCATCCATTCTACTTTCAGCTTTGTCTATAAATAACCTATTATAAACCCTAGTGTTCCTCATCTCAGTTTGTCTGCACGTACAATTTCATTTGTTCCTCTCTTTCCAATGGCAGACAAACCCTAATTCCCAATTTGCAAATTCAAAATCAAATCAAAATTTCAAACTCCACAAACTATATCAAATTTAAATCGATTCGAAGCTCTCGACGAACGTAGTTCACTGGTGCAGTTCATTCTTCAATTTGAACCACCATTTGACCAAAATTTGTCGAAGAACTGTAGCCGTTTGTTTTAGGGTTTCGGCAGTTAACGGTGGATCTGCGACTTTAAGATGATCGGGCTACAGCGTTGGAAAGATGGGGTCGAGAGGGTTCGAGTGGTGCTATTCGTTCATAGCCGGAGGTCACGAAATTGCCAGAAACTAGCGAACTATGGGTGGCGGCCGCGTTCGCCTCTGGTGGACCGGAAATGGTGGCGTCCGTGGTGTGGGGTCGGCTCAGCACGAGGAGGAGATTGGCGTTGGTCGATTAGAACGTAGGCCATCTGAGCAGCGGCGTTTGGGGCGAGTTCATGGCGGCTGGGTAGGTTTTAGGATGGGTGCAGTTGCGAAATCAACGGTGAAGGTATTGCTGATGTGTTTAATTTTTTTATTATTTAATTGATTATATAATATATCGTATAAATTCTAATAAGCATAACTTTCACATACGAGGTCCAATTCATGCGCGGTTCGATCCGTTGGGATCGTATCCAAATTCCTGACATTTTGACGTTGTTTTGGACGAATTCTGAGATCGTTCAGATTTTGGGCTTAAACTGGATTTAAATTCAATTTAAATTCAAAGGTGAGTGTTTTAACCCACTCACAACTTCTAAAATTTCTTATGTTTGTTAAATTAAATTTATGATGTGATTAGAAATTTATTTATGACTGTTTGGTTTATTTTAAAGCATCATCTCAGTTAATTTGAATTTATTTGAATTAAATCGTTATTTAATTTATTATTGAATATAAATATCCAGTTAAACACCTGTTATTGATTATCAGTTCTATATTGATATTTATTGATTGATTTGGATGATGTTTGTAATGGATGTTGATTGTTGATATTGGATGAATGGATGTTTTATTTTATATTGTTATAACTGCAAGTTCACTATGGGTTGAAATGATACATACCCGAATGATCAATAGATTAAGGAAAAATCGTTATGGATTGAAATGATAGACTCGAGCGATTTTATGGATTTTATTATTAATTCAGGATTGCAGTTTGAAATGGTATATATAACCGTAACATTTTAAATTGCGTATTAAAATGATAAATATCCATATCACTTGACCATAGGGTAGAGAATTATATACGGACACCGGATTGGTTAAATTTAATGATTTTGAACTTCTTAATTTTTGAATTAATTAAATGGTATCTTGAAATAAAATTTGATTTATGTAAATTGAATTATTATTGAAAAATCAAGTTTTATATTGAAATGTGAATTGGTTAAAAAGGAATTGCTTTAAGAAATTAAATAGAAAGTTAAAGTTTAACTTTTAAGTATAAATGAAATTCAGTTGAAATTAAGTTATTGAAGTTGTTTGAAAATACTTTGAAATATTTTGAAATTGGAGTAATCTGAATTAATATTTAAACATGGATTGAAACGATATGAAATTCAATAGTTTATTGAAATGTTAAATTGAAAGATTTGGAATTTGGTTTGTTGACTCGGAAATTGAAATTGGTCCAAATGTGTTGAAATGAAATGAATAGTTTAAATTGATATTAATTCCAAATTCATGTTTTAATATAAACTGCTTTAAAAATATATTATTTCAAAATTTCTAATTATTAAGATTTTCAAATATTAAACTATTTTAACCTGTATTAATTATATTAAATCATTTTAACCTATTTTAAACCATTTAATTTATTTAAACTAATTAACCTGTTTTAACTTATTTTAAATCTAATTAATATATTTTAAAGCTATTTAATCTATTTTAATTATATTTAATCTATTTTAAATCTATATTAACTATTTAAAACTATTTCTTCTAAATTCCAAACTAAGTAAAATGGATGGGTTTATATTCAAATTCTCGATTTTTTTGTGAATATGGTTAATGATGTTATAACCTAAGTTGGGATTTAAATAACGTATTTGGTTTAATATGATAGTTTGAAATGAGAGTTTAACCTATTTTGGAAATATGACTTTTGAAAGGAAATATAATTTCGAACTATGATTTCAAATGTGATATGATTTCAAAGGTGGGCATAAGGTGGCTAAAACAGGAGCAATCGATGGGCTAAGGTGGCTAAAACAAAAGCAATCGATGGGCTAAGTGAGGTCATTCCTCCGATGGGGCACATTCCATCGATACTATATTCTGACATTGCGATTTATTTGATGGTCACCCTCGATTTTTTGATTCGGGAGTGTGTTCCGAGGTGGGTGGTAGTAGCTGCTATGCGTTACCACCGTTCTGGAAGTGTAATTGGTATATCTACATTGGCATTGCCTAGTTGTGCCGTGTCACCTACCCTAACGCACCTTCTACGAGTTTTATTTATACCATACCTATGGGGTGCCCTCTGACGACGTCCAGTACGGGCGGGATTACGGTACTGTATAGACTATGGGAATATATAAAAATGTGTTAAGGTGGAAAATGTAACGCCTTAACGCTATTTTAATAGTTTATCTTATTGTAGACATATTATGATAGCGTATTGTACTACATAGTAGATAGTTTAACGGATCCTTAGGAGATGTGAATCCCGAACATCTCTTAAGTTACTACACTCACGTTAGAAACTGGATAAGAAATGTCAAACCCCGTAAACATCTCCGATGCTGTTTACACTCATATTTATTTACCGATCATTTAACTCACATAAGATCTTTTAGTTCTGACTCGAGTGTTTTGTTTTTTCAATACGCTCGGGTCAGCCTGAGCATTTCAGGATTTGAAGACCTTATTTCTGGAGGACGAAGACGAAGATTTGTACTACTATTATTTACTATATTTATTCCACTGCATTCATACTGTTCCGCTGCATTATTATTTGTTTGTCTTGATATGTGTAACTCTGATTCTGTATTGTATAAGTATAATCAAATGTTTTGTAAACAACTTCATGAACTGTTATTTGATTAATATATTTTGTCATTCCGCTGCGAGATTCTATTTTGTTTTTATTTCTTTCTCTTTTTCTTATTTACCCCAAATAACAATCCGTCCTTCTGTATGGTTTGAGTTGGCACGTGTGTCTACTTAAAGTGTACAAAAAGGCGGGATGTTACACTTAGTATATCATGGGCCTTCGGTTCTGCTGGATGATTTCCCTAACTAGAGAATTACTTTTAGCTCATTATCTCCTTCATATTCTATCTCTCCTCTATTAAAGTCACTAAGGAAGCTACTATTTACTATTCTAGGCTTTAGATCAGTAAAACCCTTGTACTAGTGACTCTTAAATCCATAATCAATAGAAATTATAGTGGACATAGGCCAGAATTTGCCGAACCACTCTAAAAGTATTGTTGTTCTTTTTATTTTTCATAGATTCTTTGCTAGATCTCAATATTTCAACAAAACTTTGGGTGTGGTGCCACTTTTAGTATCAACATTCTGGTGCTTTCACTAAGAATGGAGATTCTCAAGCATAGATCTAGCTTTCAATTTTGGATTTAAGCATCTAGAGGTTAGATATGGAAGATTTTCATTAAGGAAATTAGAGGATTAGCATAAAGGAATCAATGGACCCTAGAAGATCAGGAAGATCATCAGGAGTAGTGGCGAAGATGAAGGAAATTCTCATTACATGGAAGTTAGCAATCAGTAGGCATTGCAAGAACCATGTGCTCCTTCGGAGGTGGTTACCAGAGTGGAATTTGACAATAAGATATAGAAGTTGAATCAGAAGTTGGTTGATAGTAGAATGGCTCTAAAGAAAAGACGGATGCCAACATAGCACCACTGACCCTACAGCCCCAAAGAATAAGGAAGAGTAGGAAGGAGATTTCACATGTTGGATCTAAGGAGGAAAACTCATCTATTTTTGGTCAAAATAGGTGAGATGGCAAAAAAAAAGGAAAGGGCTACCGGAGCAGCAAAGGAGTTGCTAAAGGAAGTCGGAGGGTCCTTGCCAAAGAATTCAACTCGGTACTAACCAAAATCAGTTCGGTACCGAGAAGAATTTAGGCACTTTGAGGGGACAAGGAGCTGAGGCCGTGGACTTGTCTGATTCAGAGGATGATTTGTAGCATGATGGTGAGGATTATGAGCTTGATGTTGCTGCTAGTGATGTTGGAGTTCAAGCAATCGCAATGGAACCAATCAGACATCGACGGAAGATCAAAGGAGCGGTTCTCCCAAAGACTGGAGAGCCTAGACATCACTGCACAAACTAAGATCATTTGCAAAGCCAAACACTCACTGAAGCCCCTGATAGTTGACCTTTGGAGTACCATGCTAGCAAGGAGTATGTAGCAGACATGGTTAAATGGTTTGTGGAAGAAAGCAAATGAGGATTGGAGTTCCGCACCAAGCAAAACCTTGTTTATGGAGAATATTCTAAAGGAAGAGTTTCCCAAGAAGTTTTTGATGTAATAGGACTATGATCCTAAACAACACTTATTCAAGTATGAATGACACATGGATGGTACCAGAGCGACGAATGCAGTATAGTTTATGTGTTTTCCTATTTTCTTAGAAGGTGTCATGTTAATGTGGTTCACATGGCTTACGTCGAGATCAATATCGATGTTTGATGAGTTGGCTAAGAAATTCATGAAGCGGTTACGAATCCATGCAACTCGGCCTAAGGATGTGATATCCTTGTCGAGCCTTTCTCAAGGACCTAAGGATTCACTAAAAGGGTTCTTGAATCAATTTAACTTCGTAGTACGGAGATGAGTAATCCAAATAAAGATTTGGTCTTTATGACTTTCGTCTGGGGCATACTTCCGGATTTGAACTTTGGTAAATGGTAGAATATTAAAAAACTAACGACCATGGAGGAATTCCATTGGAAGACCAATAAATTTTTTTTGGAGGAAGCAATTCAGGTGTTTGGACAGACTAATGGTGGACAGTTGAAGGAAGTAATCCAGAGAAACTTGGCGATTAAACCAAACAGAGAAAGCTCTAGTAACGTAGTGGTTAATGTTGGAAATTCAAATGAATAGAAGAAAAGAATTAAGGCTTTGATGGAAGGTGGAATGAATCCAAAAAGTGCCTAAGGAATATAAGGCCTGATGAATATACACCCTGAATGATATGCTAGAAAATAAATACATTGTTATGCAAGGAACAGAGTGATATAAAAGGCTGCCAAGGAGGGAGGCAACTGAGGAGGAAAGGCGCTCAAAGAAGTACTGTCGTTCCATGAAACCCATGGACACAACATGAAGGAGTGCTGGCATTTGAGAGACTTTATTAAGGAATTAATAAGCAAGAAGAAGCTTCAACAATATGTGAGAGAGTCGCAGGATGGCGGTCAGAATGAAAGACCCCAAGGGCCATCTACCCTAGGGAATCGACCTAGACCTAGCGGAGAAAGGCACAGGTTCACTGTTGAAAGGTTAGTCCTGAATACCGTAACAGGAGGACCTTATCTAGTAGAGAAAAGATAGAAGGAAATATAATGGTGTGCGAGCTCGTTAAAGCATGTAACATAGGAAAGTTGCTTTTCCATGGCAGACAGAGCTCTGGCTAAGCAATAAAGGATGGTCATAAATGAATAGTTTTCAGGAATAGGGATGCAGATGGAGTCAAAGTGCCAACTTTCGACCCCATGGAGATAACGGCCGTTATCAGACTAACAATGGTACGTTGGGTCCTAGTGGATAGTGGAAGTTTTGTGAACATTCTAGTTAGGAGAACGTTTGGTTAAATAAAAATCAGTATGAAGGATGCCAAGGCCTGTAAAATCAACATCCAAGGATTTGCAGGCAAAGCGAAACAATCGATTGGGACAATTGATTTATTAGTTGAGTTAGGTGATGGAGATCGCAGAGCTATGCAGATCCAAATGTTTATTATAGTAGATGAGTATTCGATGTATAATGTCCTTTTAGGCTGATCGATCTTGGTTGATTTTAGAATAGTTCTGGCTCCTTGGTGCATGATGGTGAAGTTCCCCGTAGAGAATGAGGTTGGACCGATAAGAGGAGACTAGAGCACAAAAAGTGAATGCTATATATTGGAGTTAAGAGAAGAAAAACGAAGGGAGAAATGTAAGAATACGGAGAAGGCTCTCTACATTAAGAATTCGAATGCATAGCAATTAAAGCCCAAGTCCTAGCTCGAGAACCATAGCAGGTTCGATAAGTCTATGGATCCTAGGAAGAAGTCAGAGGAAGTGTAGGCGAACCGACTGTTGATGTTCTGGTCGATACAGATGATCCTTTACATACACTCAAAATTAGGTCTAAGCTCAGCATTAGACTAAGGAAGGAATTGGTTAATTTCCATCGAGGGAATTTGGACGTATTCGCTTTGACACATTCGGATATGTGTGGGATATAGCTGAAAGTAGCATGTCACATATTGAGTGTAGACCCAAAGTTTCCATCGGTAAAGTAGAAGAGACATAGTTTAGGTTCGAAGCAATCCACTATGCTAAAGTAGTAAGTGGATAAGCTGATGGTGAATGACTTTATTCGTGATGGTTTATACCCGAAATGGGTATCAAACCCCGTGTTGGTCAAGAAATCGAACAAAAAGTGGTGGACGTGTATTGATTATTCACATTTGAATAAAGCAAGCGTAAAGGATCCTTGCCTAGAATCGACTAACTGGTAGATGGGACTGTAGGACATGAGTTGCTCTCATTCATGGATGCCTATTCAGGATATAACTAGATACTGATGCATATATCAGATTAGGATCACACTAGTTTCATAATGGATTTGGGATTGTACTTTATCGAGAAATGTCGTTGAGTTTGAAGAATGCTGGAGCTACGCATCGAAGGTTGGTAAATTTTGTGATCGGGAATCAAATTGGGTGGACGATGAAATTGTATGTGGACAATATGCTAGTGAAGTCAAGGCTACGATGGAACCACTTAAATGATCTTTCAGAGATGTTTGAAGTTTTACGAAATTATGACAAGAGTTTAAATCCATTGAAATGTTCTTTTGGAGTCGCATCGGGAAAGTTTCTAGGATTTATTGTGAACACGAGGGGTATTAAAGCTAATTCAGAGCAGATTAACTTCTTGAGGAATGTAAGGGCCCCGACCTTACAACGCTTGAATGGGAAGACTGCTGCCTCGAGTCAGTTCATCTCAAAAGCAAAGGATAAGTGCATACTGTTCTTCGATTGCCCTCAAAAAGGTTAAGAAGAATTTTGAATGGAATCAAGACTATCAGAATGCTTTAGAGGAGTTGTGAAGGCACATGGAAACACCACCGGTTCTATTCAAATCGTTGGACAAAGAAGACTTGTTAGTCTATTTGGTAGTGTCACCTCACGCACTAAGCGCAGTACTAGTTCGCGAAGATGCAAGGGTTCAAAGGTCTATTTATTATATTAGCAACTAGTTTAAAGGAGCTAAAATGAGTTACCCAAAATTGGAGAAATTTTCCTATTGTTGATTGCATCAAGGAAGCTAAAGCTATATATTCAGGCTCATCCGATTAAAGTGCCGACGGATCAGCCCCTGAAGCAGGTGTAACCAGCCCGAGACTTCAAGGAGGTTGCTAAAGTGGAACACAGAGTTAAGTTAGTATGACATTACTTACCATCCGAGGGTAGCAATAAATGGGGAATCGTTGGCGGACTTTGTCATTGAGGTTACCGTGCGAGATGGTGAAAAAGAGGACGATATTGTCATACTTTCTCATTAGAAACTATTTGTGGATGGAACTTTGAACGAACATAGTTCAGGTATAGGAGTAGTACTCGTAACTTCGAAGGGACGATCGATTTGTTATACATTGAAGTTGGAATTTCCCGCAACCAACAATGAGGTTGAGTACGAGGCGTTAATAACTGGACTAAGGATAGCAAAGGAATAAGGGTTAAGGACGCTGCACATATTCAATTATTCCCAGTTAGTAGTTTGTCAAGTGGAAGGGATATTAGGATAAGGATGCAAGACTTGCTTCTTCCCCGGCGAAAGCGCTAGACATGTTGGATGATACAAAGCACTACACGATTACACACATCCATAGGAGGAGAACCCGACGGCTGATTCACTAGCTGAATTGGCCAGTTCAGGGGAAGCATTATGATGGGTTTGGTTCCAATGGATATTTTGACTACTCCAAGTATCGATTAAATGAATGTCAGTGGATTTTGAAGACCATGGAGGAAAAGGAGTCATTGATGACTTAATCAAGGAATATTTTCTCAAGGGAACTCTCCTGGGAGATAGGAATGAACGAAAGAAACTCCTTCGAAATGCGTCATAATGATGCAAGAAGGAGTGTTATACAGAAGAGGATTCTCTACTCTCTTGCTTAGGTTTATAACCAAGGATGAGGCTAGGAAAATCCTTATAGAAATCCATAAGGGTAGTTGTGTTAACTATACCGAGGGGCAAACTTTCGCAAAAAAGGTATTCCGCTAAAGATATTTCTGAACAACGGTAAATCAGGCTGCGGTTGAATACACTAAACGATGCGATTGTTGTCAAAGACTTGTAAAGATACCGAGATCCCCATCCATGAAACTTACGCAAATGGTTAGCCTGTAGCCATTTGCAGTTCGGCGAATAAATATTATTGGAGTGCTACCGATGGGAGAGGAGCTAAGTATGCAATATTTGTGGTGGATTACTTCACGAGGTGGGCCGAAGCGGAACCGCTTGCCATGATCACAATGGAAAAGGCAATCAACTTCATAACGAAGAACATCATATATAGATTATGAGTACCTCAAAATATTATAACGGACAACAGAACTCTATTTGAAAGAACCGAGTTTAAGGATTTTTGCAATCGGTACAAGCTCTAGAAGAGCTTTTTAGCAGCAGCATACCCACAAGCAAACAGACAAGTGGAGGCAGTAAACAAAATAATCAATTCCACTTTGAAAAAAATGTTAACAAAAGCAAAAGGTAACTGGGTCGATGAGCTCCCATTGTGATTAGAATATTTTCTATCAATTAGAAAATACCTAATTTTATCCTAATAAACCGCAAGTGCACAACATACAATTGTAAAACGTAGGCAAGTGGGTGATGAATCCACAGGGAAAACGAATAATTTCTATTTATTTAATCAAATTAAACCAAGAAGTTGAGAGAAGTTCTAAATTAAAGTGCAAAAAGAATAATAAAAGAGGAAACTACTAAGATTAAGGAATAATCTAAGGGAATAAATCCAATCTTCAGTTTAATCAAATAATAAAAGATAATTTCTACAATCCCTTTTTTGATAAATGGAGATGATTTATACATCTACTTTAAGTATGAAATATCAACCTAAATAGAGAAGTATAAATCATCAAATTTAAACATATAAACCGATCCACTTATTAGTTATTTAGAAAAAATTAATATATTTGATACAGAATCTATCTAAGCATGACCTATTAAGGTGTAAATAAATTATAGACAATCAAATTCAATTCTATGCCAAATATTATTAATAATTCCACGATTCATATATGTTGATAATTCTCTATTTAGCTTATTATTGATTTAAGCATAGCCTATTTAGGATAAACCAACATATGCTATCAAAAATACATGTATAAACATGAAAAGAAAAATATCTAAAGAAAAGTAAGATCCATAACAAGAGAATTGTAAAAGCATCTTTTGTTGATTTCAATTTAACTGGAAGCTTCATTATACCCTAAATTGAAGGGGACTAGCTCATAATGAAATATGAACAAAAAGAAATATAAAAAGGGAAAGAAGCCATTAAAGAAAATGAAAAGGAAGAAAAGAGACTAACTTTGTTTTCTAACTCCAAACAAAAGATTACAATCAAAAGGTTTAATGGATTCAATAGATACAATGAGGGTACATAGGTATTTATAGGGTGTTTTGCCTTAAGCCCCAAGCAATAAAAATATTTCCTTCCTAAAATACAAATAGGCCTTTTATCTTTTTTCCATGAGACGTAGCTTCTAATTGTAAATAGGAGTCTTCTATGGGCTTTAAACTTGTTTGATAAGAGGATTTTCACTTTGGGCTTTGTACACTTTTTGCCTTTGAAATCTCTTTCTTTTGCATCAAAAATCCAAGGCTTCAAATCATTCTTTTATGCACCAATTTCTTGTTCAAATCTTCAAATTAATTACATGTACCAATGAAGCTATCAACTTTTCAACTAAATATCCGCAAAACTAAATAAATAATTATAAAAAATATGCAGATAATTTTCTTAACAATAAAATATGCACAAAACACTTTTTCGCCCAAAATGAATGATGATTGAAAGAATTTTCATGAATTTGTAAAAACATGTAAAAATACCCTTCATGTAACTCTTATTTGCATGAACTAGATAAAATATGAGCATAAAAATGTATGCATTTACGTGTACATAAAATACCCCCACATTTATCTTTTTATTCATCCTCGAATAAACATAAAACTAGATAGGTCACACTTTCGTAGGAAACACGATTGAATTGAGCGTATGCAACAAGCCATTAAACTTGTAGGTGTCCCTAATAGGACGAGTGTTGTCTCGTGAGGGTTTACAACGGATACTACCCATAAAATCCAAATGCAAAATGCGATGTCCTAATCCAATGCGAATGAATGTAAATTTGTTTACAAATGAAGACTCTATTTATATTCAAATAAGTATGATATTGTAATGTGTACTTGTTTTAGTCAAAACAAGGAGTCAAAGTTTTTCAACTGATAAAGAATTTCTAACAGAAATCAAGTCTTCATCCCATTGGACGCTAGTTCAGTCAGGTGGAAACACAGTGCAACTATGAAATAAATTCTTTATTTGATTGTCAAAATTTGCAAAGTAATATCTCTAATTCCTTTTGTATAACAAGTTTAAACCAGTAAAATCAAAAGGACACTTATATTTCAATTACCACTCTCTCTTTATTTTAATCATTTATATAAAAGAATATTATTATTATTATTTACATACACCTAACTTGTGGACCAAGGTATACCACCCATGCACTGCCTTGAAGGCTTATGTGAGAGTAGGGACAGAGCTTGGCGAATTGTGCAAACCGACACTGACTAAGTCAGAAAAAGATCGGTAATCCTTAGGTGCCCAATCTCACAAAATGAGACCAAGGTATACCACTCATGCACTATCTTGCAGGCTTACGTTAGAGTTGGGAAAGAGCTTGGCGGGTTCACACCAACGCTAGATATACTAGACATGTTGGATACTCTTGGTTTATTATTTATTTATATGTTTTTTTAAAGAGACTTACGCAAAATCATCTCCACGTCACTTATAATTAAAGATTTAAAAATGTTAACGTATGTACTTTAGATCAATCACTCTTTAAAAAATGATTACAAATTAGAATAAACCTCATAGCCGTCGTCTGTGGGTCAACCTATATACAAATTCCACTATTATCACTTGTAAATCAAACTTTTCATTCTGGTTTCTATTAAAAACCAATTACTCACTAAAATTCTCATCAAATGACCTTAACTGTACACTTACTCTATCATTCTTATTCAACATACATCGATGTCATAAAACATATATATATATATATATATATATTTGAAAATGAAATTGCAAAAGATGATTTTTTTCCTTTGATGAAAAGTAAATGCATATGCAAAATTCCTCCATACCTGAATTTGACTGTGTCCTCACAGTCTTGACATGACATGTTATGTGCAAAGGAGAAGAATAAATAAATATTTACAAAAGAGGGTTAAACTTTCTTTAGATGTAGTGTGGCTCATGAAGTATCATGAGCTTCTCCTCTTGTTCGGTTGGCAGTTCCAAGTAAGGTTTCAACCGATGATTATTGACCTTGAAATTTGGTCCATCCCTAGGGTTTTCTACTTCTATAGCACCATGTGGAAAACAGAATGTACTATATACGGTCATGTCCGTCTAGATTTTAACTTCCAGGGAATAAATGTAGTCGAGAGTCATACAAAAGGACCTTTTGATTTGGCGAAAATGTTTTTCTTCAAATTGAATTATCATGGAACATTTCCGTCTTTTCCTTGTAAATTTTTGCATTCTCCTAAGCGTCGTTTCTCATCTCACCGACTCGTTGATTTGCAATTTTCTATGTTTACCTGCATTTTCCAAATCGAAATTTAAATTCTTTATTGCCCATAGTGCCTTATGTTCAAGTTCAACCGGCAAATGACATGGTTTTCCATATACTAATCTAAACAAGGACATCCCGAGATTAGTTTTAAATGCAGTTCTATAAGCCTAAAGTGCATCAATTGACTTTTGGGACTAATCTTTTCTTTTTTTGTTGACAGTTTTCTCCAAAAAAAAATTGATTTGTCTGTTTGATTGTAACATCCCCTATCTGGAGACCCGAAGCTAAGCGCTACAGATGCTGCAATCATCCATAGTATTAACATCCGGTGACCAAATACGGAAATGTTAAGGGTATCCATAATATCAGAAGCACATGAATATGGAACAAAATCACAGATTTCAAAAATAACATTTCTGATTACATTTCATAAAACATGTTTCATATCCAGATTACATAGTCCCAACGTTTTCCCAGGTTCTGATCAAATATAATTATTACATAAATACGACAAGAGCGACATATAAAGATGTCCCCTTGGTTGACCAGAGTACTAAATAGTCATAACTGACTTAGTACAACACAACGGAATAAAAACAAAACAACTCCTAAATATAGCTAAATTCAGCCACTCGTCTTTGGAAGCTTTATTCGTCCACCTACTAAAACTAAAAATCCTCAACCCTCAGCCTACTTAAATCAATTTTTGAGCACCCGAGAGTTTAAGGGGAAAAACATAAACTTCGAGTCAGATATAAAGCCTGGTGTGAATAATATTATACATCTCGGTTATTTGATATTAAGTGAGACCACGCCGCTTAGCGGAACGGGTTTCCCCTCACTAATATCCTTTTAAAACATATCTTTTGCAAATCTTAATCCTGCAACCAAAAATGGTTAAAACAATAAAGCAATATCATGTATACCAACAAATCAGGTAACAAATGGACTATCTGTCCGAACACTATAATTTTGCTTGGCTAACGGCTAACCTTTGGCTGACTCGGGTCTATCTGACAAAATACACAAATAATTTAACTTCTGTTAGATACTCCTCTTCTGGACGGTCTGTCCCTAACCTAATTCTCCCAGGGTCAACAAATCCTAATGGATTTGCGGGCTCACCAATAAAATATCTTTACTCTGTATATTCCTTTCCGTGTGTAATATCATTTTAGTCTTACCTGTGACAAAGCTCAACACACTGGAATTTTGGACTAAATTAGCTAGGGGCTAATAGCTAATGTATAGGGTGCGACCCTATATTAGTCCCATTTGGTATTCTAATATCCGAGTCATTTTACTTAGGGTCATCTGCCCATAAAATTTTCCTTGAAAATATTTCCTCTCAAATTGATTTAAACCATTAAATCATACTTTAAACAAAGAAAATATACTCTATGCTTTACTCAAATCACCTTTCCATGTTATATATACTTTACAAAAACTTTGTTGATGAAAACATTTAGCCATTGAAAGTACCCCTTTCGAATCCATTGAAAGTACCCCTTTTGATACAAGTAAAACCTTAAGCCAAAGGCCAAAACAACCCTTTCGAAACCCTTCATAATAAACCTTTCAAAACCATTGAAAAAAAATCACCTTCGAAAGCTTTAAATCCTTAGACATCCTATCTTTAAAACACTTAACATTGCCTTTCGAAAACATTAGAAACCTTCCTTTTAAACCTTTCGAAACCATTGGGGAATTACCCCTTCGAAACCTTTATTTAGACCTTTCAAAAGCATTAAAATCCTTTGTAAACATCAAACCTTTTGAAAGCATTTGGGTTTAAGTAAAACATGTGGAAACCTTTCAAAACCATTTAAAAACCTTTCCTTTTGAAACCTTAGGGTTTTACCTTCAACAGAACAAAAGGGTCATAAAACAACTAAGTCGAAAGCACTCTTTCGAAAGCAATTCCTAAGTAAAGAAGTGATGGTGTCGAAACCAACCCTTCGAAAGCATTGGAGAAGTGGCTAGGTTTTAAAAACAAAGTATACTTTCGAAACCATTTGCTTAGAAAGGTAGAAAGCGGCAGCAAGGGGTTTCAACCCCTTCGAAAGCATTTACTTAAAACAAAAGGCGCAACCTCATTCGAAACCATTCCTTTAAAACATTTTGACCCAGTCGAAAGCCAACCAAGTCGAAATAATTCCATTCGAAAACAAAGAAAGTGCATTTTCATTTGAGAGCAAAGTAAGGTTTGGACCCTGGAACCCATTGTCTCAACTCAGTACCTTTCGCGCATATCCAATTCAGTATGTACCAAATCTTTGATACTATATGCATTGGTTTCGATGGCGATGGAGGCGGAAGTACTCAATCAAAACCTAGGTGCCGAAAGTGGCGAAACATGTAAAAAGCATGTAAAATCTGATTTTTAGCTTTTTAAAGTAATCATTTCAACTAACTTGCCTTGTTTTTCAAAGTATTATTGGTTGCCAATTTTCTTTTCTAAAAGTTCTACCGAAATTTCAAAAACAAATAGTTTTATTTATTTACAAAATACCCCTACTCCTTTTTATAAATATATAAAACATTTAAGTCTCATACATTAAATAATTTTATATATTCATTAAAACACTTAGGAAAATTCTACAAAAATTCCAATAAATCATTTTAATATGTTTTCTAACATATATAAATTTCAGACCCAAAACATATATAATTTAGCCGTAAATTATTTTAAACCCAAATACCCATTTTCCTACCTAGAAAATTAATATAAATCCACATTAATTCAGAAAATTATGAAAATTCAAACCCATATCCAAATTACAATTTTTGATCCGAATCTAAAATCGCAAGGCATTTGGATGTCATTTAATCTGGTTTTCACATTAAAACATATCATAAAATCCATATGAAATATCATAAATCATCGACAAGCATATATATTTATTTCTAACAATCAAAACATGCAAAACCTTGCAAAATAATTCGAATTTAACCTAAAACCGAAAACAATTAGAAAATACGAGATGTAGTCATTATTCACCTTAGCTTTGAGATTAAGAAGTTGAGATTTTAGAATAGATTAGTGTTGATTTAGCTTCTTCCTTTATCTTATCTTCCTCTTATTCTTGCTTAATGGTGGCCGGCCTCTATTTTTAATTTTTATGATGAATGTGAAGAATGAACACGGCTTAAGGGTTTAGGGTATTAGAATGTGTCTTTTCCTATTTTGCCCCTTATCTATTTCATTCTAATTCATTTTAGTTTACTTATTAACAAGGCACGACTACCCCTTAGTTTATACAAATCTTAATCCCCTAATCATTATATTATTTTATTTGATTTAACCAATTAAATTTCCTAAATAATGTTACTAAAAATTAGGGTCGTTACATTGATACTTCAACTTAGCCGCAAGTCCGAGGATGAAAATGGGTGGATAACTTGTGTATTATTGAGTATTTCTTCATTAACGCTTCAAATGATCGATTGCAAAAATGTGTTCCATTATCGCTAATAATTGTGCGAGGTGTGCCAAACCTAGAAAAGATGTTTTCTTTCAAAAATTTCATAATAATTTTATGGTCATTAGTTTTAAATGGAATAACTTCTACCTATTTAGAAACGTAATCGGTAGGAAGAAGAATGTAGAGATTTCCAAACAAGTTAGGAAATGGTCCTATAAAGTCAATTTCCCATATATCAAAAATTTCGATTGTGACGACGGGAGTCAAAGGCATCATGTGTCTTCGAGATATTTTTCCTAACAACTAACAAAGATCACCGGCCTTTCAAAATTCGTATGCGTCTTTGAAGAGCGATGGCCAATAAAAGCCATATTGGAGCACCTTTTCAGCAGTTATCCTTGGCCCGAAATGACGACCACAAGCTTGGTCATGATAAAACGAAAGGACACTCTTGATTTTGCAATCAGGGATACAACATCAAATGATTTGGTCGGATAAATACTTAAACAAGTATGGATCATCTTAATAGAAGTATTTGACTTGGGAAAGAAATTTGTGCTTATCTGTTTCGACCAAAATGATGGAATTTCCTTAGTGACTAAATAGTTCACTATATCAGCATGCCATGAATAGATGGAAACCGAAAGGAGTTGTTCATCAGAAAAGTTCTAGTTGATTGGAAAAGAAAATGGTGCATTTGGAAGACACGACAAATGAACAGCAATGACATTGTCGGATCCTTTTTTGTCTTTGATCGTAAGGTCAAATTCTTGGAGTAAAAGGATCCAACAGATCAAATAAGACTTAGCATTCTTTTTAGCGAAAAGGTGCCTAAGTGTAGAGTGGTCAGTGTAGACCGTAATATGTGGGCCAATCAAATAAGGTCGGAAATTTTCAAGCGCAAAAACTATAGTTAGAAGCTCTTTCTCAGTGGTTGTGTAATTGAGTCGAGCATCGTTTAGAGTCACGCTAGCATAGTAGATGACGTGTAGGATTTTGTTGATGCATTGTTCCAGGGCAGCACGAACTGCAAAGTTAGAAGCGTCGCACATAATTTCAAAAGGAAGATCCTAATTGGCGAACAAATGATTGGACTGGAAATGAGTTCATTTTTAAGACGTTCGAATGAAGAGACACAATCAGAATCGAAATTTAAAGGAATGACTTTTCCTAAAAGAGTAGTCAAAGGTCGAGCGATTTTGTTAAAGCCTTTTACGATGCATTGGTAAAAGCAAGCGTGCCCAAGGAATGAATGATCCTTGATGGATTTGGGAATGGGTAGATTTACAATTACGTCAACTTTCGCTTTATCTACCTCAATGCCTTTGTTTGAAATGACATGCCGAGGACAATGCCATGTCTGACCATAAAATGGCATTTTTCCCAATTTAACATTAAGTGTTTTTCTTTGCATCGACTTAGAACCATATATAGGTGGTGTAAGCACTCGAAAAAAGAGTTTCCAAAGGTGGAAAAAATCATCCATAAACACTTCAAGAAACCGTTCGATCATGTCAGAAAAGATGCTGACCTTGCCTCTTTGGAAAGTAGCTGGAACGTTG
Source organism: Allium fistulosum (assembly GCA_030737815.1). Lineage (NCBI taxonomy): Eukaryota > Viridiplantae > Streptophyta > Magnoliopsida > Asparagales > Amaryllidaceae > Allium > Allium fistulosum. Next base: position 1,146,429,981 of record CM060902.1, read on the forward strand.
CAAAGGCCGAATGGCATACATCGATATGCAAAGGTTCCAAAAGGATATGTAAAAATTGTTTTCTCTTGATCTTCAGGAGCGATTGGAATTTGGTGATAGCCAGAATAACCATCAAGGAAACTAATGCCGACTAAACATTCGAGCATTTGGTCGATGAAATGGAGGAGGAAATGGTCTTTACATGTTGTTGCATTTAATTTTTGATAACCACTACAAACACTCCAACCCATTTGAGTACGAGTTGGAATAAGCTCATCAGCATCATTCTTGATAACGGTAAACCTGGACTTTTTAGGCATGACATGAACTGGGCTAACCCATGAACTATCAGAATAGGGGTATATGATACCGTTATCAAGAAGCTTAAGAATTTCATCTCGAACTACATCCTTCATTTTTGGGTTAAGCTTTCATTGTGCATCACGAATAGGCTTGGCTTCGTCAACTAAGTGGATGAGATGTTGAACAAGAGCGACACTAATTCACTTTATGTCGGTAATCGACCATCCAATCACTTCTTTGTTTTTCGACAAAATTGAAAGAAGGGAGGCCTCTAAATCAAGAGAAAGATATGAAGAGATTATTATAGGAAACGTTTCACTGTCACCTAAGTATGCTCACTCAAAGAGTTCGGTTGAAGTTCTGACTCAACCGTTAGGGGTTTTGATGGAAGTTGTTTGTACCAAAAATGGGCACAACACTCTTCGGGAGTTATTTGAAGAGATAAAGTGAAGATTGTAAATGTAAAACAGAGGTTATCTAACAAAAACTCCAACAAACAGAAATGTAAAATGCACAGACAAGCAATTTAGAGTGATTCGGTGTAACGCCTACGTCCACTATGGAGTTTTGATGATTTTATTGATTCTCTTTCAATGATTACAAGCGATTACAGCAAACAACAGCGGATTACAGATTAGAATTCGAAATTGACAGCATAAGTTGGATGCAAATCTTAATCCGACAGAGTCTGGATGATTCAGAGGAAAAAACCCTCCCTTCTGTTAGTTCTGGGGCTCTATTTATAGGCGTAGGAAGCTCAGATCTCGCTCAAACTCCGGGAGACTTGGTCTGGCACGTGAGGGGATGCACTCGACTGTTTCCAGAAAGTTTGGCCTCGATCTGCGATCGATACGAATACATTTCGTATCGATCAAGATGATGTCCAATTAAGCTAAAATTTGGTGGAGACCTTCTTTAGTGTGCATGCAAGCTTCCCTTAAAATTTCATTGGATTTGGATTAGTAGATCACGAGATATGGTCGATACGAACTGAGATTTCTCGAAGGTTGTCTGGTTCGTCTCCATGACTTCGACTCCATCCCTTCGTATCGATGGCTGCACGTGCTCTCAAGATGAGGTGGCGCGCACGCTTCGCCTCGATCCGGTCTTCACTCCGAGTCGACTCCATATATCTCGGCACGTTCGCATCGAAGGATGACACGTCATCTTGGTTTGATGGCCTGATGGATTCGAATAAAGCGATGGTCGATGGATACGAACAACTCTTTCTCCCATGGATAAGAAGAATAGTGGCCTCGATGGATACGATACACATCACCTGTTGATGGGTTTGAACCTATGTCGATGCGAACTCGATGGGTTCGAATGAAGGAGATCCGATGGATGCGAAACAGACGTTGGCTGATGGATACGAGGTGCTTCAACTGCTGATGTGTACGAATTCCATCGATACGAGCTCGATGGATTCGAATGAAACCGAGTCAAACCTGGGTACTTTGATGGATGCGAAGTTGATCGATACGAATCCTGATCGACTCGAATTAGAGCTTCGGTGATGGATACGACACCACCCAGAGCGATGGATACGAAATCTGGGCTTCTCCCTTCAATTTGAATCGATCATAACTTGAGCATGTGGATCCGGATTGTCTTGATACTTGGAACGTTGGCTTCCTTTGTTCTCCTAGTCATGTCTTATCATTTGTAGCTCGATCCGGACTTGGAAAAAATTCATCGATATCCATAATGAACCTGTGCACACCTGATATTATGGATGATTGACCTTAAGTGTGTAACCAGTTCCTTGATATCTCGGCCTTGCCAAAAGGCAGGATAACATTTGCCCCCCAAAGTACGTCTTGTGGAAACATGACGTGCTTTGAAAAGTTGCGATTTCTCTCTGAACGATTATCGTATTTCTTGTTGAAAGTCGTACCCTGCATTGCTGTAGCTGCCTGCCGTGTAATAATGACTAGTTGACTCTTGTTATGTTCACGAATCATTGCTAGTGTGGTTTGTTATCGAATTTCATATCGACTCTCTCCTGAATTGATGTAGGAGTTTGAATTACAACAACGATCGTTACTTGTTTTAAGAGGTTCCTTCGTATCGATCCTCTCCTGAATCGATATGGAAGGTTGGAAGGTTGACCTCGCATCGATAAATGTAGGATTTGGAACCAGCGAAACGCTCGCCATTTCGTATCGATGGTCAGTAACTCCAATGAGTCTTCGTTGTGTCATTCGTACCGATGCTATCGTTTAAGGTATGATGGACACGATATCGCCTTTCGTATTGACATGTGGTGGACGGAGTTGCGAACTCGCTGATACGAATAAGGGCTTCGAATCGATGCGCTCACTGTCCATTTCGAATCGATGGGAATCCCGGTTAGATGGATACGAATCAGAGCGTTTCAACTCGATTCGTGGGGTCAACCGGTTGCGACCGGTCGCGTGGACTGGGAGTCGAATCGACCCAGTTTTCCCCTAGGCTCCATATAAATACTCTGGACTTCGCCATTTTTTTTTCTTTTACTCTTTTCACTGCCGCCTCCTACTCTTCGCTTCGATTTGGGAAAGAAGAAAACCTGCAACCTATTCTCGAATCGACCAGATTTGTTCTTCCAATTCTTCGAATTTCACCCTCAATTTAGGTAATTAACCATAAATCTAAACAACGAATCTATCTCAGATCCACTTCCTCTTCATCGATCATCGATTCTGGTAGTTGGCAAAACCAGATCTGGGCCAAAGCTTGGTTGTAAACGACTATAGCAACGTTCCGATGGATTGAGGAAGAACGAGTGGGAAAAACAAGAAAGTTGGATCAATCTGGGGCTTGCGTTCGAATCGATGAAGGCAGTGACATTACTTCCTGGATCTAGTATCGATAAAAGTGATTTTTCAGTGGAGATGAAGCGGTTCGTATCGATAGCCATGGAGATGGATCGTACCGTCATAAAGTAATCGATATGAAAAATTAGTAAATGATCGCTCTGGAGTCCTTAGCTTTAGATCGATACGAACTTTGCCATTATGATCGATACGAGCTATCGATATTAAGCTAGGGTCTTCTCGATTGGTACGAACCAAGCCACCAATGATCGATACGAAATCGTCTCATCTTGATCGATACGAACTCAGCCCCCGATGATCGATTCGAAACACGATGTTTGGCATCAGTTCGAACTTGTAACCTGATGGATTCGAATGAGTCTTTCAGGATCGATTATAACTTTCCCTTCGATGGATGCAAAATTTCGAGCACTTGAAAACACGATTCCGATGAACTTCATTCCTGCATATCTAGATTTGATAATAAAACTACACACCTGATTTCTACGAGCTCCTGCTTTGCATAATCGAACTTGATCACAGCACTGCACACCTGACTGCCTTTTGAAGCTCGTAGATGGAACTGTAACCTAACAAAGTATAACGAACTTTAATCTGAATCGAATGTCAGTATCTGGATGGCGCAGTTGTGACGGTCAGCGATGACGGTCATTTCCAGCCTGATTCTCAGAGTTTTGTTGTTCACACACTTAGGCTTATTTCATAGAAATTTATTTGTTCAAGTTATGCATAACACTTGCACTGCACAACATATCCATACACTTTACACTGGGGAATGCACGGGCTTTTTATCGTCTAATGATGATTTCTCGTGAGTTAGCTAGCCATGGAACCGTCAAGTTCACAGCAGTAAGAAACTCCCAGACTTGAGATCCCGGACATCGAGGCCGAAGTCATCGGTCCAGCTCCGGACGAGTTACCTGACGCGTCCTTCATCAATAGTCCACCCGATTCTGTTTCGTCCAATATCTCTGAAGATATGCTAGGGAGAATATGCTTGAGGCACGGCCTGTCGTTGGACGATGTAATGTTGCCGGGGCCGAATGACAGACCGCATAATCCCTCGGAGGGGTTTACTGCTTTCAACCGACATGCATGCGCAGCCGGTACACTTCCTCCGTTCAACGATTATATAAGAGAAGTGTTGTCTTATCTGGATATTGCTCCGTCTCAGTTACATCCGAATGGATATGCTTCACTCAATGGCATATTCATCGCATTTATGGAATACCTCTACCGACCTCCCCGTCTGACCGAGATAAGATACCTATTCAACTTCAAAAGCCGAACGGACAGCCCATCTTTTACATTCTTGGAGTCTGTAAGAAACTGCCAAGTTGTCACAGGGTCGTGGACTAGGCTGAGCTACTTCAAGTCGGAGTGGTTCTATGTCCGATGTCCTTCGGGGTTTGCCAGAAGATGGCTGTTCAGACGTGAGTATTGTCTTTTTCCCAAGTAATTGACAGGGCAATTTTCGAATGAAATTAAACTCATGTCTTCTACTCTTTTTCTTTCAGCAATAATCCAGCGGCCCGAGGGTGGCTACTATAAAGAGATAGTTCGGGTCCTTCAAGAGATTCCTAGCGAAGAAAGGAATATTGAACTGCTACTGACGGACCGGAATCTCAGAGTTCTTGGGTTGATTGGGCGGAGGCAGAGCATAAGGCTTGATGGCGCACTGAAGACTGTCTCCATAGAGAAAGTCAAGCGGAAAAAACTCAAAGTCATAGTAATCGAGGAACCTGACTCCGAAAGAACTCATACTGATGAGGAGCCGCCGGTCGAGCCTGCTGGGGCAACCCCGAATTCTGATGAAAAAAGAAAAGGCAAGGCAGCGGCCTTTAAATAACCCAAATCCAGGAGGCGGAAGTCTGTGGTTTTACACCGCCATTTCCAACAGTTAGAATCTCGGATGCACCCTCCCTGCAAACCGAAAATCAATTTGAAGGGCTTGCCGACCTTCCGATTCCGGATATTGCATCCGAACAACATGACACTAACTTGGATGAACTGCAACATACATTCGATGTTAGCGAATCTCTTCCCACTAGTGCGATCGACATTCCTGGTTGTTCCGGGGGGTTACACATCCACACACTCTTCACGGCATAACACAGTTTCCTAACCATAAACAGCATATCACGAATGGTTGTTAACTTTCCTTGTTTTAAATTTCAGGTACGATGTTTGGACGAGGTACCGTGCTGAGCAGCCTGCGCAACAAACGTCGATATTACGAGCCAAGTCGGAGAGAGGGAGAGAGGGATTATGATTCCGGGCATTCAGGTCAGGAGAGGTCCGACAGAGACAGGGGATACGTGCATCGATCCCGATCTCGCTCTCCTCCTCCCAGGACTTCTGCACCGCCCACGGTAACAGCTGCTCGTCCCCCTAAAACTTCACGACCTAGGCTGCCTCCTCAAGCTCCAAGGTCCGATCTTCCGCGCGGCACTGAAATAGCTACTTCCTCATCCACTGCACCGGGCAGAACTGATTCGAACGGGGAAGGAGCACTTAAACTGGCATAGATGAGGAAGGAGTTTCCCGACATCTGTTTTGATGACTATGTCTTTCCTCCGCATCTGAAGAGGATTCCGCCAACAGCCGAAGGCACTATTCATGATTACATTGCGGATATCTTCTTTCAGTACAAAGAGTGGGCAAGAGCCGCGAGGAAAGCATCTAAAGTGGCATTCGACAGGGGTGTCGAAATTGAGAAGCTTAAGAAGGCGTTGGGTCAAAATGACCGAATCATGAAGGCGCTCAACGCGGAGGCTGAGTCTTCCCGTAAATCTGAAATGGAGGCCTTGAAAAAGGTTGACGAAGCAAACTCCACCATGGCCAGGATGAAAAAAGAGTACTATACTGCCATCGAAGACATGGGCCATAGGAACACCACCATTACCACCGAGAGGGACGCCGCTCTTAAGGAGCTTAATGAACTGAAATTAAAGTTCTCCGAAATGGCGAAGGAGAAAGATGCAGCTAATGTCTCTGCGCAGGAGGCCTGTGATCAGGCGGTGGCGCTCCGAGAGGAGAAGGAAGCGGCCATGAAACAGGCTCGCGAAGTTGAAGCTGGGGTTGATGAGAAGGTACGGCAGGCGGAGGCCAGGATTGAGGCTGAGGTACAAGAGCTACTTGTCACTTACAATGCCAATGTGCTAAGGCACCGGGATCTGACATGGCTCGACGACTATCCAACACATCTCTATAACGCTTGGAATATGTTGGTCGAGGAAGAGAAGTCTGGACATCCCGATGAAGGCATCGATGAATTCGAGCTGGAGAACCGCATTCTTAATGATGACGAAAAGAAAGTTCTCCATGGCTCCATGATTTCTCATGAGAAGGAGAGGCTTGGCGCCCAATCTCAGGAAATTGGAGAAAGCTCTGGTGCTGAGCACCGTATCACAAGTTCTGAGATTGTCGTGTCATCTCAATCTGAGCCAACTACGACGATCGACTCCCAGCCTATACCGGCATATGATCCAGACCGACCACATTTATCTCCTATTAAGGAGCATTCCTCCGAAGCCGTCCAAACGACCCTGACCCAAACCGAGGAAGGTACTCTGAACTAATCCCTTGTTCATTTGGGGTGAAGAATGCGTATGGAAGTGTATACTAACAGACGTTTCCTTTCTTTGATCAGTGATTGGAGTTGCACCAGCGGCGCCTTCCGTAGCCCAGGAATCATGTCAAGTGCCAGAGGCCATCATTTCTGAGGCAACTTCTGTTGTGACAACAGTGCCGGTGGAAGTAACACAGGGGAGCTCACTCTCTTTCGATGAACATATGATAAACGAGCTCCTTGGCCGACAGAGTGATCCCTTTGCAGACCTATCATTCAGCCTTGGCGGATTCTCGTCTACTACTGATATTTCAACCCAGGCTGTTACGGCACATGGTGAGGCCAGAGCGCAGCGAGAAGCAAGGGTGTTGGCCGAAATCAACGCTGAGATGGCGGCAGCTGCGCATGGTGGCAGCGCGGATGGCGGAGCAGCAGCACATTGTCCCACCCCTCTTATGATTGTATCTCCTAGGGGCACGCTCACTGATACTAGTGCGTCGGTCCCGCCTCCGGCTACGGATTCTGTTCCTCCAACTCCTCCTGCGGGAAGCATTCCCATAGAGTCCAGCTTGGACGAGGACGTCAACATCATGCCTTCATCCGAGGGGAGCCTGCCTAGGGAGAAAAGTTCTAAACGAAAGAGTACTAGTGGCTCTAGTAGCTCCTCGAGGAAGAAGAAGTTGAGGAAGTAGAAAGATTAGACACTCTTTTTAGGCATACTTTCCTTTTTTTTTTGGCAGTCAGGGATTTTGTTACTTTTTCTTTTTTCCCTTTTGTAGGCCGTGTTTAGATGCGGGTTCGGCCCCTGCTAGTAGTAACATTTTGGAAAGGCTCGTGTATGAACCATTGCTTTTGATTTAGTTGAAATAAAATTTTGCCTTCTAGTTTCGGCTTATGTTCCTTTCATGCTTGAATACTGCAGTGTTCGAACTTCGGTCCGGTGTACTTGCATTATTTTTATGTTCAAGCATAGCTTGTTTTATCTGCCAAATCTGCCCCCAAGTTCCGGGGTTAAGTTATGATGATCAGCTTGTGATCGCATTGAGTGAGGGTCGAACGTGCGGGCTACACTAACTTCCTCATGAATAATGTCATCCACACTCTGGGGATTCAAGTCATCTCATGAACGGTTGTTCACGTTCTGGGGACTTTAAGATTGACGTTAGTACTTCGACTCATATCCTGGGGAATTTGAGTTAGCGTTCACACTCTGACTCGCGCTTCGGGAGTTCGAAGTGGACTGATTATACTTCGCTTCGCACGCTGGGAAAACGGAGTTGGCTATTTGTTCTCCGTTTCGCACTCTGGGAATACGAAGTTGAATGTTTATACTCCGTTTCACACTCTGGGAATACGGAGTCGAATGTTTATACTCCATTTCGCACTCTGGGAATACGGAGTTGAATGTTTATACTCCGTTTCGCACTCTGGGAATACGGAGTCAAATGTTTATACTCCGTCTCGCACTCTGGGAGTATGGAGTTGGATGTTTATACTCCGTCTCGCACTCTGGGAGTACAGAGTTGGATGTTTATACTCCGTTTCGCACTCTGGGAGTACGGAGTTGGATGTTTATACTCCGTTTCGCACTCTGGGAATACGGAGTCAAGTGTTTATACTCCGTCTCGCGCTCTGGGAGTACGGAGTTGGATGTTTATACTCCGTTTTGCACTCTGGGAATACGGAGTTGGATATAGGATTGTCGTGTGTCAATCCTACCGATATTGGTGTAATGGCTTGCCCCGAGCTCGGGTTTCACTTAGCAAGTGGCCGGTCGTATCACAGCCACTCTCCATTTGAATAAGTCCCATTGCGTGATGGGATTTAGCTCTTCGTGCATCGTGATGTCGTATATCGTACTTAATGAATCACAGCTCTGGCTTGAAGAGGTGGCATTTTATTGCTGAAATAAGAAAATGTGGCAAAGTCAGTTGCCTTATTACAAAATTCAAATTTCAAAATGCAGAAACAAATTGCTAAATAGAATGAAATAAATAAAGCCTGTCATGTGTAATAGCGATGGAGACTTTCGCTGTTCCAAGCACTTGGCAAATCGAGACCGTCAACGGTCGACAGCTTGAATGTGCCATCTCCGAGTCTTTGTGTAATCACATATGGTCCTCCCCAGTTCGGCTTCATGTGTGAAGGAACTGGGTAGATTCTCTTGAGCACGAGGTCGCCAAGTTCAAAGGTTCGGGGTCGAACTTTGGTGTTGTACAGTCGGGCGACCCGACTTCGATATGCGGCTGCTCTCAAATCAGCCTCTTCCCGTTTTTCATCCAACAGATCAAAAGATTCGGCCAGTAGTACAGCGTTCGTTTTCGGATCATAGTAAGTCACGCGATGAGAAAATACTTCCGTCTCGACCGGAATAACAACCTCTGAGCCATAAGATAGGGAAAACGGAGTGTGTCCGGTCGCGGTTTTGTGAGTCGTTCGATAGGCCCATAACGCCATAGGAAGTTCATCGACCCATTTGCCCCCGGCCTTTTCCAGTCGTTTCTTCAGGATGGATTTTATAACTTTATTGACAGCTTCAACCTGTCCATTCGCCTGGGGGTGTGCGACAGCCGAGAACTTTTTATGGATATGAAACCGTTGACAGAAATTCTTGAATTCCGTACTTTCGAATTGGGCTCCGTTATCAGTGATGATGGTATGCGGGAGTCCAAATCGACAGATAATGTTGCGAACCACGAAATTTATCACTTTCTTTGTCGTAATGGTTGCAAGGGCTTCGGCCTCAGCCCACTTTTTAAAGTAGTCAACGGCAACGATGGCGTATTTCGCACCGCCTTTCGCCAAAGTAGAGCGCCAATGTTATTGATGCCCCACATTGCGAATGGCCAGGGACTGACCATTTGGGTTATCTCGGTAGGCGGGGCTCTTGGAATTCGGGCATGTATCTGGCATTTATCACACTTTCTGGCATAGTTCGCCGCATCTCGGTTCACTGTCGGCCAGTAATACCCATATCGGAGTATCTTCTTAGCGAGAGCTTGCCCTCCGGTATGATCACCACACTCTCCTTCGTGCACGTCATGTAACACTCGTTTGATTTCCTCGTGGGCGATACATCGGAGGAGGGGAACAGAATAACCTCTCTTGTACAAGACTCGGTTCTGGATAACGAATCGTGAAGCTTTCCATAAAATTTGTCTCTTCTCATTTCTATGCTCAGGCAACGTCCCACTCTCAATGTAATTTCGATACGGAGTCATCCAAGACTCTCTGCTAGGAGCGGTTTCAAACACAAAGGTCATTTCTATCCGATCGATGCTTGGGAAGGATAGAGTTTCGACGGGGACAAGTCCCATCTGCTGTGCTTCACCTGTGCTGGCTAACTTTGCTAATGAATCGGCTCTCTGATTGCGTTCCCGTGGTATATAATAAATGGCATAATAATCAAATTGATTCAGTATTTCCTGAACTCGGGCCAAGTAGGTAGCCAGCCTTCGATCCCTTGCTTGATACTCTCCCCGTACTTGACACACAACTAACTGTGAATCGCAGTAAATTTCCACAGCGATAATTCTCAAATCTCTGGCAAGTTTTAGGCCGGTCAAGAGGGCTTCATATTCAGCTTCATTATTAGTCGCACGAAAATCGAACTTCAAAGCATAACATATGGATCGGCCCTAGGGAGTCTCAAGTACAACCCCAGCGCCCGAACACCGGTCGTTTGACGCACCGTCAGTATACAGCTTCCAGATGTATTCGGGGGATTCACTGGTCTCGGGCAAGTCTTCTGGAACGGTAAATTCAACTATGAAATCTGCCAGGACTTGTCCTTGAATGGCTCTCCGCGGAGCGTATGTAATATCAAATTGGCTTAGTTCAATGTTCCATTTGAGTAACCTACCAGACGTCTCAGGCCGCATGAGGACCTGTCGTAACGGCTGGTCGGTGTACACAGTAAGAGGATGAGCCTGGAAGTAAGGGCGGAGCTTTCTCGAGGCAATGACCAAGCAATAGGTCAGTTTCTCCAGTCTCGGATAATTTCTTTCAGCTCCTGTTAGCCGCTTACTAACATAGTAGATCGGGTTTTGCACTTTGTCTTCCTCCCGAACTAGAGCAGCACTAATCGCATGTTCTGATACTGCCAGGTAGAGGTATAATTGCTCGTGGTCAACTGGTTTTGACAAGATCGGAGGTGTGGAAAGATGTTGAACTAGTGATCGAAATGCGCCTTCACACTCCGTGGTCCATTCAAAGTTTCGCCTTCCCTTCCGGATCAGATCGAAGAAAGGAATGCATTTGTCGGTGGACTTTGAAATGAACCTGCTCAATGCTGCGACCTTTCCGTTGAGACTCTGGACTTGCTTTATGGTTCTAGGGGTTTGCAAATTTCTTATCGCCTAGATTTTCTCAGGATTCGCTTCTATCCCTCGAGCATTGACAATAAACCCAAGGAACTTTCCGGACGCGACGCCGAAGTGGCACTTCAATGGGTTGAGCTTCATTCCATACTCTCGAAGGATGCTGAACATCGAATTTAAATCTCTGACGTGATCCGTGGAAAATCGAGACTTCACCAGCATGTCATCCACGTAGACCTCCATGGTCTTCCCGATCTGATCGGCGAACATCCGGTTGACTAAGCGTTGGTATGTTGCTCCGGCGTTCTTTAGACCAAATGGCATGACTTTGTAACAGTAGAGTCCCAGATCGGTTACGAAGCTGGTATGTTCTTGGTCAGGCAGATGCATGGGGATTTGATTGTAACTAGAGTAAGCATCCATAAAAGATAATAATTCGTGTCCGGTCGTCGAGTCTACGAGCTGGTCAATCCGAGGAAGTGGGAAGCTATCTTTTGGACAAGCCTTGTTTAAGTCAGAGTAATCGACACAAGTTCTCCATTTCCCGTTTGGTTTTCGAACTAGCACGGGGTTGGATACCCATTCTGGGTACAAAGCATCTCGAATAAACCCATTCGACTGTAATTTATCAACCTCCTCCTTAAGGGCGGCAGATCTCTCTGGATCCATATCGCGCCTTTTCTGCTTGACCGGGACATGTCGCGGATCTATATTCAGGGAGTGACTAGCAATGCTCGGCGAGATTCCGCACATGTCAGAGTGTGTCCAGGCGAAGACGTCGAGATTCGCCCGGAGAAATTCGACCAATTCCTGCTGCGTCTGCTTGCTCAATTGAGACCCAACTTTCAGCATCTTTGAATCATCATCCTCACTGATTGGGACGTCCACAGTCAGTTTGGCCGGAAAAGCTTGACTCTCCGTAGATTCGTCTTTATCCTCATTGTCCCTAGGGTCAAGGTCTTTCAGGAGTTGGTCGTGGTGCCCGGACCGAGGCCCAAGCATCAATTGTCAATTATCAATAGAACGGACGCAGAGAGATTCCTCTACGCCCTTTCCTTTTCCTTTGCGTTATGCCCCGCGCAGCTCGGCAACATAACAGGCCCTTCCCGTGGCCTGATCTCCTTGAACGACTCCAATCCCATGGTCGGTGGGGAACTTCAGAGTCAAACACTAAGGGGCGATGGCTGCCCTGAACTCGGCTAGGGCCGGTCGGCCCAGAAACGCATTATAAGGCGAATCAATCTCTAAAACAACAAATTGTAAAATCCGGACTCTCCGACGTTCTCCAACCCCCAACTCAACCGGTAGCTCAGTCACTCCAATGGGTATTGTGGCACTCCCGTTGAAACCGTGGATTCGGGACAGACAAGGTTTCAAATCCTTGGCCTCCATTTTCATTAAGTCGTAAGCCCGTTTAAGCAATATATTCACAGAGCTTCCACTGTCAACCAGGATCCTCTTCATCCAAGCAGGACCCACCTGGGCAGATATGACTAGTGGGTCGATTGTAGGGGCTTCGACCCTATCAGCGTCTCGGCTCCTGAACACGATATCATCAGATATTATCTTTTGTTGCTTAACCGGGGTTCCGTCTTCGCAATTACTACAACACTCGAAGTCCGCATGCTTGATAGAACTAGCATACGACTCCATTTCCCCCCAGCTTCTGTCTGCCGGATGGGGACCCCCACTTATTGTGTTAATAATCAACCTCCCGCCCACACGGGCGGGTTCCTCCTATCTTTCCTGATTCTGTGAACGATTCTGATTTGAAGGACCCGCTCCACCAGACTGCGGCGCCCGTACAAACTGATCCAACCTCCTTTCTCTGATCAACTTTTCGATGAGGTCCTGTAAATGTCGGCACTCATTGGTATTGTGGCCGTAGCTTTCATGGAATCTACAGAACTTCCCTGTCTGAACCTACCTCTCCGATGAGGGCTTCGGAGCAGGCTTCTTATACTGTACAGTGTTGCAAGTCTGTAAGTATACGTTTTCCAATGACGTGTTTAACGGTGTATAATTGTCAAACATTTGAGCCCTACGTCATGGACCTCGGTTCTGATCTCTTTTCTTATCCTGGCTATTGCTTCCTCTCGGTTGGGCTTGCTTGTTCTGTATGTTCAGTTGAACTTTTCCGGAACTCTCGCCAGACTGTTTAACTGCTACATTACTCTGTATTCCCTCAATACTGGGCCTCGCATCGTCCTGCTTCCTAGACTGTTTTGCGTCCTCTTTCCGCAAGAATTGAGCGGCTTTGGAGTAAAAACGGTCCAACGATGCGGGCGGTTTTCCGGCTAGCCAGTTCCCAAATTCAGAATCAGGATCAATCCCCTTGGTCAAGGCCATCAAGATTGAGTTATCGTTATGATTGGTGATCTCAACACACGCTGCGTGGAACCTCTCCAGGTAACTCCTGAGCGTTTCTCCATGAGCTTGAGTGACACTGGACAGGGTATTAACGTCTTTTGGTCTAGCAACATGCATGCGAAACTGTTCTACAAACCTCTTGGCCAATTAATCGAATGAAGAAATGGATCTAGGTGGTAGGCGTGTAAACCACATTGTCGCGATTCCTCCCAGAGAGATGGGGAAACTTCGACACTTCACTGCATCGTCAGCCCTAGCAGCACTCATCGACCATTCATATTTCAGAATATGTTAGTTGGGGTCACTATTTCCTTCATACATTGGGAGAGTTGGCATTCTGAATCGTCTAGGGGGTTCAGCGTGTAACACTTCGTCTGTGAAAGGGGTATGACTACGAGAGATTCCCCAATCATCATTAGTGAGCCCCTGACTCTCGCGTATCATCTGACGTATCATGGTTGATATGTCTGACACCGGCAAATTCTGGGCATGCTGAGCTAAGGTGTGGTCGGGTTCCACAGTGCAAGTCTGGACCGGGCGCTGTCGACGGTCTGTGTCTCGCCTCCTTGGCTCAGCGTCTTCTGGGACATATGGTTCAAGAGTATGTCCGCGCTGCTGATTATTCGGCTCTGACTGATTCCGGGTATCAACCCTTGTCTCTACCGCGGCGGTTGTAGCGCGGTTGTCTGTGGTGTACTGTGGAGCAGTGCCTCCTCGTGTCGAGGGTCCTGTTTGAAAGCTGGTCGACGGTCCTGCTCTCAATTGTCTGACGGTCAAGGCGGGTTGATATCCCGCAGTTTGAGCGTGACTCTCCTCTAGCCGAGGACGGGTAGATCTGTGGTGATAGTCAGACGAAGCTGAGCTTTCGGTAGATGCCCTGGAGGCATCATCCCTCCTGGACCTTCTGTGGCCCCGGCGGTTTAGTTGGTTGGTCAGCTCGACATTGGCGCGCAATTGTTTGGCCAACTGCTGACGGCTTTGGGTCAGCTCCTGGAGCAATACTTGAAACTCTTGTCGGGTGACTGGCCCTGACGGATCCGAGTGAGCGGTATTGTCCTGGTTGGAAGAAGGCTGTTGCGCAGGATTCTGTCTCTCTCGGCCTTCCTGATCAGCAGTGGTAGCGGCGGTTCTAGTACTAACCATCTTCAGTAGTGGAGTCCTTTCCTAGATTTTATGCAAATCTGAATAGAGTGGTAGGATTCCGAATCAGATATCTGGATCTTCCTCTTGGATTTATGCAATCTGGTATCGATGGAAGATCCAAAGAGCAGGAGAAAAAACTGGTTCTCTCAGTGAAAGCACCAAAGTGTTTGTACCAAAAATGGGCACAACACTCTTCGGGAGTTATTTGAAGAGATAAAGTGAAGATTATAAATGTAAAACAGAGGTTATCTAACAAAAACTCCAACAAACAGAAATGTAAAATGCACAGACAAGCAATTTAGAGTGGTTCGGCATAACGCCCACGTCCACTATGAAGTTTTGATGATTTTATTGATTCTCTTTCAATGATTACAAGCGTTTACAGCAAACAACAGCGGATTACAGATTAGAATTCGAAATTGACAGCAAGGTTGGATGCAAATCTTAATCCGGCAGAGTCTGGACGCTTCAGAGGAAAAAACCCTCCCTTTTGTTAATTCTGGGGCTCTATTTATAGGCGTAGGAAGCTCAGATCTCACTCAAACTCCAGGAGACTTGGTCTGGCACGTGGGGGGACCCACTCGACCGTTTCCAGAAAGTTTGGCCTTGATCTGCGATCGATACGAATACATTTCGTATCGATCAAGATGACGTCCAATTAAGCTAAAATTTGGTGGAGACCTTCTTTAGTGTGCATGCAAGCTTCCCTTAAAATTTCATTGGATTTGGATTAGTAGATCATGAGATATGGTCGATACGAACTGAGATTTCTCAAAGGCTGTCTGGTTCGTCTGCATGACTTCGACTCCATCCCTTCGTATCGATGACTGCACGTGCTCTCAAGATGAGGTGGCGTGCACACTTCGCCTCGATCCGGTCTTCACTCCGAGTCGACCGCGTCGACTCCATATATCTCGGCACGTTCGCATCGAAGGATGACACGTCATCTTGGTTTGATGGCCTGATGGATTCGAATAAAGCGATGATCGATGGATACGAACAACTCTTTCTCCCATGGATACGAAGAATAGTGGCCTCGATGGATACGATACACGTCACCTGTTGATGGGTTCGAACCTATGTCGATGCGAACTCAATGGGTTCGAATGAAGGAGATCCGATGGATGCGAAATAGACGTTGGCTGATGGATACGAAGCGCTTCAACTGCTGATGTCTACGAAGTCCATCGATACGAGCTCGATGGATTCGAATGAAACCGAGTCGAACCTGGGTACTTTGATGGATGCGAAGTTGATCGATACGAATCCTGATCGACTCGAATTAGAGCTTCGATGATGGATACGACACCACCCAGAGCGATGGATACGAAATCTGGGCTTCTCCCTTCAATTTGAATCGATCATAACTTGAGCATGTGGATCCGGATTGTCTTGATACTTGGAACGTTGGCTTCCTTTGTTCTCCTAGTCATGTCTTATCAGTTGTAGCTCGATCCGGACTTGGACAAAATTCATCGATATCCATAATGAACCTGTGCACACCTGATATTCTAGATGATTGACCTTAAGTGTGTAACCAATTCCTTGATATCTCGGCCTTGCCAAAAGGCAGGATAACAGAAGTGTGTTTTCAATTTCGTTAGGCTCGTCTTGAAACAGTTGTTCGTATTCGGTCTCACGTTCGTTGTTAAGGTCAACTATTTCATTATCAAAATTTTCTTGAATGGAGCTAACTTCCAAAGTTTGGTTGAATAGTTCGTTTGATCGGTTTTCTAAATTAAAGATGTTAAGAATTATGGTCATGTTACCAAAGGAAATTTTCATTGAACCATTTCGACAATTGATCAAAGCATTTGAGGTGGCTAAGAAAGGTCGTTCTAAAATCAAAGGAATTTAGCTTGTCATATTTTTACTCGTTGAGTTTCAAGGACGATAAAATCGACACGGAATATGAATTCCTCTACTTTAATGAATAGGTCCTCGATTTCACTTTTGGGTTTCTTTATAGAATGATCGGCTAATTAAAGGACGACCTTTGTCGGTTTAAGCTCACCTAGACCTAGTTACTGGTAAACTGAGTATGGGAGAAAGTTTACGCTAGCGCCTATGTCTAGTAAAAAATGTTGATTTTCTTGTCTCCTATAGTACACGAGATTGGGGCAACCATGATCTTTGTATTTGACGGGAATGGATTAAGACAGGACTTCACTTAGACCAGTGGCTAAAATGATTTTTTAGCACTTGAGTGTGTCGTTTTTGAGTGGACAAGTCCTTTAAAAATTTGGCATAGTTTGGGACTTGTTGAATTATGTCTAAAAGAGGAATGTGGACCTTGAATTGTTTGAAAATTTCTAACACTTTTTCTGTTTGTTCCGAATGTTTCTTAGCATGAAGTCTATGGGAAAATGGAGCTCGCAACTCAGTAGGTCGGTTTACATGAGTCGGTGAAGGATGAGATTAAAATTGGATTCGATGTTTGGATTGGACTCAGTCAAGGGCATTGGAGATTTGGATGAAATTTCCGATAAGTCATTAGGATTGACAATTTTGGTTATCGATTTGCCTACCGAATCGCAAAGTGGTAATGGCACTCATTTGATTCAAATTGCTATCTTATATGACATGAGCTTGGTTTGAGTTTGTGTTTTGACTTCTTGGGTTTGGAACAGGTTGACTCAAGAACATACCTCTTTCCCGTTCACTCACTGAAGTGGTTAATGGACTCATTTTCATTTCGAGTTTAGCGATCGATTGACTCTTGTTTTTGCATGTATGAGGTCAACAAGTTTTCCAAATTGTTGTTCGATTAAAGATTTTGAGTGGTTGCTTTAACCAAAGCTTTAAGACTTTTCTCAAGTGATGTCATTCGTTTGTGGTCTTGAGGAATAAAAGATTGTTGCACTTGGTTTTAAGAAGGAGGTGCAAAATTTTGTTGAAAGTTGTTTGGTTGAAAAGGAGGATTCAAAGCATTGTTCGGAAATGCTTGAAAAGAAGATCGAACCAAATTCGTGTTAAAATATTTTGGTTCCACGCAAAGTTAGGAAGATTTCTCCAATCGGGATTATACATTGGAGAAAACAGATCATTCTTAACTTTGTTAAATGCATTTAGTAGTTATAACGAGTGAGGACATTGATCGGCGATGTGTTTTGGATCATTACATTTTTAACACAATGATTAGGAAGGTTGGTTCATTTGATTAGATGAGGAAACATTATCAAATTTATTGAACATTGCATCAATTTTTGCTTCCAAGGCCAATGATGATCCTATTAAGTGTGCGCTCGAACGTGAATAGATGGATTTCTCATTAGAATGTTTACATTGAGATGATTTTTCGGCCAAGTTTTCAAGGAATTGCCAAACATCAGCATGATGTTGTGCGAGAAAATTGCCTTAGTACATCGATTCGAGCATTGGTTGAGAATTATTTTCAAGTCCATCGTATAAGATATGGCAAAGAGTCCATTTTTCAAAATTGTGGCGTGGTCATTTTATTAAGAGTTCCTTAAATCTTTCAAAGTAGTTTCCAAAAGCTTCGCCCTTAAATTAATGAAAATTCACAATTTCATTTTGGATTTTGGTTGTTTTTTCCAAGGGGTAGAATTCCTTTAAGAATACTTTAATGAATTCGTCCTAAGTTTTGATCGAATTAGAAGGCAAGCTATACAACTACTTTTCAGCATAATTGCTAAGAGCGAATGGAATTAACCTAAGTTTCATTCCATCTTCACATAATTGTTGAAGTTTTATGTTTGCATAGACTTGTTCGAATTTTGTTTAAGAAGATATATGGGTCATCATGTTCAAAATTGCCAAATTTCGGGAGTATGGAAATGTGATTTAATTGAATTTCAAAGTGATTACCCATTGGGGCAGGTAAGGTGGTGCAAGAAGGGATAGGAACTCGGTCGGGGAAAATTCTATCCATAAGAGTTCGGGAAGAATTTTCATTAGTCATTGTGGGAGGATTGTTTTCTCGGGTTAAACGATTCATCGTTGTGTCATGAGTCCAAGCACTCATGCACAAGTGAGAAGGTTAAGGGGAAGAAAGAAGTGAAACAAGGTTAAGAGAATGAGATAAAGTGGTTTTTTTTAGATTTTTTTTCGAAAAGATTTATTTTGGGATTTTTGTTTAAAAACTAAGTTAAGGAAAAATGCTTGTTTTCTAGATTTTTGTTTTTTTATATATGCATGAACTAATGCAACTAAATGAATGCAAGGACTTAAATAGAAAATTTCTATCATCGGTAGCTCCTAACCCAAAATTGTATAATCACACTTTGGCTTAATTCAACAAAATAGTTCTTAGCCAGGTAACAGACAGTGGTTATCTGTGCACCACGAATCGCGGTAGCAATGCAGTCGAAGGTTTAAGTACCTTCGAAGAAATAATCACTATAATATTTTACGAATCACCATAATAATTATAAATGAATATTGCTCTGTCGTACCCTTGGACACCAAGAAATAAATTGTTAAAAGAAATCAACTTATCAAGATACAATTCTGCCCTAGATGTGCTCGTGACTCACTTAAGTCCAACATCTAACCGTTATTATTAGTCTGATTCTACTATGATATGGAATTTCTGACCAAGGAAAGGATGATGAAATCCCCCACCTTATGTGAATTTGGGTGGTGCACTTAAAACAATGAAAAGAAATGCAGAACAGAAAAATAAATGTGCCCTAATAATGCAAGTGCAAGCATCCAACAATGCAAGATAAATAAAAACAAAGACCAGAAGTCCATACTAGAGCATGCAGATTTCTTTAACAATTAATTTTTAAGCAGCAATTATTATTTTTAAGCGCAATTTGTAATTTTTGGCAAGCTGAGCAATTCTTTGAGCAATGCAATTGCCTCTGTTATTGCCTGTCAATTGTTTACACCTGAAAAAGTGATGATGAATATCTCAAAACTTTTTTTGAAGAAGAATAAAACAAAAACAATGAAAAAATAAAGCAAAAATGTTTTTTTGTAAAGGAATTTTTTTTAAAAATAGAAGGAAGGAGTAAAAAGAAAAAGAAAAAGGAGGAGGAAAATAATAAATACAAAGAGGGAAACAAAAATATGGAAAGAAATATACAAAAAGAGAGAAAGATTATAGAGAAGATTTTGTTGGAAATAAAAAGAGGGAAAGAAAACAAGAGCAGAAAGAAACAAAAATTTAAAAAAGAAGAAGTCAAAAAGGGAAAGGAAGATTAAAGATTATGGTGGGACAAAGTTTGTATAGATTAGGAAATGGAAAAAAAAAGAATATTAGAAGTAAGGTAAAAAGAAGGAAAGAAATAAAACAGATTTGCTGAAAAGAAAAATAGGAAAGAAATGAAAATTATTGCATAAACTTGTATAAATATTTGTAATGAGAACAAAAACTATAACAAAACTTATTGTCAAATCTATTGTACTTTTATAAAAAAACAAAGACAAAATAAAAGGAAAATTAATCTGAAAAATAAACAAAAATTAAATTGTCTTCCTCGGCAACAACGCCAAAAACTTGATCAGAATATTTTCTATCAATTAGAAAACACCTATTTTTTTGTAATAAACTGCAAGTGCACGGCGTACAATTGTAGTACGTAGGCAAGCGGGTGTCGAATCCATAGGGTAAACAAATAATTTCTATTTATTTGATCAAATTAAACCATGAAGTTGAGAGAAGTTCTAAATTAAATGTGCAAAAGGAATAATAAAAGAGAAAACTACTATGATTGGGGAATAATTTAGGGAAATAAATCCACTCTCTAATTTAATCAAGTAACAAAAGATAATTTCTACAATCTCTTTTTTAATAAATGGAAATGATTTATACATCTACTTTACGTATAAAATATCAACTCTAAATAGAGAAGTATAAATCATCAAATTCAAGCATATAGGATGACTCATAAATCTATGACTAGACGTACACCGTTCTCTTTGGCATACAGATCAGAGATTATGATCCTAATAGAATTAAAAGTCCATTTTCATCATAAAAGGGATTACGATTCAATGGTAAAC
This sequence comes from Allium fistulosum, assembly GCA_030737815.1. Taxonomy (NCBI): domain Eukaryota; kingdom Viridiplantae; phylum Streptophyta; class Magnoliopsida; order Asparagales; family Amaryllidaceae; genus Allium; species Allium fistulosum. Next base: position 1,146,450,458 of record CM060902.1, read on the forward strand.
AAGGAACTCTTACTTGAGTCTCTCGATTTGGTTGATGAGAAAAGGGAAGAGGCAGAATTAAGGGTTGTTGCTTACCAGAAAAGAGTAGGATGACACTTTAACATCAAAGTCTAAAACTGTACTTTCGAGGTAAGGGATCTTGTTTTGAAACGGATTCTCCCAGGTACGAAGGCATTTGGTCTGAATTGGAAAGTTCCTTACGCAATCGAATGAAAGCTTGGAGATGGAACGTTCAAGCTAGCTACGGTTGATGGAATCCTGATTCCATGGGCATGGAACAACGACTTGCTGCGACACTATTATACTTAGTTTTATTGAGTTTATTTTCGTGTATAAGCCACCCAAAGATTTTGGAGGCAATGTAATAAGGTAGGACTTGCCATATTTTTTAGTTATAATTATAATTCTTTTCTTGAACAGATGGAACCATATTCTTGTAAGCAAAAATTTTACGATGCGTTATTAGCAATGCAATCAGGTATAAACTCCTACGGTCAGGATCGAGATTGAGGAGGATAATTGTTAGGGTCGATCGGATAATTTGACCCCGTCATTCCAAAACCCAAAAACAATTATAACTCCTCTAACCCAAATCAGGGCCAGGAGTATAATTCCAAGGGCCAATTGGATAATTTGACTCTAAGATACCATCTCTTTTGGTCCTGGATTAGGACCAAGGAGAGTAAGCACATGGTTCCATCGGATAATTCAACCCCGACCTTTAGGTATTTGCTATAGTCCGGAGTTAGGCAAAATCAAGAAGGAAAGTCCACATAGGGGTTGATCGGATAATTCGACCTTGACCTTCAGGTTTTAACTGTTGCTCGAAATTTGATGAAGTCATGAAGGATTTCTTTGAATAACGATTAAAGCTCTAGTTTTCGAAAATTAAAACTAATGCGTGCATAAAATCCCAACGACTGCGCTTGCAGCCTGGTAGGATAAGCTATGTTGAGGTTAAGCTAGGATGGTTGGCGGATACTCCTAGTCAATGCCCAGTGTTAGTTGAGACTAGAAGCGGATGGCTGAAGATAGGCGTCCAAAAGCACATGTTCTTGGAGATTTGAACTAGTGTATAGTAAAAGCCTTCACGATTGCACTTACAGTCCAAAGGGATACGCTTTGACAAGGATAAGCGAGGATTGTCATTGAAGGTTTAAAAAAGGTACTACCGATTTCATCCGGTCTAGGATTAGGGCCAGAAAAGTATAATCAGACTGGGGAAATTAGATAATTTTCCCCATATGATTAGAACTTCGATAACGCCCAATAATCGGTGATATTGGAAATGTCAGGAGTTGGACGTTCAAATCGATGTTCCTCAAAAATAAGAAATAGCCTGGAACTTAAATCATTTATGACTCATTGACGGCCGAAGGAAACTCGGCCTAACCAAATATGAATAACCACATAGTTAGTTAAAAACTATAGTTTAGTTTCATGAAATGGAACGCTTCGGTGGCTCTAAATGAGGTTGACTAATGGAGTATAACGAAAGCAATCACGGGAATTTTATTTATATGCATGGAGCTGTGGTAAATAAAAGCATTGTGTGGAAATAAACATGTATAACATAGGTAAATTGGGATATAGGCAGTTATAGTATACGCAATCAGTTGTATAAAAGCATATATAGTACATAAAAAGTATGGAAAAGTAAATAGAACACAGATTACAAAAAAATAGTGAACTTTCATTACTTCAACTTTAATATACAAAGGTAGCATGGGCCGTTCTAGCGCAAACGGGGCATGTTTACAACAGAAGGAAAAAACAAAATGTACACCAAAAAGAATTGTTTCACCAATAAGTCCCAGGAATCTTCTACTTGTTCTTCCCTCTCTTATTGCCCTTGTGGCTGGAGCTGCCGGGTCATCTCTTGTGCTTTCGTCCACCCTTGGATTTCCCTTCTTCGGGAGTGTCCCCCTTGTACTGGGTAGTTTATCCCTTGGTTGCACTATGGGGCTTGTTGGTTTTCTTGGTAGAGATATCAGAGGATTAGATCTTAAGGGGCTTCAGCTTGATTAGGGGAAGTTTAGTAGAAGGGCTTGTAGGCGTAGAGTTGATGGACTTTTCTATTTTGGGCTCGATCTTAACTTTGATCTTGGAGAAGTCAACCTTCAATCTCTCCGCCATGGTAATTTGATCGGTAGGGTCTACAACGCTAGTAATACCGACATCTTCCTCTAGGGATAAGGATATGTCTTCCAAGATTTCCAAAGCAGATATCTTCTCAGAATCAGGCCCTAGGTTATTGGAACTGAAAGGAGGAATTGAAGTGATAAGTCCTATGGAGATGGAGATCGATGTGGTAAAAATTGCTATAGAACCAGGGCCTTGAGTAGCCGACGGTGGGGGAGGAATATGTTGATGACCTCTAGCTTAACGAACAGAATGGTAAAACTTAGAGATGGAGTCAGACGAGAACTGAAGGTCTTTGAATATTGGTGAAACAAGGGATATACCTTCACCAAAAATTGATTGCAAAGTAGGAGATTTAAGAATTTTCCCCTCTTCGGGTGAGTGCTGGATTGGTTGGTCAATAAAGGAAGGAATATAGGGCTCAACAGAAGTAGTCACTGCAGATACTAGGATGCTTTGGGTGGCTATAGAGCTAGCCCCCTTGGTAATGGGAATATTCGCCAATAACTCTTAGGATTTTAATGTTGGAGATTCTGCTTACCTGATGCACTCGGACCAGCAGAAGCTTCGAAAGCAGCAACAACAGCGATGGCATCTTCATCGACAATGATAGCCTTTACCTCCTTGAGTTTACTATGTTGTCTGCATTGAGGTACTTGGTCATTATTTCTCCTTCGGTGAGGCCTATACCAGTTGCCTTCGCATGATGCAACACTTCTTCCCAAGCACCAGCGAGAGTTACAGTATATGTACTCCCTAGCCATTTCAAATTCTTGTACCGAATCATGTTGGTGAAAAATTATTGAAGAGTATCGTTCAGTTCTTCGCTCTCTTTCACCTTTTTCTCCTTAAGCTCTTTCAAGTCTTGCATGATGATGGCATGCTCGACTTTGATGTCTAATTTTTTGATCTTTGCCAGTAGCAGCTTGTTAACAAGTTTCTCATTTTCGGTGTAGAGCTTTTGGACTCAGCTGCCTATTCTTCGTTGGATTTTCCCTAGCCTGGATGGTTTCACCTTTTATAGTACCGGCCAGGCCTTTCTCAGCAATTTGTGCTTTCAGGCCAGCACTACCTTCATGTGCAATTTTTAGCAGGTCTTTCAGCACAAGTTCTGCATTGGTATGACCCATCCTCATTTCAACCATCAGGCTGTAAGTACTAGCCTTGGATTTTAGAGCGACATCTCTATCCACCTTCATCTTCTCCTAATCTCCTTTATACCCCTCAATTAGGCGGTCAAAAGTCTTTTTCTCAAACTCAAAGGATTGTATATTTATATATTGATGTGGTTCACCTTAGTGAGGGCGTAACCAAGTTTCTTCCACTCATAGCCCTGGTCAATATGCATTTCAGTCCGCTGGACATATCGAACTGCTTCATCATTCAGAATGTTTTTGATGTCATGATCAAACATGACCCAAAGAGGTCGGGAAAAGCATCCTGTAGGCAAGGCGGTGTATCATGAATATGAGTTAGAGGAGTAAAGATTCCTTTGGAATAAGGAGGAATAGTTGTGGTTAAGGAGCGAGAAGTGGAATTTTGTTGGTAAGTAAGGATTTGGAATTTTGAGTGAGGCGGAGGAACGCTAGAAGAGGAGTTATGGCGATCGTGCGAGTCTTTGTGCCACTTGCTTGGATCATTAGGCTATCTTTCTTTGGCCTGCCTTTTCTTTTCCTCTCTCTTTGCACAGTTATCATCTTTTGCCTTTTGTTCCCTTACTTTGCATCTAGCTCTCTCTTCCTTGGTCTCTTGATGACCCCAGTAGCTGGAATGGGGGTGGTTATGGATAAAGAGTGTGTCCTTCAGACTCGCTAACGCTGTATTGGAGCTTACTGTATCTATCTTTTGCCATGGTACTTGAAACAAGAAGGAAGATTATATAAATTCTACAATTTTAGGATTCAAACGAATGCAGGGATATGTGTTCGTGATCCTAGTGAAGTGTAGAGTGCCGATGACCCCCATAAGTACTCTATGGATCGTGTTCGGAAGTAGTTAAAGATAGAGTCCCTCCACCTTCATCTAGGATACTCCCAGGTAGGAAGCTGAAGCCTGGAGAGCCTTCCTTTAGGAGATCACCAATGGAAATATCGAAATCACTCAAGGAGGCGAAGACGTCTCCAAAAGACCCGATCGGAGGAGTCACATTAGTTGTTAGAACATGCTCGTTTTAGAACCTTCTTCGAAGACTTGATGATTACACGTTTTGAATGAGGTGAGGCAGGAAGCTTGGCGCCTTTAGGAGACATCTCACCAAATGACTCGTCTCCCTCTGGATTAACATTGTAGTCAATGTCGCCTCCCTCGATTCTCTCTTCGTCTTCTCTCATCTCTACTTTTCCTTCCTTCATCTTCATTTTCTTCCAGGATCGTTTGCATCCCAGCTCCTTCACACTCTTCTCCTAAGATTTCACCAGCAACAGGTTCTTTTACTGCTCTATCAACTAGCTCATCAACGTTTGCTATACCCAACATACCTTCAACTTCGCCTTGAAGATTATCGCTGGAGCTGAGAGCAGGCACAAAATATCTGGCTGGCATTCTAGAACTATAAGGTGGAGTAGTTGCAAGGACAGCGGAGCGATCAGGAAATAGTAGAAAACACCGGTGAAGGTTTTCATTGGTTAGAAGGAGCGCAGTGGTGCAGTGTAGGAAGCTGACTCCTTTTAGAGTTTTTAAGATTGCGGCATGCTCTTTATTGGTATCTCGAGCAAGAATATATGCGAAAGAATTGGATTAAAAGTTAAACGCTTGGATAGTAAAAATCTGAGTATGGGAAGAAAAAAAAGGAAGAGAGACTTACTACCGGAAAGCCAAGGCCCGTTGAAGCCATAAGGGCATCGGACGAAGAAATACTCATTCTTGAAATATGAGCTTTTGCTATGAAGTTTCTTTATGAATTTACATTGACACCAGGCCTCGATTATCATAAATGATAGCGAGTCTTGCCTATGCTTGAAGCTGAGATTGTGGGTTAAGTCCCTGAAGTTGGGAGGTTGCTAGAATCTATTCACGAATAGCACGTATAGAGAGCTCAGGAGTGTGTATCGGTTAAGTTGAACTTTGGATGGAGCTAGTCCATAAGAATAAATTAAAAGGTGGAACAGCACCGCCTAAGCACATGTATCGATTGCATGCTATGTAATCCAGTGGAGGATCATGTGCCCACTTGATTTGCATCGGGAGAAGCACATCATCTTCAAGAATCCCATGCTGTCTTTATATTTTACCGAGCATCTTGGCAGTCAGAATATTTGGCATATGTTCAGGTAGATCGTCCAGGACTCTTAGACCAATACATTCGTTCAAAGGAGGATATGGATCTTGCATAGGTTCCACTGGTACAATCATTCTTTGACGTTCTCTAGTAATTGAACGCTTAGGTCCTAAAGTTGTAGATGTCGGATTCTGAGCACTAGTAGACCTGTCTTCGAGAGGAGTAGATGGCCTAATGCTAGCCTTGAAATAGGATGATTGGTGAGTCATTATGGATAGGAAATCTTAGCGTTCAACTCAGTCAGATATGTTTTATTTGGAATCATATTTCAAATTTAAACCCATGTAACCGATGTTTAAAATCCAACGAATGTCGATGTGTGTTGACCAATCGGGTTTCGAGTGTTTACCTAGGCAAGTAAAAGTGTTAACCTATGTAGTGTGAGTCCCATGTCCCGGACACGTTGAATTAACCATATTGTGTAGATAGCTTGCTCGTGCTAGAAAAACGAGCCACGCTGCACAGCGAAATTGTGCATTAGATCTTACCTGTTATCATCGGATAATCGATAGTGGAACCACTGTTTGGGGCAACGTGGAAGTTTTTCTTTTACAGGAACATTGGAAGTGCATCAATGAAGAGTGCAGTGTAAAGAGATTATTCAGATATTGGAAATACCAAGTGATGGAATTGTTCGAATGTTGGAGCTCATCTAATGTGATCGTTCTTGGGAATAGAATCATCCTATTGGCATTCGAAAAATGATACGTTCTCGGCCAAGTCTTGATAAGGGTTAGCCAAAGCATTTTGTAACTCGAAGGCCAGAGGTTAGAGCAGCAGAGCATCTCTCAGGAGTAACCCGAGCACACCCTAAGTTTGATGTAGGATCACCTGAGCTTGGGCTCGAGTTCTTCCCCAAGGCAACTCAACCCTTGCTTCGACCAACTCCCTATTAAGAGCCACCTGGGTTACCACCATCAGTGTCCATGACCATGACAAGGAAGCACCGCCAACCTTGGATGACTCATATCTAGGTTCCCACTAGGAAGCAAGGAAGAATAGTAATGAGTCGTTTGAGTTAATGGTAGTAATCGGCAATGATGGCTCGAGGTCAACGGCGGTGCTCTGGTGGCGGTAAAGCCTTCAGGTAAGCGATGACGGTAGGAGATAATCAAAGGCGATCTATTTGTGATGAAGAATTGGCTTTAGCAAGGAATTGGTAGCAAATCGAAAAAGGTTGAGGCTTGGTCATGAAATGATAGAAAGGTGAAATTATTTCTAAGTACATGAGTATTTATAGTACTCGGGGCAAGCAAAGGTACTTTGTACCGAGAAGAACCACTTGTTATCGAGTTGAAACTTGGGATAAAAAATTAAGGAAAAAGCGAGGGGAAAAAAGAGCATACTTAGCGCATGAAACGATCTTCAGAGCGCAGATCTTGTCATTAGCACAGAGAATGGAGTTTCTACTATATAAAATGATTGAATAGATATCCATGGAATGGAAGTGACGCTTTAAAGCAACTCATGGATGACCATCCGATATATGAAAAAAAGGTGAATGCTTGTCTTGTTCCAGAGCACGCTTAGTTTCCAACAAAAGAATACTTGGAAGGGCAAGTGTAATCCGGCTTTTTGACTAGACAGACTTTTACCCGAATCAAAATATGAGGACAAAGACGAAATAATTCACGGACTTTGGAATATGCTTAAAGGGGTAATAAGAGTAAACTCAATAACTTGCAAAGCTATTTGGGAAAAGGAGACCACTCGGTACCGAGTACTTTCTACTCAGTACCACCACTTTTCTTGCGTTCTATAGGCCCCTGAAGTTCTGGCGTATGAAAGTATGGCTTATGTGATCGTCATGGAGTGCATTTCTCAAGGGGTAGGCAAACAACTCTAAGGACTTTCTAAAGGAAAGCAGACAAGTGCAAGTGATATTAGAATGTGACAACCCACTATTTCGAACCATTCAAACCGACAATAAACCACACATGTCTGACTTGAATTGTTCAAAACAACAGATTGTTATATAAATTTGGGGTAAATAAGAATCAATCACCGAATCACAGACATAGAATATTGCAACATCACGCAACGGAATATATATATAAACATAGTAGTTCATGAAGCTACTACAACATCAGAGTCTGAAGCAAATGCAACAGAAATCCCAAATACATAGAAGTTTGCTAATACATAAGCAAATAACAAAGTCTGAAATAGAAATAACTGAAAATAGCAAAGATGACAAAAATAGCTAAGCAGATAGATAGAAAGATCTCCAACTAGTCTCTAGCTCCAAAGATGAATCTAGAATATTGTGTTACTCAAGCTGACCTGAGAATGAAGCAAAACAAAACACTCGAGTCAGGATTAACATTCTTATGTAAGTAAATCGACTCAAGTGAAATGTACAAGTGAAATGCATCAATAACTCAAAGGATGTTTGGGATTTCCATCCTTTAAGGATCCGTCAAACTATTTACATACATAATACAATACACTACATAGATAATGTCTACAGTAAAGTAAAGTATTAAAGTAGCATTAAGGCGTTACCCATATCCCCCTTAACACATTTTTATATAAATACCGTAGTCTATACAGATACTGTAAGCTCCACCAAACCGGTGGTTTACTTAGTGAGCACTCCATAGGTACGATACAAATGAAAATCGTAGTGGGCTCGATCAGGATAAATATGACAAGGCACGCGAGGCAATGCCCTGGTTAGGACACTACCATTTTGCGGATCCGGACTGGTGGTAACGCATAGAAGCTACTACCGCCCACCTTGAGACCCACTCCCATAATCAAAGGTGCACCCAATCAAATCACAAAGTAATAGATATGGTTTCGAAGGAATATGCTCGATAGGGGGAGCGACCCCATTTGGCCCGATGTGGCTTTTGTTTTAGTCATTTTAATTATGACCCGAAAGTCAAAGCTATCCATCATCATTCTCTTACGTCATTCCAGTAGCGTTCGCTAAACCATCCTACTTCATTTTGGATTCTCCACCACGTGCACAGTTGTTAAAGTGGTTTTTGGTATTGGCAGAGAGTATGACAATATCCAATCCCGGTCTCTTTAACAACCAAATTCTTATTTCACACCGTAGTCATTTTTATAAAACATTTTAAATAATAAAAATCTTAAGTTACAATTTAAATCAATTACTAAAATATCTAACTTCAATTATATTTTAGCTTTGAAACATTTAACTTACAATTTCTATCACCTTAAATTATCTACATTTGAAAATAATATCTTTGGAAAATCCATAACCAAATAGATTAAATAACCCCTTTTGATTTTAATTCATTTAATTAGATTAAATTTACAATTTAACCTTAATTTCTCTTTCCTTATTTTTTATTTATTAAAGTCTTCATAAACCAATTAAATTAATTATATTAAATTAAATTTTAAATAAATCTTTTAAAACTATATTAATTATTTTATTAAATTATACTTTAAAATATTTTAATTTATATTTTACTAATTAAATATTAAATTATATATTTTAAAATTAAATTAAATTATAAGTAAAATTTTTGAAATCTAACCTTTAAAAACCCTAACTTATAAATTATCTCTAAAACACATAATTTAAAGATATATTTTATTTTATTTCAAAAATATAAATTTTAAAATAAATATTTATAATTAATTTCAGAAAAAATCAATTTATTAAATCAAAACATATTCTAAAATTTGTAAAACACTTTAAAATAGACCAACGGTGTCCGTATATAGTTTTCTACCCTTTGGTCAAGCGATTAGGGTATATATCATTTCAATCCAAAATTATAAATTTCCGGGTATATATCATTTCAACCCGTATCCCAAATTATACTTTCAAATCAATAAAATCGCTTGGGTCTATCATTTTAACCCATAATGATTTTTCCTAATCTATAAGATCGTTCGGGTAATATATATCATTTCAACCCACAGAATTTCCTAACTAACATACAAAAAGGAACTTGTAGTGTGATTTGCATAAATAAATAACATGACATATCACTTGCATACATATCATAACATATATCATGTGACATATCATAACATGTATCATAGCATAACACATATGTGACTAACATTTTTATAGCATAACATATATGTGACTAACATTTTCATAGCATAACATATATGTGACTAACATTTTATATAATATAACATATATGTGACTAGCATTAATATAACATATGTGACAGTAATTTAATATAACACATGTGATAATAAATTTCATAATATATATATGCGACAATTAATTTCATAACATATGTGACAATTAATTACATAACATATGTGACAATAAATTACATGACATATGTGACAATTAATTTCATAGCATATGCGACAATAAATTTCATAACATATGTGACAATAAATTTCATAACATATGCGACAATAAATTTCATAATGCATGTGACAATAAATTACATAACATGTATAACATTTAAATTTCATAACATATGTGACAATAAATTTGGTAACATACGTGACAATAAATTTAATAATATATGGGACAATTAATTTCATAACATATATAACATTAACATAACATGCATAACATATAAATTAACATAACATGTCAAACATATAAATTAACATAACAAGTAAAACATATTCCTAACTAAAGCAACAATTCACATGTCATTTCATTTGATTCAATTTACTTATACGTAAGAATATTAATCATGAGTGACGTGCTCACCTTTCGTGGTAAATGAAGGTGATAAACAAAACACACGGAGATGGAGACTAAAGCAACAAAGACCAATCCAAAGTTATCCAAACTTGAATACGACAATCACCAAATACTTCTTCTTTTTTTTTCTCTCTGTTTTTTTATGAAAGGAGGGTTCGGCCTAGGGCTTTGGGCTCGGCCTAGGGCTTGACCAAGGGCTAGGTGGTCGGGTTTGGGTGCGGCAAGGGGTGCTAGGGTGGTGGCTTTGGGTGCAGCAAGGCTAGTGGAGGGGGAGGCTGAGATAAGGGGAAGGAAAGGAAGGAAAAGAGGAGAGAAAGGAGGGAAAAGGAAAGGGAGAGGAGGAGAAGCAAGGTGGAGGCAAAGGAGAAAGAAAGGAAGAGAGAAAATGGATTGGAGATTGGATTTTGATTGATTTTAATTTAGGTATTTAGGAAGAGGAGAGAAGGAAGAAGAAGATACAAAAGGTTTTAAGAAAGAAGAATGAGAAAGAAAAGTTTCTGTACGTACTTTTCTTTCTGAGTAGTGACTATTCAGTGAATAGGAAGTCTGTTGGGGTATTGAGGTGTCATTTGAAGCCCAAAAGTTAAAAGGAACCCAAAGACCATATACCATCCAAATACACAATATATACTCTATAAATGCTATAGGAAATACACATTGAAATATTCAGATAATTTATGCGAGTTTTTCACTGTAAATTGCATATTTACAGTTCTAGAAGTCCGATTTTGACAAAATGAAAAGTGGAATCCTTCTAAGAATTAAGTCTAGATTTTTTTCCAACGATAAAATTTAAATTTTAAAACTTTTAAATTTTCAACTAAAATTCAAAATTTGACTAAGTTTGACCAAAAGTTGACTTTTCACGAAATATTCCATTTGAATGTTGGTTACACACTTGAATCAGATTTGAATAATTATATTTTCAAAACTAACATTTTTCGTTTGAATATAAATGATGATAAATTAAATATGAAACTGAAATAAATTTCAAATTCCACAACAACAAATTTAGTTTGCATTATTCATAAAAAAAATGTTAAATCATTCAACTTCAGTTTAAAGGTATTCAACGTTTACTGTTACAATGTTTAAATCTAATTTAACACAAATGTAGATGATGCTCATATTGCATTAATTTACCATTAATTTATCTTTATTTTAATTAAAAGGTTTCCAATAATTTCAATTGTAATAAGCTGAATATTAAATTTCACAATGAACACAAATAATACAACCACTGTTTTCTTTACATTTTATATACAGGAAATTATTGTCAAGGACAAAATTTCTCAACGTTTTAGCCTCAAGGACAGACCTTCAATATTTTAGCCAGAAGAACAACTCTTTTTAGGTATCAGTTTTTAGTTATTGATAGTAGTTTTTAGGTATCAGTTTGTAGTTATCGGTAGCAGTTTTTAGGTATCAGTTTTAAGTTCGGTAGCAGTTTTGGAAGAATGTTTGTCCTTATGAATAATTTTGGAAGAATGTTTGTCCTTATGAATAATTTTTAGAAGAATGTTTGTCCTTGTGGTAAAAATATTGAGGTCGTGTCCTTGAGGCTAAAAATATATAAAATTTTGTCCTTTAAATTAATTCCCCCTTTTATATATTCCAACATTTATTAGTTTATTTCATACTACAAATACACACATTAATTGTCAAATAAATGTTTCTTATCAACTTCTCTCATTAAATGTTTTCTTATTAGAGGTCAACTTATCATATACAATTTAATAAATAAATTTAGGTTTCTCCTATTAAATAGCATTCATTTTATTATTTATTCACATTCACCCTTATTATTCAGTTGCTATTAATTATTACCTATAGATTAATATCATTGAATCACATTCCAATAATTGTTACCCACTCCTCATATCACAACTTGTCATTTAAGAATTCATTTTAACTTCATATTCAATGAGTTTACATTAATAGATTATTAAATTTATTTCTACCTATCTTTATTCAAAAAATTTATTTAATTTAATAAATTCTAACAGGTTTAAATATTGGCCTTTACAATCTTCCCTACTCAAAACTTTTCGTCCTCGAAAATGAACGAGATAGTAGAATATAAGCAAACTGAAAGATAAGATAGACTCGAAATGCATAGTACCAGATACAAACAATTAATTCAAAACCATATAAATTTTATTTTCGAAAGTTAACATTATACATTTTCATTACTTATTAACATCATTTATCATTATTATTCTAATTAACTCCCTTTCACTTTAGTTTATATACTATTCAATTGTTTCAATTGCTTTACATTCATTTCGTTTACACTTGATATATTCAATTTAAATTTACGACCTAAGCTTCCCGTTTTTTTTTTCTTAAATCAAAATCCATTTAACTCATTTCATAAATTCACTTCATTAGCTTATTTCACTTATTCATTTCCAATAACTCTACTTAAGTTAAATTATTATTTCATAATTTGACTTCAAACTTTCTATTCTTAACATTCATATTCAACCAATTTTAAATTTTGTTTTAGTTATATTTAACAGATCTGTACGTTCTAAAACTTTAACTTCTACGTTTTCAATCATTTAAATCATAATATTCATATTCCATTTTTGTATTGACATTATAAATTTTAAATCACAATCACTTTCATTCTTACTTTAGTTAAGATAGATTTCATTTAGCATCACAAATTCAGGTTTCGTTTTGTCTAGCCAAAATGTTTAACCATTTTAGATTTGGTTTTAAGTTCTATTTCTCTTAAATTTCATGTTATACAACTCTTACGTCTTTACTTAAGTTTCTTTACAACTTAATTTAAAATTTCATTTTCACATTTTATTTAAAACTCTTGTTCTTTTAGACAGCTTTATACAAGTTTACTAAGCTACACATAATTTATAAACATTCCTTACAATTCTAATCATTTATTTTCCTATTTAATTACAATAATTTAACAAGATATGGTTTATGATTTAGTTTACTTCTTAAGTTCACATTCAGTCACTTAAAAGAAATCCTCTCTTAATCATTAACTAAGTGTACATCTTTTTATTATAATACTTAATTTACACTTAGATTATAATATTTACACGACTTTATTCAAGTTTAAATATTTTGAAAGTTACAAATTTTTATTTAAAGACGTCCTTTTGTAATTTTGCTTTCTCATAAATCCAACCGACTTTCATTCAATTATAAAATTGGTTTTATTTAACTTTACCTTTCATACAATTCATTATTCATTCAACTGGTTAACATTCACTTCATTTTTATATTTAAGTTCATTTCATTTCAAATCAAATTTATTTCATTTAACTCATTTTGTTAGTATTTTATTAACACTTCTTATGTTCGATTTATAAATTTTCTTTATTAGTTTATTCAATTAATTCATTTTATTAAATCAACTATTAATTCCCTTTTTCCCAACTAAAGTGGAATTTCATTTTACAACTCAAGTTTATATAATTTAAACTACAGTCCATTTCATTTAATATTTCTTAAGTTAACTTCCGTTCTATAATTCATTTTATTAACTTATTTCATTAATTCAATTCATTTAACTCTGCTTAAGTTAAAATCTATCTCATTATTCAATCATTATTTCCATTCTCAATTAAAATTGGATTTCACTTTTATAACACAAGTTCTTTATTCATTCATTCAACTAGTGTCTCTCTTTACTATTAAAATTATCCATTAAACATTTCATTAATATTTACCTTCAATTTTAATTGGAATTATTTCATTTAACTTTGTCACCTAAGGTCATTTGTCATTTACTTAAATAATATTCTTCTTTTTTCCGTATTCAGGTTATTTATAAATCAAATCATACATATTAACATGTTATACAATTAAATCTATATATTATAAACATTTTCTCAATCACAATTTCAGTTTAAAAGATTTTATTACTTGTATAATATTCCATTACATATTCAGATTAACATTTCAACCAATAAACATCGGTAAGTTTTTTAAGTTCATTCTTCTTTTTATTTACCACCACATTTAAATAGTCAATAGTTTGGGAATATTGACTAATAAGACAATAAGTGATAATACTCGAATATTATCACCTCATACAAACTACACATCAAAATTAACGATATAAATTTTCAAAATAATACTTTTATATATAAAATAAAATCTTACTTAACAAAATAAACAACACAATATAAAACAGTTTTTATAACACTAACAAATACGCTCTCTCATAGGATGATTCAAGAATGGATTTTAGAACAAAAATAGAGGTTCAAATTTAAAGGAATACTAATCAAAGAGAATTCTAGCTAAGAAGAAAGGCTCGAAAGGAAGGATGATTTCGTTATTGATTCTACTCATTCTAGGGTATTACTACCCTATCTCTAATGAGTTTTTAACCCATAGGCTAAGGTTTTCCTAAACCAAAGCTCTGATTCCAACTGTAATGACCCACTATTTTGAACCATTCAAATCGACAATAAACCACACATGTCTGACTTGAATTGTTCAAAACAACAGATTGTTATATAAATTTGGGGTAAATAAGAATCAATCACAGAATCATAGACATAGAATATTTCAACATCACGCAGCAGAATAGATAAACATAGTAGTTCATGAACCTACTACAACATCAGAGTCTGAAGCAAATACAACAAAAATCCCAAATACATAGAAGTTTGCTAATACATAAGCAAATAACAAAGATGACTGAAATAGCTAAGCAGATAGATAGAAAGATCTCCAACTAGTCTCCAGCTCCAAAGTTGAATCTAGAATACCGTATTTCTCAGGCTGACCGGAGCATGAAGCAAAACAAAACACTCGACTCAGGATTAACATTCTTATGTAAGTAAATCGACTCAAGTGAAATGTACAAGTGAAATGCATCAATACTTCAAAGGATGTTTGGGATTTCCATCCTTTAAGGATCCGTCAAACTATCTACACACATAATACAATACGCTACATAGATAATGTCTACAGTAAAGTAAAGTATTAAAGTAGCATTAAGGCGTTACCCATATCACCCTTAACACATTTTTATATAAATACCGTAGTGCATACAGATATTGTAAGCTCCACCAAACCAGTGGTTTACTTAGTGAGCACTCCATAGGTACGATACAAATCAAAGTCGTAGTGGGCTCGATCAAGATAAATATGACAAGACACGTGAGGCAATGCCCTTGGTCGGATACTACCATTTTGCAGATCCGGACTGGTGGTAACGCATAGCAGCTACTACCGCCTACCTCGACACACACTTCCATAATCAAAGGTGCACCCAATCAAATCACAAAGTAATAGATATGGTTTCGAAGGAACATGCTCGATAGGGGGAGCGACCCGACTTGGCCCGACGTGGCTCCTGTTTTAGTCATTTTAATTATGACCCGAAAGTCAAGGCTATCCATCATCGTTCTCTTACTTCATTCCAGTAGCATTCGCCAAACCATCCTACTTCATTCTAGATTCTCCACCACATGCATAGTTGTTAAAGTGGTTTTCGATATTGGTAGAGAGTATGACAATATCCGATCCCGGTCTCTTTAATAACCAAACGCTTATTTCACACCGTGGTCATTTTTATAAAACATTTTAAATAATAAAAAATCTTAAGTTACCATTTTAATCAATCACTAAAATATCTAACTTTAATTATATTTTAGCTTTGAAACATTTAAATTACAATTTCTATCACCTTAAATTATCTACATTTCAAAATCATATCTTTGGAAAATCTGTAACCAAATAGATTAAATAACCCCTTTTGATTTTAATTCATTTAATTGGATTAAATTTATAATTTAACCTTAATTTCTCTTTCCTTATTTTTTATTTATTAAAGTTGTCATAAAACCAATTAAATTAATTATAGTAAATTAAATTTTAAATAAATCCTTGAAAACTATATTAATTATTTTATTAAATTATACTTTAAAATATTTTAATTTATATTTTACTAATTAAAAATTAAATTATATATTTTAAAATTAAATTAAATTATAAGTAAAATTTTTGAAATTTAACCTTTAAAAACCCTAACTTATAAGTTATCTTTAAAACATATAATTTTTATTTTTATTTTATTTTATTTCAAAAATATAAATTTTAAAATAAATATTTTTAATTAATTTCAAAAAATCAATTTACTAAATCAAAACATATTCTAAAATTTGTAAAACACTTTAAAATAGACAACGGTGTCCGTATATAGTTTTCTACCCTATGGTCAAGTGATTAGGGTATATATCATTTCAACCCAAAATTATAAATTTCTAAGTATATATCATTTCAACCCAAAATTATAAATTTCTAAGTATATATCATTTCAACCCGTATCCCAAATTATACTTTCAAATCAATAAAATCGCTTGGGTCTATCATTTCAACTCTTAATGATTTTTCATAATATATAAGATCGTTCGGGTATATATCATTTTAACCCACATGGATTTCCTAACTAACATACAAAAACGAACTTGCAGTGTGATTTGCATAAATAAATAAATAACACGACATATCACTTTCATACAAATCATAACATATATCATGTGACATATATGTATCATAGCATAACACATATGTGACTAACATTTTATATAACATAACATATACGTGACTAACATTTTCATAGCATAACATATTTGTGACTAACATTTTATATAACATAACATATATGTGACTAGCATTAATATAACATATGTGACAGTAAATTAATATAACATATGTGGCAATAAATTTCATAATATATGCAACAATTAATTTCATAATATATGCGACAATTAATTACATAACATATGCGACAATTCATTTCATAACATATGTGACAATTAACTTCATGTGACAATAAATTACATAACATGTATAACATTTAAATTTTAGAATATATGTGACAACAAATTAACAACATATGCAACATATAAATTTCGTAACATACATGACAATAAATTTCATAACATACGTGACAATAAATTTCATAACATATATAACATTAACATAACATGTAAAACATATAAATTAACATAACATGTAAAACATATTTCTAACTAAAGCAACAATTCACATGTCATTTCATTTGATTCCATTTACTTATACGTAAGGATATTAATCTTGAGTGACGTGCTCATCTTTCGTGGTAAATGAAGGTGATAAACACAACACAACGGAGATTGAGACTAAAGCAACAAAGACCAATCCAAAGCTATCCAAACTTGAATACGACAATCACCAAATACCTTTTCTTTTCTTTTTCTTTTTTTTCTCTGTTTTTTTATGAAAGGAGGGTTCGGCCTAGGGCTTTGGGCTCGGCCTACGGCTTGACCAAGGATTAGGTGGTCGGGTTTGGGTGCGGCAAGGGGTGCTAGGGTGGGGGCTTTGGGTGCGACAAGGCTAGGGGAGGGGGAGGCCGAGATAAGGGGAAGGAAAAGAGGAGAGATAGGAGGGAAAAGAAAGGGGAAAAAGGAAGGGGAGAAGAGGAAAAGCAAGGTGGAGGCAAAGGAGAAAGGAAGGAAGAGGGAAAATAGATTGGAGATTGTGATTTTATTGATTTTGATTTAGGTATTTTGGAAGAGGAGAGAAGGAAGAAGAAGATACAGAAGGTTTTCAGAAAAAAGAACGATAAAGAAAAGTTTATGTACGTACTTTTCTTGCTGAGTAGTGACCGTTGGGTGAATGGTAAGTCTGTTGGGGTATTGAGGAGTCATTTAAAGCCCAAAAGTCAAAAGGAACCCAAAAGATCATATACCATCCAAATACATAATATATACTATGTAAATACTATGGGAAATACACATGAAAATATACAGATAATTTATGCGAGTTTTTCACTGTAAATTGCATATTTACTGTTCTAGAAGTTCGATTTTGATAAAACGAAAAGTGGAATCCTTCTAAGAATTAAATCTATATTTTTTTCCAACGATAAAAATTAAATTTTAAAACTTTTAAATTTTCAACTAAAATTCAAAATTTGACTAAGTTTGACCAAAAGTTGACTTTTCACAAAATTTTCCATTTGAATGTTGGTTAGACACTTGAATCAGATTTGAATAATAATATTTTCAGAACTAACATTTTTCGTTTGAACATAAATGATGGTAAATTAAAAATGAAACTGAAATAAATTTCAAATTTCACAACAACAAATTTAGTTTGCATTATTCATAAAAAAATGTTAAATCATTCAACTTCAGTTTAAAGATATTCAACGTTTATTGTTACAATGTTAAAATCTAATTTAACACAAATGGATGATGCTCATATTGCATTAATTTACCATTGATTTATCTTTATTTTAATTAAAAAGTTTCCAATAATTTCAATTGTAATAAGCTCAATATTAAATTTCAAAATGAACATAAATAACACAACCACTGTTTTCTTTACCTTTTATATATTCCAACATTTATTAGTTTATTTCATACAACAAATACAAACATTAATTATCAAATAAATGTTTCTTATCAACTTCTCTCATTAAATGTTTTCTTATTAGAAGTCAACTTATCATTTACAATTCAGTAAATAAATTTAAGTTTCTCCAATTAAATATCATTCATTTTATTATTTATTCACATTAACCCTTATTGTTTAGTTGCTATTAATTATTACCTATAGATTAATATCATTGAGTCACATTCCAATTGTTACCCACTCTTCATATCACAATTTGTCATTTAAGAATTCATTTTAACTTCATATCCAATGAGTTCACATTAATAGATAATTAAATTTATTTCTACTCATCTTTATTCAGAAATTTTATTTAATTTAATAAATTCTAACAGGTTAAAATATGGATCGTTACATAAAACCTCTCAGAACAACACAATCTCTAAGGAAAAGTGTTCGGGGCACAAGAGATTAGGGTTAGAAGACAAAAAAAAGAAAGAAGAGGAAATTCGCCCTCCAGAAATCATGTTGGTACCGACCACTTCTAGTCGATACCGAGTACGTTTTTAGTTTTGTGGATCTCGTCTTCCTCTCCCACACTCCTAGATCTGGATCTGTACTTGGTATCTCGTGGGCCTCTGGTTCTTCTGGACAATTTCTCTATAAATACAGACCATATAGCATCTAGAGAAGGACTTTTAGCTCATTATCTTCTTCACCTTCTATCCTGCATTAAAGTCACTAAGAAGCTACTATTTGATGTTCTAAGCCTTTATATCAGTAAAAACACCTTTACACTAGTGACTCTCAAATTCATGATCAATAAAAATTATTGTGGACGTAGGTCAAAGATTGCCAAATCACTTTAAAAGTCATGTTGTTCCTAATGTTTTTCATAGATTACTAGATCTCAATATTTTAACAAGATTTTGGGTGTTGCGCCACTTTTGCTATCAAGAGATCTCAACTTACTTTTTTATTTCTAATGCATTTTTGAACAGAGATGACGACTTTTTTTCCTCTAATGCATTCATTTTAAAAAGGGATCTCTTAAATGTTGGTGCCTTGGAAATGCTGTGACAAAAAATAATGCAGTTGCTACTGCTACTTTGGGTAAGGGTTGGCTCTGCATATCTTTATTATTATTGATTAATTATAATTAGAATAGAAGCACAAACTTTTGTAACAACAGCGAAGTTTCGAAAATACTTTATATGCCAACAAATCTTGTATCATTTCATGTTAATTTAATGGCTGTTGGAGGATGGCTGAGCCGGTGATAAGCATAGAGTTTGGTTCACTCTATTACTCTGAATGCAGGAGTAATTGACATAAGATTTTATGTCTGATATGTTTGACGCCTGATTGCCTCTCTAGTTACTCGCGAAGAGTTTTCTCAAGTTCGGGAACGAGTAGGTAAACTTATAAGGAAGACAGAGCACCTGGCAAAAGAAAATTCAACCGTTGATTTATAAAAGAATTCCGTTTGTGGATAGTTATCCAGAATATTGGTAGCTTAACGTTGTGTGCATAGGTTTAGATGAACTATGACAGTAGTAGCCACTACAATATTCTGAGATAATGTGGTTGGCATGTGACCACTAAAGTTTTATGCTTGGAGTCATGATATAGACGCACACGCTGTATTTGTACGAGTTATGTGTTATACTATTACTATCCGAGATACAGTATGTTTTAGTAAACTGGGTCTTTGTGTCGAGCTCAATAGTGTTCTACTTCTGGTATGATGATTCATCCTGCTGGCTGGGAAGGTGGGGCCAATAAATTTATTTAAATTAGTTAGGAAAAGTTTTTGCTGACCTGATCGTTGTCAAAACAAACTAACTACTAATCAGTGTGTTTCTACCAACATTCTTCTTATTTAAATTATACCAACACCAAGCGGACGACCAATCCTAACCATACATGATACACCCCACCATTTTAACCTTCACAAACTGTTTTTATAGATTATAAAATTAAAACTACCAGACATCCAAACACATGAGGTCCCATTCAACCCAAATTTTCATCCAAGACTTCTTGTAATTAAACTATATATTCCACGCCAAGAATATATCAACCCTGTCTGCATGTACCATAAAATAACTTAATTAGCTAGTAGATTCAAACTCTGTAGTCTCATTCATACTTGTATCCTCATACATCCTCCTAAATCTTCTCACATGGAAACCGAACCATCGCCTCCATCTTCAACGCCACACAATACAACCCAAGATTACTACTACTTCGTAGTGACCATAGCAGCAATTGCAGTCATGCTTATCATTTCAAACGTAGTTGCTTTCACCTGCTGCTCACCGTGTAATTTTCAGTTTTTAACAAACTGTTTTGCCAGAAGGCGGAAATCAACCCACCTTAACAGTCCATCTCCACTAATTCCAGTAACCAGATACAAGAAAGAGCGGCAAGCTTATGATGCAGAGTGTTCGGTTTGTTTGACAGGGTTCAAAGATGGAGAGGAGGTCAAACAATTACCTATGTGCATGCATTCTTATCATGTACAGTGCATTGACAGGTGGCTTTGTTTACATTCTACCTGTCCTCTTTGTCGTTGTACGGTTCTAGGGCTGCCGCCCATGCAAAGGTGCCCTAGAGCTGTTCCATTGGAGGGACCGCTTTTTACTTCGTCCCCCATTCTTTTTTTTGCCTAGTCATGTATCTATTACGTTGTGATATTGATATTTTTCAGGTAGATTGTTATGCAAAAAGTAGTTTAAGTGTTAATGTTTATAGGACAACCTAATGCTAGTGCCTTATTTGAAATAAAAAATTATCATTTCATGTTGCTACCAGAACTTTTGCTGCTATATATATATATATATATATATATATATATATATATATATATATATATATATATATATATATATACAAGTATGGTGGAAAGTGACGGAAAGTGACGTATTTTGTCTTTGTTACAATTATGATATTGTAAAAGATTATAGTAATGTTTTTGAGTACTTTAGCACGTGCGATGCACGTGTGTAAAAGGAATTGGTATTATAAAACACTGTTCGCAAGACTATTTTAACCTTACGAAATGATTCGATATGTATGTAGTGATGCATTTTGTATGTGCATACATGCACAAATCATCCATTTATCAAAATATAAATGAGACTAAGTTATTTTAGGAAATAATTAAACCGATAAAGAGAGTAATTAACTATTACATCAATATGTAGAGAAATGTATAAATAGTAAAATTAGCATTTTCAATAGTTTGGAACTTAAAAAATTGCATCGCCTCTATTTAAAAAAGTAATAAATTAGCATGTTAATATATAAGAAAAAAAATTTCTCAACCGTAAAGATCGCACCTCCCATAATACTTCATCACGAATGCTCAATATTTGTTAAAGTATAATCCTACTTGATGCAAGTGTATAGATTTCGAATTATCGTTTACCGTAATATTGTAATAAAATTTTGTAGGATTTAAATTGATGTAATAATTTTCTCTATGATTTTTCAAGGTTGATGTCAACAACAGTAACTTGCAAGTATTCTGTAAGCACTAAGTACAGATGTGGTAATTTTTGTCTCCTTCTTGTCACGGGCTTGAGACCGGCATCGGTACTTTGTTGATAATGGAGTCAAAAATATTTTATAAGGGAATGTTTGTTCTTCTGAAATAAGAGAGGAGTTCTTGAAATGAGTACAAACATTGAAATTATTATGTCAAATATCATAATTAAAAATTGTTTTATTATATTTTTTGAGAAGGTCGTCAAGGTTTGAGAGAAGCTGAATTAACAAATATGAATTGTTCACATTAGTAGTAGATGTAGAACCCCTATCGTTGAAAACGCTCAAATATGTGGTGTATTGAGTTTACTTTTCAATAATTTTAATGCTATTTCAAATCATTTATATGAACAAAGTATCATATTACTATTCACTTGCAATTATGTAAAAGTTACTATTATTTTAAGCAAAATTTAAAAATAAAATAAAAGATTGTAATGAAACGGGCTGTTGACATACAAATACTTACAAACTTTATACATAATACAAATAAAATAAAAGGTTTTAATGAAACGGGCTGTTGACATACAAATACTTACAAACTTTATACATAATACAAATAAAATAAAAGGTTTTAATGAAACGGGCTGTTGACATATAAATACTTACAAACTTTATACATAAAATAAACGCTCGAATGGGTTGCAGCTTGCGCTTGCCAATTAGGAACAGTGGGCAAAGAAGATGACAGAATTATCCTTCATATTTTCATTTCGTTTGCATTGCTGCGAAGGACTGTTTAGGCAACACACAAAAGGCTTCACTTTGACCGTTTGACCAAAGGTTTTGCTTTATAGTATATATATATATATATATATATATATATATATATATATATATATATATATATATATTCCATTTCAAGAATTACATTACAATTTCTGTTTATTTTTTTACATTGTAGTTTACATTGAATTACATACTTCCCACAATGCTTCACCACACTCCAACCTCAGACTATCACCCTTCAACCCTGCAACTGACAAACAAACCATCAATGCGCCAACTATTTCAAAGTGCACAAACCTTCTGCCTTCTGTCATCACCCCTGCACACAGCAACTGCCCATACTTTATCCCACTGCCTCCAAAAACAAATTGCTTCCACTACTGCCAATACCCCCAAACAAAACACACTTCAACATACAAAAGTTCACTCAAACCATTCCCTGCCTTGCATTCAATCACCCTACCACCCATCAGTGCCTTCATCCATTACCAATTGCCATTCACTTCTATCATTGCCAAACATCCATCCACACAAACTACTTACAGCTCATAGCAACAACACATACATCCCAACCCTTCCATGTGCACTTTACATCATTTCCTCCTTGACCATCATACTGCCATCAACTCCTCTACTCAACTACATTTACCACTGCCTCTGCCTATCAACACACACACCACCTGCACATCCTCCTCTGTGCACATTCATCTCCTCATTGCACATACCCCACTGCTACATACTTCACAATCCATTCGCAGCAACTTCACCATTGCACTGCATACCACACTTCCAGCCACCATACATTGACATAACCATTGCGTTGCAATGCATTTTATTGCCTTCATCCTGCTTTTTCATCCAACCACACTCCTTCATCACCACACTGTTAACATTTCCATCCACACTGTCCACATAACCACCATCCAACCAATTGCATTTACCCACTATTGCTTCACCACCATACCTCAAGTTATATAGTGCCTGAGAAATCGCCAATTAGAAAGCATACCTCAAGTTATATAGTGCCTGAGAAATCTCCAATTAGAAAGCATACCCCAAGTTATATAGTGCCTGAATGAAAATCATTGAATTTCACTTTCTAATTTTGTAACTAAGTAGAAATATTCATATTAAGAGAATTTTTAGGTAATAAAGAGAAGATATTGTTTCCTGTATCTCTGAATGCAAGCAACCATTCAAAGCCAGTATTTCATCAGCACAATGTCGGAGTAGTGCCCCAACTTTGACGTATTCTACCCATGGGTAGAAGAAGTGCCTAAAATGGCCATGTGGGGGTTCCCATGCTACAGAACTTGCCTTTTATAACCAAAAATAAAAGGTAATGTTGCTATGTATTGCTTTACTTAAAAATATGAGAGAGTGGAGTACGTATATAATTACCATTGATTCAAGCTTTGCTGAGGGATCTAAAGTTGCTTTGCACTTTTTGAATGCAGGTTCATCTGGGAACTCATGATCCATTGCATGCTCAGCTCGTTCTTCAGCCATTCATCAAACGGTTGGACTCTACAAAAACTAAACATCACTTTTGCATAACTTAAGGCATGTACAATGAAGCTGAGTAATAGTCATCATCAGAAAACATATAAAAATATCAAAATGCATAAAGAACTCACGGTACTCAAACCTTTTCAAAGCTAAAATGTCTATCTGAACGAATCATTGTCCAATTTTTCTTTACGAAAGCGATTATTGGATCTGATCTCGAACTCTGAATTTTCTTTGCCCTATATAATTACGAAAAAAAGTTAAAATTATTGACTGAAATAAGCGAAAAAAAGAACTGACGCCATTAATTAATTTGAGTAGTTTTGAGTTTAAACGTGTATTGGAAAGAAGAACAAATGACGTGCTTCCTCGGTTAAAATAAACGTGGGCAAGAGATGGAATAAGTGGGTAACAAAATGGCAAAAGTATCCTTCTTCTACTTGATTAGTTAATTATTTGTAAGGGCATTTTTGAGAGTCCGAAAAAAGCTTCACTTTGACCGGTTTGACCAGGGTTTTTTATTATAGTATATATATATATATATATATATATATATTTCAAATATTTCATATGGACACGGATCATATTCACTATCGCGCCAGAGCAAAAGATTGTATTTCTCTGGTGCAAATATTGATTGCGCCTAAAGGAAGCAACATAAAAGACAATGGCGCAATCCATATACAAAAGGACAAATTTTTAATAAAGACTTGCTGAAATAATCTATTGTAAAAATAGGTTTGCTAAGAGGACAATCACCAAATGCAATCTTTTTTATTTTTGCCATAATTATTTTTAAAGATGTAGTTAAAGTTAGAGAACATCTTAATATCAAAAATTATGTTAAAAACACCTTTTTTTAACTATATGGATAAGCATAGGATAGTGAGAGATCAAAAATCACTCACCCCACCACTTTGGATCCCTAAATTTGATATGAACGGCCAAGAGCACGAATTTCCAAGCACTAAAATGATGAATCTATGATCTCCTTTGCTAGTTACCCTTCTAATGATGATTTGGCTAAGATTAGTAAGGAAAAGATGGTCTTTTTAATGAAATTAGGGCCAGTGAAAGTTTGGGATTGTTTTGAAAAAGTGGGAAATTATATGACCATCAGCCCTAGTTAGGCTCAATTTCCGAAATTAGTTAGTGGCTAAGCTTTTAGCCTAATTAGTTACCCACTAATCTATCTAGCGACAAACATAACTTAAAATGGTAATATCTCATAAAAGGTAAGTCTGTTTTTCTATTATGATCACTCTATAAAAAGAGAAACCAAAAGCCCGATTTAATAGAAGTGGTTTCAGACCCTAATTCGACTTCTATCTAAAGTTATGGGCTTTACAAGAATTTATAAAACCAAACTGTTCGAAAAAAATTCTAAATGTAGAAAATGTCCCTAATAGTCATTCACAAAGTTTTATAATTATATGACATCATATGAATTAAATAATAATATGTTACGATCTCAGATGTGTAAAATACGGGTCGTTACACTCCCTCCCTTTTAGGAATTTTGCTCCCGAAATCCCTAAACAGACCAAAGGATAGTCAACCACTGTTAACTCGCATGCCTAACAACCATATGCAACCATCTAACATACCGAACATACAACAATGCAATCAATAATATAGGTAAACCTATCCTAGCATGCGAGATACTAGACTATCCTATATGATATCGAAAGTGAAAATAAATACGATGAACAATAAATCTTACCATGTAAAGAGCTCCGGATATGCAGTCCTCATGATCTTCTCGATTTCCCATGTGCAATTGCCTTCATTTTCGCCCCATTGAACCTTCAATAACTCCACCTTCTTCCTCCTAAGCTGTTTTGTATCGCATCTAACAATACGAAGAGGCCTACGATTTCTCAAAATTCTGGTCCAATCTCGGTATCATCAAGTTGATCTGATGCAATCATTATGCGTGAGTTATGCATAAACTTCCATAAGTGAGAGATATGGAATACGTTGTGCATGCTCACCATCTTCTAAGGTAAGTCGACCATGTATGATAGGTTTCCAATCCTTTCTACTATTAGAATAAGACCTATGAATCTTGGCACCAACTTCCCCTTACTACCAAATCGAATAACTTTCTTCAATGGAGAAATCTTCACAAACACCATATCGCCGACATAGAGCTTCAAATCTCTACATCTCTTATTAGCGTAGCCCTTCTGCCTATCTTGAGCAGTTTTCATTTGTTGCCGAATGATCTCAATATTCTTCAAAGTCTCTCTAATCATATCTATCCCAAGTATCAGTTTCTCGCATGCTTTCCATCAGTATAAAGAAGTGTGGCATGGTCAGCCACATAATGCTTCGTATGGTGTCATACCAATAACTATGTTGTATGCAAACTCCACCAAATGCAAATGAGCGTCCCATGAGCCTCCGAAATTGAGTATGCAAGCTCCCAAGAGATCCTCCAATACATGATTTACACTATTAGTCTGGCCATCAGTTTGTGAGTGATAAGCTATACTGAAATGCAGCTATGTTCCCAACGCCTCTTGTAACTCTTTCAAAACCCACCAGTGAATAGGGTCTTGATCACTCACAATGCTCTTCGGTACATCGTGGAATCACACTACCAACTTCACATACAACTCGGTCAATTTGGCTGTCATTCTACTAAACTTGATGGGTATGAATCTGGCACTCTTTGTCAATCTATCGATTATGACCCAAATACTATCGTACCCTCCAATGGTCCGTGGAATCCATCAATAAAATTCATCGATACTTGCTCTCATTTCCACTCGGGAACCTCAAGTGGGTTGCAGCAATCCACTTGGCATCTTTTGCTCCGCCTTCATTAACTGGCAGTTCATACACTTCGAGATGAATGTTCCGACATCCTTCTTTATCCCTTCTCTCTAATATTTCCGCCTCATATCATGGTACTATGGAAAACAATATAGTATAAATTATACTAGTGCGAACAAATCTTAAGGCTACTTTAACACTAGAGGGGATAGATTGTGTTTTATAACTTATATAGAACTTTTCTAAGTAGTTTTAAGATTAAAATAAAAACAAAGATAATCCATATATATATATATATATTACAAGTAGTCACAAATACATACATACATATATATATATATATATACATACATATATATATATATATCTGTGTGTGTGTGTGTGTATAAATGCAGTAAAAATAAAGTAAAAGTAAGAGAGATGAGAGCAGGAGTTTTATACTGGTTCAGATTAACCAATCCTATGTCCAGTCATGTACAATATTAGTACGAATTTTCTTTTAACTCCTACTTTAATTAGGTAGCAGGCAAACTAGAATACAATCTTGAATTCAAGGCAACAAGATACACCCTCGTGACTTTCCAAGCTCATGGTAGGCTCTCTTGATTTTCCAGGCAATAAGATCACCTACTTGATTTGAACGGGCAACAAGTATACTCACTTGATTTGAATGGGTAGTAAGTACACCCACACATAATAGTAGTAGAGAGTTGTTGATTCTAAATACAAATAGTTGTTACTTGAATACAAGATATCCTATAGCCCTTTTATAGCACTTTGATCTTTGAATTGGTGAAAGAAAGGTTTAGAGCATCAAGAAAATGATTTAAATACTTACAAAGTAGTGAGTAGATTATAGAGAATGAATGTAGTGAAGTAGATTTTGAATTTGAGTAGATTTGAAGAGTATAGAAGGTGGATTTTGAAATATATAATGAGAATTTAGAGTAAGAAGAATAGAGTAAATAATTGTTGAAAAAATTCATTTTCCAATCCCCATTATATAGTGTTTGAAGGGACATGTATATTCGCAAAAAAATGGAGCCAAAAATCAGAACTCATCAAATTTCAATTTTTTTTTCAACGGTACATATATCGATCGACATACTTAGGTAGGATATGTCGACGTATCCTTGTATGTTGGGAAAAAAAGCATCACTTTTGAAATGTTTCAAAATTCTAAAATTTTGTAAAATCATTTAGAAATAATTTTTAAATACTTTAATATATAAAATTTTTATAAAATATTTGTAGAAATATATTTTTAAAATTAAATATATTTTGTGAGAGACTATTCAAAGAAAAGAAAGTTGTGATTCAAGGACTTTAACAAATTTATCTAATGTCTATCAACTATAATCTGTAGTCTTGAACTCTTCGTGTCTTTACCTTCAAACTCACGAGTCTTTAATTGTCTTGATCATCTTTGAATCTTGATCGCTAGTCTCTTTACCGATCAGTCTTCAAATTTGATTATCCTGTACTTGTATAGACATGTGTAATATCCTGCAAAATATTCTATACAACTTGAAAAAACATTAGTACCTATATTTATATAGTTGTTGGCATAAAAATCAATATATTTGGTATTAACAATCTCCCCCTTTTTGATGATGACAACCATATAAATATTTTTATTATAAAATATAATGTAACCCCCCTAAGTTGGTTAACTCCCCCTAAGTATATGCATATATTATATTTTATATTTTCTCCTCCTTTGTTATCAAGAAAAATGGGTAAAGAAAAATGTACTCCCTCTAAATGTGACATTAAATATTATGAAATGTGATATGTTGTATATATAATCAAAACAATATTAATTGCGAAATAATATTTTTGAGACATAACTTTATATATATTCATTTATAATTACGTTTATTTAAACCATATATTCAGGACATATCATCCATATCAAACTAATTTATTTATAACAAACCAAACCATGTCATCAAACCAAAGCAAATATACAAGTTTAAACAAACCACTCTTACAAGGTCAATAAGACAAACTAAATTAGAACAAATACATACCCATAACACATATTTCATAAATTAATGTTTTCTAACTCCTTCAAAAATAGTTCTAAACTCATTGTCCTCAATGTGGCAAATGTCATTTTCAAACTTTATTTTGGAACCCTTATCACATAATTGATTAATACAAAGCAGCTTATGTTTTAAATTTCTAATTAGAAAACATTAGAAATAATAGGATTTTTAGAGTTACCGATGTTGCCAATGTCGATGATGTATCCTTTTAAGTTATCTCTAAAGTTAACTGTTCCTTCATCTTTCTAAATGTTGTCTATTAATATCTCTATATTTCCATTCATGTGTCATGAGCATCCATTATCTAGTATCCATTTGTCCTTCATGATTTGTGATGTATAGTCATCAGATGCTTGTTTGCTATCTTCCATATAACATACCCGTTCCTGCAATTTCAATTTATACACTTTCAGATTTTATTGTGATTTTTCAATATTATTTGTTCCTAACTTATTTGAGGGTTACTTAAGGATTTTACAACTTTGTTTTTCTACAAAAGTGTATTACCAGTGTTACTAGCCATTTATAATTTTCAAAGATGAAATAACAAGTTTTTGAAAACCTAATGCTCTGATACCAAATGTGGGAAACAGTGTATTATAAATCATACTAGTGTGAACGGATCTTAAGGCTACTTTAATACTAGAGGGGGATGAATAGTGTTTTATAACTTATATAGAACTTTTCTTAGTTTTAAGATTTAAATCAAAACACCGATAATCAATACCGATATATATATATATATATTAATAGGGAGTCATATATATATATATATATATGCAGTAAAAATAAAATAAAAGTAAGATAAATGACACCATGAGTTTTATGCTGGCTTGGGTTAACCAATACTACATCTAGTCCTATACAGTATTAGTATAGATTTCCCTTCAATGCCTACTTTAATTAGGTAGCAAGCAAACCAGAATACAATTTTGATTTCAAGACAATAAGATACGCCCTCTTGACATTCCGAGCTCAGGGTAGACTCTTTTGATTTTTTGGCCAACAAGATAACCCACTTGATTTGAATGGGCAACAAACACACCCACTTGATTTGAACGGACAACAAGCACATCCACACAAGTATACTAGAGAGATTTTGATCCAAATACAAATAGTTGTAACTTGAATGCAAAATATCCTATAGCCATTTGTAGCACTTTGATCTTTGAATTGGTGAAAGAAAAGTTTAAAAAGGCAAGAGAATTATTTAAATACTTGCAAAACGAGTAAATTATAGAGAATGAATGAATGAAGTAGAGATTGGATTTGAGTGGATTCGAAAAGTATAGAAAGTAGATTTTGAAACATATAATGAGAACTTAGAGTAAGAAGAATGGAGTGAATAATTGTTGAAAAAAATTGTTTTTCAGTCCCCTTTATGTACTATTTGAAGGGGCATGTATGTTCGCAAAGAGGTGGTGCCAAAAATAAGAACTTTTCAAATTTTATAAAAACTTTTCAATGGTACATATATTGACATACTTAAGAAGGAGATGCTGACATAATTAGGTATATGTCGACATACTTAGGTAGGATATGTCGACATACTTAAGTATATGTCGACATATTTAAGTAGGATATGTCGACATATTTTTATATGTTGAGAAAAATAGCAACACTTTTAAAGTGTTACAAAATTCTGAAATTCCGTAAAATCATTTAAAAATAGTTTTTAAATACTTTAATATACAAAAAATTTATAAAATATTTGTAGAAATATACTTTTAAAATAAAATAAATTTTTCGGTGAGAGAGTATTCAAAGAAAAGAAAGTTGTCACTCAAGTACTTAACAAATTTATCTAACGTATATAAACTATAATCTATAGTCTTAAACTCTTCATGTCTTTGTCTTCAAACTGATGAGTTTTTAATTGCCTCGATCATCTCTGTATCTTGATCTTTAGTCTCTTTACCGATCAGTCTTCAAACTTGATTATCCTATACTTGTATAAACCTATGTAATATCCTATAAAATATTCTATACAAGTTGGTAAAACGTTTGTACTTATATTTATATAATTGTTGTCATCAAAATCAATACCTATGGTATTAACATGTACATCTTATTACCGTCGGGATGTATAATCAATCTAGAATGGTAGCATTCTCGTAGCACCTCATTTAATAATCCATCGACATTGGAAAAAACAATTTGCCATCCTTATGGAGCCAACTTTTTGGGTCGAGTCCTTACTGCTTCATTTCCTTAGACTGGACTCCTTCTATCTTCACCATGATCTCTACTATTCTAGCATCCCATGTTTGATTAGTACTGATCCGCTAAATCAAAGTAGGTTTAATGGTCAAACTCACTAACATCTCTGGCTCCAACTCACAATGGGGTATGAAGTCATAACCAGTGATATACTCCAACTGCTTCCATTTTAGGAACATTGCTCACATACTAGC
The DNA here is from genome assembly GCA_030737815.1 of Allium fistulosum. Lineage (NCBI taxonomy): Eukaryota > Viridiplantae > Streptophyta > Magnoliopsida > Asparagales > Amaryllidaceae > Allium > Allium fistulosum. Next base: position 1,146,481,946 of record CM060902.1, read on the forward strand.
ATGTATTCTAGTTAATGCATCAGCTACTGCATTCCCCTTACTAGGCATATAGGAGATGCTAAAGTCATAGGGGACTAAGAACTCCAACCATCGTTGTTGGCGAATGTTGTAATCCTTCTAGAAGAAAAGGTACTTCTTCTCGTGTGGCTTCAGTTGTCGACTAGCATAGGCGATAACTTTTACCCTCTCCATCAATATCGCACTCAATCTAGTGCCATGGGCGTTTGTGTATTGTGTCAACTCCTCATTTCGCTTGGAATAGTCAAGATCGGTGCACTCAACAACCTCTCATTCAGACTCATCACAGTCAAATTGGTCAATAGTGCTACTATTTTGGAGAAGTCCTTGATGAAATGTCTATAATATCACACCAATCCTTGGAAGCTTCCACATTAGTAGCATTCTTGGGTTGGTTTCAATCCTAAACCACTACTATTTTGGCAGGATCTACTGCGATCCCTACTCAAAGACAACATGACCTAAGAATCTCACTTCTCTCCTCTAGAAGTGACACTTCGAAAACTTCACTTTCAACCTATGCTTCCTCAACACTTCAAGTACAATCCTAAAGGGCATATAATGTTCCTCCTCCATCCTAGAATAGTCTAGAATATCACCCACAAACACAAGCATGAACTTGTTCAACTAATCCCTAAAAACATGGCTCATGAGATCAATAAAGAATGCCGGAACATTAGTTAGCCAAAATAGCATAACCAACCACTCATAGAAACCAGATGGCATACGAAACGCAATGATTGGCACACTCTCTTTTGCTACTCTCAACTGGTGAAAACTCATCGCTTGATCCAATTGAGAAAACACCTTCACACTATGGAGCCGATCGAACAAGTCATCAGTGCGTGAAAATTGATACTTGTTCTTCCTTTTCACCTTATTCAACTTATGGTGATCTACACACAACCTCAGAGAGCCATCCACCTTGGTGGTGAATACCATAGGTGTGCCCTACTCAAATATGCTCCTACGAATGAACACTCTCCTCAAAAAGTCATTCATTACACCTCCAACTCCTTCTGCTCTCTAGCTATAATATGTCCCAAAGGCATAACTATCAGTCTGGCCTCCTTCACTAGGTCTATGTAGAACTCAATCTCTCAGTGTGCCAGTAATACGATCACCTCCTCAAACATGTCTGAATACTCTACAACGAGAGGCACATATGATAAATCATCCTATGAACCTCAAGCGAATATAGAAAGCTAACCATAACCCCATCTTTTGGTAAACAGCCAATCACTACTGTCCACCCCTCTACAACCCCATTGTCACCAACAACTTCTCGAAATTCACCACTACTGCATACTTTCTCAGCAAGTCCATCCCCAAGATGATTGTAGGATCAATTTCACCTAGAAGGTGATACTAATAATAATAAAAAATTAAGGCGGAAATATATATAATAATTGCAGCACAGATAATAGCAGAATAATAAAAGAAGAAATAGAACAACACAGATTTACCTAGCTTCGGCAAAACCTTGCCTACGTGCTGCCCCCAAGGTTTCTACTAGAAATTAAGTAGTCAGACGCTTACACACATAAACTTGCGATACCCGCTAATGACTAACCTAACTCTACGCTCAAAACCCTACCATAACTCAGCCGCAGAGTTGCGAATTCTCGAACTACACCACCGTAGTTCGTAACCTAGTCACATGACTAGAATTTTACAAAAGTTTTAAAAAAATTACAAAATAAAAGCAAACACAAAACCCTATATAATCACTAAAGCCCAAATTCAATGAAGTAGACCGGCCCACTTAAATTAGAAAAAAAATATCCCTTTTATTTTATTTCTTCTATGTTAAAACTTTTGCTGATCTTTTTCATTCCTTCGTTCCTTTTCAAAAACTAGGGTTTTGTGATGAAGTCGTCGCTTTGTTCGAATTGATTGCTGATATGGTTTCGTTCTTCAATTTGCTTCGAATGCTTCTTCAATTGAATCTCTAGCTTTATTACTTGTGGTGGCTTCAATTATCGAGTTCGAATTAAAGCTTTGAACTAGTACGTGAACTGCCTTTATTTACTTTCGTGGATATGCTTGAACTCGAATTGATTTCGAACTTGATTGGAGTTTTTGGTTTTTGTTCAACGTTTGCTTTTAGGAATTTCTATTTCTAACTCCAATGCTTTCTGTTTCGAACTCCAACTTGATTGAACGTTCGTATTTTTGTATTTGAATTCTTCTCGAATTGCTCTTGTTCATCCGATCTTTGCTTGAGTGCTTGTGATGAATTCTTGACTTGTTCGTGTTGAATTTGCTTGAATATTTTTAGTCGGTTCCGATCATTACTCCTTGTGTGATTTCTGCTCTTGTGTTGATTTACGATTGCAAGGTTGAGATGATTCTGACCTATTCATATATTTGTCATATATCGTTACTACTTCCTTGGCCACCACGACTTTGACTCTGGCATGACATGTTCATTTTGAAATACATTGACTTTGTTTGAAAACCCTTCATCACAATTTCAATTGATAGTATCCTTTTTTAAACTACTTCTGTTAATATTGATATAATCCACGGCTTTGTTACTCTAACTGCTACTGTGTATATTTGAACTTGGTAGCCTTACATTTCACTCTGTTTATATGTATATACATGTTGCCTCACTGTTCCATATGAATGTAGTTTTCATTGGTCTTGTCTTCATGTTGCCTTGAGTCTGTACTCTAGTTGTTCATGCCTCTGACCTGATATATGTGTATGTGCTTATATGCATATGTGCATACATATGTATCTTCATGTGTGTTTACTGGAGTAGTTCTTGTGCACTTGTTCCCCATGTAACTGTGTTTCATTTTGCTACATCCATTCAGTTCACCACTTTGTTTTGACTGCACTGGCTTGGTCTGTTTCTGGTGTGGTTGAAACTCATGTCTTTGAGTTGCATTCTCTGTTGAAGTGCTAAGTCTTGTATATGCCTGAATGCATTTGAAACTTTGAACTGTAATCATCTTTGTTCTTGTGCATTTGTGTCTTCATGTTGACTGGTCTGGTTCGAAGTTTGGTTCCTTGCAATGCTTTGAGTCTGTGTATATGAACTTGTACATGTCTTGTATAGTTGTTTCTGTGATCTCTTGAGTTGTAGTCTTGGTTATATTGTTTGTGTGATTCTCTGACTAGTTCCTTGAACTTGTTTATTTGGACTGGGCTGCCTTGGTATGGTTGCCTTGTAAGTATGATCTGTAGACTTTCATGTTAAACTGTGAATGCATGCATTTATGTCTGGTTGCTTTAAGCACTTGTGTTCAGTTGGGCTTGATTTGTTATTGTAGTCATGTTCTTGTAACTCAACCATCCATGCTTGTGTTTTCTGTTGCTCTTGACCATATGTGCTTGATTCATTTTCTGTCTTGTTGCATTTCTCTCTGTGGACTTGAACTGTAGCTCAATGATTTTGGAAAGTACGCACATATTCATGTATATACATGCATACATATGCATGTATATATATGTGCAGTGAATGTTACTACATATTTGTACATGTATATATATGTGTACTATCACTGCTCTGTTGTGATATTCTGCACTTGAATTTGGTTTTAGTCTTGTTGTCATGTTAGAACTGATTCATTCCTAAATCCTGCACATGGTTGCACTGTCCACTTGCATTGACTTGTACTGCTTTGTACTTAGGGTCTGGACTACACTATTGTGCATATGTTTTGTTCATGTTGATTTGAGTCTTGTTCTAGTTGCGTTGTACATGTTGTTGAACTTCGGAGCCTCTTGAATTCTGTTCTTTGGTATGTGTGGGTTGTTGTAGTTTCTTCGAGTCACCTGAGTCGAATCCACCATTTGGTTGGGTTTGACCTTGTGCTCACATGTCCCTGCAATTTTATTAAGTGTATATCGGTGTGCACGGCCTTATGGCATGTACAGTGATACACTGTGCATGTCATAAGTTATTCGTGTATGATGGATTCAAACGAAAATGATGACGAACAACCCAAATAACCGAGGCAAATAACATTTTCAAAAACACACACTTTAATTTTCACTACAAAATATTTTCTTTTTCAATTTTACCACGTCAGTGTTTATTTTGCAGATAATTCAGATGCTGGATACAGGCTGGAACAAAGTTGAAGATAAAATATGAGTGCGAGTGAATATATGTAGTGAGGTCAAAATTGTAAATTGAAATTTGTGATGTAATCGAAATTGTACTGTAATTGAAAAATGTATATATGTAGTGAGAGCTCAAATTTGTACTATTTGAATTTGTAATAAAATATTGGTTTGAATATGAATTCTGTGTTATTTATTTATTCATCAAATATTTATTTAATTATGTGAAAAATAAAATAGTACAATTACAAATACATTTAAACGAATATATATATGTTTATTATCATCAAACAAAAATCATAGGCTATTATATTCTATAATCTTCCGCTTTTGATGATAACAAACATATATTAAGATTTTGGCTCTATTAAATGTATTTGACCTTGATGAATTCCATTTTCTCCCCCTATTTGAATGCTCCCCCTAAAACAAAGCTCCCCCTTCACATATGCATGAAAATAAAAAAAATATGCAAATGAAACTAGATGGGAATATGCAAATAAAAAATATGACTTGACTTATTGCCAAAATCTTAACTTCTCTCTCCCCCTTTTGTTATCAGCAAAAGGGTAATAGTGTTAGAAAGTGGGACTCATTTAAAATTTAGGCCATAGTCTTGCAAAGTTTGTATCATCCATAAAATTTGAGCAGAGCAACCACTTAGAGCAATATACTCTGCCTCAGTGGTAGATAATGCAATACAATTTTGTTTTCGACTTGCCCACGTAACTAATGAATGTCCCAACATAAAACTTGTTCCACTAGTACTTTTTCTATCAACTAGACTACCATCATAATTCACATTTGAATATCCTTTTAACTCAAAGTTGTCATTAGTTGGATACCATAGACCAAACCGTGGGGTGTGCAACAAATATCTAAAAATCCTTTTTACAGCTTTTAAATGAGATTCTTTTGGATTTGATTGAAACCGTGCACATAAACAAACAACGAACATAATGTCAGGTCTAGAAGCAGTAAGATAAAGAAGTGATCCAATCATACTTCGATATTTCTTTTGATCAACTGCCTTACCTTTTTCATCCTTCTCAAGTTTAATAGTTGTGCTCATGGGGGTTTTTGCAGGTTTAGCATCTTTCAATCCAAATTTGTTGACAAGTTCTCTAATATATTTCGTTTGAGAGATGAATGTACCTTTATCACTTTGTTTGATTTGAAATCCTAAAAAGAATTTTAACTCTCCAACCAAGCTCATTTCAAACTTCTCCTGCATGACTTTTTCAAATTTCTCGTACAACAAGTTGTTAGTGGCACCATAAATAATGTCATCAACATATATTTGAACAATCAAAAGATCATCATTTTCATGCAATAGAAATAATGTGGTGTCTGCACAGCCCTTTTTGAACCCATTTTCAAGGAGATAAGTGCTAAGACATTCATACCAAGCTCTAGGGGCTTGTTTTAATCCATATAGTGATTTCTTAAGTTTATATACATGGTCAGGGTATTCATGACTTTCAAAACCTTCTGGTTGTTCAACAAATACATCTTCTTTCAAAATTCCATTAAGAAAGAACTTTTAATATCCATTTGTCTTAGTTTAAATCCTTTATAGCAAGAAAAAGCTAACAATATCCTAATGGATTCTAGTCTTGCATAGCCATAAACCAATTTTCATCATTAAGAGCTGTATCTATGTCTTTGGGTTCAATTTGTGAAATAAATCCACTGTATAGACACAAATCACACAAATTTCTAAAGGAGGAACGAGTTTGAATACCTGCAATAGGATTTCCTATTACCAATTCTGGAGGATGATCTGCTTTGAATTTCAATCTCTCTGGATCCATATTTCTTTGGACTTCTTTCGTGGTTGTAGTTTCTTTTGGTTTTTCATTTTCATCTTTTTCGTTCTCCTATTCAACATTACTTTTGATTGTTTCCTTGTTTTGATCATCAATACCTTCATCAAATTTCACATTGATTGACTCCATGATTGTTCTCGTCCTTTTGTTGTATACTCTATAGGCTTTGCTTCTGGACGAGTATCCCATGAACATGCCTTTGTCAGCTTTTGGCTCAAATTTTCCCAGTTGATTACATGTATTAAGAATAAAACACGGACAGCCAAAAACCTTGAAATATGCAATGTTTGGCTTTTTGTCGAACCATAGTTCATATCGTGTTTTCTTAAGAATCGGCCTAATCATGACTCTACTCATTACATAACAAGCTGTATTTACTGCCTCTGCCCAAAAGGACAAGGGTAGTTCATACTCGTTTATCATAGATCTAGCCAACCCTTGTAAGGTTCGATTCTTTCTCTCGACTACTCCATTTTGTTGTGGAGTACGTGGGGCAGAGAATTCATGTTTAAATCCATTTTCATCACAATAATTTTCAAATTCTCCACCATGATCACTTCTTAGTGAAATAATAGAAACTTCTTTCTCATTTTAAAATAATTTTGTGAATTTAGTGAAGTAAGAGAAAGTTTCTGATTTGTTAGCTAAGAAGTATACCCACGTGTGTCTAGAGTAATCATCAACCAATACGAAACAATATTTCTTACCACCTAGACTTGCAATATCATTAGGTCCAAACAAATCCATATGAAATAGTTTAAGGACTCTAGAAGTGCTTACATTGTTCTTGGCATGGAATGATGATTTTTTAAGTTTTCCCATAGTACATGCTTTACATAAAGTTTCTGTTTTGAAATCATGTGATGGAAAACCTCTTACCAAATCTTTTGTTTTTAATTTGTTTAATAGATTCATGCTAGCATGTCCTAATCGTCTGTGCCATAAATTTACTTCCACATCCTTAGCTACCAAACACGTTGAAAGGGTGAGATTATCAAAAGATAGAGAGTGTATATTACCTTTTCTCTTACCTGAAAATAAGGTTTCTTTTGATGATTGGTCAATAATTTTGCACAAGATAGAATCAAAAACAACATTCATTCCCTTATCTCATAACTGACTAATTGAGATCAAATTATGGTGTAGATTTTCAACATATAATACGGCGTTTAAGGTAACGTACTATTACCGACTTTACCTTTACCGGTAATTTTGCATTTATCGTTGTTGCCCATTGCGACTCTCCCACCTTTGTGCTTTTCTAGGGTAAGAAACTTTGATTTGTCGCCTGTCATGTGCCTGGAGCAACCGGAATCTAAATACCATTCTTGTTGTTCCTTAGCCTGCCAACACACCTCGCTTGGTTCTTCACTTTCACTATCATTTGTTTCTCTTGAGAAGCACTGATTTACCTTTTTATTGTATTCTTTACTAAATTTGGCAAGACGAGATTCTTTGATTTGGGAGGTTCCTTCATGAACTACTTCAAGTGTGTGCTAGATTTCCTACGCAGTTAAACAATGTGAAACATGATTAAATTCAATTTGGTCTTGTGAGCAAATAATAGAGTTCATAGCCTTGGTATTAGCAGTTAGCAGTTTAATTTTAGAATTTGTCCATTGATCCATAGGTGTTTTTATTTCTTGATTATCTACCATAATTGTTGGTGTCCTATATCCCGTTTCAACAATATTCCAAGCATCTATGGATTTCACAAAAAATTTCATTCTATTTTTCCAATATGCGTATTCACCATTGAACATTGGTGGCCTAACTATGGACCGACCCTCAGCAAAAACTTTAAAGGAAGCCATTTAAAAAATCAAATTTTTAATTGAAAAATGGTTTTTGTTCCTAGCTCTTATACTACTTATAGGATCGATTTTACCCTAGAGGGGGAGTGAATAGGGTGATACTAATAATAATAAAAATTAATGCAGAAATATATATAATAATTGCAGCATAGATAATAGCAGAAATAGAACAACATAGATTTACTCAGCTTCGGTAAAACCCTACCTACGTGCTGCCCTTAAGGTTTCTATTAGAAATTAAGCAGTCAGACGCTTATACACGTAAACTTGCGACACCCGCTAATGACTAACCTAACTCTACGCTTAAAACCCTGCCACAACTCAGCCACTGAGTTGCGAATTCTTGAACTACACCACCGTAGTTCATAACCTAGTCACACAACTAGAATTTTACAAAAGTTTAAAAGAAAATTACAAAATAAAAACAAACACAAAACCCTATATAATCACTAAAGCCCAAATTCAATATAGTAGACCAGTCCACTTAAATTAGAGAAAAAAAATCTCCCTTTTATTTTATTTCTTCTGTGTTAAATCTTTGGCCGATCTTTTTCGTTCCTTCGTTCCTTTTCAAAAACAAGGGTTTTGTGATGAACCCGCCACTTTGTTCGAATTGATTGTTGATATGGTTTCGTTCTTCAATTTGCTTATAATGCTTCTTCAATTGAATAACTAGTACAAAACTGGTCATTTTTGTCGGTTGTGTAACCCCTGTTGTGTCGGTTTTACAACCGACTCAAATGAAGATGACACAAAAGACATTTTTCTGTTGTGTCGGTTGTACAACCGACACAAATATCAATTATTTGTGTCGGTTGGCAATAGAGAACCGACACAAAACTATGAACAGTTGTGTCGGTCTTTCTAATAGGACCGACACAAATCAGCTTGTATAGTGAAGCAAACCGCCGTTTATTGTGTCGGTCCTTTAAGAAAAACCGACACAACTGTTGCTTGTTTTGTGTCGGTTCCTTATTGACGACCGACACAAATGATTGATATTTGTGTCGGTTATGTTTGTTTTTTCAACCGACACAATTGATATGCAGTTGTATCGGTTCCCTTTGAAGTAACAATCGACACAAGTTATATCTGAAGCAAAAAAAATATATTATTACCATTTAAGATTATAAAAACAGTATGAAATTGAATTTTAATTTTTTTATAAACGAACGTTACTATGAACTGATTGAACAAAAAATATAATTATATTATCCATCAACATAATTCTTGTTTGCAGAATTAAATAGAATATAATCTATCACAAACATAACGTACATAACAAAATACCAACGTACGTTACAAAAGATCAGCGTACATAACAAAAAACAACTACATCCAATTATACATGATATAACTAGCTAAATTCTCTCGAACCTCGTCTATCTCTTGTTGGTTATAAGAACCGTCTCGTACAAAGTCCTGCAATTAAGAGAATTGTTATACAAAAGACAATAATGAAAAAACATAGACTTGGCATTTGCTTTTAAACATAGACTCCCCATATTTCTTTGTTTTTAAGTTTTTAAAAAAAAAATGAAAAAACAAACAAGTTTTTCTTCAAATACATGAACTGAACAGTAAATAAAGACTTGGCATTTGATTTCTTCTAACTAGCATTGCAGCAATGATCTGATTGAAATATACCTATAATGTAGCTAATGTATAATATGAAGGTATTTGCTTACCTGAAATCCAGCATTTCTTAATCCAAATGACAACCCATCAGCCATTCCCATTAATTGTGAAAACTGTAAATTTTTATCTCCTTTGCTTTTTCCCAGCTCTTCTGCTTTAGATGCAGCAGCTTTTCCTGTTGAGGCCAAATATAACTTGTTCTTATAATTAGCATTTGTTGTAATGTCATGCAAGTAGGTAATTTGTATAGTATAATCAGGTTATCAGGCTTGAGGTGTATATATTAGAGATATGTTCAAAATCATTTTATCATGTACATTACACGTGATACACACATGAACTTAGTCTAGAATGACAGCTGCAGCAAATGTCTGTTTTTATGATATTTAAAAAGTACAAATTAGGGGGGAAACTTCAAATTAGTGAATGATTTACTTTGATTTCAAAATAAGAGGCAGGATTCTAGCCCAGATCATATGTTCATTGTTCTCCACTGAATACACATCACAACACTGAACAGAATTTATGTCATCTGTTCAATACTTGCTAAAGTGCACATCATTGTTCTTAACCCTTTGAACCAGAGCAAGAGATTTAATTTGATATAAAATGATAATATTTTATTCTTTTTTGTTTATTTTTATTTTTTTGAAGGCAATTATATTAACATAAAGTATCGAATCAAAATTTTTATACCTGATTCAAGATTGTGTGTTGCAACAACCAACGAACCGGAACCCCTGGCAACTTTTTCGAGCATAAAAGATGCACATTCATCATAGCATGCGTGTGTATCTTGAATACTGTCATGAATAAGAGAAGCAACACCTAAAGAGTTGGCCAATTGGGAAATCTTGGTCATTCCTAAAAGGGAAGAAATAAATAGTTTTTGTTATTTAAATAATAATGATAAAATTGATCTTGAACTTTTATGAAGACACAAAATACCAAAGTAGTTTTCCTACCAAGTACTAACTAATATTTTGAACTTTTATGATTATTTTCAAGTAATCTATTATCACCGAAGGTGAGAGTGTCGAAATTTACATAATTGTATTACTGATCAAACCATTTTGTCAAAACACTTGTACATGCTAATAATAACTTACACATAGGGTAATTTTCTGTAAACGACCTCCGCATTATTTAATCATCTAATGTTAGGAGAAGTGTAACGCAAACTTCACACAATTTTTCTGAAAAAAGTGTGCTACATACACCGTAATCTTATTTGGGTGAAAGTGATAACATGTGCAAGGAAATGTAGCATAAATAAGAAACTTTACCTTTCCACGAATCAGTAATCATATTTCAGATATCACTCTTTTTGAAGAACGGGGCAACTTGCTATCAGCAACTTTTAGAGATTGATCACAAAAAATGAGCAACACATTCAATTTCAGTGTCAACTCACTTTTGAATGCTTAAGCAATGCTAAACTTGACACTGACTTTTGAATACTTTAGCAATGCTAAACTCAAACTTGTTAAGTATGAGAAATACAGATTGGTTGAAAATAAATAGAATGCTTTGATTAATTAATGCATTTTGACTGTTATGCATGTCTTAACGAATCAAGTGGAGTGTAAGGCCACCATTCCTCTAAATTTTGTTACCATGGCAGGATACTAATAGAGTTGCAAACAAGCAGACCATTGGTCCAATAAAACTCCAATTTAATTCAACATCTTCACTAAATATTTAACAATAGATGCAAGCAGGCTCCAAAATTAGGCTTTCAATTTTACATAAACTATTGCAATCTTATATATTTTGACATAAGGTAATTCAATTTCTTAATAATATATAACTGGCAGTTGTTAGATTATAGCTAAACAGTTGGTAATTAAATCCATGTCACTAAACTCCAAACAAGGTATAAGTATGCTATCCAGGGACTTAGATTCCAGCTCCGGTATTTTAGAAATACCGGAGTATGGGGGTATATTCACATTATAGCCTTGTAGATATCTCGCATGAAATTTTTTTACCAGAAACAAACAAATATTCCAAGTTAAACTCAAACTTTCATAATCTTTGACACTCTAAACGTATCCCTTCTATGAACAATACAAACTTTCCAACCATACTTTCTCAAGAAATTTGCCTCTTCCATGGCGGAATCACCTCCAATGACAACAATTTCCTTCCCTCTAAAAAGGGACGTATGCAACAGTCCAGTAGCCCAACGTGAAGTGCAGATGCACTTTTAACATGAGGTAATGAGATATAGGATCACTTGTAACAAGAATGCATGCACATAGAAGGTGCAATCACAATAAGGAAAAACGACAGAGCTATAAGGCTCATCAACAAACAACTGCAAGTTCAATTATAAGTGTATGGCATTTGAAACAATAAATGGCCTTTACGATTTTGTATGCACAAAAAAAGGGCCATAATATTTTTGCAGACTATAGTAGCAATGTAAGAGCCAAGATAATATGACAGTATCAAGCATATGGGCTGCCACTTATAAATTGGTTCGACCAAAGCTCACATTTTCCGTTTGCAAATTCATGTATATATAAATATATATGTGAATTGCAATAAGAATACACAACAATGTACCAACACAATTTATCCAACAAGAGGGGCAGCAATCTCAAATTTTCAACTAGAGATGAAATATATATATATATATATATATATATACATACGAGTAAAAATACTTGTATATATATAATCACTCAATTTATATCGATAGCCACTAATTCCACAACAAAAATGGGCAGCAGCGGTTCTAATTTTTCCAAAGTAATCGAGATGGATTTATATATATATATATATATATACAAGTATAATACTTGTATATAATATTTACTCGACAATTTTAATGGAACAATACATGTGCATTTAACCCAAACAGCAGCAGGCCGAAAATTTTGAAGGCATTGAAAGATCAAAACCCAGCAAAATCAAACACAACAATTCAAATAAAAACAAAGCCAATTAAATCATCGCATTTATTTCGTTTTTTTACACAAATGAAATAAATTGATGATTTCTTCCAAGAATTTTAATAGGTTGCGTGAGTTTGAAAAACTCACATAATTACGACGAAGCACGAAGACACGACGAAGACAACGAGAAGCAGCTAATCTTCAAGCTACAAAACTCCTAAAACACGAATAAAGCTCAAATTATTCGCACACACAAAATATAGGACAGCAAAACAATTTAGGGCATACGAACAAACAATAAATTGGACAAAGTAGAAATAGGGATGTACCTTGCCAAATTTGAGAAGAGAAGCATGCACGAACGAAGGAGGACGACGAACGACATGAAGACGAAGATGAACCCTAAATTTTCAATCACCTGCTGTCGTGATTTTGAATGCGTGAGAAAATAAACGGAAAAGGGTTTTTGGGCTTTGAAAAAAATACACACGGCCGGGTACGTGATGGCCTAAATTTTAGAGGAAAATTTAAGGTTCGCGGGAAAAGATGGGGCGGCTGAAATGGATTTAGGGGGAAAAGTTGTGTGCCTATGGTGTCGGTTTTTGGACAACCAATGCTATTGTATTTAATTGTGTCGGTTGTTCAAACAACCGACACGAGTAAATCTATTGCTTCCCTTCAATTGTGTCGGTTTCTTAAGAACAACAGATGCAAATTACATTTTTAACATTTTCTTCTTACCCAATAAGTCAATAGTTTCGGTTGTTAATAAACAACCGACACAAATTACACTATTTGTGTCGGTTTTATGGACAACCGACACAAATGAGGCGAAGCAACTGATCTGTTTTGTACTAGTGAATCTCTGGCTTTATTACTTGTGGTGGCTTCAATTATCGAGTTCGAATTAAAGCTTTGAACTAGTATGTGAATTTCCTTTATTTACTTTCGTTGATATGCTTGAACTCGAATTTCTTTCAAACTTGATTGGATTTTTGGTTTTTGTTCAACGTATGCTTTCTGGATTTTCTATTTCGAACTCCAATGCTTTTTATGCCGATGATGTAACTGGGTTTTATAGGGATTAAAGCCCTTAAATATACGTTTGTATTTTTGTATTTGAATTCTTCTCGAATTGCTCTTGTTCATCCGATCTTTGCTTGAGTGCTTGTGTTGAATTGTTGACTTGTTCATGTTTAATTTGCTTGAATATTTTTTAGTCAGTTCCGATCATTACTCCTTGTGTGATTTATGCACTTGCGTTGATTTACGATTGCAAGGTTGAGATGATTCTGACCTATTCATATATTTATGACATATCGTTACTACTTCCTTGGTCACCACGACTTTGACTTTGGCATGACATGTTCATTTTGAAATACATTGACTTTGTTTGAAAACCCTTCATCACGGTTTCAATTGATAGTATCCTTTTTTAAACTGCTTCTGTTAATATTGATATAATCCATGGCTTTGTTACTCTAACTGCTACTGTGTATATTTGAACTTGATAGCCTTGCATTTCACTCTGTTTCATATGTATATACATGTTGCTTCACTGTTCCATATGAATGTAGTTTTCATTGGTCTTGTCTTCATGTTGCCTTAAGTCTGTACTCTAGTTGTTCATGCCTCTGACCTGATATATGTGTATGTGCTTATATGCATATGTGCATACATATGTATCTTCATGTGTGTTTACTGGAGTAGTTCTTGTGCACTTGTTCCCCATGTAACTGTGTTTCATTTTGCTACATCCATTCAGTTAACCACTTTGTTTTGACTGCACTAGCTTGGTCTGTTTCCGGTGTGGTTGGAACTCATGTCTTTGAGTTGCATTCTCTGTTGAAGTGCTAAGTCTTGTATATGCCTGAATGCATTTGAAACTTTGAACTATAATCATCTTTGTTCTTGTGCATTTGTGTCTTCATGTTGACTGGTCTGGTTCGAAGTTTGGTTCCTTGCAATGCTTTGAGTTTGTGTATATGAACTTGTACATGCCTTGTACTTAGTTCTGTGATCTCCTCTTGAGTTGTAGTCTTAGTTATATTGTTTGTGTGATTCTCTGACTAGTTCCTTGAACTTGTTTATTTGGACTGGGCTGCCTTAGTCTGGTTGCCTTGTAAGTCTGATCTGTAGACTTTCATGTTAAAAAATGAATGCATGCATTTATGTCTGGTTGCTTTGAGCACTTGTGTTCAGTTGGTCTTGATTTGTTCTTGTGGTCATGTTCTTGTAACTCGACTATCCATGCTTGTGTTTTCTGTTGCTCTTGACCATATGTGCTTGATTCATTTTCTGTCTTGTTGCATTTTTCTGTGTGGACTTGAACTGTAGCTCATTGATTTTGGAAAGTACGCACATATTCATGTATATACATGCATACATATGCATGTGTATATATATATATATATATATATATATATATATATGTGTGTGTGTGTGTAGTGAATATTACTGCATATTTGTACATGCATATATATATATATATATATATATATATATATATATATATATATGTATGTATGTACTATCACTGCTCTGTTGTGATCTTCTGCACTTGAATTTGGTTCTAGTCTTGTTATCATGTTAGAACTGATTCATTCCTAAATGCCTACACTTGGTTGCACTGTCCACTTGCATTGACTTGTACTGCTTTGTACTTGGGGTCTGGACTTCACTGTTGCATATGTATTTATTCATGTTGATTTGAGTCTTGTTTTAGTTGCTTTGTACATGTTGTTGAAATTCCGAGCCTCTTGAATTATGGTCTTTGGTATGTGTGGATTGTTGCAGTTTCTTCGAGTCACCTGAGTTGAATCCACCATTTGGTTGGGTTTGATCTTGTGCTCACATGTCCCTGCAATTTTATCAAGTGTATATCAGTGTGCATGGCCTTGTGGCATGTACAATGATAGACTCCGCATGTCACAAGTTGTTCGTGTATGATGGATTCAAACGAAAATGATGACGAACAACCCAAATAACTGAGGCAAATAACATTTTCAAAAACACACACTTTAATTTTCACTACAAAATATTTTCTTTTTCAATTTTACTGCGTCAATGTTTATTTTTGCAGATAATTCAGATGCTGGATACAGGCTGGAACAAAGTTGAAGATAAAATATGAGTGTGAGTGAATATATGTAGTGAGGTCAAAATTGTAAATTGAAATTTGTGATGTAATCGAAATTGTAGTGTAATTGAAAAATCTATATATGTAGTGAGAGCTCAAATTTGTACTATTTGAATTTGTAATAAAATATTTGTTTGAATAAAATATTTGTTTGAATATGAATTCTGTGTTATTTATTTTATTCATCAAATATTTATTTAATTATGTGAAAAATAAAATAGTACAATAACAAATACATTTAAACGAATATATATATGTTTATTATCATCAAACAAAAATCATAGGCTATTGTATTCTACAATGATACCAAACCCAACAAAATTCAAAGCAAAGCAATCACAAAAAAAGTGCATCCATGAATTAAATAAGACCAAACCACGACAAACCATATACAGGCTAGCGGAGCCTCCAATAGAGTTCATCGCTACTAAAGTCGGTCAACTATTTTGGGGTTCAGTTCTAATCTATCTACCAGGTCACTAGATATGAAGGAATGTGAAGCCCTGGTATCAAACAAAGCATGTATGTGAACATCATAAATGGAAAGCATATCTTGAATAATAACGCTCTTCCCTTTCTCCTTCACCAAGGGAGCACTTGACGAAGTCGGGACAGCATCCAAAGCATATGCCTTCATGACCTATTTCTGCCATACCTATTCTAGGACATTCTTTTGCATGTGTCTGAGCTTGCCATTGTTGTGGCACTTCTTCTTTCCATCAGCTTTGCAATCTCTAATCAAATGACCCTTATCTCCACAACTATAACAGACAAGATCTTACTTAGCCTTTGTTCGAGAATGCTTTCCTACAAACTACTTTCTTTTACCATTCAACTTCTTCTTGCCACTACCACCTTGCTGCTGTTTTAGCTCTTCCTTGGCAACATTAATCGATTTGGACATTGGGTACAAACTATCCTGGCGAAGAGCATTTTGAACAAGTATATCAAATGGCCCATCGATGTGGCTCACCAAATTCTCCCCTAAAAGTCATCCAAACCCATAAGAAACTTCTCATTCTTCCTCAACGGAGTATTGATAAAAAAGATCCTATATTTTGATAAGGTGTCGAACTCAGCAACATACTCGAAGACAGACATGTCTCGTTGCTTAAATTCACCAAATTTCCTTAATAGCACCGATTTTTGAATAACAGGAATGTACTTCTCCTCGAATCAAGTTTTGAACCAGTCCTAAATAAACTGATCCTCAAGAGTAACAGTTCTAATAGCATTCCACTAGTTCATGGCTCTCCCCTGAAGTTGTAGGGAAGTCAACCTCCTCTTAATCGCACTATCCAATTCAAGGTCATTAAAAATCCTTTCACACGTGTCCAACCAATCCTGCACTTCCAAATTCGGTTTTGTTCCTTGGAATGGTTTGCCACAAGACTGGCAAAGTCCTTATCCAACATAGCGAAATCGACTCTGGGCAACTATACCTGAGCATGACCACCTACAACAACATTTAGAGTGGCCACTTAGGCATTTTGCAACATGTTCACCATTATTGGATCGAACATCGCATGTAAGTCCGGGTTAGCAGCCCCCGAACCTGCTTCTTCCTCAACTCCAGAGATGGAGTTCCTCACAGGTTTTCTTGTATGCCGGCTCAATCTTGATCTATATAAGAATGATTGGTCTCTCGTAAAGAAAACTCCATCAATGCTACACCTGTGTGCATATGACTTACACACACACACACACACACACACACACACTACTATATAGTTTTTAAAAACCAAAATATATAACAAGTATGCTCTCTCTCATATAGATATATACTCTCGATATAGTCTAGAGTGATAACTCCTTCCCTATCTCTACTGGACCAAGATATCAACTCAAGTTAATCATGTAACCTAAGCTTTAATAGCAAATGTGATGACCGTCTTACACCACCGACATTCAATATAACTGAATAATGCACTGCTACGGTATCCGACCGATGTAGGTTAGTTGTCAAGGGTTGAAAAGAAATAAAACATCATAGAACCTGTCGTATATCTCATAGCACATCGAATAATGTATAATAATCATCACAAATATAAATCAGGAGAGATAGTAATGCCTAAGTGAATCAAATATCAAAGCACAGATCCATAAACTTAAATAAAATTGTCTCAATAGCAAAGCAAACATTGTCTAGGCTCCATAGTATTGCACAGCAGAATGAGCAATAGAATATCCGTGTATAATACGAGAAAGCTCCATCCATCTCATCCTTTGCACTCCTACCACATAAATCTAGACATGTTATCTAGAGTGCTTATTAAAATTACCCGAGATAATAAGAAGCAAAGCATAAAACCTTGATTTGGGCAATGGTTTAGTGTGAGAGATAAATGAATCTCAAAATACTATACAAGTCGATATAGTAAGGAACAAGGGTATACGAACCATACCTAACTTATCCCTACAAGGCTGCAACCAAAGAGTTAGCACTTAACGAACAAAATATGCTACTCTACCAACATCATAAAGGTGTACTATAACCTAAGTAAAATGATGGGTTTCCAGGTTTCCATATCCACAATACCTACCTCAAGTGACATCCCTAGAGTGATAGATAACGGAAGTAAGTAACCAAAACAAACATAACATCAATCAAACAATCCTTACTATCACTCAATGTGCACTAGATATATGATTACTTGTATGACCATTCCTCTACTAGGGATTAATGGATAAATCCTGGTTTTTAGTGTACTTGCTCATAGCCTGAAGCTGACATTAGACCCATTCCACCTATCCAGAGTATACAAATTCATTCCACCGACCTAGGGTAGTCATTCCAAGTACCCAGTGCGCATCCTCACAATACCTCTACTTTCAAGTACATTAGAAAACACTCAGAGTATCAACGATCCCTTAACATGCATATCCGATCCATTTCCTTACTCCAACTAGTTTTCGTTATCCTCAAGGAACCATTCTACATTCCTCATTTCCATGATAGAACCATTCAACATTCTATCCACAAGTCACTCTTTCTAGAACCCGCCCTTTGTGGATAATCATTCTTACGACTCCTTTCAACATTGAGCCGCCATCATCAGAATCTAACTCCATTTACCATTGAGTTGCCATCATTGGAGTCCTGAATCTATCATCCTTCATCAAGATACTACATCGTCATCGAACCCCAAACGAACAATCAAACACTTTAACATGACTTGTAGAGTCCCTGTATCCTCTCCTGGACGTTTCATCGCTACTGGACCCTGATATTCGAGTCGGTACCAACATGAAATGGTCGGTGCCAGATTAAAAATTGACTATCTTTGGGTCACTTTACTTCCATGAGACCCCTTTCCCTCAATGCTTGAGTTTTCTGATCACTAAGCTCCTCACATCGCCAAGAAAAGTGCTTATTACTGACCTGAGTGATTGGTACCAATCCCCATACCTAAATTTTTAGCCTTTGGCTCCTAGAGCACCTCTCTTTTACCTTGTCTATAACACCCCATAAATTTACGGTATTAATTTAATAATTGATTAGGATCCAAAAATGGAATTTGAGCAAACGATTGAATTTGGTCATGAGACTTTCCCCATTGTATTCATGGCGATTCTTTGAGCTACTTTCATATTTGGAGTTTCATGATAGAAGTTCAAATGAAGAAGCTACGGGCGTTTAAAGAAATTGAAACAAAAATAATTAAATAACAAAATTAGTAATAAATAATAATTAAATAGGGTGCCAACCGGTCGACCTCCGCGTTATGGTCGATCGGCCACTAGCGGTTGACCGCTTGTAGGGGTGCGATCGACCGATTGATGGATTTTGGCAGCGATTTGAACCTCGGCAAGCGTCCTGGATTTAGTAATTATAATCTAGCGGATACGACTGATTTGAAAGCCTATAAATACAAACCTAACCCTACCCTTCTTTTCTTATATTTTCTGATCTTGGGCAGCCAAGCCCTTCCATTTCTTCTTCTCAAATGTTCCTCCTAACTTTAAAATAGTTTGTATTTATAAAAATTGTAGAAGAGTAGGAACAAACAGAAAAAGAGAAGGAGCAGATCAGCGTTGTATAAATAAAAAGATAAATTTCAATATTATAAATTTCCATTTCCCTTCTTCCCAAATCTGGTCTCATATCTGTAATTTTAATGGCACATGCATACACTTTTATACATATTTCTAGTGATTAGAAATCAATTGGAGTTGAATCAAGTAATCATATTCAGATTGGGAGATTTGGAAAGCTTTTAAATGTGAGTGAGAAATTATGCGATTTACTTATAACACTGAGATTTATTACGTTGGAATTTTATTTGATGTTCATGTCTCAATAGAAATCTAAAGAGTTGTAAGCTTGAATTAAGTGTATAAAACACCGCCTACATATTCTGTAAATAAATAGGAAAATTGTTTACACCCAGATCTGGAAATCAGTCCCCAAGTTATTAAAAATGATTATGGATAAAGATGTAAAATTTGTTCCAGATCTATAATTGGGTGTAAAAAATATATTAGTGTAATTCAAATTTGCTCTAATTCTATTTAGAATGTGAGTTTTGTATTTTAATTTGTTGGAAGTATTTTCCGTTTAATCTCCATGAATTTGTCCAATACCCTAATTTCATAGAAAAAGGTGCAATATTTGAATTGACAAGGAATATACATCAAAAGAGGAAAGAGATGTGTAAAGCATGGATTTTCTTTCCGTAGTTTACACCCTTTACTTTAATAAAAAGGAAATTAATAATTCATTGTAATTTCAAACTAAGCAAATCCCTTAATTTAGGCTAATTTATGGAAGGTTATAATGGAAAACCTTTTTGGAAGGATGATTCTAACAGATTAAAATATAGAATGAAATATTTAAAGGACTAATAATTAGAAACATAATAATAAATTTATAAACATAAATAACTGCTCTAAAACATTCCAAATGAAAATATAATTAATATAGCATATTATGCATTTAATGTTCGCATTAAATGTAAATTAAACATTAGAATAGCTTGTGTAACTAATGGTGGAATTGGAAAATAAAGATGGAAGGATTGTAACTCCAAAATTGAATAGGCAATAATCATGCAATAAATTGGGAGTTACAATAATTTAAATAAGTAATAAATGGATAGAATGGGTATGAAATTTGTATGTTGACCATGAAAAAGATAAGGAAGAAATAATGGTAAGGTTTGAATAAGTAAATAAATGTCTTTGGAAATGTCCGTTAAGAAAATAATCATTTATTATGAACAGAAGAGACATTTATGAGGATAATAAATAAAACATGCTAGGTAGCAACTAAACCTTATAAGGCAGCATAATTATCATTAGAATAAATTATAGACTTAAATATGGAAATAGAGATTAGTAGGCTTTGTCCATTAATAAAGCTTAGAATGATTAATTGGACTTAGCATGTTGGGATGAGAGGTCGGTAGAGTTACACAGTAGAAGTCTTCCTTTCACTCAGAGGCTACCAATAGTTGTGTACACTTATTACTGATGTGAGACATCTCCAACCATAAGACCCAAAAGAAAAGGAGATTTTCCCTAAACATAGGATCTGCTTCGGTGATTGAAGGTATTAGGTGGTTGTTTGAGGCCCGCCTCTTTCCATTATATGAAGTATTAAATGGTTAGGGTGAGAGGTTAGGCATGATCAATGATATCTTGAAAAGGTCCGATTCAATAGGAAGTATTAAGTGGCCGAAGATATTTCCATTTAATGTCAGCTAGATAGGTACCAGCGAGAAATCCGCCTTGGATTAGGTATTAAATAATGGGGACCGACCTTAAATAAGGTATTAAATGGTCAGAGTCTACTTAATTCCATTAAAAAAGTATTAAGTGGCTTGAGTAATAACTCTCACATGGCAAGGACATTATTAGTGATAGATGCGGTAATTATATATTATAAAGCCGTGCATAGAAGTCATTGGTCTCTGTAGCTAGGACCGATAGTGTAACGACCCATATTTTTTATAATAAAAAATATTAAATTTAATAAGATTTTTTTTGGAATTTAATATTGTCAGAAATTAAAATTTATGATTTATTAATGGAAAAAATTTGATTACAATATAATTTAATAATGTTGTTTGAATGTTATTGATAACCATTTTAATGTACTTTCAATTAATGGTAATAATAAAGGTTAATAATGAATGTTATTCCTAGTTAAAAGATAATTATAGAGGTTAATTTGGATTTAAATGGAAGGTTAATAAGAAATAGATTAAATGTTGCATTAGAGATAGAAATAATATGTATATGGTTGAAATTGGTTATTATAGAATATGAAATCAGTTTTGGGCAAGTAATTTATAACCCTTGGTTGTAAATAATGAAATACTAGATATGAATAACTAAGTTGTAACAATTGATTTATTATCATCTCATTAATTAAATCAGTTGAAATTAATTTGGAAATTTATAAAAATTAATGTAATTAAATATTGCAGTTGTAACAACCCGAATTCCAGTGGGTCCGGATTTTTCGCAAAAATGCTAAAATCCAAGCCCACTGAAGCTCGAGTTG
Source organism: Allium fistulosum (assembly GCA_030737815.1). Taxonomy (NCBI): domain Eukaryota; kingdom Viridiplantae; phylum Streptophyta; class Magnoliopsida; order Asparagales; family Amaryllidaceae; genus Allium; species Allium fistulosum. The sequence goes on from CM060902.1 coordinate 1,146,503,875, forward strand.
GGTTTCTGGTATCCTGCAAATAGGCAAAGACAAATATATCAGAGCTCAGATAAATATCTCACGGCGGAACTGACTAAAATATAATAGTAAGTAAGTACTTACCAATATAATAACACTTTCTAAACAGGTGTCTCAAAGCTGGAAAGTCTCTGCCATCTACCTAACCTGTGGGATGTTATGAGGAGGGGGTCAAAACTAATGTTCTAGTGAATGGACAAATTATACACTTCTAAGCTTAATTCTACATGTACCGTTTTATTTCCATCTACTGTTATATTAAGTTTATTGGGTTTATAATACTCTCGCCTCTGTGCGTGAATCGTGCCCATCTACTCCCTAGTAGATTAAAACCTAATAACTGATATATATGTAGCTATATGCCCAACGACCGTATCGGTCCTAGGTACTATCCTTAGTACCTTCCATATCCTCCTCGAAAATGACTCCATCGTCTCGCTGCTAGGGCGTGTTGTGACTACATCTATAAAGGGCTGCCTCATAAGGCCTACAATACATATGTTCCGTCGTCTGCTCTGAAAACGTAAAACTGCATCCGCACTAGCCTATACTAATGCTCGGACATCCATAATGTACCACCCAGTGCGTACCTTGAGGACTATACGTAATCATTCTGTCTACACCCTGAATCCCGCTAAACAAGTTCTATCTTGTACGGAACTCAGTCGGGGATTTTCTATATCTGTAAAGGACTACCTCATTAGGCTTACAATATAGATATGCTACTTGGTCTGTCCCTTTTCTTATCATGGCTGTGGCCCCACGCAGCCATCCCTCAACTAATCGAAAGACCTCTAAAGAGCTAAGTGGTTGTGCCCTACTGCGAAAATTCTAAACATCCAATTGGCTGTGCCCCCATCCAATGTCTCGATAGTGGAAGAATCATTGGACTGTTGGTTTAACTCTAGTCTTTCCCGAACTCGCTTCTTTTTTTTAATGCTGGCCCGATATCCGCATGCGACTATTCTTTTGGGTCCTGCCCACTAAAACTTACTTGCAAGTATTGGGACATACGAATATCCTACTCCAAATATCAACCCCTTTTGACTGCCTACAATGGTCCTGCCATGCGAAAAGAAGTCAAGGCATACTCTTTTGATGGAATACCCTGACCATTTAATTAATTAGTTAATGGGGTTTTTATTTTAGTAATTAATTCTGTTAATTAGTTATGTTGAGACTGTATATTGTATAAGAGAGCTTATATTTATTTAATATTAGGCTTGATAGTTAGAGAAAGGCATAAGCCTAAAAGTAAGAAATGTATAGTTATTTACATGTATTTTAAAGTTGAAATTTAGCTTGTAAATGTTAGCTTCTTTTTATTCCTTTTTTTGCGAATAAATTAGTTAAAGAGAAGAATTCGCAAATACGGACTAAAATAGAAGAACACCAGATTTACAGAAATTAAATGTAAAATAAGAAAAGCTGAAATAAAAAGAGAAAAATAGAAATTTGCAGTAAATTATGCTAAAACGGGGAAAAATAAATAAAAAGGGGAAACGCTAATAACTTGATTTGGAAGTAAGTGATAGATTAATTGGTTGGTTTAGAAAAGAGAATACATTTCTATAGTCTAATATTTAAAAGACAACAATAAACGTAATTGCAAGCATAAAAAGAAAGAAAAAGGGAATTAGTATAAAATAGAGAAATTACTGTATTTTGCACTATCCAATAAGTAAAGAAATAATAAAAGGAATATCTTGCCTTACGTATAGCTCAGATTGCGAAAATTACATTTTCAGAGCAGACGACGGAACATCTGTATTGTAGGCCTTACAAGGCAGTCCTTTACAGATGTAGTCATAGCACGCCCTAGCAGCGAGATGATGGAGTGCTTTTCGAGGAGGATACAGAAGGTACTAAGGGTAGTACCTTGGACCGATACAGTCATTGGGCATATAGCTACATATATTAGTTATTAGGTTTTGATCTACTAGGGAGTAGATGGGTACGATTCATGCATAGAGGCGAGAGTATTATAAACCCAATAAACCTAATATAACAGAAAATGGAAATAAAACGGTATATGTAGAATTAAACTTAGAAGTATATAATTTGTCCATTCACCAGAACTTTAGTTCTGACACCCTCCTCATAACATCCTACGGGTTAGGTAGATGATAGAGACTTTCCAGCTTTGAGACACTTGTTTATAAAGTGTAATTATTTTGGTGAGTATTACTTACTATTATATTTTAGTCAGTTACGCTATGAGATGTTTATAAGAGCTCTGATATATTTGTCTTTTCCCATTCGCTATACTAGAAACCCAACTTGGGCTTCAGTGGGCTTGGATTTTAGCATTTTTGCAAAAAATCCGGGCGCACTAATATTCGAGTTGTTACAGCAGTTAATATGGTGACAGATGTTAACTGTAGAGTATGAGAATAATAAGATGGAAACTTATGTTTAATTAATTCATAAGGTAATAGTTGATTTAATACAAGAATGTAAACCAAAATAAAAGGATATATTGAAATTTAAATTATAATAAACTAGGTTCTATTTCCATTGTAGTTTAACGTTAAAAATTAACGTAATATTAAAATATTGGATTTCACATGGAAAATTTAATTCTAAAAATATTATTAATTTCTGTGTAATCAGGAATGATGAAAATTATTAACTTTTAAATTTCAAATTAACAGTGATTAAATTGATTTTAAATTAATAATTCATTTAATTAAAGTGTAAAATTAGCCTTTTTGGGCACTGTCTCGGATTTTCATGAAACTAGTTTCATCAGATCCATAATAGTGAATTATTATAGGATTTCAAGTTTCGTACCGATCAGACTTATCGTTTGATTGTGCGAGCTCGAAACGCGTAGAAATCAATTGAATGAACTTAATTAAAATAATTTGAATTTAAAAGCAAACTTCTGTATAATATAGAATTAGGGTTTGAAACTAGTTTCATTGAGTTTAAAAATATTGAAAACATATATTTTGATATATGAGATGACCTACTTTCGTTTCGGGAATGAAACGGGCTTTTCGGATCTTTATTATCGTTTCAATCCAATTCGATCTGTTCCATCCATTCTTATCCATCTCTGTCTATATATAGGCTATTAAAAACCCTAGCAGCTTCTTATTTTCATTTTCTATACGTACAATTTCTATCTATCTGTTCAATTATCTGTTTCTTCTTAATGGCAGACATTTCAAAACCCTAATTCCCAATTCCAAATCAAATCGAAAATTCAAACTGCTCAAATCATGTCATATAATATATCATCACGAAACTCTCAATGAACGTAATCTGCATCTGCAGTTCATTTTTGCAATCGAGTTTCGATTTGCCCCGAAATCAGTGAAGCTGTCGTGGCCGTTCGTTCTAGGGTTGTCGATTCGACGGTGGATCGTCGACTATACGACAATCGGAGGGTACATTCTTGTAGAGGAGGAGGAGCATTCGTGATCTATGATCACCGTTAGTCTTAGAAGTGCAAGAGTTCACCACGATTGGCAATGGAAGCATGACGGCGGAGGAGAAAGGGTGACGACCAGAGGCGTGCACGTGAGGCTAGGGAGGAGCGGCGGGTCGTGGCGAGGCCAGCGGAGGTGGGCGATCTTGCTGCAGGCGTGCCAAGCGGCGGTGGCAGGTGTTTGGTCAACGATAGCTAGGTTGCTACTTGCGCGTGTTCGCGTGTCTGTTAGGATTTGAGGTTCGACTAATTTACGTTTTTTCCCTTGTTTATTTTAAATTTAATTTTAAATTTTAAATCTTCTAATCCTAATAACTTTTGCATATGAACTTGGATTCACACGCGGTTTCTTCCATTAGGATCGTATCGAAATTCCGGACAACATAAAACTAGTTTGGTTGAATTTGGAGACTGTTCAAATTTTGGGCTTTTATTAGATTTTTAATCGACTATAAATCAAAGGTGAGTGATTTAACCCACTCACGAAATACTAAACCTTCTTATGTTAGTTGAATTAAATTTATGATGTGATAAGAATTTTATTGGTTGCTGTTTGGTAGTTTAATTTGACATTTTAGTTGAAATTGAATTTTGTTGAATTAAATTGCCATTTAAATTAATATTGAAATTGAATTGCTTGTTAAATACCTTGTGACGCCCCACCTCTATACTCACACTAGCGAAGGACACTACGGGGTAATGCCGTCGACTAGCACGAAGAATAAGGCTGTTGAGGAGCGACCATATGTGTAATTGCTTTGTGCGAGTACCGATATGTCAGATAATATAACTTACATTTCATTATAAGAGGAAATCCGACATATCAAATACAAACTCAAAGCTACCACACAGTGGCTATGTGGACTTCGGGAATAAATATAGAAATAAACATAACACAAATCAGTCACAGATATTCATATCACAAAGGCGAAAACAAATATGAATATAGCACATAAAAGTGTACATCAAAATAGTGGTCAAACTAGATCCACTACATCACAAAAGAATAGATACAAGTGCTAGACAAAAGAATAAGTATACAACAAGGAGTTTCAATCTCGAATGTATACAAACAAAAACTACTATGCTAAAGTAGTTAGCCAAAAGTCAGGTGAAGGACCCTGATAAGAAGTCAAGCAGGAGCACCTGAAATACCTTGGTCTGACCCGAGTATTATTTAAGAAGAAAATAATAAAAGGATCAGTCTAGCTATAAATATCAGATAAAATGAAATAGGATGAGAGATATGACAAAAACCGTATGATAACAATAATGCCATACTACGACAAGTATATACCAAATAACAACAAAAAATCATACAATATCCCAAATCATCTCAAACATCCAAAAAGAATCGCATTCTTTAAATTATTCACCAAAACACAAATATTGACAAAACATATCAATGCCAATCGCAAAAATCGGTGAAACACAAATTCTAGAAATCATCAACTAGAAATCCAGAAATCACAAAAGGGGGAAGCCCTATCACAAACGGGAGCATGAAAACTCACCAACACGTGTATCACAAATGGGTCGCTATCCCATGGTCGCTAACCATAGAGCCGGTGCCACGACGTAGTACAACGAACGCCCGAGGAACTAGAAACTCAAATAATCCAGAACATCGACATAGTACAACGTTACTCCCGATGAACCAAACTCAAATAATCAGGCACAATGACGTAGTACAGCGAACGCCCGATGAACCTCAACTCAAATAATCCGGAACATCGACGTAGTACAGGGAACGCCCGATGAACCAAACTCAAATAATACGGAACAACGACGTAGTACAGCGAACGCCCGATGAACCGAACTCCAATAAGCCGGAACAACGACGTAATACAGCGTTACGCCCGATGAACTGAACTCCATAAAACCATAGGTCGCTAGACTATAAAAATGAGACGAAGCTCCATAAATCGGGGTACAGTCCCCCACGTGGACAAAGAGACATCGCAAATCGCTAGTCTAAACCATAAAATGATCATCATCGATCATCAAGAAGTGTCGATTACACTAAGCTAGTAAATAAATGAGTTTAGCTTCATGTCCCATAACCACTGGCTTAACTTAAATATTTACGAACAAATTGTAGATTTCCACTCGAAAATTGTCACAAGATTTTCAATTGAACAAGTCTAAGAATTAACCGACAAAGTAAACGCAAGCGTTTCATACCACTTATTTTGCTAAGCCGTTTAATTAGATTTCTCATACGAATGAGGTAAAGGTTTATATATACTAATAGGTTGGAAAACGGTTTTATAAACGAGCTTTGTAATAAAAATAGAGTTTAAATCATCTTTGTGAAAGAGTTTGAATATTTACTACTAGTATAGAAACCTTTGTATTTTAAAGTGACAAATCACAGAAATGATTGTAGAAACAATCAATCGCCAAAATCCACATTCGAAGACGTGAATCAAATCCATAGAAATCGATACCGAATCCATCAAAATGGATATTCCCAAAAATCCTGGAAGAGAAGTCATCAAAGTCGATGATAAATGATAACGACAAATCGGATCAACACGAATCGATTAAAATTGGAAACCCACGAAAAATAGGCAAGTTGGACTGATGCAAGCAGGTCAATCGACTGAACCAGATGGTCAGTCGGCTGAAACAATGCCTGGAAACTTTCGGTTTCCGGGTCAATCGACTGGACCAGGTGATCAGTCGACTGATATAGGGAAAGAATGTTTCCTGCCTCTGGTTCAGTCGACTGACCTACTTGTTCAGTCGACTGAACCTGCTTCCAGAGCAGAATCAGCCTAGCCCCCAAGTAGGGCAAAATTCTACCGGAAACGATCGATCGAGCAACGACGACTAGGGATTTATGCCAAGCGACAACCCAGCCTAATAGGCTCTTCGATACACCCCGGTAAACATGTTCAAACACCCATAAAAGGATTTTCACAAAATTGGACTTTAAAAACCAAAAATTGAAAAATTCACCAAATCAATCCAAACAAAAAACAAATGAACATGAATAGATGTTAGGAATTTATACCTAACTACAACGAAAGCTATAGACGTAGATGTGAGTTCAAAAACTCACCTTTTCAACCCAAAACAACAAATGAGAAGCTTTGAAATCAAAAGAAAGATCAACCACACTTCAACTTCAACTCTAGAAGCTCCAATCTAAGATTACAACGAATATTTCCTAAGTTAGGTCATAGAAAATTTCTGAAATTGGAGAGAGATTGAGATGGAGAAGAAGAAGAGGATACTTACCTAAGCTTCTCTTTGATTTTGGAGCTAGAATTTGAATTTGCAAAGGAAACTAAGGCTTAGGATTTTAGTTTCCAATCACTTCCTCCATTTTTACTAAAGCTTGAAGTGTTAGGAAAATAATAGAATAAATGAAGAGGAGAGGGGGTGGAGTTAGGATATAGGATGAGTTGGGTTAGTGGGATGAAACCCAAACCCAAGCCCAAAGCCCTAAGTGAAAATGTCAAAATTCTACTCAACTCCAAACATATCGATGTTTATACTCAAAAAGGTCGCAAACGCCATTTTGGACTCAATAGAAGTGGTCTCGAGTCCCAATTCGACTATTTGCAAAAAGTGACATTTCGGGCTTAAATCCGACTAACGATGCTATATTTAAATAAAACATTTAGATATACAATCGTAAAATATGCGGGTTGTTACATACCTGATATTGACAACTAGTTAATTGTTGTGATTTATTGGCTGATTTGGATGTTGACTGTGACGGATGTCTATTTGTTGACATTTTGGATGATTGGAGGTTTATTTATTTTATATATTCCTGTTACTACCCCATTTATTATTTAACAGCCTATGAATTATTATTTGAATTATTTCGAATAAATTAAGAAATAGGTTGAAATGATATATATCTATGACATTTGATTTGGATTGAAATGGTATATATCCATCCTTATAATTAAAATTGATATAAATAATCCCTTGGCCATAGGGTAGAAAATTATATATGGATAATGGATTGGATTAATTAAATGGATTTAAAATCATGAATTTGGATTTTGATTAAATGATATTGTTTTAGAGGAAATAAATTTTGGATTTATATGAATTAAATTATTTTCTAATTCAAGCTTTGAAATGTTGAAATTGAAATTTGTTAAAATAAATTGTTTAAAGATTTGAATTGGAAATGTGAAGTTATAATCGAGGTATGACTTAAATTTTGGAAATTTTAACTATTTGAAAGATTTGGGTCTTAAAATTGAACAATGAGGTTTAATTTGATTTAAGTGTTTAAATCAGTAAATTGGAATTGGACATGAAATTGAGGAAAATTGCAATGGTTTAAAATAATAATTGGATTGAAATTTAAATCATTGAATTGAATTGTTGAATTGAATTTGAAATTAAAAATGAATGTTTTCGAAAATTGAAGTTATTTCGAATTGAAACTGAAATCAAGTTGACTTGAAACTAAATTGAAATTGAGTCAATTGAATTGAAAGATTGGAAATTGAATTTGGTGATTTGAAATTGGACATGGGTCCCGATTGTTGAATTGGAAGGAAACGGTTTGATTTGATACTATTTTTAAGATAAACTATATTAATATAAACTGTTTAGAATCTATTCTTTTTAATATTCAAATTATTTAGATTTTCCAAACTATTTTACTATATAAACCATTTTCAATACTTAAACCATTTTATATTAAACTATTTTAAATCTCTAATCTATATAAACTATTTTAAACTATTTATAACTATTCAAAATATTTTCTAGAATTTCAAAATGTGCAAAGTTGGGATCTTTATATTTAAATCGTTGATTTAAATGCGAATGTGGTTAAATGAAGTTATAACCTAAGTTGGAATTTGAAATGATATTTTCAAGTGGAAATGATATATTTTGAGTAATTATGATGATTTTAAAATGAAGGATATTTTGAAGTGAATATGATATTTTGATATCAAATACAAATAGGTTTTGAAATGTAAAAGAACCAACCGGTGTGAAAAATGACGTTTGGTTGTTAAAGAGACCGGGGCCTCTTATTGGCATACTCTCTATCAATATTGGAACCACTTTGACAACTGTGTACGCGGTGGTTGATATCCAGAATGTAGAGGTTGAATTGGAGGCGTTTGCTGGATTTGAAGAAAGTGAACGATGATGGATGACCCGGACACTTGTGTCAATTTGAAATGACCAAAACAGGAGCCATACCTGACCAATGAGGCTAGCTACCTCTAGCGGAGACACCTCTTTGTATTACTATATTGATGTTGGCATAATCGGTGCACCTTGATTTTATTTTTTGGGGGTGTTGGACGCGGTGGGCCGTTAGGGGTTACCACCAGTCAGGAAACATAAAACGGTAGTATTCTACCTTGGGCATCGCCTCACGTGCCTTGTCATACTCTTTATTCTTATTCGCGTCCACCACGATTTTGTTCTATTATGGTACCTATAGGGGACTCACTGGCTACCGACGTTACTGGTTGTGTTACAGGACCTGCATAGACTACCTGCTTAAAATGTGTTAAGGGGGATTAATGTAAAGCCTTAACGCTAAGAAAAATATTTACTTTACTGATTAGACACTATATATATATCGTATCTTATTACATATAGATAGTTTAATGGATCCTTAGGAGATGGATAATTCCGTAACATCTTTTAAGTTATTGCACGCACGTTATACACTGGATATGAGATGTAAAATCCTGTAAACATCTCTAAAGCTATTACACTCCTATTTACTTGTTGTTGATTTGACTTACATAAGAACTTTTAGTTCTGACTCGAGTGTTTTGTCTTTTCATTACACTCGGGTCAGCCTGAGCTTTTCAGTGTTTGAAGACATTATTTCTGGAGGTCGAAGACGAAGTTGGTATATTATAATATTAGTATTATTCCGCTGCATAAATTAGGTATTTTGTTGTTTGTACTCTGATGATGTCGTAAAAATTGTGTAATCAAATGTATACTATAAACAACTTCATGAACTGTTTATTTGATTATTATATTTTGTCATTCCGCTGCAAGATTCTGTGTTTGTTTTCCTTCTTTCCTCGTTTTCTTATTAAATCCCATTGATAATCTACCCTTTTGAATGGTTGAGTTAGACGTGTATGGTTTATCGTCGATTTAAACCGTCCAAAAAGGTGGGTCGTCACAGTTGGTATCGAAGCTTTGGTTTAGAGATATCTTAGTCTGTTTGGAGATAAACTCATTAGAGATAGGGCTATTAATACCCTAGAATGAGTCTGAGTGTATATATATGAGAGAGCATAATTGTTAGTGTTATATAAAAATTTTTTGTATTGTGTCAATTTGTTATGTTGAGTATTTATAAATTCTGGTCGGTACATGGGACGCTATGGCATCAATAAGGATTTCTAACCACTTGAACAGGGTAGGTGGACAAAATATTGTTTTTGAAATAGGTAAATGAAATAATTTTACCTAGTCTTATATTTTGTGTGTATATATATATATATAATTATTCATAAATTGATTTTTGTAATTTTGGTGTGTTGGTTGTTAGGAAATAATAATATTTAATTATTGTCATTATTGTTTGGTTAGTCATGGTTTTTAGAACCATTAACTATGGTATGTTATAAGAAGTGTAATTTTATAAATATGGTTATAAAATTATGATTCACATATAAAATGAATTTAAATTGAAAATTTAAGAACTTAAGTTCCGGTGTTGAAATTGGGTTTCCAAAGCCTTGAAAAAAAAATTAGTATTATTTGGAAGTATTTGCAAATAAAAATGTCTTAAAATGTTTTCAAATGGTACTTGAAAGGAATGTTTTAAAATTAATTAAAGGGAAATAAGTTCTGTACTCCCCTCTTCTGTCATTGGAAATAATTTCGGTGATGACTGCGCAGCATCATCGACCTTCATTTTCGAGTCTCAAAGGGGGAAGACTACTATAGTAGCTTTGCAACACAGTTGTTGGTGAAACAAATTTTGATTTAAAATTTTCAAATATGATTTGATACACCAAGGATATAAATATATATTATTTCAAGATGATTTGAAATGAAATCCGGTATTTAGTTCTAAAGTTTTAATGAAAAAAATAGAAATTGGAGATTTGTCACTTGTAAAGTAAAGGATAAGAGGATGTAAATTATTGAACATTTTTGTTAACTAAAACGAATAAGATAAATTTGTATAAAATTCAATTACATTCTAAAAACATATATATAAAACTTACCAGATATATTTAAAAAGTTGAAATGTTAAACATGAATATGTAATATAATATTATTATGCAAGTAAAAGCTTAAAGTAACAAAACAGCTCTAAAATGAACGTATGTTTATGAACGAAAAATTAAGATGTAAAAGTAATGTTATAAACTTAAGTTAATGTTTTGAAATGGTTAATAATTAAATTGAATAGTAAAAATAAGATACTATTTAAATAAATGATTATAACTTCAGAAAATGTTGAAATGATTCGAAAATAGATTTAATATTCAGTAATACTATATATGAAGGAATAAATGTGAATTAAATTTAAATGTACTTGAATAATGATTCACTAAGGAATATTAATCAAGTTATATTAGTAAATGTGAATTAAAAAGTAAAGAAACTTAAGTATAAAATGATTCACTAATGAATATTGATATTAGATGGAAGTCAAAGTTACATAATAATAAATGTGAATTAAACTGCAATGAAATGTATGTAATACTTTAATAATGGATTCATTTATGATTTCAAATAATTGAATGGGAAATCATATATGTAAGTAAATGAATGTAAATTAATAATATATAACATTGTATGAATGAATGAAAATGAATAAAAGGTCAATAATGTGAAAAGAAACGAATAGAATGAAATATGTAAATTGTGCGTAAATCATTTTATTCGCATAACAGTTCTGATTCAAATTTGAATACAAGATTTGTAGTAATTCACACCAGTCCAAATTAGGATTTTTCGCTCGATTCTTGATGGCGAACACTTGATACGAATTTTTAATATGATTTTGAAGTTTTCTATCATAGTTTATGGCTATGCAAGGAGAATGAGATTTCTAATCAAGGAATTGGATCAAAGTCCGCACTAGAGTGATCGGGTTAACAATACTAGTTCAAAAGTGAATTGTGTGTATTGAAGCAAGCGATTAGAATTGATAAGGTGTATAAACGATTTATGTACATCATGCAAATTTAAATAATATTTAAATTATTTGTTGTTGGCTTATGGTATGTTTGAGAAATGATACTTCAATTTGTTTAAGGTTGTATGAATAATCTATTGAATAATTTTCTAAGGCTATTAAGCGTAAGACACACTTATTAGTTTATTTATCACCCTTGATGATGCAGGCCAGAGAGATGCAGATTTAGTTCAAACACGACTTAGCATGTTGGTAAGTCAGATACGACCTAAGGAGGAGGTTCACGGGCTAAATTCTGGTGAAGAGGCGTGGGAAGTAAAAGTTCCATGTCGTATGCGACCTAACAGGTTCGAAGACCACGAGCTACGACCTAACCAGAGCTTTAAGTCGTTCCAACAACTTAATAACAATCGGCAATGACTTAGTGGATTTGCACGAGTTAACCAGCTAAGGGGAAAGGCGCTCGAACGAGCTAACTATGCCGAGTTACGACTTAAGGAGGCAAATGTGAGTCGTCCACGAGTCAACTGGAAACCAGGGGAAGGAGCTAACTCGAACCTACGACCTAACGGATTAAGAGGAACAGGATTACGACTTAACAAAAGCTTAAGTCGCTCGGAGCAGATAAGTCAGCTACGACTTAAGAAAGAAGTTAAGTCGGAAACAAGATACGACTTAGTCGTAGCAGCTATAGCCAAAGATCCTGATGCCGCTTCAATCTGAGCCGTTGATTCGTATACTTGGTTGTAATTCATTAAGTCGTGAGTCGTCCATATGCATTGAGTCGTAAGTCGTGTACGACTTAAGGGTTAAACTCGCTATGTACTATGTGTGTTGTGTAGATACGTCGTCATTGACTTATGGGTAAGTCGTGAGTCGTTTGTTGAGTCGTGTGCTATGTCGATGTAGATAAGTCGTCACCGACTTATGAGTCGTATCTCGTAGGTCGTATACGACCTATGTACTTGTCTTTTATTTCGTGCGTGATGGGTTGTAAATACTATAAATAGAGAGTGAGTTGTAACTTTGAAGTTGTTGATTTTTGAATAAAATTTCCATTTTGATTGCTTTGTGCTTTCTTCTAATTGGTAGTCGAGTAAAGTCTCCTATCTCCACTTACGTTATTCGAGTGCGCTCGAATCTTCGTTTGTTGAAGCCGATTCACGGTAACTTGTGCGCAAGATCAACGTTGAAGAATCGTAGATCTCTTTCCCGGTATCTTCGGATCAACGAGTCAGAGATAGCTAGAATTCGGTATCTTCGGATCAACGAATTCAGGCATCGCAGTATTCATCAATCCACCGATTACTACTTTCACCGATTGAAGTTTGTTTTGTTTTATCTGCTGCGTTAGTTTGGTATCAGAGCTTGTTCTAGCCAATCATAGCTAGATCGAGACTTGGAGCCTAATCATTTTGAAGAATTTGAAGTTTAAAGAGAAGCCTAGCTAAGAAGAGTGTAGATCGAGCATCATTTCATTGTCTAGCCTAGAATTGTTGTTCATCGTGTTCATCGCAATTTGCAACAAAGTGGAAGTTTTCGATCCGTTTCATTTTGGATCAAAGTCCGAAAAGTGTTTGAATTTTGAAGTGTTGAAGAGTTTGGAAGATTTCAAGTATGCCGCCAAGAAGAGCTAATCGCCACCAAAACGTAGAAGCTTTGTATCGAAGAGAAGAAGCTGATGAGATGGAGCAAAGAATCAATGAAAACTTTAGTGAAAAGCTTAACGAAGGAATTGGCCGGTTAGAGAAGCTTATGACGGAGATGAATCAAAATCGGAGAATGGTTTCACCTGAATCTAACCATGGGGGTAGTAGAGTCTCGCCACATTCCAATCGATACAGAAGTGTTGAAAATAATCAAGGGCGTGGGAGGAACCTGAATGATCGTGAACGGAGGAATGTAGATAGAAGGGATGATGGTGGAAGACGTAATGGTAGTAGAGATGTGGGTGGACGAGATAGACAACGATATATATCTGATTTTGAAGAGGAGTATGATGGTGGTAGTGTTCGAGGACAAGGACGAGGACAAGGAAGAAATTACTCTGAGTATGATCACAAGTGGGAGTCGGGGATGAAGACTGAAATTCCTGAGTTCAAAGGTGGTATGCAAGCAGAGGAGTTTCTAGATTGGGTAGCTAATGTTGAAGAGATTTTTGACTTTAAAGAAGTTCCAGAACATCGTAGAGTGAAGTTGGTTGCTACGAGGCTGAGGGGTAGAGCTTTGGCATGGTGGCAGCAGACCAAACTTACACGTGATCGGATGGGAAAGTCAAAAGTTGAATCTTGGGAGAAGATGAAGAAATTGATGAAAGCAACGTTCTTACCTTACAATTATCAATCTTTGATGTATCAACGTTTGCAGAACCTGAGACAAGGAACGAAATCTGTGAATGACTATGCTGACGAATTTTATCAACTAATTGCAAGGAATGATATTATGGAAACAGAAGAACAGTTAACAGCCAGATTTGTTGGAGGATTGCGAATGCAGATTCAGGATATGGTCAATATGTTCGATCCAAGATCTGTAGCGGAAGCACATCAGAAAGCGTTGGCTTGGGAGAAACAGGGACGACGAGGAAGTGGTGTGTTTACTAATTCTAACAATCAAGTGAAGGGTGTTGGTGGAAGTTCTAATGTTTCTAAACCTATCAGTAGACTAGTAGTGAAGGAGGTTGAGAAGTCAAAGGTTAACAACGGGTTCAAATGTTACAATTGTCAGGAATTTAGTCACAAAAGTAGCGAATGTCCAAAACCGAAGAAGAGAGCTATGATAGCAGAGGTTGAGGATGAGGATGAAGAAGCTGAATGTTCCAATTCACCACCTGATGAGGAGGAAGAAGAAGTGTCGGGAGACGAAGGTTATAATCTCATGATGAAGAGGTCTTGTTTAACACCAAAGCAAAAGGAGGATTGTAGTTGGTTGAGGAGCAATATTTTTCAGTCAACATGTACTATTCTGGGGAAAGTTTGCAAATTTGTTATTGATGTTGGAAGCTGTGATAATTTAATTTATTCTGAAGCTGTGAGGAAGTTGGCATTGAAGACTGAGAAACATCCGAAGCCATACAAGCTAGCTTGGTTAAGGAAAGGCGGGGAGGTGAAGGTTGGACGAAGGGATCGTGTGAATTTTTCAATTGGAAAGAAATACAAAGATGAAATCTGGTGCGATGTGGTAGATATGGACGTTTGTCATTTGTTGCTGCGAAGACCGTGGCAGTATGATAGGGCAGTGCAACATGATGGGCGTACCAACAGTTACCGTTTCATGTTTGAAGGCACAAAGATTACTCTAGTTCCAAAAAAGCGACAACAGGAGGAAAACAAGTTGGAGGAAATTGAAGAGCTTAAAACTTTGTTATCTTTGAAGGAGTTTGTGAAGGAAGTAGAGGAGGAGCCTGAAGTGTTTTTGTTGATCGGACGGGAGAGTCAGGAAGTGGTGGAAATACCAGAAGAAGTAAAATCAGTACTGAAAGAATTTGACGATGTATTTCCAGAGGAGTTACCAATGGAGTTGCCACCATTGAGGGATATCCAACATCAGATAGATCTTGTTCCAGGTGCTGTGTTGCCACACAGACCACATTATCGAATGAGTCCGAAGGAACATGAAGAGTTGCGGAGGCAGGTAGAGGAATTGCTTGAACAGGGGCGTGTGCAGGAGAGTTTAAGTCCTTGTGCTGTACCAGCTTTATTGGTACCCAAAAAGGATGGAACGTGGAGGATATGCACTGACTGTCGAGCATTGAATAAGATTACTGTGAGATATAGATTTCCAATGCCAAGGTTGGATGATTTACTAGATCAAATAAGCGGTGCTACTATATTTTCGAAGATTGATTTGAAGAGCGGATATCATCAAATTCGTATCAGACAAGGTGATGAGTGGAAGACTGCTTTTAAAACCAGGGAGGGTCTATACGAATGGTTGGTTATGCCATTTGGCTTATCAAATGCACCAAGTACATTCATGAGGGTGATGAACCAGATTTTTCGACCATTCATTGGGAAGTTTGTGGTGGTGTATTTCGATGATATTCTGATATTTAGTGGAAGTCCTGAGGAACATTTGAATCATCTGAGGGAAGTACTGATGGTATTGCGACAAGAACAATTTTATGCTGCAACGAAGAAATGCGTGTTCATGACGCATAGCGTTTTATTTCTGGGGTATGTTGTGTCGGAAGAAGGAATAAAGGTTGACCAAAGTAAAGTTGAAGCGATTAGAGATTGGCCACAGCCCAAGACGATAACGGAAGTTCGTAGTTTTCATGGGTTGGCTTCATTTTATCGAAGGTTTATTCCACACTTTAGTAGTGTGATGGCGCCTGTGACTGATTGTATGAAGGGTAAACAGTTTACATGGACGGAGGAAGCAGGAGTTGCTTTTGAACGAATCAAGGAGTTGTTGACGACAGCACCAATCCTAGCATTACCTGATTTTCAGTTGTTGTTTGAATTACATACTGATGCGTCAAAGGTTGGGATTGGAGGAGTGTTTAGTCTAAGTGGTCGTCCTATTGCCTATTTCAGTGAGAAGTTGTCAGGAGCAAAGATGCGATACAGTACATATGATGTGGAGTTTTATGCTGTTGTGCAAGCTATTAAACACTGGAGACATTATCTATTTCAGAAAGAGTTTGTTCTTTACACTGATCATGAGGCGTTGAAGCATTTACAAGGGCAAGACAAGATTTCAGCGAGACATGCATCGTGGATTGCATATCTGCAACAATTTACTTTTGTTGTTAAACATAAGTCAGGGGTGACGAATCGTGTGGCTGATGCTTTGAGTAGGAGGAATCATTTGTTGACAACAATGAAGGTTGAAGTGACGGGGTTTGACGAGTTACCAGAATTATTTGTCGAAGATCCTTACTTTGCGAAGTTTGTTGATAAAGTCAAGGAGGGAAAGACGGATGAGTTTATGATGGTAGACGGTTTTCTGTTCAAAGGAAATCGATTGTGCATACCTGATTGTAGTTTGAGAATGAAGATCGTAAAAGAACTACATGAAGAAGGACATGTTGGGAGAGACTGTACATTACAGTTGATGTCACAGTCTTACTTTTGGCCATCGATGAGGAAAGAAGTAGAGAGGTTTGTGGAGCGTTGTCATATTTGTCAGGTTTCGAAAGGAACTGCGACTAATGCTGGTTTATATATGCCGTTACCCGTGCCTGTAAAACCATGGGTGAATATCAGTATGGATTTTGTTTTGGGTTTGCCTAGAACTCAAAGGGGAAATGATTCTATATTCGTGGTGGTAGACAGATTTTCGAAAATGGCACATTTTATTGCTTGTAAGAAGACGGCGGATGCTGTTCATGTTGCTCAGTTGTTTTTCAAGGAGATCTATCGACTTCATGGATTGCCAGAATCTATTGTGTCGGATAGAGATACTTGATTTCTGAGTCACTTTTGGTTGAGTTTGTGGAAAATGGTGGGAATGAAGCTGAAGTTTAGTAGTGCTTATCATCCGCAAACGGATGGACAGACCGAGGTTGTGAACAGATCATTGGGAAACTTCTTGAGGTGTCTTGTGCAAGATAATCTGAAGAGTTGGGATGTGAAGTTATGCCAGGCAGAGTTTGCCCATAATCATGCTGTAAATCGAAGTACTGGGTTCAGTCCATTCCAGATTGTTTATTCGAGCTTACCGAAGGGGCCGTTGGATTTAACGGTAATACCACACTCTAAGGGGACAATTAAGAAAGCTGCTGATTTTGTTGAAGGATTGACGGAATGTCATAAAATCGTTCAGGAACGATTGGAGAAAGCAAATGAGAAGTATAAACAATCTGCAGATTTGAAACGAAGAAATGTTGAGTTTGATGAAGGAGATATGGTTTATGCAGTGTTAACAAAGGATCGTTTTCCAGTAGGCGCTTATAACAAGTTGAAAGCCAGAAAAATTGGTCCTGTGGAAGTTGTGAAACAGATTAATAAAAATGCTTATAAATTGAAGTTACCGGAGGATGTGTACACTTCTGACGTGTTCAATGTCAAACATCTCGTACCATATTATGGGGATGAACAATCTGATGTGGAAGAATTTACAAATTCGAGGACGAATTTTTTTCAACCTGGGGAGGATGATGCAGGCCAGATAGATGAAGATTTAGGTCAAACACGACTTAGCATGTTGGTAAGTCAGATACGACCTAAGGAGGAGGTTCACGGGCTAAATTCTGGTGAAGAGGCGTGGGAAGTCAAAGTTCCATGTCGTATGCGACCTAACAAGTTCGAAGACCACGAGCTACGACCTAACCAGAGCTTTAAGTCGTTCCAACAACTTAATAACAATCGGCAACGACTTAGTGGATATGCGCGAGTTAACCAGCTAAGTGGAAAGGCGCTCGAACGAGCTAACTATGCCGAGTTACGACTTAAGGAGGCAAATGTGAGTCGTCCACAAGTCAACTGGAAACCAGGGGAAGGAGCTAACTCGAACCTACGACCTAACGGATTAAGAGGAACAGGACTACGACTTAACAAAAGCTTAAGTCGCTCGGAGCAGATAAGTCGGCTACGACTTAAGAAAGAAGTTAAGTCGGAAACAAGATACGACTTAGTCGCAGCAGCTATAGCCAAAGATCCTGATGCTGCTTCAATCTGAGCCGTTGATTCGTATACTTTGTTGTAATTCGTTAAGTCGTGAGTCGTCCATATGCATTGAGTCGTAAGTCGTGTACGACTTAAGGGTTAAACTCGCTATGTACTATGTGTGTTGTGTAGATACGTCGTCATTGACTTATGGGTAAGTCGTGAGTCGTTTGTTGAGTCGTGTGCTGTGTCGATGTAGATAAGTCGTCACCGACTTATGAGTCGTATCTCGTAGGTCGTATACGACCTATGTACTTGTCTTTTATTTCGTGCGTGATGGGTTGTAAATACTATAAATAGAGAGTGAGTTGTAACTTTGAAGTTGTTGATTTTTGAATAAAATTTCCATTTTGATTGCTTTGTGCTTTCTTCTAATTGGTAGTCGAGTAAAGTCTCCTATCTCCACTTACGTTATTCGAGTGCGCTCGAATCTTCGTTTGTTGAAGCCGATTCACGGTATCTTGTGCGCAAGATCAACGTTGAAGAATCGTAGATCTCTTTCCCGGTATCTTCGGATCAACGAGTCAGAGATAGCTAGAATTCGGTATCTTCGGATCAACGAATTCAGGCATCGCAGTATTCATCAATCCACCGATTACTACTTTCACCGATTGAAGTTTGTTTTGTTTAATCCGCTGCGTCACTTGTGCTATGAAAAGTGTCTGAACTTGGACAAACCATTAATTTTGGTTGCTATGGATGTGTGATGGATTCTTTTGTTGTATATAATGGTTGTACTACTTTTGTTGCATATGATTATTATATATTATATGTTGCTTGTACTATTAATTAAAACAACTAATATATTATTCTTTTACATAGTTTAACTCTTTTGGATTATGTAAGTGAAGTACAGGTTTATGGAAGCAATAACAGTTGCTTTTGGTTTCGTAAATAAAGTTTGTTTGCTCGACAAATAGGTATGTTTTCGGATTACGGTTTTTGTAACGATATTTTATTATTTTTTCCCATGGTTTGGGATATTTTATTATTGAAATATGATATATATATATATATTAATTATTGATATTATTATTTTTCGGATCTAACTACGCAAAGGAGACTCTGTCGAAATTTTCCGTAAATTTAGGACATAGAAATTTTTTGTAGAAGTTGAGTTATTTTCAAAATTTTGTTAAACTTAAATATGTAGGTTAAATTGTTTATAAATTGATTATTTTGAATAAAATATATCAAATTTCTTAATTTCTTCTTGTTCCTTTTCGGGGACGAAAAGTTTTGAGTAGGGGAGATTGTAACAACCCGTATTTTTTATAATTAAAAATATTAAATTTAATAAGATTTTTTTGGAATTTAATATTATTAGAAATTAAAATTTATGATTTATTAATTGATAAAATTTGATTAGAATATAATTTAATAATGTTGTTTGAATGTTATTGATAACCATTTTAATGTAATTTCAGTTAATGGCAATAATAAAGGTTAATAATGAATGTTATTCCTAGTTGAAAGATAATTATAGAGGTTAATTTGGATTTAAATGGTAGGTTAATAAGAAATAGATTAAATGTTGCATTAAAGATAGAAATAATATGTATATGATTGAAATTGGTTATTATAGAATAGGAAATCAGTTTTGGGTAAGTAATTTATAACCCTTGGTTGTAAACAATGAATTAATAGATATGAATTACTAAGTTGTAACAATTGATTTATTATCATCTCATTAATTAAATCAGAATTAATTTGGAAATTTATAAAATTAATCTAATTAAATATTACAGTTAATATGGTAACATATGTTAACTATAGAGTATGAGAATAATAAGATGGAAACTTATGTTTAATTAATTCATAAAGTAATAGTTGATTTAGTATAAGAATGTAAATCAAAATAAAAGGATATGTTGAAATTTAAATTATAATAAACTAGGTTCTATTCCTATTGTAATTTAACATTAAAAATTAATGTAATATTTAAATATTGGATTTCACATGGAAAATTTAATTTTAAATATATTATTAATTTCTGTGTATTCAAGAACAATGAAAATTGTTAACTTTTAAATTTGAAATTAATAGTGATTAAATTGATTTTAAATTAATAATTCATTTAATTAACGTGTAAAATTAGCCTTTTTGGGTACTGTCTCAAATTTCGACGAAACTAGTTTCATCGAATCCGTAATAGTGAATTATTATAGGATTTCAAGTTTCGTAGCGATCGGACTTATCGTTTGATCGTGCGAGCTTGAAACGCATAGAAATCAATTGAATGAATTTAATTAAAATAATTTGATTTTAAAAGCTAACTTCTATATACTATAGAATTAGGGTTCGAAACTAGTTTCACTGATTTTAAAAATATTGAAAACGTATATTTTGATATATGGGATGACATACTTTCGTTTCGGGAATGAAACGGGTTTTTCGGGCCTTTGTTATCGTTTCGACCCAATTCGATCTATTCCATCCATTCTTATCCATCTCTGTCTATATATAGGCTGTTATAAGCCTTAGCAGCTTCTTATTTTCATTTTCTATATGTACAATTTCTATCTATCTGTTTAATTATCCATTTCTTCTCATTGGCAGACATTTCAAAACCCTAATTCCCAATTCCAAATCAAATCGAAAATTCAAACTACTCAAATCATGCCATATAATATATCATCGCGAAGCTCTCATGAACGTAATCTACGTCTGCAGTTCGTTTTTGCAATCGAGTTTCGGTTTGTCTAGAAATCAGTGAAGCAGTCATGGCCATTCATTCTAGGATTGTCGATTTGACGATGGATCGTCGACTATACGATGATCGGAGGGTACAGGCTTGTAGAGAAGGAGGAGCAGTCGTGATCTATGGTCACCTTTGGTCTCAGAAGTGCATGAGTTCGCCACGATCGACCTTGGAAGCACGGTGGCGGTGGAGAAAGGGGACGGCCAGAGGCGTGCGCGTGGGGCTAGGGAGGAGCGGTGGGCCACTGCGAGGCCAGCGGAGGTGGTCGATCTTGCTGCAGGCGTGCCAAGCAGCGACAGTAGGTGTTTGATCAACAACGGCTAAGGTTGTTGCTTGCGCGCGTTCGCGTGTCTGTTAGGATTTGAGGTTCGCCTAATTTACGTTTTTGCTGTTGTTTATTTTAAATTTAATTTTAAATTTTAAATCTTTTAATGTTAATAACTTTTGCATACGAACTAAGATTCGCGCGTGGTTTCTTCCGTTGGGATCGTATCGAAATTCCAGACAACATGAAACTACTTTAGTTGAATTTGGAGACTGTTCAAACTTTGGGCTTTTATTGGATTTTTAATTGACTATAAATTAAAGGTGAGTGACTTAACCCACTCACGCAATACTAAACCTTCTTATGTTAGTTGAATAAAATTTATGATGTGATAAGAATTTTATTGGTTGCTGTTTGGTAGTTTAATTTGACATTTTAATTGAAATTGAATTTTATTGAATTAAATTGCCGTTTAAATTAATATTTAAATTGAATTGCTAGTTAAATACCTAATATTGATTACTAGTTAATTGTTGTGGTTTATTGATTGATTTGGATGTTGACAATGATGGATGTCTATTTATTGACATTTTGGATGATTGGATGTTTATTTATTTTATATATTCCTTTTATTACCCAATTATTATTTAACAGCTTATGAATTATTATTTGAATTGTTTCGAATAAAATAAGAAATAGGGTGAAATGATATATACCTAAGACATTTGATTTGGATTGGAATGATATATATCCATCCCTATAATTAAAATTGATATAAATAATCACTTGGCCATAGGGTTGAAAATTATGTACGAACATCGGATTGGTTAAATTAAATGGTTTTAAAATCATAAATTTGGATTTTGATTAAATGATATTGTTTTAAAGGAAATAAATTGTGGATTTATATGAATTAAATTATTTTCCAATTCAAGCTTTGAAATGTTGAAATTGAAATTGGTCAAATGAAATTGTTTAAAGATTTGAATTGGAAATGTGAAGTTATAATCGAGGTATGACTTAAATTTTGGAAACAGAATTATTTTAAAGGTTTGGGTCTTAAAATTGAACAATGAGGTTTAATTTGATTTAAGTGTTTAAATTAGTAAATTGGAACTGGACATGAAATTGAGGTAAATTGCAATGGTTTAAAATAATAATTGGATTGAAATTAAAATCATTGAATTGAATTGTTGAATCGAATTTGAAATTAAAAATGAATGTTTTTGGAAGTTGAAGTTATTTCTAATTGAAACTAAAATCAAGTTGATTTGAAACTAAATTGAAATTGAGTCAATTGAATTAAAAGATTGTAAATTGAATTTGTTGATTTGAAATTGGACATGGGTCCAGACTATTGAAAAGGAAGGAAACAGTTTGATTTGATACTATTTTTAAGATAAATTATTTTAATATAAACTGTTTAAAATCTATTATTATTAATATTCAAATTATTTAGATTTTCCAAACTATTTTACTATATAAACCATTTTCAATACTCAGACCATTTTACATTAAACTGTTTTAAATCTCTAAACTATATAAACTATTTTAAACTATTTATAACTATTCAAACTATTTTCTAGAATTTCAAACTGTGCAAAGTTGTGATGTTTATATTTAAATCATTGATTTAAATGCGAATGTGGTTAAATGAAGTTATAACCTAAGTTGGAATTTGATATGATATTTTCAAGTGGAAATGACATATTTTGAGTAAATATGATGATTATGAAATGAAGGATATTTTGAAGTGAATATGATATTTTGATATCAAAATGGAATCGGTTTTGAAATGTAAAAGAACCAACTGGTGTGAAAAATGACGTTTGGTTGTTAAAGAGACCAGGGCCTCTTATTGGCATACTCTTTGTCAATATTGGAACCTCTTTGACAACTGTGTACGCAGTGGATGATATCCAGAATGTAGAGGTTTAATTGGAGGCGTTTATTGGATTTGATGAAAGTGAACGTTAATGGATGACCTAGACACTTGTGTCAATTTAAAATGACTAAAACATGAGCCATACCTGACCAATGAGGCTAGCTACCTCTCGCGGACACGCCTCTTCGTATTACTATATTGATGTTGGCTTGATCGGTGCATCTTGATTTGATTTTTTTGGGTGTGTTGGACACAGTGGGCAGTTAGGGTTTACCACCAGTCAGGAAACGCAAAATGGTAGTATCCTACCTTGGGCGTCGCCTCACGTGCCTTGTCATACTCTTTATCCTTATTCGCGCCCATTATGATTTTCTTTTAGTATGGTACCTATAGGGGACTCACTGGCTACCGACGTTACTGGTTGTGTTACATGACCTGCATAGACTACCTGCTTAAAAATGTGTTAAGGGAGATTAATGTAAAGCCTTCACGCTAAGAAAAATATTTACTTTACCGATTAGACACTATATATATAGTGTATCTTACTACATATAGATAGTTTAACGGATCCTTAGGAGATGGAAAATCTAGTAACATCTCTTAAGTTATTGCACACATGTTATACACTGGATAAGAGATGTAAAATCCCGTAAACATCTCTGAAGCTATTACACTCCTATTTACTTGTTGTTGATTTGACTTACATAAGAACTTTTAGTTATGACTCGAGTGTTTTGTCTTTTCATTACACTCGGGTCAGCCTGAGCTTTTCAGTGTTTGAAGACATTATTTCTGAAGGTCGAAGACGGAGTTGGTATATTATATTATTAGTATTATTCCACTGCATCGGTTTGGTATGTTTGTTGTTTGTACTATGATTATGTTGTAAAAATTGTGTAATCAAATGTATATTGTAAATAGCTCCATGAACTGTTTATTTGATTATTATATTTTTTCATTCCGTTGCGAGATTCTGTTTTTGTTTTCCTTCTTCCCTTATTTTCTTATTAAATCCCACTGATAATCTACTTGTTTGAATGGTTGAGTTTGACGTGTGTAGTTTATCATCAATTTAAACCGTCCAAAAAGGTGAGTAATCACAGATAGACTAACGTTGACGATGCGAAGGGCCCACTTTGGGGAATGAGGTATAAAATGACCATTAGGGTCTACCTCCTCCCTATTCAAGAAGTATTAAGTGGCTGGGTTTTGGATAGCATATGCACAATATGCATATGCTAGTATTATACCTTAGAGAAGGTTAGGTAGACATATCATACATGCATATGAAATTAAATGGGTTAACCATAAATATAAAACATAACATTTAAATGAATACCAATAGGTATGAGTTTGTGTTATGAATAAAGTATGCGATTTTCCAATCACTAGAACGTTGTTCTAACTTCCTCCTTATTACAAACCACATGATAGATTTAGAGAAACATGTCATTGGAGCATGACAGAATGTTTGATGGAGAAGTCTTCTTATTCATGCACAGTACTAACAAGGTGATTAAATGTCCAGGGAATATCATCGATTTCGAAGTAGTAGCCTCAGTCAATATATATATCCTATTATATTTTCTTTTCCACTGTGAGTTTAGTTTGATCGATCTCTGATATGCTCATGTTTATTACTAGTTATCAAAACCAACAATTTGTACCCTACAGACTTCGATTTCGACTTTTGTTGAAATTCTGACCCATTACGGTGCGGGTTATTGCATTTTCTATCAGTGCTTGGGTTAGTCGATCATAAGGATTCAGATATACTAAGAGTATGTATTTGTATTTTTCTACCTAAATCTACACCAAGCTCTATACATTCAAACCACAGAATAATTGCATCCATATTTCGAAAGCATGGGCGAGGCGACTATGAGTTGGAATGTTTTATAGAGTTAAAGATTACATGCCTACCCAATTACCCTATGGAGCGTTAGCTTTATGTAAGGCATTAACTTTAAAGAGCACGAGCATGACATATGGAAGGATCCTAGAGGCTGGATGGTGTTTGACTTGACTGTTTGGATTAAAATACCTTATGATTATGGATTTTGATGGATTGTCGATTGAAGATGCATATTTTGTACAGACAAGCGAGAATTAAGAATCTATATGTCATGGACATCCAGAAGCAATTTCTCGAAAGAGAATGTTCATCGGTCATCTTAGGACAATGAACCAGATTTATATTAAAGAGAGGTAAATCCTATTTCTTAGTCTGACCCCATGCGAGAACACCTTGAAATATTTAAATTAGTTTTAAAAATGAGGAAAAATAAATAATATATATATATATAATGTTATTTCCAAGGGTCCATTTAGAAACTGTTTTTTGGAAAGTAAGAGAGTTCTGAAAATTTATTTTTATAAGAAATCTATACAGTAATGAAATTTGGTTTAAAATGTTTATGGGCAAAAAAGAGTCTTCCATTTTGGCAACAAAGTAAAAGCAGGCGTATGTATAGCCCGATGATTTTCCTATTTAAAGAATTGAAAAGCTATTAAAAATTCTTTCTTAAAGGGGCAGATAAAATAGAAATGACATTTAATTCAGTTTTGGCTATGTTGTTAGGAAGTGTAGAATTACCCACCAACAAATAGATTGAATATTCCCATATAAAAATAATACGGAGAAAGCAGCAGTTTTTGGTTTTTGAAGTTGTTGATAGGAGTAATATAAGTTAGGAGTACTACGAATAATTAAGGAAAGGGTTCGAAGAGCTTGGCAATAAGCTAGGACACCGCCATGAAGAGGATTGGAATTTTTGGGATCATGTCGGATCAAAGAAAATGACACGAAATGATGATTACTATTATTATTAATTAACTTGGCCTGAATAGGTTCTAGTTCAACCTGCTTCTGAAAATCGATGACCAGTTGACCCTTAACGGTCGATCGGTAGCGATCAAAAGGTAGACTTAAGGCGGTCATCCAGATAATGGGTTTGAGGTGCAATCCAAACCTGGAGCATGACTTCATAAGTGGTGTCCGTTCAACCGCCTTCCCCTATCGTCTCCCTCCTCTCCACAACAGCCGAACCCACTTCCTCCTCCCTATATCAGCCCGCCGCTCCTCCTCTCCCTCTCCACTATTGTAGACCCTACTCCAACAGAACCCTCTCCTCCCAAACACCAACTTTCGCACGCTAGATCTAGCCCTACCACCTCTCCAGATCTGAACCCAATCCTCCCTCTCCCTCCCCCACCAACTTTTGAACATTCGGCTCTTCCTCATGCTATCCAGGTCTCATCCCTCAAGAGATTGCTTGGCCTGACTGAAGTGACCTGAAAATCTCCATTTACTAGGACTCAACAAATTTCACCTTTCTTTAGGGACGAGCCAGTCAAATTTGTAAATTTTTCTACTTTTGGACTTGAGGAATTATTTACGGCGGTAGGGTTAGCACCGATTCTCCACTACAACACTTCTGAGCAGGAATGCTACCCACATTGTATGTGTCTATTTGATATGGATTTAGCATACAACTTTGATGAAGGAGTCAGCAATCTGCAGTCGAAAGTGAAAGGAGTCGAGATTGATTTGTATGACGATGATTTTTGGGATATTTTGGATATAGCTATAGAGGCAGCGGATTTGGATGACGTTGAGATGATCGATCCTAAGATTTTGCAGTGGATCTTTTTTTGGAGATATCGGTATCCAAAGGCCAGACAATTTGCGACCTACGGCCTGCCTAGTTGTTCACATTGTTCAACATAGCATAATTCTGAAGATGGGGAGCTTTGGTCAGATTTATTCATTGGTACATAAGGCCACCTATGCTATCATGGGTGGTATGGCTGTTAATTGGGCTCGTGCAATTATGAGCAACTGTATTAGTCCTGAAGTTGGTACTCCTCGGAGCTACTTTCTGTATTGCCATCTCTTCATTTGTGCTTTAGGCAATACGTGGTGAAGCTCACTCGATGGTCGATCTAGAAGAAGGTCCCTCCTACATTCGATAGTGCCTCCCTCAGGAAGATGGGAATCCCTGAGCCAGAAGTTGAAGGTGGGTAG
The DNA here is from genome assembly GCA_030737815.1 of Allium fistulosum. Taxonomy (NCBI): domain Eukaryota; kingdom Viridiplantae; phylum Streptophyta; class Magnoliopsida; order Asparagales; family Amaryllidaceae; genus Allium; species Allium fistulosum. Next base: position 1,146,530,940 of record CM060902.1, read on the forward strand.
CCGTAGCAGGAAGCGAAGCAAGGATATGGCATTGAAGGATACTTGAGTCCCAAGCTAGTCGTAATCCGACAGTTCCAAGCAAAGATCCGAAAGATTCGAGCTGAGCATCAACGCTAGTGCCACAAGACTAGGTGCACATACACTATGTTTTGCCCAAGTCGAGGTTGCGGCAACGGCTCGAGATGATTAGGACCATCCCATAGTATGTTGGTGGTTTAGTAGTGTGTGACAATCTTTTCCCTTCCAGCATTTGTTTTTTTATTTTTAGGTTGTTTGGGTTGTAACCGTTGTTTGTCTCTTGTATAAAAGACATGTATGATATGTTATGAGATGTGTTCGTATTTATTCATTGTACTGTTGTTTCTAGATATGTAGAGCGCTCTTATATGTACCTTGGAAAGAAACGGTATAGGTACGGAAAATCTTAAGAGACACTTAAGTAACGGTAAATGTATTATACAACTAGAAGTTTATAAAATAATAAATTTTAGTGAGCGAATAGTAGAATAGGTTGTTGTGAAATCAAGTGGGTCATTATTCATCTTTCTTGATAAGCTAAAATTTACATATTGATTATTGAGTCGTCATATTAAAAAAAAGAATAAGTTCAATGGACTTGAATTCATTGTGAAATGCTAAGATTGAACATATGAGTTAACTCATAAATGACTCCCAACTACGTTGAAATGTGGTTTAAATTATTTAAATAGGAAAGTTGAATGTTTTAAAAAATTGCATTTAAAAAAACAAGAGAGATTTTAGCATTTAAATTATTTTTGGCATTCAAATTATTTCATGACGTCTTTGTCCAAATGTTTTAAAAGAAAATGGCATTTAATTGTTTTGGAAGTTTAAATTTTCCAACCATGTGCAAATTTGATTGGAAAGTGGAAATTTTTTGTTTCATAATACCATATACTATGCATAGAAAAGAAAAATGGGTTAATAAATATGAATTTGGAGGTGCATTAAAGTTGACGTTAAGGATAAGCGCATGAGAATAAGGAAAAAACTATTTTAGCCTTGGAATTTCTATTCCATACTTTATCAAAGACGCACGAGAATCCATTTTGGGATTTAATTCTGTTTTAGAGCTTGAAAAAAAGCCTTCTTATGTGTATTATACATGGAAAAATTAGGAGAAAATCCGAGGCATTGAGGAAATTTCCGAAGTACAACGGGATTGGTACCAAATAGAGTGGTAAGAATGTAAAATTCTTCACCTAAAATTCCTTTTCCGGCATAGGAGTAAATATTTAGGAAATGAAAATTCGACGCGTTAGATTTTTGGATTATAGGGATTGGATGAAAAATTGATTGAACCATGCTTCTATTCATAGGAGTATGAAATTTTTATATGAAAAAGATCTTTCAAAACCCGCATACATATAGAACTACCAATATATACTTAGGCTGTTTGCATCATATTTTTAAAAATATTTTTAAAGGGATACATTCATATAAGAGTGCCCAATTTAGAATCATTCTACATAAATGTTTTCTATTTTGTGGTACTTTACACACTTGTGCGCGTTTGGCTGAAAAATTGGTTGTATACTAATTATTTGGGTAGTTTAGGGTGGCTACTGCATTACCCCATGATTTAATCATTGAAGTAATTTCGAGGACTAAATTCTTTTAAAGAGGGAAGAAGGTAACACCGCGCAAATTTACGATGATAATTTAATAATTAAATAGCCTCTAAAAATAACATTTGAGCAAATGATGGAATTTGGCTATGAAACTTGCACCATTGCATTCGTGGCAATTTTCTAAGCAAGCCTCATATTTGGAGTTTCGCGATCGAAGTTCAAACAAAGAAGCTACGGGCATTTAAAGAAATTAAAACGAAAATAATTAAATGAAAAAATTAGTAATAAATAATAATTAAATCGGGACCCTACTAGTCGACACCCACGTTATAGATGGTCGACCGCTCATAGGGAGTTGTCAACTAGTTGAGGCATTTTGATAGCGATTTGAACCTTGGCAAACGACCTGGATTTAATAATTATAATCTAACAGATACACCCGATTTGAGAGCCTATAAATAAAGGCCCAACCTCTCCCTTCTCTTTTCATATTTTTTGACCTATGATAGCGAAGCTATGCCATTTCCAATTCTCCACTATTCCTTCTAACTTTAAAATAGTTTGTATTTATACAAATTGGAGAAGAAGAAAAAATAAATAGAAGAAGAGAAGAAGCAGATTAGTGTTGTGCAAAAAAGGTAAATTTTAATATTATAAATCTATATTCCAATTCTTCCCAAATCTCTTCTCAGATCTATAATTTTAATGGTATGTGTATACAATTTTATACATATTTCTAGGGATTAAAAAAGAAATGGAGTTGATTCAAGTAATCTGATTCAGATCTGAAGATTTATAAAGCTTTTAAAGGTGAGAAGGAAATTATGTGATTTATTTATGATATTAAAATTTATCTTGTTGGATTTTTATTTTATTTTCATGTCTCGGTAGAAATCCAAAATGTTGTAGGCTTGAATTAAGCGTATAAAATACCGCCTACAAATTTTGTAAATAAGTAGGAAAATTGTTTACACCCAAATCTGAAAATTTGTCTCCAAGTTATTAAAAGTGATTATGGATAAAGATGTAGAATTTGTTCCGGATCTATAATTGGGTTGTAAAAAAATATTAGTGTAATTCATATTTGCTCTGGTTCTATTTAGAATTTGAGTTTTGTATCTTTAATTTGTTGGAAGTGTTGTCCATTTAATCTCCATGAATCTATCTAATACCCTAATTTCATAGAAAAAGGTGCAATATTTAAATTGACAAGGAATATACATCAAAAGAAGAAAGAGATGTGTAAAGCATCGATTTTCTTTCCGTAGTTTTACACTGCTATTTCAATAAAAAAGAAATAAATAATTCTTCGTAATTTCAAACGAAGCAAATCCCTTAATTTTGATTAATTTATGGAAGGCTATATCGGGAAACCTTTTTGGAATGATTCTAACAGAAAAAATATAGAATGAAATATTTAAAGGACTAATAACTGGAAAGGTAATAATAAATTTATAAACATATAACCGCGCTTAAACATTCCAAATGAAAATATAATTAACACAGTGTATTATGCATTTAATGTTCGCATTAAACGTAAATTGCACGTTAAAATAAATTGTGTAAAAAATGGTAGATTTGGAAAATAAAGATGGAAGGATTGTAACCCCAAAAAAGAATAGGAAATAATTGTAACGACCCGCAATTTTCGATAATTAAAAAAAGTTAAATTAATATAGTTTTGTCATTTAATGTTGGAAGAAATAAGAAGTTGTGATTAAATAATAAGAATATAACTGGAATAAAATGAAATAGTATTTATTTAAGGAAATTGATAACTGCTTTAAATGTAATTCCAGCTAATTAAAACGATTAAAAAGTTATAATTGGTTATAGATTGTAAATTAATTTTAATAATGTGTGTATTAATTGATAATTGGATTTAAAAGAGTAATTGATAATTTAAATGTTGATTAATTAATGAAATAATGTGTAATAAATTGTAATTGGATTGAATTAGTATAGTGTAAGCTGTTATAACATTTGTTTGTAAATAATAAACATACAAATGTGATTAAATGTAGAAATGGTGACAATTATTATTTGTTACCAATTTATTTAATCAACTATAATTAAATGAAATTAAATGTTACCTAAAATGAGTAAAACGATAACTGTAAAAGTTGAATGCAATAAAATGTACAGAAATTTCAATTATATTTACAAGGCAATAATTGATTTAATAAAATGAGTGAAAAAAAGATAAATTAAATTGGGATTTTAAATTATAATAAAATTAACAAAAATTTAATGTAATTGAAGTATTACAATGAATAGGGTAAAAGATGATTATTGCAGAATATTAGTGTAATAAGATATAAACAAATGTTAACTGTGTCTATAAAGTAATAATTGATTGAATAAAAAGATTGAAATCAAATTAAATCAATTTATTGGAATTAAATTTTAATTAATTTGATTTAATTACAGTTAAAATTGTACAGTGTAACTGGTGTAATATTTAACAATGAATTGACGTGTAAAATTGATTTAAATTATTATAAATGTCTAGGTAATCAAAAATGATAAAAATAGTTAGTTAATAAACTTGAAATTTAAAAAGTGATTTAATTGATTTAATATTAATTTATTTATTAACGTAAAAATAGCCATTTTGGCCACTGACTCGGATTTCAACGAAACAAGTTTGATCGGATCCGTAACGGTGAATTATTGTAGGATTTCAAGTTTCGTAACGATCAGACTTGTCGTTCGATCATACAGACTCGAAACTCCTAGAAATCAATTTAATGGAATTCAATTTTAAATAAACTGATTTTAAAAGCTAACTTCTTCATTCGATGGAATTAGGACTTGAAACATGTTCCATTAAGTTTAAAAACATCGAAAACATCTATTTTGATATATGGGATGACCCACTTTCGTTTCGGAGGCAGAACGGGCTTTTCGGGTCGTATTTGTCATCTCAAATCAATTCGGGTATTATTCATTTCTGATCGGGCTTCGTTAGTATATATTTTTTCTGTTCTAACCCTAGCAGCCTTTTTATTTTTCATCTGTACGTACAATTTCATCTGTCTACTTCTCCTTCTCAATGGCAGAAACAGATTCAATCTCAAAACCCCGTTCAAATTTCAAATTCAATTTCAAAATCAAACTCCTCCAAATCCTATGATATTATATATCGATTTGAAGATCTCGACGAGCGCAAGTCAAATCTGTTTGTTTTTCGATTTGGGTTTTTGTGTGGCCGGAATTAGGTGATTAAGTCTCGGCCATTCATAGTGTCGTGATCAACTTCGACTGATCGTCGAATCAGGGGTACCGGGTTGTGGAGAGTGGCACGCGTAGTTCATCCGTCTGGTTTGTTAAGCAAGATGATGGTTGGATCGTGCCACAAAATTCAATTAGGGTTTCATATCAAGCGGCGGCTGGGGCATATGCACGTCGATCGATGTGGCAGGTAGGGTTGCAAGGCATGGGGGTGGTTCAGGCGCGGACGGCTGCTCCTTTGGAGGCGATGGGCGCGGCCGCGATCCACCGTAGGCGCGCGATGGAGGCCTGTTGCTAGCGGCTTCCGTGTTGAGAATGACTGGATGAAGTAGGGTTTCTCGAGTTCGGTGACGTGTAGGTAAGAGACGTGTATTCGTTTACTTATTTTTATTATTTTATTAATTTTAATTTAAATCGTATAATGTTCTAATGTTTATGACTTCCACATACGAGGTCCAATTCACGCGTGGTTTGTTCCATTGGGATCGTATCAAAATTTCAGACATTTTGACGCTGGTTTGGATGAATTCTGAGACTGTTAGATTTTGGGCCCTATTGTGGATTTCAAATCGATTTGAATCCAAAGGTGAGTGTTTTGACCCACTCACAATTACTAGATTATCTTATGTTAGTTAAATTAAATTTATGATGTGATTAGAAATTAATTGATTGATGTTTGGTATGTTTAAATTGTCATACTAGTTAAATTTGACTTTTATTGCATTAATCATCGTTTAATTTAGTATTAGATCAAATTATCAATTTAATACCTGTTATTGAAAATTAGTTATTAATGTTATTGGTTGATTTTGATGATGATTGTGATGTATGTTTGATTGTTGATATTGGATGACTGTATGTTATTTTTTTTAACACTGCAAGTTCCCCATGGGTTGAAATGATACATACCCGAACGATCTATAGATTAGGAAAAATCATTATGGGTTGAAATGATAGACTCGAGCGATTTTATGGATTTTAATTAATTCGGGATTTGCGGTTTGAAATAATATATAACCGTAAAATTTTAAATTGCGGATTGAAATGATAAATATCCGTATCACTTGACCCTAGGGTAGAAATTATATACGGACACCGGATTGGTAAAATTAAATGATTTGAATCTTTAAAATTTTGAATTCAGTTAACTGGTATTTTGAAATAGAAATTTGATTTATATAAACATAATTATTTTCGAAAGTCCAATCGTAAATGTTGAAATTGGAATTGATTTAATGAATTGTTCAAAGGATTTAAATTTGAATTTCAAAGAAGTGGTGTCAAATATAAATGAATTTATCGGAATTGAGTTATTGAAATGTTGGATATAACTTTGAAATCTATTTTAAACTAATTTAAACAATTTTAATTAAATTAACTATTTTAATCAATTTAAAAACTATTTTTAATTTATATTAATCCATTTTAACCTATTTAATCCAATTTAAATCTGTTTTACCAATTTTAAACTAATTAAATTTATTTAATTTATTTTAAATCTATTTAATGTAATTTAAATCTATTTAATATATTTAAAAATCTATTTAAGATAAGTTAAATCCATTTAATCTATTTTAAATCTATATAAATCATTTTAAATCTAATTAAATCAAATTTAAATCTATTTAAACTATTTTACTATTTAAACTATTTCAATCTATTTTAAACTATTTAAAAAAAACTATTAAAACTATTTATGACTACCTAAACTATTTTCTAAAATTTCAGACTGTGTAAAGTTGAAGTATTTATATTTAAATCCTTGATGATGATACAACCTAAGTTGGAATTTGGAATTGATATCCCTTTTTTGAGAAATGGCATATTTGAGTAGATATGGTGATTTTGGAACTAGGATTTAATTAACCTATCTTACGATAAATTCGAAAGTGAATATGACTTTGAAAGTAAACATAGTTCTTAAAGTGAATATGATTTCGATAGAGGGATGATTTGAAATCGAATATGATATTTTGATGTAAATTTTGAATTGACTTTTTGAAATGTAAAAGAGGCCAGGGTCGGATATTGTCATACTCACTGCCAATACCGAAAACCACTTTAACAACTGTGTACGCGGTGGAGAATCCAGAAATGAAGTAGGATGGTTTGGCGAACGATTCTGTATGAGGTATTTACGTAACCCTAACTCCCATGAGTCAGCTTAGATGTGACTAAAACCGGAGCTATACCATGGCCAAGTGAGGTCATACCTTCGATCGGACATGCTTCTTCGATACCATATTATGACTTTGTGATGATTTGGTGGCCACTCATTGATTTTGATTATGAGAGTGTGTTCCGAGGTGGGTTATAGTAGCTGCTATGCGTTACCACCATCTCGGTTCTACAACTGGTATACCTACCCTGGCATTGCCTCGTGTGCCGTGTTCACATGCCCTAGAGCGCCTTCTACGAGTTTGTTTTGTACCGTACCTATGGGGTGTCCTCTGGGTAAACCACTGGTTTGGTGGAGCTTACGACATTGTATAGACTACGGGAATATATAAAATGTGTTAAGGGGGATATGGGTAACGCCTTAACGCTATCTTAATACTTTACTTTGTTATAGACACTATTATAATAGCATATTGTACTACATAGTAGATTGTTTAATGGATCCTTAGGAGATGGAAATTCCGAAAATCTCTTAAGTTATTGCACTCACGTTAGACACTGGATAGAAGATGTCAAACCCCGTAAACATCTCTAACGCCGTTACACTCATATTTATTTACTGTTGATTTGACTTACATAAGATCTTTTAGTTCCGACTCGAGTGTTTTGTCTTTTCAATTCGCTCGGGTCAGTCTAAGCTTTTCAGTTTATCGAAGACTGCTTTATGGAGGATGAAGATGAAGATTTTGTACTATTATTATTTATTATATTTATTCCACTGCATCATGTTGTTCCGCTGCATTTATTTATTAATTATTATTGTTATATGTAACTCTGATCTGTATTATAAAAGTTTAATCAATGTTATTTGTAAACAGCTTCATGAACTGTTTATTTAATTATTATATTTTGTCATTCCGCTGCGAGATTTTGTATTTGTTTCCTTTCTTCTCTGCTTTTTTCTTATTTACCCCATAACAATCTGCCCCTTTGAATGGTTTGAGTCTGACGTGTGTGTCTGCTTATAACGTCCAAAAGACAGGTCATTACAGTTGGTATCAAAGCTTTGGTTTTGCGATAACCTTAGCTTTGTTGGGTCTGACTCATTTAAAATAGGGTAGTAATACCCTAGAATGAGTCGCTGAGTGTATATATATGAGAGAGTGTATTTGTTAGCGTTATAAAAGTTTTGTATTATGTTAATTTGTTTCGTTTTGTATTTATAAATTCAGGTCGGTACATAGGACGCTATGGCATCGGTAGGAATTTCTAAACACTTAATAGGACAGACCGACACAATATTGTTTTGAAATATAGGCAAATGAAATAATTTTTTTATTATATATTTTTGTATATAAAATAATAAATTTCATAAATGATATAGTTGGATGTAATATGTTGTTTGTTAGGTAGAGAAACTTTATAAATATTGATTTAAAATAGGATTTACAAATAAAGTAAATATAAATTGGAAGTTTAGAACCGAAGTTCCGGGATTTTGTAATCTCTTTCAAAAAGGTTTGGATTATAATATTAGTAGTATTTAAAAGTATTTTCTGTTATGAGTATTTTAATATGATTTGAAAGAAATGTTTTAAAGGAATTCTGGAATGAAATAAGTTTGTACTCCCCTCTTAGTCGCTGGAAAATAATTTCGGTGATGAGTGCACGCATCATCGACGTTCATTTTCGAGTTTCCAAGTGGAAAGACCGTCGTAGTAGTTTACTACACATTTGATTTAATAAATAAATCTTAATTTCAAATTCCAAATATCATTTGATATGTATAAAAGATATGATTATATATATATTATTTTAAAAGGATTGAAATGGAACCCGGTTGTTTAGTTCTTAAGTTTCAGTAAATTAGAAATCGAAATTTATTGTAATGAATGGAATCTTGACTATATTAATAATTGGAAACTTTTAAAATGAAAAAATAATTGATGTTAAAATGATTAATGAAATAGATAAGAAACTGAAATTTTGAAAACTGTAAATAAAAAGGAAATGAAAACAAGAAATGGTAACTATTGAACATTTTGTTAACTAAATAAATAAGAGAAATTTTGGTAGTATTCAATTGCATTCTAAAAGACATATATATATATATATATATAACTTACCAAATTATTAAAAGTTGAAATGTTAAAAAGAATATATGATAGAATATTATACAAGTAAAACTTGGAAAAATGAAAGTGTTCAATGGAATTACTTCTATAAATAAGAATTCCAATGTTATAAATTGTTATAAACTGAAGTTAATAGTTTGAAATGCTACTAATTAAATGTAATAAAAGTGAATAATGTAAGAAAAATGATTATAAGCTTAAGTTAACATTTAAGCTATCTATAATTAGATTGAATAGTAATAGAAAAGGGTGAATACTGTAAGTAAATAATTATAAACTTAATGTAATGTTGAAGCCATTTATAATTAAAATGAGTACTATATTAATTGAATGGTTATAACTCTAGAAAACATTGAAATGATTTAGAAATGGATTTAATATTCAATAATACTATATATGGAAGAATGAATGTGAAAAATAAATAATCTATAATTGGTGAATTGAATTGTAAAGAAACATACCTAATAATGTATAATCCAATAATTGAAATAAAAATAACTTATTTAAGCAATGAATGTAAAGTAATAAAATGAAGGAAAATGGAATTGTATGAATAAAGGAGAAATGAACTTTTGTATGTAATAACGAATGTAAATTAATGAAAATAAACATGATATGAATGAGAAAAGAAAAGTAAATGATGTGAAAAAAAGGGAGGGAATCAAACTAAATTGTAAATGTGAAGTAAACTGAAATAAAATGTCTACAATACTTCAATAATGAATCCATTTATGATCCAAATAATTGAAATGGATATAACTTATGTAAGTAAAGAATGTAAAGTAATGAAATAAGCCTTATATGAATGAATGAAAATTAAAATTTTGTAAGTAATGAACGTGAATTAAAGAAAATCATTGTATGAAAAAAAATTAATAGTGGATACTGTGAAAAAGAAAGAGTAATAAGAATAAAACTTAAATATTATTTGAAATAATGATTTGTTTGACTTATGGATTGGTTGGGAAAGGATACTTTTATTGCGTAGGATGTATAAATGATCTATTGAGTTTTATCTTAGACTGTTGAGTGTATGGTATACTTGGTAGTTTATTTATCATTTTATACAATTAAAAGTTTTTGAACCCTTTGTTTTGGTTGCTATGGATGGATGATTGCTTTCTTTGTTGAAAATGATGTTTGTACTATTTGTTTGCAAATGATTATTGTTATATTGTGATGATTTGTTTGTTATGTATTGAAACAACTTAAATATTTCTCTTTTACTTAATTATTAACCTCTTTGGATTACATAAGTGAAATAAAGGTATGGAAGCAAAAGCTACTGCTTTTGGTTTCATAAAATAAGTGTTGTTTGCCCGACAAATAGGTACATTTTTGGATTACGGTTTTCTAGCGATATTTTATTTTGGAAAATATGATATATATTGTTATTATTGATATTACTATTTCTCCCGGACCTCTCCGTATAAAGGAGCCTCTGCCAAAAATTTCCATGAATTTTGGACTTAGAAAATTTTGTGAAATGTTTTCTAAACTTTTGTTAACTTGAATATAAAGGATTTAATTGTTATAATTGATATATTTTATTTGAATTATTTAATTATGTAAATTAGTTGTTTATAAATTTAATATTTTGAATAAGATATATTGATTTCTTAATTCCTTCTTTTCCCTTTTCGAGGACGAAAAGTTTTAAGTGGGGAAGAGTGTAACGACCCGCAATTTTCGATAATTAAAAATAGTAAAATTAATAAAGTTTTGTGATTTAATGTTGGAAGAAATAAGAAGTTGTGATTAAATAATAAGAATATAACTGGAATAAAATGAAATAGTATTTATTTAAGGAAATTGATAACTGCTTTAAATGTAATTCCAGCTAATTAAAACGATTAAAAAGTTATAATTGGTTATAGATTGTAAATTAATTTTAATAATGTGTGTATTAATTGGTAATTGGATTTAAAAGAGTAATTGATAATTTAAATGTTGATTAATTAATGAAATAATGTGTAATAAATTGTAATTGGATAGAATTAGTATAGTGTAAGCTTTATAACATTTGTTTGTAAATAATAAACATACAAATGTGATTAAATGTAGAAATGGTGACAATTATTATTTGTTACCAATTTATTTAATCAATTATAATTAAATGAAATTAAATGTTACGCAACATGAGTAAAACAATAACTGTAAAAGTTGAATGCAATAAAATATACAGAAATTTCAATTATATTTACAAGGCAATAATTGATTTAATAAAATGAGTGAAACAAAGATAAATTAAATTGGTATTTTAAATTATAATAAAATTGACAAAAATTCAATGTAATTGAAGTATTGCAATTAATAGGGTAAAAGATGATTATTGTAGAATATTAGTGTAATAAGATATAAACAAATGTTAATTGTGTCTATAAAGTAATAATTGATTGAATAAAAAGATTGAAATCAAATTAAATCAATTTATTGGAATTAAATTTTATTTAATTGGATTTAATTACAGTTGAAATTGAACAGTGTAACTAGTGTAATATTTAACAATGAATTGATGTGTAAAATTGATTTAAATTATTATAAATGTCTAGGTAATCAAAAATGATAAAAAAAATTAGTTATTAAACTTGAAATTTTAAAAGTGATTTAATTGATTTAATATTAATTTATTTAATTAACGTAAAAATAGCCATTTTGGCCACTGACTCAGATTTCGACGAAACTAGTTTCATCGGATCTATAACGGTGAATTATTATCGGATTTCAAGTTTCGTAGCAATCAGACTTGTCGTTCGATCATACGGACTCGAAACGCCTAGAAATCAATTTAAAGGAAATCAATTTGAAATAAACTGATTTTAAAAGCTAACTTCTTCATTCGATGGAATTAGGACTTGAAACTTATTCCATTGAGTTTAAAATCATCGAAAACATCTATTTTGATATATGGGATGACCCACTTTCGTTTCGGAGGCAGAACGAGCTTTTCGGGTCGTATTTGTCGTCTTAAATCAATTCGGGTATTATTCGTTTCTTATCGGGCTTCGTTAGTATATATTGTTCTGTTCTAACCCTAGCAGCCTTTCTATTTGTCATTACTATACATACAATTTCATCTGTCTACTTCTCCTCCTCAATGCCATTCAATCTCAAAACCCTGTTCAAATTTCATATTCAATTTCAAAATCAAATTCCTCTAGACCCTATCATATTATATATCGATTTGAAGCTCTCGACGAGCGCAAGTCAAATCTATAGTTTTTCCGATTTGGGTTTCTATGTGGCCGGAATTGGGTGATTAAGTCTCGACCGTTCATAGTGCCGTGATCAACTTCGACCGATCGTCGAATCAGGGGTACCGGGTTGTGGAGAGTGGCACGCGTAGTTCATCCATGTGGTTTGTTGAGTGAGATGATGGTTGGATCGTGCCACAAAATTCAATTAGGGTTTCATATCAAGCGGCGGCTGGGGCATATGCACGTCGATCGACGTGGCAGGTGGGGTCGCGAGGCATGAGGGTGGTTCAGGCGTGGACGGCAGCTCCTCTGGAGGCGATGGGCGCGACCGCGATCGACCGTAGGCGCGCGATGGAGGCATTTTGCCAGTGGCTTCCGTGTTGAGCACGACTGGATGTAGTAGGGTTTCTCGAGTTCGGTGACGTGTAGGTAAGAGACGTGTATTCGTTTACTTAATTTTTTTATTATTTTATTAATTTTAATTTAAATCATATAATGTTCTAATGTTTATGACTTCCACATACGAGGTCGAATTCACGTGCGGTTTGTTTCATTGGGATCGTATCGAAATTCCGGACATTTTGACGGTTGTTTGGACGAATTCTGAGACTGATATATTTTGGGCCCTATTTTGAATTTCAAATCGATTTTAATCCAAAGGTGAGTGTTTTGACCCACTCACAACTACTAGATTATCTTATGTTAGTTAAATTAAATTTACAATATGATTAGAAATTAATTGATTGATGTTTGGTATGTTTAAATTGTCATACTAGTTAAATTTGACTTTTATTGAATTAAATCATCGTTTAATTTAGTATTAGATCAAATTGTCAATTTAATACCTGTTATTGAAAATCAATTACTTATTAATGTTTATTGGTTGATTTGGATGATGATTGTGATGTATGTTTGATTGTTGATATTGGATGACTGTATGTTATATTTTTTACAACACTGCAAGTTCCCTATGGGTTGAAATGATTCATACCCGAACGATCTATGGATTAGGAAAAATCGTTATGGGTTGAAATGATAGACTCTAGCGATTTTATGGATTTTAATTAATTCGGGATTTGCGGTTTGAAATGATATATAACCGTAAAATTTTAAATTGCGGATTAAAATGATAAATATCCATATCACTTGACCCTAAGGTAGAAATTATATACGGACACCGGATTGGTTAAATTAAATGATTTGAATCTTTGAAATTTTGAATTCAGTTAACTGGTATTTTGAAATAGAAATTTGATTTATATAAGCTGAATTATTTTCGAAAGTCCAAGCGTAAATGTTGAAATTGGAATTGTTTTAATGAATTGTTCAAAGGATTTAAATTTGAATTTCAAAGAAGAGGTGTCAAGTATAAATGAATTTATCGGAATTGAGTTATTGAAATGTTGGATATAACTTTGAAATCTATTTTAAACTAATTTAAACTATTTTAATTAAATTAACTATTTTAATCAATTTAAAAACTATTTTTAATTTATATTAATCCATTTTAACCTATTCAATTCAATTTAAATCTGTTTTACCAATTTTAAACTAATTAAATTTATTTAATCTATTTTAAATCTATTTGATGTAATTTAAATCTATTTAATCTATTTTAAATTTATTTAAATTTTTAAAAATCTATTTAAGATAAGTTAAATCCATTAAATCTATTTTAAATCTATATAAATCATTTTAAATCTAATTAAATCAAATTTAAATCTATTTAAACTATTTCAATCTATTTTAAACTATTTTTTTAAAAACTATTTATGACTACCTAAACTATTTTCTAAAATTTCGGACCGTGTAAAGTTGAAGTATTTATATTTAAACCTTGATGATGATACAATCTAAGTGGGAATTTGGAATTGATATCCCTTTTTTGTGAAATGACATATTTGAGTAGATATGGTGATTTTGGAACTAGGATTTAATTAACCCATCTTACGATAAATTCAAAAGTGAATATGACTTTGAAAGTAAACATAGTTTTTAAAGTGAATATGATTTCGAAAGAGGTATGATTTGAAATCGAATATGTTATTTTGATATAAATTGTGAATTGACTTTTTGAAATGTAAAAGAACCCTCTGGTGTGAAATAAGCGTTTGGTTGTTAAAGAGACCGAGATCAGATATTGTCATACTCTCTGCCAATACCGAAAACCACTTTAACAACTATGTACGTGGTGGAGATTCCAGAAATGAAGTAGGATGGTTTGGCGAACGATTCTGTATGAGGTATTTACTTAACCCTGACTCCCATGAGTTAGCTTAGATGTGACTAAAACAGGAGCTATACCTGGGACAAGTGAGGTCATTCCTCCGATCGGACATGCTTCCTCGATACCATATTATGACTTTGTGATGATTTGGTGCCCACCCCTTGATTTTGATTATGGGAGTGTGTTCCAAGGTGGGTAGTAGTAGCTGTTATGCGTTACCACCAGCCTGGTTTTGCAACTAGTATATCTACCCTGGCATTTCCTCATGTGCCGTGTTCACATGCCCTAGAGCGCCTTCTACGAGTTTGTTTTGTACCGTACCTATGGGGTGTCCTCTGGATAAACCACCGGTTTGGTGGAGCTTACGGCATTGTATAGACTACGGGAATATATAAAATGTGTTAAGGGGGATATGGGTAACGCCTTAACACTATCTTAATACTTTACTTTATTATAGACATTATTATAATAGCGTATTGTACTACATAGTAGATAGTTTAACGGATCCTTAGGAGATGGAAATCGCAAACATCTCTTAAGTTATTGCACTCACATTAGACATTGGATAGGAGATGTCAAACCCCCGTAAACATCTCTAACGCTGTTACACTCATATTTATTTACTGTTGATTTAACTTACATAAGATCTTTTAGTTCCGACTCGAGTGTTTTGTCTTTTCAATTTGCTCGGGTCAGTCTAAACTTTTCAGTTTATCGAAGACTGCTTTCTGGAGGATGAAGACGAAGATTTTGTACTATTTTATTTATTATATTTATTCCACTGCATCATGTTGTTCTGGTGCATTTATTTATTAATTATTCTTGTTGTATATAACTCTGATCTGTATTATAAAAGTTTAATTAATGTTATTTGTAAAGAGCTTCATGAACTGTTTATTTGATTATTATATTTTGTCATTCCATTGCGAGATTCTGTATTTGTTTCGTTTCTTCTCTGCTTTTTTCTTATTTACCCCATAACAATCTGCCCATTTGAATGGTTTGAGTCTGACGTGTGTGTCTGCTTATAACGTCCAAAAGGCAGGTCGTTACAATAATTGTGCAATAAATTGGGACTTACAATAATTTAAATGAGTTATAAATGGATTTATTAGGACTGATTAATGAAATTGGTAGGTTGATCATCGAAACGATATGGAAGAAATAATGGTAAGTTTTGCATAAGTAAACAAATGTCTTTGAAAACGTCTATTAAGGTAATAATCATTTATTATGGATAAAAGAGACATTTATGGGGATAATAAATAAAACATGCTAAGTAGCAATTAAATCTTATAAGGCAGCATAATTATCAATAGAATAAATTATAGCCTTAAATATGCAAATAGAGATTAGTGGGCTTTGTCCAACAATAAAGCTTAGAATAATTAATTGGACTTAGTGGATCGGGATGCGATATCAGTAGAGTTACACAACAGAAGTCTGCTCTTCACTTAAAGGATATTAGCAGTTGTGTACACTTGTTACTGATGTGAGATATCTTAAACCATAGGACCCATGGGAAAAAAAGGATATGCCATAAACATAGGACCTGCTTGGGGGAATAAAGGTATTAAATGGTTGTTTGAGGGCCCGCCTCTTTCCATTATATGAAGTATTAAATGGCCAGGGTGAGTGGTTAGGCACAATAAAGGGTATCTCAGAAAGGTCCGCTTCAATAGGAAGAATTAAGTGGCTGAAGAGATTTCCGTGCAATGTCAGCTAGAGAGGTACCGTTAAGGAGTCTGCCTTGGATTAGATATTAAATGATGTGGACTACCCTTAAATAAGGTATTAAATGGTCAGAGTCTGCCTAATTCCATTAAAAAGATATTAAGTGGCTTGGGCACTATCTCTTACATGGTTAGGACAATATTAGCGATAGATGCGACAATTATATATTATAAAGCCATACATAGAAGTCATCGGTTTCTGTAGCTAGGATAGATAGACTAACATTGACGATGTGATGGGCCCACTTCGAGGAATAAGGTATTAAATGGCCACTGGTTCTGCCTCCTCCCTGTTCAAGAAGTATTAAGTGGCTGGGTTTTGGGTAGCATATGCACAATAGGCATATGTTAGTATTATACCTTGGAGAAGGTTACGTAGACAAATCATACGCGCATTCAAAATTAAACGGATCAATCGTAAATAATAAGACAACATTTAAATGGAAACTAATCGGTATGAGTTTGTGTTATGGATAAAGTATGCAATTTTCCAATCACCAGAATGTTGTCTGATCCCCTCTTCATTTCAACCCACAAGGTAGATTTAGAGGAACCGGTCATTGGATTGAGATGGAATGATTATTGGAGAAGTCTTCTTATTCATGCTCGGTACTAATAGGGCGATTGGATGTCTAAGGAATATCATTGATTTCGAGGTAATATAATTAGTCAGTATTTATATCCTATTATATTTTCTTTCCCACTGTGAGTTTACTTTGACCGATCTCTGATATGCTCATGTTTATTACAAGTTACCAAAACCAACGATCTACACCCCAATAGCCTTGGGTTTCGATTTTTGTCAAAATTCTAGCCCACTAAGGTTTGGGTTGTTACTTTGTCCCAAAGATCGTCCCGAGTACTTCCACTATTGACTCGAAGCATTCCATTTACCACCAAACTAATTGCATCCCTTGCACACCCACGAGCCCGAACCCAACCCCACGATTTCCTAGCCTTACCCCGAAGCATGGCCTGAAGTCATCTCCTACCGATCTGAATCACACTAACCTCCACCTACTATAAGTGGTCTTGGCACCAACATGTGGTTAGGCCACCAAACCGACTCCAAACAAGGTACGATCAGAATCTTAGGCTCCTCCCTTCCTCCAGAGCCCCTCTCCTAGTTTCATCCAATTCAAATCACTTTTTCCTCCATTTTGCCCAATCCGATGACCTTTTTCCTAACTACCTACAAGTACTGGCAAATCATCTCCAAGCACAACATACAAAACTGAAATATCATCCATATACATAAACACACATTCTATTCATCAAACATGATTATCATATAAATTCTAGTCAAGATTTAAATTTTCACTAACATGACAAGATGGTCAAAAAGTGGCTGTATAATCATTTAAAATCAAATCAAATCCTTTTAATTTCGGCCATAATTATTTTTAAAGATGTAGTTGAAGTTATAAAATATTTTAATATCAAATTTTTTGTTAAAATCACCTATTTTAACTATATAGACGAACATAGGGTAGTGAGAGATCAAGAATCACTCACCCAATACTTAAATTACCACTTTAGATCCCCAAATATGATAAGCTAAGAACATGAAATTCCAAGCAAAAAATGATGAATCTATGATCTGCTTTGCTAGCTACCCTTCTATCGATGGATTTGGCTAAGATTTGTAAGGAAAGAATGGTCTTTTAGATGAAATTAGGGCTAATGGTGGGAAAGTGAAAATGTTAGGGAGAAGTCCTATCAGCCCCAATCAGGCACAATTCTCGAAATTAGTTAGTGGGCTAAGCTTTGAGCCTAATTAATTACCCACTAATCTATCCAACTGCAAATAGAACTTAAAACGACCATATCTTCTAAACTGTGAGTCTGTTTTCCTATTATAATCACTCTATGTAAAGAGAAACCACAAATCTGATCAATGGAAGTGGTCTTGGACACTAATGTTAATACCTTAGTTAGATTTTGATTAGAACAACTTTGATAAAAAATAATATACATTTATATAAAATATGGATACTAATATTTTGCCAAGTTATATAGTATATAGTGCATGATATTATACCGGTGGTTAATCAAAGACTTTATAGTACAAAGACTCAAGAAATGGACATGAAGACTCATGAGCACAAATGCTAAGATATGAAGATCTCATGACTATAGTATAGTGTATAGAGTCATAGAATATTGTTAAAGTCCCTGGTAGCAATCTTTGATCTCTATCTCCTATTTTCTTATCTTTTATATTTTCAAACAAAATATATTTTCAAATATTTTTAAAAATATTTTTAAAAGATTTTCAAAGTTTAAAATATTTATAAACTATTTTAAATTATTTTACAATGTATCAAATTATTTTACAAAGTATAGTATTTTCAAAATGTTTTACAAGGAAAAGGGTTTTCAAATTTCATAAGCATATGTCGACATATACCCAAATGGTATGTCGGCATACATGCTGCAAATCAGTTTTTCAAATTTTGAATTGAAGTGTCTATTTGTCGCAACTCTTCGTGAACGGACACATCTACTTATACACTATATATAGGAGGTTTCAAATGAATTTTTAGTTAGTTATTATCTTATTTTCTTCCCTCCTCTTACTCTCTTGAAAACTATATTGAAATTATACTCTTTTCTCCTCAAAATCAAATAGAATCAATTCAAACTTCTTTGTATTGATTCAAGATTACTTTCTTACTATTTTGAAATCATCCCCCTCTCTCTCAAATCAAAGATCAAAGTGTTGTCCAAGAGGCTATAGGATCCATTGTATCCAAGTTCAAGAAATTGTCTTTGGAAAAACAATTAAACTCCATTTGTATTTGCTTGGGTGTGACTGTAGCCTGTTCAAATCAATTGAGTGTGCTTGGTAGCATAGAAATTTGAGTGGGTATGCTTGTAGCTCGTCTAAATCAAATGGGTGTACTGAGCTCGGAAAATCAGAAGGGTGCGTCTGGTAGCTACGGAATCGAGATCGTAATTGGGTTTGCCTTCTTCCCATTTAAAGATAACATTTGAAAAGAAATCTTTACAAGTAATTGTATGGAACTAGATGTAGGAGAAATCCGAACTAGTATAAAATGCCTAGTGTAATCTCTCTAACTCTCCATTTTACTTTATTGCTTTATTTTTATCTATGATTGCATCTGTGATTGATTATTGATATAATTTTGTGTTGAAATTCTGTGATTCATTATTAAACTTACAAGAAATTTAAAAAGATTTACAAAAGTTAGAAAATACTATCCACTCCTCTTTACTATTTAATTAGCCTTAGTATTCATGATTCCACAAACCACATTTGGCATCAGAGCACTAGGTTTTCAAAAACTCGTAATTTGATTTTTGAAAAGTTTTAATGGCTGACAACAGTGTTTGTGTCGCCCCACCCCGAGACCGACATTAACAAAGAGTATTACAAGGTAATACTGTCTGCTAATGTAAAGAATAGGGCTGGATAGGAGCGACCATCTATAGCCTTGTCTTAAATATCTATTGAATACGTCGACAAATGCCATATTTGTTTTTTTCTATCTCAAGTGGATCGACATATCCAATAAATACTTAATACAAAGCCATAGGTGGCTATAGAATCTATCAGAACAAAATACCACAACTCAAATGCAAAACACATCACAGAACAATAGATAATCCCATATATACACATATACAGATACATCACAGAGTATACAAAATGATACATCACATATGTGGTATGACGACCACAATACAAACACGAGTCAAAAGAATATACATATCAGAGTAGCAAACCAAAAAGGACTATGCAAAAAGCTATAACAAAAAGAGCTAGCAGAATAGAGTCCATGCAGAAGCAGAATAAGCTAAGTCCAAATGTACCTAACCTGAAACACCTCGGTCTGACCCGAGTATAGAAAACACGGGCCAGTCTAGCTAAATAAATCAGTTAACAAGGATAAGCGATAATACGAGCATAAGGATAATGTGATAATATTCTCGGGTGAGAATAGACAACTAAAGTGTATGATTACATCAAGTGATAATATGGTATCACTACACAAACATATAATCTCAAAAGAGATAAAATAACCCATAAAACGCTAAAAGTAGCAAGCCTCATATCATCAGCATTCATAAAACATCAAATATGGTTTAGGGGAAAACCTAAACCCACCATCTTGGCAAACCCAAAACATGCATAAAGAGATCCCATCTCAAACACGCCATAAGGCAAATATATCTCCAAAGAGGAGAATAAAATCTCAAGTAAATGCCAAAAGCCAAATCTCTTATAACGCCAGTGTAGGCAA
Source organism: Allium fistulosum (assembly GCA_030737815.1). Lineage (NCBI taxonomy): Eukaryota > Viridiplantae > Streptophyta > Magnoliopsida > Asparagales > Amaryllidaceae > Allium > Allium fistulosum. The sequence goes on from CM060902.1 coordinate 1,146,551,444, forward strand.
TTCAAATCTCAAAAATAGAACTTCCAAGAGTTCAAATTCCTGAAAGGTAATCGCCACAAATATATATCGAATGGTTCAAATGACTAATTTCGGAAAAGGCCGATTCACTAGGGAAATCACAAACATCAATGAAATCATCTTAAAGATATAGCACGTGCTTATGGCCAAAGCCCGCCAAGTACTGCTCTCTCAAAATAAGGCGCCACGTCTCTTAGACAAACGTCCCGAAGGACAATAAATACGTCTCTTAGACAAAAATTCCCAAGGACAACTTCCCGAAGGACAAATACATCGCATTGGATAAATACGTCTCTTAGACAAACGTCCTGAAGGACAAATGACCTGAAGGCCCAGTACTGGCAAATACGTCTCTTAGACAAATGTGTCACAAACTTTCGGATAGGAACCCGAACAGTGTTAACGTGTGTCTCATACCACACATTCGCACTAAACGGTTTACTAACCGCTAGTAGATTTCACACTCAAAGCAGTAAAAAGTTTAGGTCATCTCATTGGTAAACTCGACCCGCAGGTCAAAACGATCAAACGGACAAGTTGGGAATTAACCTATAAGATAAACACACGTGTCCCATACCACGTGTTTTACCAAACCGTTTAATTCTCCTTCTCATTCGCTCGAATAGTGCAAAAATGTGTATTTTATATATAAAATAATTTATTTTGGAAAACAAGCTTTGAAAACCAATTCTCGAAATCAATTTGAAAACCCTATTTGAAAATCTCCCTTATTATAGAGAATAAATAGATTTTACACTTGAAAATACTTTAAAATATTATATAATAATTATTTTGAAATGCCCATAAATTTTAAAAATTATTTCAAAATCGTTTGGAAAAATCCGTGCTCGAAATCAAAGAAATTACTCAGAACCGTTATTCAAATTCAATTTAAATTCAATTCAAAATTGAATTTCAAATTCATCAAAACTTGGCTAACCTATTGATAGGCATCATAGCCCTCAAAACATTTTAGAAATATCACAAAAAACAAGAAGTAAAAGTCAAAAGTCGGACGAAAAAAGAACATAAAAATGCTTAGGCAAAATAATACCCAGGTCTGAAATCTTCTCTGGGTTCAACTTTCGGACATAAAACAGGTAGCCAAATGACACTTGATTGAATTAAAAACTGGTGTGCATAAAGTAGAAAACTTTATCTTTCAACTCAAAAATGAATCAATGAATTTCGACTGGAAACGAAAAAGTTACACTGTCTCAAACATGAACTCATGTTATGTTTGCAACAGTTCAAAAACCTAAAATGCACAGGCCTGAAAATCATTTTGGGTTCAACTTCCAGGCACGAGCAGAGGATCATATTACCTCGGATTGTGATGATAATTGATATACATATAAAAGAAAACTTCAGCTTTCAAACAAAAAAAGAATCATGCACTTTTGATAAAGTCTGAGAAAGTTATGATGTCTCAAAGTTGAACCCATGCAGTGTTTTCACTGTAAAACTCTGGGCAAAAACATGCTCCGGTTCAAAGTTCGAAGCATATTTCTATAAGCTATATGAGTCGAAATGACCTGAAATTTGGTATGCTTGTAGTAAAAATCATTATATTTCAAAAAAAAAAAGAATCATGCAATTTCAGTAAAGAATGAAAGAGTTATGCTATCTCAAACATGTACTCAGGCTATGTTTGCAGCAACTCAGCAAACAATTTCTACAGGCAAAAATCTGCTTTCGAGTTGATTTTCTACCACTGTTTTGAACATCCAAATGACAATATTTTTCAACCAAAATTTGCAAAAATAAAGTTCAACATGCAAGCTACCAAATACAAGAAATCTGGTAGCGTTTCGTTGCCGGAATCAAAAGATATTAACATGCAAAATACCAACCAGAGAAGGTTTTGACACAGACAAAATTGAAAGTAAAAACAAATTACAAAGCAAATTTTTGGCGATTTTGAGCTTGGCTCAGCTAGTTTTTGTGAGTTTTGTAACTTACCTTGCTGTTGCAATGGAAAGACTCGGATTTTGGTTGCAAAATTGAAGCTTTCAACTAGATTGAAGCCTCTAAGGACCTATAGAAGAATAAAAAGATGCATGCAAGGAAGAAAAAGACTATTAACAAGCAATCCCTTCTAAAAACAAGATTTTGATGAAATATTTAGGTTTTGGAATTAGATTATTTGTTAATTTCACTTTGGATTGGTAAAAATTACAACTTGTTTGAAGTAATATGAAGATTTAAAGCTTGAATATTGCAAAATGGAGAGGTTTGCTTTCTTTTCTATTTACTGGCTTGAGGAAGAAGATGAGTACGTATAGTAAAGTGTTTCTCACTTCTTTTCTTATTTCTGACCTTAGTGCACTAATGGGCTTTTGGACCAAAAATTTAGAGAAAATAAATTAGGCCTAGGTTATTTAATTCAACACTAAACCAATATGCACATATACACTAAGTTATAAAACAAACTACACATTTTCTTCATGTTTTTACCCAATTAAAATATGTAAACTTACATACATATTAAATAAAATGTTTACATCATACAAAAAGATAATTTTACTTTTTAAAACATTTTTATTATTAAAAACCTTTATTTTACAAAAACACACAATTTACACAAATAAATGTATAAATCCTTATTTTTAACTTCAAAAATTCTACAAAAATTATTTTCTTGCATAAAAAATATGGCAAACCATTTCAAACTTAATTTTATAACCAAAACTCATTTTTAAACCAAATTCCACCTTTTATTTCAATAAACTATCTTTAAAAATTACACACTTCTTTTAAAAATTATTAAAAGAAGCAAATAAGCAATAATTAATATAATTATCGCATTTTCTCTAAAATAAAATCATTTTCATTATTTAAAGCCCATATTCCATTTATTATCACTCCAAACAAACTAAAATAAAGCTTGGAATTTCATTTTCTCATTTTAAATTTCAAAATTCATTGTTTATTACAAATAAACAATTTAAAATCTCCAATTTTAATTTTAGTTCACAATATTAAATCATAACTACCGTTATAATTTAATATTTACAGGTAATCTTCAAAACCAAGGTTGTTATAGACTCCCCTCCTTAATAAAATTGCGTCCTCGCAATTCCTAGAGAAGAATTTGTATTCAAATATTTAATTTCATCACTCAAAAAAAGAAAAAGAAAATAAGCTTGAGATAAAGGGACATTCTCACCATCGCTATGCAAAGATAGAAAACCGGGATAGGATCGCTCGATAAACTCTTTGGTTTTCCAAGTGCGGTCATTGGGATTAGCGGACCATTGTACTTTAACGAGCGACACATTCTTGTTTCTTAGGCGTTTCACCTCCGAAGCAAGTACGCGAGTAGGCTGCTGCACAACAGATAGGTCCGGTGAGATCTCAAGCTCTTGCAAATCAGGAGAATCGATAATAGAATCCGACTCTCGAAGACACTTCCGAAGCTGAGAGATGTGAAACACGTCATGAATGCCAACTAGATGAGTTGGAAGTGAAACTCTATAAGCCACAGGGCCAATACATTCAGTAATAGGAAATGGTCCTATAAAGCGAGGAGCCAGTTTCCCAGTCGTACTGAAGCGCATAACCCCTTTTAGAGGAGAAACACGAATAAAGACGAGATCACCAACCGAGAACTCGAGAGGCTTCCTACGGTTGTCCGCGTAGGATTTCTGGCGGCTCTGTGCCTCGTTAATTCTCTGACGAATAAGATCAATCTTCTCAGAAGAATCACGAACAGAATCTGGGCCAAGAATAAGCTTCTCACCAGATTCCAACCAACAAGAAGGTGATCGACATGGCCTTTCATATAAGGCTTCGAAAGGAGCCATACCAATACTGGATTGAAAACTATTGTTGTAGGAGAATTCCACAAGTGGTAGGTGATCCTCCCAACTACCATCGAATGCAAGCACAGAGAAGATCCTCGAGAATATGATTCACACGTTCAGTCTGTCCATCAGATTGTGGATGATATGTTGTGCTGAAATTAAGCTTTGTTCCTAAAGCTTGCTGAAGACTTTACCAGAAATGACTCGTGAATAGCGGGTCATAGTCACAAACAATCGAACTAGGAACTCCGTGAAGTCTCACGATTTCCTTAATATATAACTTAGCCAAATGAGAAGCACTCCTATTAGACTTAATAGGAATGAAATGAGCTGATTTGGTGAGGCGATCAACAATAACACAAATGCTAGAATGGCCCGATCTCAAACGAGGTAGGCCGTCAATGAAATCCATCGAAATCTGATCCCATTTCCATAATGGAATCTCTAGAGGCTAAAGGAGACTAGAAGGGCGCTGATTTTCGGCTTTGATACGTTGACAAGTCATGCAATTACTCACATAACTTGCCACATAGCGCTTCATGCCTTCCCAATAATAAAGGCAATGCATATCGGCATACATCTTATTACTGCCAGGATGAATGGTATACTTAGAATGATGACAATCATCAAGAATGTCATGCCTAAGTGTAGAATCAGAAGGCACAACAAGATGGTTCTTCTTGCGAAGACACCCATAAGAATCAATGTTGAAATCCCTCAACTCCTCGTCAAGGGACTCAGACTCACAAATTTGGATAAGGTGCACAAGATCGGGATCACACCGCTGAGCATCGGCAATACGATCCAATAAGCTGGGTCGAGCTTCCAAACTAAATAATAGAATAGGAAAATCAGAAGATGGAGCTCGATCACGAATAACACAAAGAGATAAGGTCTCAAGAACATCCCACTCGGCTACCATCATAGAAACAACAGCCGAATGTTTGCGACTAAACGCATCAGCAACACGATTACCCTTACCAGGGGTATACTGGATATCGAAGTCATAGGAGGCAAGGAACTCGAGCCAACGTTGTTGCCTCATATTGAACTCCTTCTATGTGAACAGATATTTCAAGGACTTATGATCGGGGTATAGAATGAAGTGCTCGCCTAATAGATAATGGCGCCAAATCTTCAAGGCGAAGACAATGGCGGCTAACTCGAGGTCATGAGTGGCATAGCGTACTTCATTCGGTCGCAGTTGCCTAGAAGCATAAACAACTACCTGATCCTTCTGCATAAGTACGGCACCGAGACCACATCTACTAGCATCGGTGTAGACAACAAGATCTTGATTCCCTTCGGGAACCATTAGAATAGGAGCATTAGTGAGAAGCTCCTTCAACTGTTGAAAAGAAGCTTCACACTTGTCGGACCAAATAAATCGAACACCTTTCCAAGTAAGGCTGGTGAGAGGAAGCACAATGCAAGAAAAATCCTTAATGAATCAGTGGTAATAACCCGCCAATCTAAGGAAGCTACGAATCTCATGAACATTCACAGGCCTCTTCCAATTCTGGATGGATTCGATCATCGAAGGATCGACCGAAATGCCTTCGGAAGAAATAACGTGGCCTAAGAATTTAACCTTATTCTCCCAGAAATGGCACTTGGAGAATTTGGCTTTAAGCTGATGGTGACGAAGAGTACTCAAGACAATTCTCAAGTGATTAGCATGCTCGTCTTTAGACTTCGAATAAACAAGGATGTCGTCGATGAACACAAGGACGAACTTATCGAGATATTGCCGGAATACTCGATTCATAAGATCAACAAAGAAAGCAAGAGCGTTCGTCAAACCGAATGGCATAACGGGCCACTCGTAAGATCCATATCGAGTGCGGAAAGCTGCAAGAGGTATGCTATCTTCCGCGACTCGGAGCTGATAAAAACCGGTGGCAAGGTCGAGTTGAGAGAAGACCTTAGCGCCACTCAATTGATCAACATATCGTCGATCCTAGGTAATGGATACCTATTCTTGATGGTCAACTTGTTTAGCTTGCGATAGTCGATGCAAATCCTAAGAGTTCCATCAGACTTCTTCACGAAGACGACCGCGGCACCCCACGGTGAAAAAATAGACTGAATCAACTTCTTGGATTCAAGCTCTAAAAGCTGCTTCTTGAGTTTCTCATTTTCTTTTGTAGACATCCTCGTGGGAGGATGACTAACTGGCCGCGTTCCTGGAATGAGATCAATGTGGAACTCAATTGCCCGCTTGAGTGGAAAACCCAAAATAGGCTCAAATACATCAAAGAAATCACAAACAATAGGAATACGAGATATATCATCATCATCTCATGAGTCGAGAGAAAATAAAGATGCTTCAGAATTATCCACATTCCGAAGTACAAGTGATAGCTGAGTAGACGAATCTGGATGTCGAAGATATAAAATTCTCTCAGAACAAATAATCCTGGCATCGTATCGCATTAGCCAGTCCATACCCAAAATCATATCAAATCCCAAATAAGAAATAACATGCAGATTCGCATGAAAAGAAAAGCCACATAAAACATTCTCAACATCATCACAAATCATGCTAAGGGTTGCGGATCCCCCGATAGGATTGGCAATCCTCAATGAAGTAACCATACAAGAAACATCCAAAGACAAATCATCGACGAGCTTCTTCGAAACGAATGAATGCGACGCACCCGTATCAAAGAGGACTTCAATGGAACGATCACGAAAAAACAATGAACCATAAAGAATAGAAGGAGAAGTAACTCTGCGCTGAGAAGAACCTCCAGAAGCGTCCACTACATTTAGCTTGCCAGACTGGGTATTCGGAGCAATAGGACAAGTGGCAACTCGATGACCCTCCTTTTTGCAATAGCGGCAAATAATAGGCTTAGGGCAGTCACAGATCATATGGTCAGAAGAACCACAATTAAAACACCCCTTCCGAGTAGGAGGTGCTCCACTAGGTTTGGAATTAGGACTAGATCCAACGGGCTTCTTCTTCTTGGAAAGGAAAAACTTCCGCTTATGAAATGGGAACTTCTTCATATTGGGGTTCTTGCGAACCTCAACCTCATCACCACTCTCACACTCCTTCTCGACGGCTTCGAGATGAAGCGCCGAGTCAACCAACTCCTCGAAAGAAAGCTTGAGCTGGAGCATCAAAGACTTCTTCAAATACTTCTTAAGACCAGAAACAAACTTTAGGTTCTTCTTATAAGAGGTGCTAATGTATTCACGACCTACTTAGATAAGGCCTCGAATGATGAAACATACTCAGAGACGGAGGACTTCCCTTGCTTCAACTCAAGGAAGCGACGGGCCAATAAAGCTTTCTCAGATTCAGGAACGAATTTGAGCTCGAATCGTTCCCGAAACTGAGTCCAAGAAAGAGTAGACTCATCAAGCTCGGCTATGAGAAGCTCGAACCAATCAAGGGCACGCTCTTGTAATAGGCTAGATGCTACAAGAATTCTATCGTGATCAGAAAGATCCATGTGAGAGAAGATGCGCTCGCACGTACGAATCCAAGCTTGGACCTCAAGAACGGACTCAGAGCCTTTGTACGGCTTTCCTCCAAGATGAGAGAAATCACTACATAAGCGCGTAAAGATAGATTTGCATGGAGGAGAAGCTCGAGTAGGAGCTGGAGGCTGAGTGCTCCTAAATAACTCCATAAACTGATTGGCAGACATATAAACGCCGTCCGGATGCGAGCCGCTGGATTGCCCAGCATCCGAGCGTCGTCCTCTACCTCTTCCAGTCATTAGCTGAAAGTTAAGATAAGATAAAGATTATTCACATGGTAGATATCATTAATTCAAATATGGAATACTACGGAATTAAAATGCATTCCTAGACGTATTCCCAAAATTCTATCTACCCCAAAGGACACTAAAAGAACAAAGGCACGATGATTTAGGGATTCGTAACATTTGTATTACACTTTGATGTACCGTAATGTGTTTCCGTTCTGTGTTTATCATATTTTGTTCTAAACTCAGCTCTGATACTAAGTTGTGATGCCCCACCCCGAGACCAACATTAACAAAGAGTATTACTAGGTAATATTGTCTACTAATATAGAGAATATGGCTGGATATGAGCGACCATCTATAGCCTTGTCTTAAATATCTATTGAATACGTCGACAAATGCCATATTTGTTTTTTTCTATCTCAAGTGGATCGACATATCCAATAAATACTTAATGCAAAGCCATAGGAGGCTATAGGATCTATCAGAACAAAATACAACAACTCAAATGCAAAACAAATCATAGAACAGCAGATAATCCCATATATATACACATATACAGATACATCACAGAGTATACAAAATGGTACATCACATATGTGGTATGACGACCACAATACAAACATGAGTCAAAAGAATATACATATCAGAGTAGCAAACAAAAAAGGACTACACAAAAAGCTATAATAAAAGGAGCTAGCAGAATAGAGTCCATGCGGAAGCAGAATAAGCTAAGTCCAAATGTACCTAACCTGAAACACCTCGGTCTGACCCAAGTATAGAATACACGGGCCAGTCTAGCTAAATAAATCAGTTAACAAGAATAAGCGATAATATGAGCATAAGGATAATGTGATAATATTCTCGAGTGAGAAGAGACAACTAAAGTGTATGATTACATCAAGTGATAATATGGTATCACTACACAAACATATAATCTCAAAAGGGATAAAATAACCCATAAAACGCTAAAAGTAGCAAGCCTCATATCATCGGCATTCATAAAACATCAATATGGTTTAGGGGAAAACCTAAACCCACCATCTTGGCAAAGCCAAAACATGCATAAAGAGATCCCATCTCAAACACGCCATAAGGCAAATATATCTCCAAAGAGGAGAATAAAATCTCAAGTAAATGCCAAAAGGCAAATCTCATATAACGCCAGTGTAGGCAATTCAAATCTCAAAAATAGAACTTCCAAGAGTTCAAGTTCCCGAAAGGTAATCGTCACAAATATATATCGAATGGTTCAAAGGACTAATTCCGGAAAAGGGCGATTCACTAGGAAAATCACAAACATCAATGAAATCATCTTAAAGATATATCATGTGCTTATGGCCGAAGCCTGCCAAGTACTACTCTCTCAAAATAAGGCGCCAAGTCTCTTAGACAAACGTCCCGAAGGACAATAAATACGTCTCTGAGATAAACATCCCCAAGGACAACATCTCGAAGGACAAATATATCGCAATGGACAAATACGTATCTTAGACACACATCTTGAAGGACAAATGACCCGAAGGCCCAGTACTGGCAAATACGTCTCTTAGACAACTGTGTCACAAACTTTCGGATAGGAACCCGAACAGTGTTAACGTGTGTCCCATACCACATGTTCGCACTAAACGGTTTACTAACTGATAGTAGATTTCATACTCAAAGTAGTAAAAAGTTTACCTCATCTCATCGGTAAACTCGACCCGCAGGTCAAAACGATCAAACGGACAAGTCGGGAATTAACCGATAAGATAAACGCACGTGTCCCATACCACGTGTTTTACCAAAACGTTTAATTCTCCTTCTCATTCGCTCGAATAGTGCAAAAACGTGTATTTTATATATAAAATAATTTATTTTGGAAAACAAGCTTTGAAAACCAATTCTCGAAATCAATTTGAAAACCCTATTTGAAAATCTCCCTTATTATAGAGAATAAATAGGTTTTACACAAGAAAACACTTTAAAATATTATATAATAATTATTTTGAAATGCCTATAAATTTTAAAATTATTTCAAAATCGGTTGGAAAAATCCGTGCTCGAAATCAAAGAAGTTACCTAAAACCGTCATTCAAACTCAATTCAAATTCAATTCAAATTTGAATTTTAAATTCATCAAAACTTGGCTAACCTATTGATAGGCATCATAGCCCTCAAAACATTTTAGAAATATCACAAAAAACAAGAAGTAAAAGTCAAAAGTCGGACGGAAAAAGAACATAAAAATGCTTAGGCAAAATAATACCCAGGTCTGAAATCTTCTCTGGGTTCAACTTTCGGATATAAAACAGGTAGACAAATGAACTTCGATTGAATTAAAAATTGGTTTACTCAAAGTAGAAAACATCATCTTTCAAACAAAAAAAGAATCAATGAATTCCGACTGTAAACGAAAACGTTACACTGTCTCAAACATGAACTCAGGTCATGTTTGCAACGGTTCAAAAACCAAAAATGCACAGGTCTGAAAATCATTTTGGGTTCAACTTCCAGGCACGATAAGAGGAACATATTACCTCGGATTGAGCTAATAATTGGTAATCATATAATAGAGAACTTCAGCTTTCAAACAAAAAAAGAATTATGCAATTTGGATAAAGTATGAGAAAGTTATGATGTCTCAAAATTGAATCCATGCAGTGTTTTCACTGTAAAACTCTGGGCAAAAACATGCTCCGGTTCAAAGTTCGGAAGCATATTTCTATAAGCTATATATGTCGAAATGACCTGAAATTAGGTATGCTTATAGTAAAAATATTTATCTTTGAAACTAAAAAAGAATCATGCAATTTAAGTAAGGAAAGAAAGAGTTATGCTATCTCAAACATGTACTCAGGCCATGTTTGTAGCACTCAGCAAACAATTTCTACAGGCAAAAATCTGCTTTCGAGTTGATTTTCTACCACTGTTTTGAACATCCAAATGACAATATTTTTCAACCAAAATTTGCAAAAATGAATTTCAACAAGCAAGCTACCAAATACGAGAAATCCGGTAGCGTTTCGTTGCCAGAATCAAAATATATTAACATGCAAAGTACCGACCAGAGAAGGTTTTGACACAGACAAAATTGAAAGTAAAAACAAATTACAAAGCAAATTTTTGACGATTTTGAGCTTGGCTCAGCTAATTTTTGTGAGTTTTGTAACTCACCTTGCTGTTGCAATGGAAAGATTCGGATTTTGGTTGCAAAATTGAAGTTTTCAGCTAGATTGAAGCCTCTAAGGACCTGTAGAAGAATAAAAAGATGCATGCAAGGAAGAAAAAGACTATTAACAAGCAATCCCTTCTAAAAACAAGATTTTGATGAAATATTTAAGTTTTGGAATTAGATTACCTGTTAATTTCACTTTGGATTGGTAAAAATTACAGCTTGTTTGAAGTAATATGAAGATTTAAAGCTTGAATATTGCAAAATGGAGAGGTTTGCTTTCTTTTCTATTTACTGGCTTGAGGAAGAAGATGAGTACGTACAGTAAAGTGTTTCTCACTTCTTTTCTTATTTCTGACCTTAGTGCACTAATGGGCTTTTGGACCAAAAATTTAGAGAAAATAAATTAGGCCTAGGTTATTTAATTCAACACTAAACCAATATGCACATATACACTAAGTTATAAAACAAACTACACATTTTCTTCATGTTTTTACCCAAATAAAATATGTAAACTTACATACATATTAAATAAAATGTTTACATCATACAAAAAGATAATTTTAGTTTTTAAAACATTTTTATTATTAAAAACCTTTATTTTACAAAAACACACAATTTACACAAATAAATGTATAAAACCTTAATTTTAACTTCAAAAATTCTACAAAAATTATTTTCTTGCATAAAAAAATATGGCAAACCATTTCAAACTTAATTTTATAACCAAAACTCTTTTTTAAACTAAATTTCACCTTTTATTTCAATAAACTACCTTTAAAAATTACATACTTCTTTTAACAATTATTAAAAGAAGCAAATAAGCTATAATTAATATAATTATCGCATTTTCTCTAAAATAAAATCATTTTCATTATTTAAAGCCCATATTTCATTTATTATCACTCCAAACAAACTAAAATAAAGCTTGGAATTTCATTTTCTCATTTTAAATTTCAAAATTCATTGTTTATTACAAATAAACAATTTAAAATCTCCAATTTTAATTTTAGTTCATAATATTAAATCATAACTACCGTTATAATTTAATATTTACTGGTAATCTTCAAAACCAAGGTTGTTACAATGTTAGTACATATGTTAACACTTTTGTCGAAGGATAATCTACTACTAGACCCTCACTTTTTAATAGTAGTAATTACAGTTATTGGTCATATAGAATGAAAATTTATTTACAATCTAATGGGTTAGATATTTGGAATGTTATACAAAATGAGTATGCTGAACCCTAGACTAACTTTGCACAATGGATTGCTGACCAAAAGGCACTTACGTAGAATAATTCTAAAGCCATGAATATTTATAGAGTCTCTATTGTAAGTCTCTAGTTGTAATTACTAATGGAGACTATCAAGCACTGCATATGAAATTTAATAGAGTCTCTATTTGTTAGTCTGTATATGAAATTTGGAGAACACTGCAAGTTACACATTAGGGCACTAGTAAAGTTAAACAGACCAAAATTTCCATTTTAACTATCAGTTCCAATTGTTCAAAATGAAACCAAATAAGTTTATTTCTGATATATACTACAGATTTCAAGATATAGTGTATTATTTAATAGCATTAGGTAAAAAAATTTCTCAAAAGGACTAAGTTAAAAAAAATTCCTCGATTCACTCTCTTCAGAGTGGGATCAAAAGACATTGGTAATAGAGGAGGCTAATGATATTAGTACTCTGAAAATTGAAGAGTTAATAGGCAATTTAATGTCCTATAAAGCACGATTGCAGAGCAGAAGGGAAAACAAGGCAATAGAAAAGAAATTCATCGCTTTCGATGCAATAAATTATGGTCAGTATTCAGACGATTACAATGATGAGAAATTGTTTTCATGACCAGAAATTTCAGAAATTTCCTAAAGTATAAAAAGATGAACAACTTCAAAAACCTTAAAACAAGACCCTGAAATTAGAACTAGGACTGGATGCTTCAACTGCTATGAACCCGGTCATTTTAAGAGAGACTGCCAACATTAGAATAAATCAAAGATCTCTCCAATTACTGATTCATCCAGAAAGAGAAAAGGAGCTTACACGGCAACATTGGATGATTCAGATACATCCTCAAGTGACAATGAACCAGATAATGAGAATGTGAATATGTGTTTCATGGCTATAGCAGAGTAGTCAGAACTGATCAACAAAAAGCAAAAAAATGGGTACCTTTTGTCAAATAATTTTTATTTCATTTTTTTGGTTGACTTTGATTTCTAGGAGTAACCTATAGATTATAATGATATTAGATGAATATTATTATATAGAATATATATAGGAATATATTATCTTAGTTTTATTTTTGAAATTTTCGGGCTATATGTCGACATACCCCCAGTATATATGTCGACATACATGCCAGAACATTGAAGTTCTATTTAACTTCAAAATTTGAATTTCCCACTCTTTTGTATTTATTTCAAAAACTGAAAATGCATCTTTTCAGAAATGAAATGTCAGTTCTCTCTCTATTAATTCACCATATCTCTATATATTCTATCACTGACATTATTTCAAAATTCAACGCATCTGTTCATTATCTTATGTCCTCAAAAACTCAAAAATGGCCTCCTTAAGTCAAACTCCTAAGACTATAAGGCTCTCTAAGAGAACCAAAGGCTTTCTCTTCAATGAAAAAGAAGCCATTGAAACCTGTATGGAATATGCTACTTCCGAAAAAGTTTTTCCGAGAAAATTTGCTAAATTCGAAGATTTTATATCTTATGGTTTACAAGATCTTTGTTTTGAAAATGAAAATTTTGGTTTAATTGACTCCTCTCAAAATGATTTTGTTTGTTATCCGGATTTGATCAAAATATTTTATGCGAATTTAAATGGAAAATTTTTTGAAGGAGAAGAGAGAAAAATTTAAAGCAGTGTTAATAGCACTCAAATTGTTTTAAATTATGAACATTTGGGTCATATACTTGGTTGCAAATCTAGTGGAATTGACCTTTCCACCTTTCAAATTGATGAAGAAAATTGTGAAGTTTTTCTCAAAATTTTCGAAAGTGATGAAAAATTTGATTTTAAACACAAGAATCTTCGACCAAAATCGAGACTTATGAGTCTCATTTTACAACAAAGTATCACTTCGAGCACGGGTGATTATAATAGTGAAAATTAGTCACGCATCCTTAAAACGGAACTTAATTTCAAAGCGGGTCCCTGTCATAAAGAATATATATTATACGTCCATGTTTCCGTTTTCCGCTAATTTATTCCCCAAATTACCCCTGCGTTTCACTGCGAGCTCTAATTCTTCTTCTTATTTTTCGATTTAAATGAAAAACTGCAATTAAATTGAAGACGAATCAAGTTTTTTTTAATGAAATATGATATTCTTAATATTTGCAGTTATAAATAATCGCAACAAATTTCTGCAAATATATACGATAGTTGCAGAAATTTCTACAACTATACACAATAGTTGCAGACATTTCTGCAACTATACGCAATAGTTGCAGAAATTTCTGCAACTATTGCAAATAGTTGCAGATAATTCTGCAATTATTTGCAATAGTTGCATTTCTGCAACTATTTGCAATAGTTGCAGAAATGTCTGCAACTATACGCAATAGTTGCAGTTATTTCTGCAACTATAAGCAATAGTTGCAGAAATTTCTACAACTATACGCAATAGTTGCAGACATTTCTGCAACTATTTGCAATAGTTGCAGTTATTTCTGCAACTATAAGCAATAGTTGCAGAAATATCTGCAACTATTGCATATAGTTGCAGACATTTCTGCAACTATTGCAAATAGTTGCAGAAATGCAACTATTGCAAATAGTTGCAGAAATGTCTGCAACTATATGCAATAGTTGCAGATATTTCTGAAACTATACAATATAGTTGCATAAATTTCTGCAACTATACCCAATAGTTGCAGACATTTCTGCAACTATACCATATAGTTGCAGAAATATCTGCAATTTTGTGCAATTTTTATAAATTTGAAAAAAAATCGAACTGTTAAATATTTGCTGAATTGTCTGCAAATATTTGAAATAATTGCACATTTAATACAAATATAAATTTTTGGTATCAACAATGGATCTCATTTTAAAGATCATAAAATTTGTGATTTTTTGGTGAAAACGGTATGTTGATCGGGTTTTTGTAAATAAAGTTATACACGTTTGAAAAGTTTAAAACATAAAGGGTATTTGTGTATTTTTGCGTGCGTGAATTTGAAAATAGGGAGCGGAAACGTAAATGTTGGTTGTGAAGGATGTTTTATCTATTTTAAAACTTGTTAGGGATGTGAGCCAAACTATCCCATTATAATAACCCTACTAAAAGTTTTTAAAGCACTTTTCGCAATTTATGGAAACTACAACATCAATTGGTCACAAGTCATTTTAGGTAACTCTGTTCAAAAGAACATTTCTAGATACGAGAACACACTCTACCATGGTGTGTATCGTACTAAATTTTCATATATTTTGGTGTTGATTTAAGACGTGAAAAAACTCTTCCTCAAAAAGTTTCCGACAAGGCCAACATTTCTCTTATGCACATTCCACCTTATTTCGAACCGCATGAGACACTTCTCATAAAGGAACAAAGGTTGGATATGAAGAGGAACAAGAAATTCAAGAAGAAGAAGAAGAAGAAGGCAATGAGATAGATATGGAAGAAGAGGAGGAAGAGGAAGAAGAAGTAGATACTTCTTTGGAATGTTTTGACAAACCATCTCACCCCTCCAACAAAGAGATCCCAAAAATCCAAGAAAAGCTTCTTAAAAAATCAAAAGAAGCTTAATCGTTCATTTAGTAAAAAAGTCAATTCTCTTTCCAAGAAATTGGATGAATACTTTGGAAAGGTCATTCGCAAGCTTGGCGGAAATTCATCATCTACTTCTACATCTGTCTAAGTCTATCTAGTTATTTCCTTATTATATCTAGCTTTGTATTCCTTAGTATCGTGTTCTTTTAGTTTAAGTTCATTTCATTTCATGTATTTTTTCTTTGAAATCCATGTACCTTTCAATTCTAAGTAATGAAACATATTTCTTACAATCATATATTGTTTATTAGTCTCTGAAAGTTATAAATATATAATGGTATAAGATAAAAACAAAAACAAAAATGATAACAAATACACTAGTTTTGAAATTTCAGGTATGTATGTCGACATACATATTATAGATATGTCGAGATTAACGACCAATTGGAAAAAAAATTCAAAATTCAAAATTAAAATAACTATCATCTATTCAATCATTCTAAACAGCTTTTTACTCCTACGTAAGCCTATTTCTTCTAGAAAACTCAGTCATCATTTTATTTTATACTCACTTTTCATTCTCAAACATCTTTGTACAAAAATTTATTCTCCACATAAAAAATTGTGTGAAACCTTGAACAAACTCTTCAATATCTCAAGGATATTCTCTCCTTTATCTTAAGAAATCAAAGGCATTTAGAGTTAAGGTAAATGCAGATGGTCAAGGAACAAGAAAAGTATTTTGATGCCCTTCGATGGATGATTGCTTTCTTAATCAAAGATGAACCATCCAACAATTCAGAGTTCACTATTAACAAGGATAATGAAGATTGAGATACCAACAAAGTAGATTCAATGTTTGGGTCCGACGGTCGGGTTGAAGTTCCACGGAACGTCTAGTTATTAGGTTTGGATTTGATATGTGTGTGTGTGTATAGACACAAACACACACACTTTCTTAGGATTTGATTTGGATTAGATTGATATATACATTTGGATTGGCTTTGTTTATCTTAAGTTTGGTTTGTTTATAATTTACATTTGGATTTATGTGTTTTGAATGTTTGGATTTATTGTATAAGATTGGTCTTAAATTATTAGGTTGTGTTATCAGATTACATAATGTATCATGTTTGGAATAAGATAGTATAGTTTTTAATTATATCATATAAACAACATATCTTATTTATCATATAAATATCATAATCGTCATATATATCATGTCTTATATAGTTAATCATTTTAGTACTTGGTTATTGATTTTGACTCTATTGTTTCTAAGTATTTGATTTAAGGGGTTTTTTTTATTTTTTCCCCCATTTTTGTTGATGAAAGGGAATGGGGGAATATAAAATATACATATGCATACATTCAGGGGGAGTTATCTAACTCAGAGGAAGTTATATCATATTTTATATACAGGAATAATTAATGGTTGTTATCATAAAAAATGGGGAGATTGTTAATACCTCGGTTATTGATTTTGATAATAAAAACCTTGATAATAATAATATACATTTACATTAAACATGGATACTAATATTTTGCCAATTTGTATAGTATATAGTGCAGGATATTATACAGGTGTTGAATCGAAGACTGTATAGTATAAAGACTCAACAAATGGACATGAAGACTCATGAGTACAAAGACCAAGATACGAAAATCTCAAGACTATAGTACAGTGTATAGAGTCATAGAATATTGTTAAACTCCCTAGCAGAAATCTTTGATCACTATCCCCTATTTCCTTATCTTTTATATTTTCAAACAAAACATATTTTCAAACATAGTTAAAAATATTTTATAAAAGATTTTCAAAGTTTAAAATGTTTATAAACTATGTCTAAATTATTTTACAAAGCAACAAATTATTTTACAAAGTATAATATTTCAAATGTTTTAACAAGAAAGAGTTTTCAAATTGCACAAACATATGTCGACATACATGTTGCAAATTAGTTTGTCAAATTTTGAATAGAAGTGTCTATTCTTCTCAACTCTTCGCAAATGGACACATCTGTTTATACACTATATATAGGAGATTTCAAATGAATTTCCGTTAGTTATTATCTTATTTTCTTCCCTCCTCTTAGTCTCTTGAAAACTCCATTGAAATCATCTGTTTCTCAAATCAAAGAACAAAGTGTGGTCCAAGAGGCTATAGAATCCATTGTATCCAAAGTTCATCAATTGTCTTTGGAAAAACCATTAAACTCCATTTGTATTTGCTTGGGGTATGATTATAGCCTATTCAAATCAATTGGGTGTTCTTGATAGCTCGGAAATCCAAGTGGGTATGCTTGTAGCCTGTCCAAATCAAGTAGGTGTACTCTGAGCTTGGAAAATCAAGAGGTTGTGTCTCGTGCCTTTAGAATCGAAATTATAATTGGGTTTTCCTTCTGCCCGTTTAAAGATTGGCATTTGGAAAGAAATCTGTATAAGTAATTGTACGGAACTGGATGTGGGAGAAATCTGAACCAGTATAAAATCTCTGATGTCGTCTATCTAATGCTTTACTTTATTTTATTGCTTTATTTTTATCTATAATTGCACATGTGATTGATTATGGATATAATTTTGTGTAAAATATGTGATTCAATGTTAAACTTAACAGAAATTTTAAAAAATTTACAAAATTTAGAAAACACTATTCACCCCACTCAAGTGCTTAATTAGCCTTAAGATCCATAATTCCACAACCCATACCTAATTCGACTACTATTAAAATTTAGGGGCTTTACAAAAATTTCTAAGTCTACACTGTCCAATAAAATTTCTAAAGGTGAAAATTGTACTTAGTAGCTATTTCCCAAAGTTTTAGAGTTATACGACCTCATATGAATGAAATAATAATATTTTACGATCCTTCGATAAGTAAAATACGGAACGTTACACCCAGTCTCGTCGGTTTCAGTAACAACAACTTTCCATCAGTTCAAGGCTTCTCCTTGCAAGTGCCATGAAATTAATTTTCTCTTCATCACATCATCCACACCCATCGTAGCAAAAATCCTATCAGAATTCCTCAGCCATGCCTGCATCTCAATAAATGATTCGGTCCTAAAATAATTATTTCCACCTAGACTCTGTAAACCTCGACAGATCTTGGGGAAGCCCAAAGCAGATGGAGGAGCTGAGGCTGTAGCTTGTGCTTGCACTTCGGATCCTCCATTTGGTTGAGTTTAGTCTAGACTCTTACTTGAAGGTACCGACAAAGCCACATAGGAATGTTCATGCAACCTCAGCTCCCTCACCAGAACTATTTTCAGTTTGATTTCTCATTCTCACTTACCTGTAAATAGGAATTATTAGCAATTTTCATCAGGTAGTATTAAGCATTGCTGGAATATGAGGGTGTGTTCTGTCTGGCCTCCATGTTTGTATGTAATTTTGAAAATATACAAGTATGTTCTCTCAATACATACCTAATTCCTAAAGGAATCCTAAACCTATGCTAGGATACCAAGGGTGATAACCCGCACCTCCGGACACACCGGTCCAAAGTCCAAAATGGCGTTTGAGCTTGCATCATGCTAAGTATGAGTCGTGACGTTGTTTTGGTTTACATGATATAGAATTTAAACATTATACGCTTTCAGATCGTACAGTAGAAGAAATAAAATATAAGTAATGAAAATAACCTAATTAGATAATAGTTTCAATACAAATGTGTTCCATACAACAACGTCTTCAAATGATAATACATCAATGTCTGAATGATAGATATAATATAATATAATATAAAATACATAAAGGAGTAACTATAAGTAAAATAAATCTCTAATATGCCAAGTCACCTCCTCTACGTACCTTGTCTTTCCCGCTTCACCTACTACAATGACATAGAGATAAAAAGGGAGAAATGGAGAGGGTCAGACAAAGTCTGGTGGGTCAATTATATCATTGGTGGTATGGTGTGGACAAGTAATTAAAGTTCAGTTGTAATCTACATCTAAAGGTGTTCTGTATATATATGGGATTAATTACCTTTATAATATAGCTTGACTATTCCTAAGGTGACCGTTGAAGTAAAATTTGGCTCAACGCCTAAGATGTCATACAGGGAGATATCATGTGAAAATGTTCCAATGTTCTAGCATATTCATGGAGTTGTTCAAAAGTTCAAATTATACATGCAAGGGTAAGATAGGCAAGTCACATGAATATATAATAATCTCTTGTTCATATGTCAATGAGCATAATAATAATATGCAAGGTAGATTTCAATTTGAACAAGGGCTTAAGCGGCCTTGCGCAAATTAATAATATGCAATCTTGGGAATATATGCAAGTCCAAGTCCATTTTGTGTTCAAGTTCAAGTTCATGGTTTTGTGCATGTCCATTGTTCAATAATAGACAAGTATGCACATTCAAGTGAAATATGCTATGCAAAGTTAAATGTCCAAGTCCTTATTTGTAAAAAGTTCAAGAGTTACAATTGGCTCTAGAAATTCCCAATTTGATTTAGGGTTTACAATTCATAATTAAGAAATAGAGAAAGAGAAGAACATCATTCGCCCCCTCTAAGTGGAGAAGGGGGTCCTATTTATAGCCAAGTCGATCACGCTGAATGATTGACACTGTCCTGGCTTGGAATCTAAGGGGTCCGCTAGCTCCATCTTGGTGTAATCTCGGTGATACTGTTAGTTCCTGAGATGGTGATTTTGATGACAGCAACCTTAGGACTTGTTATAAAATATAAATACTAATATTCTTATCTAGATATATGTATATGCAGGATATATATGTAGGTACTGAAGAATGAAGAATGTACAGTATAAATATTCAAGACTGAGTATAGAGATTCAAGACTGACGAATTCAAGATTGAAGAAACCAAGACTGAAGACTCATGAGTATCAAGATTTCAAGATTTCAAGAGTTCAAGATAATTAATAGTGTCTAGATTTATGTTAAATCTTCATAATAGCACTAAAATCTTTATTTGGATTTTAATAGTGGAATGGAATCCACCTTTTCGCTTTAATAGTGGGATGGAACCCACGACCTCTTTAGTGGGATGGAACCAACGACCTTCTCTAGTGGAATGGAATCCATGAAATTTTCAAAATGATTTATTTTAAATATTTTTCCAAAAACTTTTTAAAAGTCATCTCTCTCGGTTTAAATATTTTAGCCTTAAAATATTTTTATTAACTTTTATATTTTGATTTCAAAATCATCTCTTGTTTTTAAAATATCTCCTAGTTTTAATATATATGTTTTAAAATCTCAAAATATATTCTATACTTAGTTTTTAATATAGATTATATATTTTAAGATTATTTTTTAAATCTCTTTTATAATTTTAAACTACATTTAAAATGGTTTATAAACTTCAAAAAAAAATTTGACAAGTTTTAGAATAGAAATCATTTTTAAAGAAAAATCAATTTTCAAAATATACATGGGCATGTCGACATACCCTATTCCCCTATGTCGACATGGTGGCCATTTATTTTAAAATTTGAATTTTCAAAAGAAGTGTCTATTCATCATAACCTTTCGTGAATGTACATGATTGTTGTTCTTCTATAAATACCTGATGTTTTGAATGAATTTATACATAAGTTTTTCTTTATTTCTTCACTCCTTCTTCTCCATAAAAAGATTATCTTATATTTCAAATGTTTTAACAAAAATCTACCGAAATCCTAAGTGAATCAAACTTGTTCATCTCTAGTTTGATTCTCTGCCACTCTCTCTCAAAGATCTCAGTGCTATTCAGAGTTATAGGATCATTTGTAATCAAAGATCGAAAGATCGAAGTGTATCGAGTCTCTCTCTATCAAAGTGTGATTGGAAACGGTGTGATTATGGCCTGTAAATCAATTGGGTTTGATTGTAGCCCGTAAATCAGTTAGGTGATCTTGTAGCCTGGTTAAATCAAGAGAGTTTGCCCTGGACTGAAAGATAGGGGGTGTATCTCGTAGCCTTGAAATCGAGGTTATAATATCGACATTATATTTGAAAAGAAATCTGCACAAGAAATTGTGTGGGACTGGATGTAGGGTAACTCCGAACCAGTATAAAATTCGGGTGTGTCCTTCCCTTTTACTGCTTTTATTTACTGTTTGCATCTGTGTCTGATTCTGTGATTGTTTACGTGTTTGTAAATTGCATATGTCCGTGTTTAATTTCAAAAACGTTGACATAAAATCCATTAAACACTATTCACAACCCTCTAATGTTATTCCAGCCTTAAGATCCGTAATCCGCATTCCTTTCATTTGGTATCGAGCATTGGTTTTCAAAGTTTTCATAATCTGATTATTGAAATGTTTTCAAATGGCTACCAACATTGGTAATGTCAACACTATCACTAGTTCATTTGTAGAAGGTCAATCTACTACCAGACCACCACTTTTTAATGGAAGTAACTATGCATATTGGGCATGTAGGATGAAAATCTATTTACAATCAATAGGATTAGACACTTGGAATATCACACAAACTGAGTACATTAAACCCACGGCAAATTTTGCACAGTGGACCGCTGAGAAAAAAAATTGTTGCACAAAACAATTCCAAAGCCATGAATATTCTATTCTGTTCACTTGATAGGAATGAGTTTAACAGAGTGTCTGTCTGCAAGTTTGCATATGAAATCTAGAAAACTTTGCAAGTTACTCAAGAAGGAACAAGCAAAGTTAAACAGACCAAAATATCCATTTTGACCAATCAATTTCAATTATTCAAGATGAATTCAAATGAGACAATTTCAAACATGTATAGTTGGTTTCAAGACATTATGCACTCACTAATTGCATTAGGAAAGAACTTCTCTAAAGAAGATCAAGTTAGAAAAATTCTGAACTCACTCACTCCGGAATGGGATCAGAGGACTCTAACAATTGAAGAGGCTAATGATATCAGTACACTGAAAATTGAAGAATTAATTGGGAATTTGATGTCATTTGAAGTACAAATGCAAGAGAGAAGAGAAAGCAAGGTCTCAGAAAAGAAGTCAATAGCGTTCAATGCAATAACAGATGGTTCGGACTCAAAGAGTGACGATGATGAAGAAATAGCTGTTAGGAAATCCAATCTACGGTTTCGATGACAACAACTATACAATGGAAATCAAATATACATATATATTTATATATACAGGTACTTGCTAGAACAACATCAATAGAAAGACAACAACGAGGCTCAAAAGACACTACAAGAGACAACAAGTTGATAGGTACAAAGAAGCAAAAGAAAAAATGCACAAAGCAGACATGCACAAGTATCAGACGTCTGGGTGCACAAGCCAGACGTCTGGAAAAGTCCTCTGGAACAACAAACAGGCTAAACCAGACGTCTGGTAATAGCACTTAGACGTCTGAAAACCTACTATGTTCAAAAAATATATAGTATCAGACGTCTGATAAAAATACCAGACGTTTGATTTCAAACTCAGATTTCAAATAAAGACTTCAACTGTCACATTCGAATGGACATCTCCGCTTCTCTTCGCTGCAACTCTTCATCATCAATAGAAGCAACTGTATAGCACTCATTAATGGATGAAACTACTCAACATACCTATCTACAACTATATATAGCATCAAAAATCAAGAGAAAGACCTTACCTAACTACCTTATTGACTTACGCTCTCTAACTCTATCATATTCTTGATTTCTGCACTCTAGCAATCTATACTTGTATTCACTCTTCCATATACTCAGTTCTTCATAGACAATATTCTTGAGAGATACATTGTAAGCAATTGTACTAATTAGTCAACATCTGTGTTATACTAAAACACACATTTGGCAAGAACAACTCATTGTAACCAAGCCTATTCCTCCGGGCGAAGCGAGGGTTTTTGATAGTCGAATTCCGAAGGGGAGCTTCGGGACTGGACGTAGGACGGGAGGTCCGAACCAGTATAAAATCCTGGTATGCTTATTCTATATTTACTTAGATTAATATTATTTTAGTTGCATCATATATTTTGTCACATATACTTGCATATACACTACACGATCCACCCGAAGACTTTCAATAGCTTTGATGACAAGAAATTTTAGAAAGTTTCTGAAATACAGAAAGATCAAAAACTACCAGAGAAATGATCACAAGAATTCTGGAAATAATAACGAGACTCCCAACAACGTCAGTTGCTATAATTGTGATGAGCCAGGCCACTTGAAAAGAGATTGTCCGCATCCAGATAAGCAGAAATTTCCTCCTAGTAATAATCAAAGACAAGGAAGAGAGCGTATACTAAACTAGACGATTCAGACTCATCCTCCTGTGATGAAGATCAGAAGACGGAAAATTCAAATATGTGCTTTACAGCTATTCACGAATCTGATGATCTTGGAAACATGGATCTAAAAATAGGTACGCATTTAAATTATATTGGTTGAAATTACTTGCTTGAATGTTTGAATGTTTGGTTGATCGTATGTTTTGAAATTGCTTGCTGTTTGAATTTAAAATTTTGATTTTCTAAATAATATTATTTTAATAATATTTTAAATATTAAAATATTAATATTAAAGTGTTATTATATTATTTCAGATAAAATATAAATTAGATAATAGGATATATATATATATTAATTTAAATAAAAAATTAGTCACATGTATTATTGGACCCATGTCGACATGGTCCTACTCCCTATGTCGACAACCCCCTCAGAATTTTGAAATTCAAATTTGAATTCAAAACTTTGAATTTCCCTCCACCTCTTCACCAACTCCAAGGCTCTGAAAAGGTGTCTCTTGACCAGAGAACATGACTATTGAATTTCTATTTATCTCCTTAACTCTATCCTATCTTTTCACTTTCATTTCAAAATTCAAACTCTCTTTCAAACTCCCAATGTTATCCCGCCTTTTGGCAAGGCAGTGACACCAAGAACTTGACTAGAAACCAAGGATAGTTCGTCCTGGAGATCGGTTATACATAGGTTCACTATGGCTACTGGTAAATTTTGTCCGAGTCCGGATCGAGCTAAAATTGATATGACACGACAAGCAAAGCTATGAAAGCCAACGTTCCAAATTTCAAGTCAATCAGAGTTCGTATGCTCAAGATATGATCAATGCAAGTTTGAATTTGTTGAAGGCTGTCAAATTTGCATTGCTTCTGTTCGCATCGATCCTGTTCGCATCAATCATGTTCGCATCGATCCTATTCGCATCGATCCTGTTTGCATCGCTTCTGTTCGCATCACTTCACTATTCACATTGATGGATACGAATTGTAGCTGTTTTCCTTAACTTGCGTCGATCAGAACTCAAAATCTACAAGTCCAAATGCCACCAAATTTTCACAGGAGTTAGCGTACCACCTTGAGAATGTTCATGATCGTTCTCGACTCAATCGGACAAAATCTCGATCGATGCGAATTTGGTTCGTATCGATCAAGGATCGAGTGCAAACAGGATGGGATCGATCACGTGGGCCCATCCACGTGAGAGAAGAAGTCCTCCGAGATCTAGGTGAGATATTTGCTGCCTACGCTTATAAATAGCAACACTGGACCTACGGAAAAGGGACTTTTGGCTTCTCTACGCTGATACTCTGCCGGAATCACCATTAAACTTCAGTTGTACTGTTGTAATCTTTTGTAATCAGTGAGTAAAGTTCAATAAACATCAGTCATTTCATAGTGGACGTAGGCAATTCGCCGAACCACTCTAAATCCGTGTGTTTCTGTGCATTTTCTTATCTGTTTATTGGTGTGTTTATTAGATTTGCTTCCTTTTCCATTTACTTTCTTTATTTTATCTCTTCAAACACATCCGAAGAGTGTTGTGCCCAATTTTGGTACAAACACTCGAGCTCTCTACTCTCTTCAAAAATGGTTTCCTCAAGCACCCCATCCACCATTAGGTTGTCCAAAGCCATCTAAGAATTCCTCTACAATGACCCGGAAGCTATCAAAGCTTACATAAGCTATGCAAACTTTTGAAAAGTCCATACGGGCAAATTTGCAATTTTTAATGATTTTCCTTCTTATGAACTCAATATTCTTTTCAAAGAGAATCAAATTCTCAGTTTAATTGATGATTTTCAAAATGATTTCGTTTGTTATCCTAATCTTGTTAAAATGTTTTATGTGAATTTGAATCGCGGATTTTACAATGGAAATGGAGGAGAAGATTGGAGTAGTGTTAAAGGAACACTAATTGTTTTGAATAGTGAGATTTTGGGAAATATTTTGGGTTGTAAGTATACGGGAATGAATCTCTCGGATTTTCATATTGATGAACATGATCGTGAGACATTTCATCACATTTTTGAAGGAGATGATAATTTTGAATTTATAAATAGAAATTTCCATCCTAAAGCAAGAATTGTTAATCTTCTTTTGCAACATACCATTACTCCAAGATCGGGAAATTTCAATCACCCGACCTTAAAAGTTTGCACAGTTCTTTTTGCTATTGTGTGGCATTATGATATCAATTGGGCGCAAGTAATTTTGGATGAACTTCGTCCCAAAAATTTTACCTGATGAGAAAACACTTTGTATCATGGAATCTACGTTACTCGGAATTTTAATTATTTTGGAGTTGATTATAAGAGAGAGGAGTTTGTCTCTCGAAAAGTGTTTAACCATACAAATATCTCTCTTATGAAAATCCCACTTGTGTTTCAACCATACGAAACACTTACTGAAAAAGATGATAGGTTGGCTCATGAAGAAATGGAAGAAAAAGAAGAAAAGGAGGAAGAAGGGGAGGAGATGGAGATTGAAGAAGAAGGAGAGGAGGAGAAAGAGATATCACTGGAAAGTATTGAATACCCTGTCACTCCTAACAATCCATCCAACAAGACACTTCTCAAAAGCCAAAAGATAATAGTGGAAAATCAAAGGGTTCTCAAAAGATCCTTTAGTAAAAAGTTGGATAAAATTTCCATCAAAATGAACATGTTCTTTGGGAAAGTGAGTCGCAAGCTTGGATTATCATCATCTTCATCATCCTCTACCGAATTCTAGTTTCATTTCAAGAGTATTAGTTAGTATCTTTCGATTAGTTAATGTTATGTATTGTTTATGTAATATTAACTAAATTTATCAATGAAAAATCTTTTATTTCTGTCCATTAGCTCTCAAATATCTCTGGAATGCTTGTTACTATATTATATAAGTTTATATATATAGACTTGTACACAATATAAAGAAACAAAGAAAATTGTCAAATTCAACAGAGGCATGTCGACATCCCCCTACCCCCATGTCGACATGTAACGGCCAGAAAACAATTTTTGTTTTGAATTTGAATTTGACATAACTACCTTGTATCTTTTCATTTCAAATGACTTTCTATCTATTTAGATACCTGTTTCTTCCAAAAAAATGCACATTTTCAATTCTTTATTATTTTCTATTGAATTTCTTCATATTTTATCAAAAATGGCCTCTCCTATTCATAATCTAAGTGAAAATCTTGAAGAAACTCTCAATTCTTTCAAGAACATACTAACTTTTATCCTTCGCAATCAACGTCACTTAGAATTAACCCAAATGCAGATGATAAAGGAACAAGAAAGGTACTTCGATGCCATTCGATGGATGATTTCAGCCCTCAACAAAGAAGAACTCGAAGCGAATCCAGAAGGAACTCTGAACAAGGATAATGAAGAATGGGATGCTATAAAGTTAGATCATATCTTCGGTGAAGAAGGATGGGTTGAAGTTCCAAGAAATGTTTGAATTGACTTGTATGGATTGTTTTACTTTGATTTGTTTTGGTTTGATGTGGTTTGAATTGTTTGGTTTGATTTGACTTGATTTGAATTGTTTGAATTGATTTAAACATGGTATGTAATATATGATTGAAATGGTATGGTTTGATAAATATACTGATCGATTATGTTTGAAATTTTCATATCTCTCACATTTACCTTACTATATTATTATCTGTCTCATTTATATTCTACTATACTGTATTATTATCCTATATAATGCTATATTTTAAGCGGGAGTTATGTAATTTAGGATTAGTTTTTGTTGCTGACAAAGGGGGAGAATTATAAAATAGGTTAGATAGGCTTAGACTAAGGGGGAGTTAGTAGTTTAAGGGGGAGTTTTTGGAGTAAGGGGGAGTTAGAGTAGAATCAGAGTTTTGTGGAGTAGATTTTATAAACAAAGGTTGTCATCATCAAAAAAGGGGATATTGTTAGTTCCTAAGATGGTGGTTTTGATGACAACAACCTTAGGACTTGTTATAAAATATAAATACTAATATTCTTGTCTAGATATATATGTATATGCAGGATATATATGTAGGTACTAAAGAATGAAGATTATACAATATAAAGATTCAAGACTGAGTATAGAGATTCAAGACCGACGAAGTCAAGATTGAAGAAACCAAGACTGAAGACTCATGAGTATGAAGAGTTCAAGATTTCAAGAGTTCGAGATATCAAGATAAGTAATAGTCTCTAGATTTATGTTAAAACTTCATAATAGCACCAAAATCTTTATTTGGATTTTAATAGTGGAATGGAATCCATCTTCTCGCTTTAATAGTGGGATGGAACCCACGACCTCTTTAGTGGGATGGAACCCATGACCTTCTCTAGTGGAATGGAATCCGCGAAATTTTCAAAATGATTTATTTTAAATATTTTTCCGAAAACTTTTTAAAAGTCATCTCTCTCGGTTTAAATATTTTAGCCTTAAAATATTTTTGTTATCTTTTATATTTTGATTTCAAAATCATCCCTTATTTTTAAACTATCTCCTGGTTTTAATATTATATGTTTTAAAATCTCAAAATATATTCTATACTTAGTTTTTAATATAGATTATATATTTTAAGATTATTTTTTAAATCTCTTTTATAAGTTTAAACTATATTTAAAATGGTTTAAAAACTTCAGAAATTGTTTTGACAAGTTTTAGAATAGAAATCATTTTTAAAGAAAAATCAATTTTCAAAATATACATAGGCATGTTGACCTACCCCATCCCCCCATGTCGACATGGTGGCCGTTTATTTCAAAATTTAAATTTTCAAAAGAAGTGTCTATTCGTCATAACCTTTCATGAATGGACACCACTGTTGTTCTTCTATAAATACCCGATGTTTTAAACGAATTTTTATGTAAATTTTTCTTCATTTCTTCACTCCTTCTTCTCTACAAAAAGAATCTCTTATATTTCAAATGCTTTAACAAAACTCTACCGAAATCCTAAATGAATCAAACTCGATCATCTCTAGTTTGATTCTCTGCCACTCTCTCTCAAAGATCTCAGTGCTATTCAGGGTTATATGATCATTTGTAATCAAAGATCGAAGTGTATCAAGTCTCTCTCTATCACAGAGCGATTGGAAACGGTGTGATTGCGGCCTATAAATCAAATGGGTGTGATTGTAGCTCGTAAATCAATTAGGTGATCTTGTAGCCTGGTTGAATCAAGAGATTTTGCCCTAGACTCGAAGACAGGAGGGTGTATCTCGTAGCCTTGAAATCGAGGTTGTAATATCGACATTATATTTGAAAAGAAATCTACACAAGAAATTGTGTGAGACTAGATGTAGGGTAACTCCGAACCAGTATAAAATTCTAGTGTGTTCTTTTCTTGTATTGCTTTTATTTACTATTTGCATATATGTCTGGTTCTGTGATTGTTCCTGTGTTTGTGAATTGCATCTGTCTGTGTTTAATTACAAAAGATTTCAAAATTTTCATAAAATCCATTAAACACTATTCACTCCCCCTCTTGTGTTAATCCAGCCTTAAGATCCATAATCCGCACTCCTTTCAAATACTTCCTTTATAGAGACTCGACATTACCTACTTGTAGAAGCTTGACAATACAGTCTTCCTTATGGAAACTCAGCAACCTTCCCCTGTAGTTAGATGCTCAACTTCTTCTACTAGCGCAACATCCTTTCTTTGTTACATGCTTGTCAACACCCTGTGTTGTAGAGGCTCGACATCTCTTATTACATCTTTGGCAATCCTGCTATCTTTAGACTCAACAACTTTTGTGCTGTAGTAGCTCGATATCTCTTGTTCCTTCGAGTTTGTAGTAGTTTAGTATCTTTAAGCATTCACAAGTTTGACATCTCCATCAACTTACAGGCTCAGCATGTTCTCTTTACTGCAAGATGCTCGACATCACCTTCTATTTGTAGATGCTCGACATCACATTTTATTTCTAGATGCTCGACAATACTTACTGTTGTAGAGGCTTGATATCCTTTAGAGACTCGACATCTCTTCATTCTTTGTTGAGGCTCTCTAACTGCTTAATTGTTCGACGTCCCTATAACTACAGAGGCTCGAAAATTCTCTGTTGTTAGACGCTCGATACCCTTGTGGTTGTAGAGGTTTGACACCACCTCCTATGGTTGTAAAGGCTTTACAACCTTACTGTCTTCAGGCTTGACAACTCCTGTAACTCGATAACTTGAAGCATTTACTAATTCCTTTAAGCTATTCAATTCTTGAGTAGGAGCTTGACAATTATCTTTATATTAGAGGCTCGGTACTGCTACAACTATAGGCTCGATACTTCTCTGATATGACACTACTAGAGGCTTGACAAATTTTTTCCTTTCAATGCTTCTATATCCTCATATGGGCCTAATAATTTCTCTTTCCCTTGATGATTCTTCTAGAATATTTGATAGTCATAAAATATGTGGGTAACAATGACTATCCAGTTTTGGTTATAAAAGTTTCAACTCCCGGGTGGAATATGCCAACTGAATAATTTATAGAATCATCTCTAGTGTACGACAACCTATATATGTATTGAGTTAACATTCTCAACGGTTATCGTTTGAGTTAGGCCTAACCGAATATAGCTCACTATGTTAAGCCTTTAGGGTTAAAATTCTTGGTATAATTTTTTTGGTTAACAATTGCAATATAATCTTTTGGGTTAACAACCCCAATATAATATTTTGGGTTAACAATCCCAATAATAATTAGTCAAATAAGCTTCTCGTTGGTTCGCTCTATACCATTACACAAGTAGCAATATGGGTGGATTAATTGATCCAACTCCTCTATAGGATAAACAGATCATACTATAATGAATTTCTATGCCTGCTCTCTCCTGCTTCCACCAATAGGTATATAGGATCGACTATGAATGATAAGTGTTTCTAATGGCAATGTGATCGCTCGTCGAGTTGGGTGTCATGTTTAACAACTTCATGAAGTGAGAGCTAAGGATGTCATCAAGTGTGATTTTTTTCTAGCTTGCTACATGACTCCATTTAGCTACGTGAACTCCAAAAATACAAGGAAGTGGGAACAAGTTTCCTCGATTCATCCTACTTGGACTATACCAAGTCTAGGTTCAACCTGGACTTACTGCAGTAATTTAAAAGTCTGAATTTTAATTCAGACGTATGGTCCTCTATAAAAAAAATTGATATAGGCATTCATATGTCTAGTTCCTTATTTAGATGTCTTACTTTGATTCCAAACGTCTGAATAAGGGTTCACACGTCTACATCAGGTTAGATTTGAACTAGTTCTTTTTTGTTTCTTGTTCTCTGAAATTCAGAAATCTGAATATAATTTCAGACATCTAATTATGAAATTCCAGTTTTGGTGTAACAACCCTACCGCTATACCTATATTATTAAAAAACATTACAAGTAATGTCATCTAATAACACCAAGAATACGGCTGGTTAAGGGTGATTGAATGTGAATATATCTTTATTCTAACACTGACACGTCTTTATTACCTTTTGAGGATTTGAACTGAAAATTTTGATGTGTGCAGTATTAATACAAAGTAATAAACACACCGATTAAAAATATTCAGAATTGTATATAATGTAGATATATTAGAATCAGAGTCACAGATCGCAGCGGAATAATATACATCATATATCATAATAAGATGTGAGTTTACAAAATATCAGTACTAGACCCATATTAATATATACATTACATCCAAAATATTGTATCATCACAAAATGACTACTAAATACTACACATGGCGTATCATCCTAAATGTCAACATATACAATAATGAAGAAAATTGAAATAGTCAAAATCATCTACGCCATAGCTAGCAAAAAATCCAAATGTCAACGAGTTCGTGTACTTGTAGAGTCTTGGTATGATCCGAGTATTATAAAGATAAACGGGTCAGACTTTATATAATAAAAAGGTGAGATAATACTGATATCATAAATATGACTTAACAATTAATAAGCCATAATAAAAATACACTAAAACAAACGATCATAATAAGATATATTAATTAAAATCACCATTTCATAAATCCATTTATGACTTAACCATAAAATAACTCATCTCAAAATATGCCAAAAACAAATTGACCAAAATAAGGCATATCAAACCAAATCACCATTTCATAAATTCACATCAAGTCTCAAATGGACTATCATAAAAAATATGGTGATAACAATTCAAAATTCTTCAGAGCCAAAAAGATACTAAATATCCATCTCAAAATATCTAAAGAACAATCATTGCCAATGAAATAATAATGGTAGTCAACTATCAGTTTAAAACAGCGATACAGATCTAAGAAACAAATAGACCCGCCACATAGTATAAGGTAGTCTAACAAACAAATAGACTACAAGTCTAACAAACTAATAGACTAGCTATGTAAATTTACCTAACAAACAACTAGGTAAACATTGTTGTTTGCACCAAAAGTTGGCACAAACACCCAATAGATTATATGAAGAGAAATAAATGAAGAAATTAAAATTAAAACAGACGAAACAAGCAGAAAACAAGTAAAAAACAATGAAAAACATATTTATAGGTTCGGCATGAATGCCTCACTACAACAAAACAATCATATTACAACCTTTCATTTACAACTAGCAAAATTTGATAGTTGTAATAGGTATTTTTTAACAACTATTTCATTTCAGCAGTTGTAATAGGTATTTTGTAACAATTGTTCTATTTTAGCAGTTGTAATAAAGGCACTTTTAACAACTATATTTATACAACAGTTGTAATATTTATTTACAACAACTGTTTTCAATGGTTGTAACAAGTATTATATTTCATGTTAATAGGGATTTTCGTTCTCCCTCCTTTCATTTCTTTGGCCGCCCAGTAGAACAACTAAGGACACCAAAAGAAAACCTAAATCGCTCTCCCTTGTTCCATTTCGTTTTCCCTCCTTTCAATAATTTGTTCAAATTAATCGCAGATCGTCGTCGCCATTTAAAAAACCTAAACCTTAAACCCTAAATCGTCGTCATCGCCAATCGCAAGTATCGCTCCTAGATGCTCGTACTCGCCGCTTTTACTCGATCCATAAACCCTAAAAAACCTAGATCACGGACCGCTCATACTCGCCGCTCGTCAGCATCGGTGCCGCTCGTAGTCGTCGTCGCCGCTCTCAGTTCGTGCTTTCTTTGCTGGCTGTGTACTTTTCTGGGCTACCGCTATTTTGGTATGTTGTGTCTTTTGGTTTGTTCCTTGATAATCTTAATTGCTTGTGTATTTTTTTCATTGTTGTTAACCCTGATTCTTGGTTAATTTGATGGTAATATGCACTTTTATTTCATTGTTTTCCTACTTGACATAAACACTGAACTTTAGATAGGTGAACTCGGTAAGTGTAGCAGCATTCTTGGTTAGGAAATTTCAATGAGGAAATTGATGTTAAAGAGTTGAAATTTGCGTGGAAATGTTGTTGGAATGGTGCTGTAGAAGCAACTGAGTTCAATTTTATGTGATTTTGAAACTTATCTTCATTATTAGCAGTATTTAGTGACACACTTAAGTTTCTAATTAAGTTGGCTTACTAAACTGAACTTAATTAACGAACGGTTCTTCATCTTGCCTTATTTTGTTAAAAAAACCATTTGCAGATGCTAATCATACAGTAACAGAACAAGATTCAATTTTGAAGAGTATAAAAGCAAAATAGTTGCTTGATTATTCTAATAAAATCTGGAAATGCATTCAACCATATACAGAAAGTGAATCATTATTTACATGATGGGAACCAATTTCTAATGCAAGGGAAACAATCATTGCCTTAGGATTTTTGGATCATATTAATGAAGCACGGTCAGTGGTCAGAGAAAGGAAGCTCGATCCAGTGTAAGCTTGCAAATGACAAAGGAATTGGTAGGTGATAATTGGATTTGATGGAAATTTGCTGACTTTGGTTACGTGAAAACTGAATATCGAAGAAAAAAATGGCACGGGGTATAATAGTATTTTGCAGTAGATAATTATGGCTGGAACGCAAATATTGTTTTGTTATTCAAGTATCCACAATGCCAAAAGCCGTAGCTTATATTTCCACTGAAAATAAAATATTCGAAAATAAAAAAAAATAAAAAAAAATGGAAACCATTAGTTGGATATAGAAACAATAGATGACTGTTTCCAAGCTAGAAACATTAGAAATTTGTTCAAACAAAAATATCTAATGTTTCTGATTTACCTGTTTGGCGTAATGAGATGAAGATGACAATTTTGACCAAAGATAAGATTTCTCATTACTTCAGAACATCTAAGACTCTGGGAAGTCTACTTAACAGGTGAAAGAGATAAATTGTAAATTTGAATAATAGTTATAAATAGAAAAGGAAACTAACATAACAATATCAATTACAATCAGAAAGTCATAACAGTTCCCTATCATAGCAGCTGCATTGTTAGATGCTGTTGCAATTGAATATAGCATTAAGCAACATGTCAAAACAGGTTGAATAGCATTAAGCAGCATGTCAAAATAAAACTTTCCTTTTTTTTCATTTTCACTTGTCACTGATGAAAGAAAGTAATCTTTAAAGTTCTAGGTGACATTGATTCGTTGTCATTTTTAATAAGCCTATAACTACGTAAAAACAGATAGAGGTTTAGTATGTGAAATTTAAAGTAGTTTAATAGATTTTAAGTTTTCATATATGCACTCTGTACTTTAAAGCACGAAGCAAGCAAAGAAAAGACCGAAGAAGCAAATGTAGCGGAAGAACCAGTGACTCCTTGTGGCAATACGCCTCAGGTATTTCCGAAACAATGTCATGTTCAAATATCAAACCATAGCATATACATATGACATGAATATCCAAATATTGCAAACATAGATGTTGTTTTCAATTATGTTCACATGCCATGTTCTTTGTCCATTTTTTCATATACTGTATATTGCAAGTTAATACTAGTTTTGCCCTTAGTCGCTAGTGAATTCATGAACTTCGGGTTAACGTCACTAATTTCAGATAACTTATACAAGATTATCCAAATCAAAGAATATAATTTGCTTGCTTAGCGCTAACACCTTCAATCCAAGACTGTATTAAGGTAACAAAAACGAATAATGGAACTATCAAAACAACTCCAGGTGTTCGTTTTTTGGTAGAACGGTTAAAACAAAGCAGCTGCTGCTTTTCTTCAATAAAAGTATCCAACCGTTTGGTGTTGTGGTGGGTTCTGTGGTGCTTGGTGTTGGGTTTGTATTTGTTGTCTTGGAAGAAGAAGGTAATGGTGCAGTTTTTAGTGTCTTGGAAGAAGAAGTACATAGAATCGACTCAATACTCAAATCGATCACACAGAACAACACAATATTCTATTAAGGAAGTTAGCACAACTGCAAAATTTATAATCAGTGTTGCATAAATCATAAATTGATTTACCTCTGCAACACGATGCCAAGCTGAACAGCGGCGATGGCGCCGGACAGCCTAGGTATATATCAGTTTTCATGCAAGACAATGACAATATGTCTCTATTTACTATTTTAGTGCATGTTACTAGAAATCATCTATGCTTTTTAATTGAACAAATGGTACAAGTTGAATTTTTTTATGCAGCCTTGGTATATGTCAGTTTATACATCATTGGTACAATACATGTATTAAATTATCAGCTAATTTGGAAATTTCGCCATTTCATGTTTTGGATTTGTTGGGTGGCAAACTGGTTTGTATAAAGGGGATGGCTAATGATTGGCCTTACCATTGTATGCATCCCACATACTATCAAATATGTGTGTTGTAGGATGATGAAGATGGTGCCATCAAGTTTTGGAGCAAACTTTGCAACCTCGGACCTACTATCTACCGATGTTGTGAACCTCGGGTTCCATTGGCCTTTTCAAGGGATAAACAATATCTTTTGCTTTTGGATAATCCTAGGTGTCTACAAGAGATATACTAGTACAACATTGCTACTGGAGAAGACAGGTAATATTGAAATCCAGGACCCAAATCTTGTCTCGTTATCATTTGACCATTATGCTGAAAGCCTAGTTTCACTTAAAGGAGTAAATTGTAATTCGTATTAATAGCTCTATTCAATCTGTATAACATCTTAGTGTCCCCTTATCTTTTTTAGCCCTTGTTGTTAAGATCTACGATTTGACTATTGTTGTCTTTTGGTTCCTAAATGATAACCCCTAGTGCAACATGGTTCAAATGTTTTCTTTCACACAGAATTAACATGTTTCATAGTTTCTGTTACATTTCTATTATAACTTGCATGTTGTGTAGTTGCATTACCACCATGTTTTGTTGTAAATCTTAATTTATTTTTTTCAACCATAATGCTTTATTTTTGCAGGCTCGTCGGAGTAGCAACAACGTCACAACTTGTGGTAATATAAAATTTCAGCAGCAGCCTAGAAAGTGCAAATTATTGGGTTGGCAAAGGAATGTTGTCACAGAAGCAACAATCGCATCTACCAATCTCCTTAGGGTATGGGTTGGCAAAGGCTTCGTTGCCTTCGACTACTGTATTTCCTTAGGGTATGTGTTTTGCGATACAAAACTTTATCTTTCTTATGTATTTTGTTTTGTATCCTATTTTGGAATGGTTATGTGAGAATGTTGTTTTGGTACTATTTTAGTTGGTGATGTGAACGAATACTTTAGATTGTTTTATTTGGTATGTATTGTGTTTTGTTAGAATTATATAAATATTAATATTTATGAATGAATTTGATTCAGTTATGTATATTTATAGTTTTGATAAATTATTAAATGGTGCATGCAATTATATTTTTGGGTTTAAATTGCAATTGATGTGGTTGTAATTAAAGTATATTACAACTGTTGTAAAATGGTTATTTGCAAGGGTAAGAAACAGTTGTAATATACAATATCACAACGGTTATATGCAACTAAAGAACACAGTTGTAAAAAATTGATAGTCTTTTACAACTTCTTAAAATACGACTGTGGTTCCACCGTTATAATATATCTTTTACAACTGTGTTCCACCGTTGTAATATGCCTCTTTTGTTGTAGTGCCTACATCCATTTTGATGAAATAACTTTATTAATCACTTGAATTTTTTAGTATAGGAGGGATCAGATCGAAATCCTTGAATACAATAGAGTACAAAGAAAACAACATCGTATAGATCCTTCAAGTGAACTATGAATTCTATATGTATATATAGGGGTGGACAACTGAATATCTTCCTGAAAATTCGACGGTAGAATCTCCAGATGTAAACAGTCACCTAGAAAATTTCAAGGCCCGATTCCTTATGTAGAGTGATTGATCTCGATAGGTAAAGATGCCCACGTGGCATGTTGTGATCAGTATGGTAGGTCCCCTTCCATATTGGCTTCATCCAAAGTTGTTTGCATAGTTGCTTTCATGTTCTTATAGATATCGATCGATTCCCATTGAGTTAAACTGCTGATTCAAGCTGTTCATAGCCATAGTGATCCGATCTGATCCCATCTAGGAGAAGCACTAATCCATACTTAGAATGTTCCATATAGTCTATCTCTTGGTTTCGCTTGATCGTTACTTCATATTGTCATCTATACTTGATTTATGGTCTTTGTGATCACTTCTCTGACGTGCTTTCCTCGTCCATCATTGAGTCAAACTTGTCTAGTTAGTCCGGCCATAGTCGGGTCAAAAGGCTGAATAACACTTGCTCCCCAAAGTATGTCATGTTTCGAACATGACGTGCTTTGAATCGAAGCAAGTACGAATCGCTGTGAAGGATCCCATTCAGTTTCCTGAACAGTCGTGACCCTTCCATTGAATTGTCGATTTTAAAAGTTGTATCTCTCTCTGTTCGTTGTGACACTTGGTTGATATTTATCAATATAAATATTGGATTACAACTTGTCAACAACATTCCTTTGGGCTAATCAGTCGAGCTAGTAAGCCTCAGTTATCTGAACCAGTTCTCGCTCCGAGAATTTCAGGTGAGAGTTTAACTTCCACCGATTCGATAAATTGAGGGTTGGATATTTACACATGCACGTTTATGTACATGTTTGTTGTTGGCTCCCAAGCGCGCTTATACGCTCATGGGTCGTTGCTAATATAAGGTAGTTGAAATATATTTGCATTGCTATATTCTCCCTCTTTTTTTTCTTTTTTTTAAACATTGGTAACAGATTGATATGAATACCCTAAGCATGGGATCAGATCTAATCCCTTCAATTATATGGACTTAATCGATTTCACGCTTGTGGAAACTGGCCGAACCCATATTGGTATTTATGCTAATAACTCAATTCATCTTCCTTTACTTGCTTCATTTCATACTTCAGCCAATCCGAACCTTTACTCCTCCTTGCTATCGCCATTAACAAGCTTTAGATAAGAAAATCACCAGTTCTCCCAATCCCTTCGTCAATCCAGTCCTTCTCTATCCTCTACAACCTTCACCATCACCTCAAATCAATTAGCCACATTTATTAACTCAATCTCAACACCAAACTTCAATGTTCCCCACTCCAGTTGAACTCGACCCTTCACTCACCCTTTGCCATTGAATCGTAATCACACAGGTGTGTATCGACTTTGTTATATGTGATCGGAGTAATGAGTGATGAGACAACTTATGTTTATTCTTGTTTGTAGATTTAGATTTTGGGTTCGGTAGCATATAGTGGATCGGTGTTGTTAGGGTTATGAAGTGGATGAAGTTGCACTTGAAAGTGAGGTCGATTGTTTATTGTAATAGAGGGATCAATGTGGATCTACTATTAACATGAAGTAGATGAAGTGGAGTGAAGAGCAATAGGGATCGGTCGATGTGGAATCAACTCATAGGATCAGATGGAAGGATGTTGGAGAT
Source organism: Allium fistulosum (assembly GCA_030737815.1). Classification (NCBI taxonomy): domain Eukaryota; kingdom Viridiplantae; phylum Streptophyta; class Magnoliopsida; order Asparagales; family Amaryllidaceae; genus Allium; species Allium fistulosum. The sequence continues at coordinate 1,146,589,892 of CM060902.1, forward strand.
GAAGTGAAGCAACAAAAGTTTAGGGATCGGTAGTGATGCATGATCAGTTATGGTTCACCAAAGTTGTGCTGGGTCAATCCATTATAGTGGGGTTGGTCGCTTGATAGAATGGAGGGATCGGTTATCATGGGGATCAGTTGGAGGCACGTGGAGTTGGAAATGGCTTAAGGCAATACTTCCTACATGAGGGATCAGCTAAGATCCCTTTACCTATGAGGTCTTAGGTTTTTTTCCTTGAGTTGAGCATGAGTGTTTGAATTCGACTGATCGTATACCTGACCATATGGGTTTGCAATAGGTCATGACTTAGAATTTGAATACATGCACACGAACTCATATGGACTTGAATATGATGTTAAACTCGTACATGAACCCAACTTGAACATATTAGCACATGAAAATAGACTTGAATATAAACTTGAATTGTAGGATATGCCTTGAACCAGTTTGGATGCTCATATGAATTCGAATGACAATATTGGACTTCAACATGCCAATAACCGATCCTAGGACTTAGATAAAATTCACAAACCATCGACGTGAAAGTCAGTTGGGACGGTCAGCGACGTTGATCACTTTGGTCAAATCCCAGTGTCCCTTCATAACTATCATTTTAATTCTGAACTGTTTATTTCTACACTACACAATAATGCACCGCATCGCACTAGTTTACACTTAGCGCGGGGGAATAAGTTAATTTTTATAATGATTACTATCTGCTGAGTTTGGTAGCTTTAGGTTCCAAACACTCGGAGCGTTGAGCTGCTATGGGTACTGAATAAACTACTTCTCACGACAATTCCGATGCTGAGTCAAGTTCTGCAATAATATCCATATGAAACTCTCCATGCCATCAATTTGAACAGCTCAAAATTCACAACAGGTGCCAGAAATTCCTTTGAACTTAGAAGAAGAGATTGAGCCAGCTCCTGACACTTTAGAAGATGCCATATTTTTAAATGGTCCAGAGGATTCAGTGGCTTCAAAGGTCGATGAGGCATCTCTCCACAGGCTATGCATCAAACAAGGGATTCTGTACGAGGATATGTGTGTCTTGTCTAGTAACAATAGGGCTCATTTGCCTTTGGAAGGGCATACTGCTTGCAACTAGTTTATGTGTTGGGCAGGTTGCGTTCCACCTTTCAATCCATTCATTAGAAAAATGCTGCATTACTTAAGATTGACACCGGCTCAACTGCATCAAAACAGCTATGTGTTTCTGCACTACACGTTTATGATATTCTATGAATTCTTATATCGTGAGCCGACTCTATAAGACATCAAATTTATTTTCAATCCTAAATGACAAAAGGGAAGCTTTTTGTACACCTTCTTCGAGTCAGTCACTAACTTCCAGGTCGTAACTAGCGCTTGGAACAAACTGAGCGCTTTTAAGAATGAATGGTTCTATGTGCCTTGTCCACCTGGTTTTGCAAGATGGTGGTTAGAAGGACGTAAGTGTCTCTTCAAACTTAACTTGAAGTCTTTATTCAAGTCATATCCTGGATTAAGCAGTTTTTATTGAACAATGCAAGTAGCCATCCATGTCCCACCGGCGACATACGCTCGAAGGTAGTTTCGGTGCTAAAAAATATACCGGTGGCGGATAGGGACGTCAGATCTCTGCTTACCGACGAGCGCCTTTTTATCTTTAGCTTATTAGAAGAAGGTCGTAGCATGGGACTGCAAAGAAAAACTGTGAAGGAAGTAGTGGAAAGAAGAGACGCCGTTGGGTAGGGAGGTAACGAAGTTGATTCTACCTACCCCCAGTCGAAGGGGCTTAGGATGTCGCCGAGTAAGGCAAGGTGAGAGGCGATGCTAATGAGCCCGGTCTGGATGATGTGTGCTCAAGTCTTGAGCCTACGGTCGGATCCGCTCAAGACCCACATCTACCCGCCTCAGAGAAGAGAAGAAGAAAAAGGCTCATTTACAAGCTTCGTAGAGGGCAGGTCTCCAAGAAATCTAAGTCAACCTCTGCTGCTATGGATCAATCTAGCATGCTGCCTCCAGAAAATTTATTTGAGGGGCTATCGGACATTCCAATTCTAGATAATGTTGGGAATTATAATTTCGCCAATTTAAGCCTCGGCCCTCGGAGGCTCCGAATCTCCTATTTGATGTGGTGTTAACATTCCTCCCACTAACATGGGAGAGATTACTCCAACGATCAAAACTATAGTAACTAGTCCATTGAGGGGACACTAGGACACGCACAATCACGTGCATTGCACCACACAACACTTATCCACTTTTAACTCCAGTGATTCTTATACACTTTCATTTTATTTATAGGCTCAATGGGAGCCCCCACAACTATGATCGCTTGAAGAGATCAGCATACTCTCAACCGTCTTATTTTTAGCCCGGTCGAGGTCCAAACCCCATTCGGGATAGAGAAGGGCACAAAGGAAGAGAAGACTGAGAGCAAAGCTATCAATCCAAGGACTCGTCATACATGCATAAGTCAAAACCTCAATTTTCTCACGACAAGGGTGCCAGTCAATGGCCACTATACATAGTAGTCACAAGTTGCTGCCTCATGCTCCCACTTAGGCTACTGCACCTGAGCAAAATTCGTGTTCCTCCAACGTCCGTTGATCTTCGGAATGCTAGTCTGGTGCAGAAAGTCTTGATACTTCATCCCACAAAAATGATAGACGGGCCCCCTTAACCCCGACTACTCTTGATGCCACTGTTGCTAAGAAGATGGCTAAGCTCATGGCCACATTTCCTAAGTTATGCTTTGAGAGTTCAAATTTGTTCCCGCTTTGCATTCAATTCCTCCAGAGATCAAGGACACAGTGCTCTCTTAAATTAATGATGTCCATGTCCAGCACAATACAAATCTTCATGTAGTTGAGAGAATTTCTGAGGTGTCAATGGAAAGGAAACACGAAAGTGATCACTTAACTCTTAAGGCGGTCCACAACAAAGACACCATTAAGTACTTGGGTGAAGAGGTCAAGCGGTTCGGTACAAAGCTAGTTGATGCTAAGAAAAAAGCCAGCAAGTCTTTTGAAGCCGTAGAGCTTTTAATAAAAGTGCACCTAGCTAAATCGGACACCGCCATTCATCATAGTGATACTATAGCCCTTGAAATGGAAGTCTTCCTGAAGGAGAAGGATGTGCTAAAAAAGACAATGATGCTTTGGATTTTCGTATTAAACAACTTGAGGAGAAGCTAAAGAAAGAAAATTAGGAGAAACTTGAGGTTCGGCTAGAGTCTCAACGTTACTGTGAGGAGATTATCGAGGCTCGCAAAGCTAGAATAGAGGCTAACAAACAACTTGCGCGGATAGATGCCCTCAAGGAAGAGGCTAGGGAGGCGGGTCAGATAGAGATTAAGGACGAGTTTGATCCGTTGCTGATATACTACAATGCATGCATCCTCATGAATCGTAACCTTCGCTTCCTTGGAGAGGGGTATCCCGAGTCACTCGTCAAATCCTGGGACCATATTGTATGTTATCCCACCTTTTGGCAAGGCCGTGACACTAAGGAATTGACTAGAAATCAAGGATCATCTGTCCTAAAGATCAGTTATACACAGGTTCACTATGGATACATGCAAATTTGGTCCGAGTCCTGATCGAGCTACAATTAACGTGACACGACAAATAAAGCTACGAAAGCCAACGTTCCAAATTTCGAGTCAATCAAAGTTCGAATGCTCAAGTTATGGATCAATCAAGATTCGCATAGAAGACGTCATTTCATATCCCTCACTTGCGTATTCATCCCCTTCATATCCATCATCCATCAACAAGTACCAATTTCGTAACGATCCCTCCATCCATTTTGTGTCGATCAATCAAGCATCGATACGAAACCTGCAGCCATCAATCGATACGAAGGAACCAACAACCAGCATTGATACGAACCTGCCTCCAATCATCGATACGAAGTAGCGTGCGAGCATCGATACGAACAGAGCCACACTTGATCGATATGCACAAGACCGATACGAAAAACAATCGATACAAAGGTATCGGTACGCACAGTTCAGCCAACATAAAATCCAACCTTGGATCGATCATAACTCAAAATCTACAAGTTCAAATGTCACCAAATTTTCACAGGAGCTTGCGTACCACCTCTATTTTGTCTCTGATTGTTCTCAGCCCAAATGGAGTTGTTTTTGATCGATACGAATGGTACACATATATCATGGATCGATCCCAAATGACCATGGATCGATCAGGTGGGCCCACCCGCATGAGAGAAGGGGTCTTTCGAGATCTGAGCCAGATATTTTCAACCTATGCTTATAAATAGCAGCCATATGCCTCAAGAAAATGGACTTTGGACTCTCTTACACCGATATTCTACCGGAAACTCCATTGTATCTCGAGTGCTTGAGAGTGTACTGTTGTAATCAGTTGTAACCAATTAGATAATTCAATAAAACAGCAAACTTTCCATAGTGGACGTAGGCTACAACGTCGAACCACTCTAAATTCTTGTGATCTTGCATTTCCGTTTGATTGTTTTGGCGTGTTTGTTAGATTAACCGCTTTTTTCATTTATATTCTTCATTTTAATCTCTTCAAATACGTCCAAAGAGTGTTGTGTCCAATTTTGGTACAAACACTTTGGTGCTTTCACTGAGAAAACCCTGCTTTTCTCCTGTTCTATGGATCTACTATCGTCGTTGGATTGCGAAAATCTAAGGAGGAGATCCAGATTTGTCGTCCAGTCCAATGGTTCCTTCTATTCTATTCAGATTGCTTCAGATCTAAGAAGAACTACATTCAACATGATTTTTGTATTCATATTTCGTATCCAGAAAATATGATGATTTTCGTATCCATGTCTTCGTATCCAGAAAAGATGACTGTTTGCGTATCGATCAACTTTCATATCAATCGACTTTCGTATCGATCCTCAGATACGACTTTCGTATCGATCAACTTTCATATCGATCAACATTTGTATTGATCAACTTTCGTATCGATCAACTTTCGTATCTATCAACTTTCGTATCGATCCTCAGATACGACTTTCATATCGATCAACTTTCATATCGATCCTCAGACAGAACTTTCGTATCAATCCAGTTGTGCGCCTTTTGTATCGATCCAGATGTCCACTTTTCGGATCGGTCGATTTCACCAACATTTGTATCATTCCCCAAGGATCAAACATCCAACTTCCACTACTGAGAACGATACGAAATTTCAAAAATATATTTTCGGGTACGATCCAAATTTCCAAAAAAGAGGCTAAATTATTATTTTTGCCGCAACGCACTACACCCGCATAGTGAATTAAAAACTCAACTTAATGAAGGAACATTCCATCCACTCTCCTGATCGTTTTATGACTGATCGGGACATAGTGGATTAAAACAGCGGATGCTGAATTGTAATCAAGGAATGGGTAAGGGCTACTACTGGAACGGTGCTCCCATAGGCCGGAGAACCAGGCTAATACGCTAAGAACTAGAGTTGGTTAATATATCATGCTTCCAAGGTGGATTGCAACTTTCCCCAATTAACCAACTTTCAAATTCCTGAATTGACAAACTATGGTACGATGGCTAATGTTACAACTGCCCGTCTACTCTACCAACTCAAAGCATAGCTAGTCACCACTGAACCATCTTCAAATGCCCGCATCTTGATTATGCCATCTCTATATGACTAGAAGCATGGCATACAACCTCTGGAGGACTTCTTACTACCCTATATGGGTCTCCTGCCTGGATGAGGGTTTGGGACAATCACCAATCTATTAGCCCATCTTAACCAACTCACCATCCAATCGGTGTTACCAACCACTCAAACGTGGGACAATCATACATACATCATTCACCGGTATTAGAAGACCCCGTAGCCATAAAATGGACCTGATAATGATGATTGGAGTATCTTTCCCATTCGAGACCTATTCATTGAAACCATCATACATGCAAAATTTCCAGCGAAAATTCAATATGCTGACTATGTCAGTGTACTATGGAAATACAACCCCAGACACTACCTCATGAAGTGAGAATGGCGCATGGATTCCACCAAGAGTGATGACTGCCATCAAATGTAGATGTCTTCCCCCATTCCTCAAAGAAGACTATTAATCGTGGTTAGACATACCAGTTCTACTTCTCATGTTGCTGAAGGGAATAAAGAAGCTGGCAGCCAACGAATTGATCAAAATCCACAGCCAGTTGCTGCCAACACTCATAGATGAATTTATCACAAGAGCTTGTTTCCAGACTTTGATAAGAGAACTGGTGGATAGCCGCCAACAACTACACCAACATATTCAGGCCAATATTGAGTTGATGAACCAGATGAAGGATCAACTTGGAGAGATAAGGAGGGAACCTACTCCATAATTTAGATCAGAAAACTCCTCTTCTTTAGATGGCTACCGTGGACGCCAGCGCCATAAGGCTGCTTCGAAAAGGATAGCTCCGACAATATGTGCAAGCCCTATAAAACGAAGGGCAGGGAACCCTCGACCCCTATCGATTAAGAACTTTGATTAAATTGAACCACTTGCATTAGACTTCCAACTAAGAAGGGCTGGACTGAATTGCAATAGCAAGCATATGATGCTGCTTCACTTATCAATGAGATTTAACCTGATCTCTTTTGAATTATTTCTATTTCAATTTCATTTATGTTGCGAAATATGACCGACCTGAATTAAACTACTTACAAATGGTGCAGGTAACTGAGTACTCAAGGTTGGGTGCCAAACAACCTTCGTGGACTATGATCAAGTCATTGAGGTATCATCACGACGAACATGATTTAACCACTCATCGGCTACTATATGCCCCAGACTTAGGGGCAAGTCATCAAAGCGGAAGAGACCGACAAGGTCAGGACTCCAGTACAAAGTGGATGCAACCGACCATCCACTCATCCGCCTATGTAATTTAATTGGAGATCTGAGAAAGACTTGGAGTGATATGTCCCAACAATGCACTCTCCATCTCATACTTGAAGCTTGACAAAATACTTATGCTTCTTTTGATGCTCAATAAAATCGGAACTACACCAAGTGTGGACGTGACATGACCGTCCATGCATCCAATCCTATATTAGACACTTAGGGTTATTTGAGAACACATGTTTAAAGTGGATGTAGTTCGACCATCCTCTCCTCTACACGAGGTCAAAGCTTGCCAAAACACTAATCTTACTCCTTAGGCTTGGCAGAAGCGGAATCCAAATGAACATGGATGCGATTCGATCGTCCATCAACTAAATCTCGTCCTTCATTGAGGGCGGATAAGTGGAAAGTGAACAAGATCCAACGGATCAGGTGCTAAGTGAAACCCGAGCTCGGGGGTAGACACACTTAAATCAAAAAGGATTGAAACATGACAATCCTCTAACAAACTCCAGTTCCCAAAGTGTAAGATGGAGTACAAATTCCAAATCCAAGCTCAAGGAGGATGGACCCGTCCGTCTACGACTTCGCTTGTCAAATCAAGGTGGATATGATCCGACCATCCACAACCTTGATCGACCTCTTGTTTCCAAAGTGCGAACGAGATCCAAATGCCTAAACAGATGTGACTGACCATCTGTCGGCCAACTCCCGATTCCTGGAGTGCGAACTGGAGTATAAACATTAAAACGGGTGTGACCGACCACCCGTAAAACAACTTAAGTCCCCGGAGTGCGGACATAATCCTAAAATGCTAAATGGGTGTGACTGACCACCCATCAACTAACTCTGGTCCCGAGGGCGCGGACTGGAGTATAAACACCAAATGGGTGTGACTGACCACCCATCAGCTAACTCTAGTCCCGAGAGCGTGGACTGGAGTATAAACACCAAATTGGTGTGACTGACCACCCATCAACCAACTCCAGTCCTCAAAGCATGGATTGGAATATAAATATCATGAGGGATGTGATTCGACTGTCCATCTATCAACTCTGATTCCACAGCAAGTTCCGTAGTATAAAAAGTGGATGTGGTTCGACCGTTCGCTTTCCAACTCTTCCCCTGACCTGGAGGCACACTTGTCACACAAAATCGGATGCGATCTGACCATCCAGCACTAAGCAGGCGCGACACGACCGTCCGAGCATCAACTCTTGTCCTCGGCACGGGACCCATAACATAAATTTATAGGGATGCACTCCAACCCTACAAGACAAAATTTCTTCCTTTATCCGACAGGGAGACGCAGATTCGCAAAATGGACCTAGCTGGATGTCCTTTTCTGAATGGATATGACTACCATCCAACCGCAAATGAACGTGACATGATTGTTCATCCGCTAACTCTCGCCTATGATCCGACGGGCTGTGCATGCAACATGGACGGATGTGACCCAACCAACCGCCAATCAATTCCTTCCTATAATTCAGTGGGAGAAACATCAAATCAAAGTTGTTGTAATGTGACCGACCACACTTCGACTTTTGTCCTTGACTAGGGACAGAGGAATTAATTGAGGAAAATGCGGTCTGACCAGTTTCTACAAAAACTCTTAGTCCCCAGAGTGTGGACAGGAGTATAAACATCAAATAGGTGTGATTAATGGCCCTTCAACTAACTCTGATCCCCAGAGTGCAACTACGAGCATAGACAAACAAATGAATGTGATTGAACCATTCATTCACCAACTCTGACCTAAGCTCGACAGAAGGAGTATAAACTCACTACAGATGCAATTAGACCGTCCACAAACTAACTCTGATATGCCCAGACTGGTGGCAGAAGTACAAATCACTGAAAGGAGATAAAGGTGACTCGCTACATCTCCAGCTTAGCGTCCTTTACAAATTAAGGCAACGACTACAAGACGGCCTTAATGCCAACCAATCAGAATGACATCCGAAGTTACGGGTGACCAATTATATCGTACCGCCGGATCGACAGGCAATATCGATTTGGACCTTTCATACCATACCTTTGATCGACACACAATGTGATACGAGCTTTTTACATTGTGCCACTGAATCGATGGTTAATAGCAATCCTCATCGACTACAAATCGATATGACCCGAACATCCATCAAGTAACTTTGACCACCAAAGCATGGATAGAAGAATAAACCATGAATGAGTGTGACTTGACCATTCATCATCCATCACCTTCCTTCGATCCGTCAGGAATAGCATGAGACCGGATGAGCATGACATGACTACATTTGAGCTGACTTTATCCGTAGATCTAACGAGAGAATGTAAATCAAAATGGACGTGGTTGATCGCCCAACTCCAAATAAATGCAACGCGGCCATTCATTCGTTGACTCTTACCATGATTTGACTAAAAGAGCAATTCAAAACAAGTGCAACCTAAATGTCTGCACACCAATTTTTGCCCTAGATTGGACAAGGGAAGCATCAATCCTGCATTGGATCTGACTGGACGATCCACTCTTCAGTTTTAGCCCAGAGTATGGCGACATAAGTAGTGAAGTGAACGTCATTGACCGTCCCATGGTTCAACAGGATAGAATACGAAATTGAAACGGACGTTATCTACCTTGCTACTTATCAAGATATTCCTAAGACTGGGGGCATAAGTGTGATCATCCAAGAGCTAGATATGACTACTCGTTCCTATGACTCACGCCTAATATTTGTAACAACTTGAGGTTACGGCCAAAGGATGCTTGGAGATAGAATTATCGGATCGATGCCCAGACTTATAGGCAACTAATCATCATTCGAACCCTTACAACGAGTAATGAATCGCGAGTACATTGAATGGAAAGCGCATCACTCGGAAACACAAGTAGATTCAAATTCATAGTTGGAGCCAGCTATGCAGCAGCATGCGATACAAGGTTAAACTCTACTAAGCCTTTGAATCAACGCGCCTGCAAGGCTGATCATTAACCATTACAAATAAGCACATGAAGTGCCCACAACCCATCACGAGTACTAAAGATTAGATCACAACTCAGCGCAATGATGATGAAAGAGTTAACTGCTTTGCTCCAGGTGAATTTTATGTGTTTGCTTGGACTCAATCTAATGTATATATGTGGACTCTCGCCAGCCATTAAGAACCCTGCATTAAATGTCAACTCGAGGCTTGTCTCAGTGAATAAAAACGATACGATGTGGATCCAGAAAGATCTACTGCACTTAAAGAGGAGGCAAATTTACTCAAAACCGAAATGGGTTTATCCATGATGCTCTCTACCAAAAATGAGTATCTAATCCTTTACTTATGAGAGAAACAAATGGAGAGTGGCGGACGTACGCCGACTACTCAGATTTGCACGAGGCATGATAAAGCACAGCCTTCCACTTCCAAGGATCAACCCACTAGTAGACTCTGCCATCGGACATGAATTACTCAATTCCATGGATGCAAACTCCAGATACAATCAGATATTGAAGCATGTCCAGACCAGGAATACAACAGTTTCGTTACTGACCTGGGCCTATAGTGCTATGTTGCAGTCCCCGGATTCAAACTTGAGGACACTGGTGCTACTTACCAAAGGACGGTTAACAGCTCATTCAAAAATCAGATCGGTCGATCGATGAAAGTAAATGTGGTTAATATGCTCGGGAGATCACGACTATAAAACGACCATATCGATTTCTTGGTAGAGATATTCAGTGCATTCCAAAAAATGCAGAATGAAACTCGATCCTTTGAAATGCTCTTTCATCATTGCATCAGAAATTTTTTTGGGTTTCATCATCAATTCTCGTGGAATTGAGGTAATTTCCAGAAAATTCCGACAATTAGAGACATCCATGTACCAAGGACAACCAAGCAGATATAGGGCCAAATTCGGAAGATTACCATCCAAAGCTGATTCAACTCTAGGGCCATCTACAAGTGTATTCTCTTCTTCAACCTGACCAAGAGAGGGAAGAGAACTTTTGAATGGACTAACAACTGCGTTGATGCAATTCCAGCTCTGATAGATCGCTTAGAGAGACCTTCCATTTTACCCAAGCCGTTGGATTGCGAAGATTTATACATCAATTGGGCTGTGTCAACGCATGCTATAAGCTTCGCAATGCTATGTGAAGAGAAACGAATCCAAAGACCAGTATATGATGAAAGCTAGCTATTGACAAGCTCACCCCCGTTAACGTCTATATCGATCAGCCGTTACGATAGGTCCTATAGCAACCTTAGATGTCTAGAAGGTTACTCAAATGGAATATCGAGCTAAGCCAATTTGATATCACTTATCTCCCTTGGAGAGCTATCCATGGTCAAACATTAGCAAACTTCGTACCTGAATTCACTGCATCAGACGATTATCCGAAGAGCAGTGGAGAACCGTCCAATCGATGGAGAACGTACACAGATGGAACTTCCAATAATCGGTTTTCTAACGTCGAAGTTGCGTTAATGACTCTCGAGGAATGATCGATCTACTACACCCTGAAACTCAACTTCCTTGCAACAAATAATGAAGCTAAGTATGAAGCCTTCGTCGCCACACTCAAACTTGTAAGAAAACTGGGAGTGTAAACTTTACATATCTTATGTGATTTCTGGTTAGTGGTATGCCAAGTCAGGGAAGATTATCTAGCTAAGAGGCAACGTCTTGATCTTTATCTCAGCTGGGTCCAAGAGCAACTAGCCGACTTCGGGTATTACACCATTACACACATCCTCAGAAAACAAAATGAAAGAGCCGAGTCACTGGCCAAGCTATCCAATTCTAGGGATGCGCGACAAATAGACTCTCTTCAAGTCGAAATACTTATTATTCCAAGCATTGACATATGAAGATCAATTAGATCTTAGAGACGGAGCCAAAAAAGGAGTCATTGATGACTCCTATCAAAGATTATCTACATCAAGGAATCCTTCTTGAACAGAGGAATGAGAAATGGCATATCCTCCACGAAGCTATCCCATGAGTTAACACTTGTAAATTTTGTATCCATCGATACAAAGCACACCTTATGTGAGTCCATCTCGTATCGATAACCATCGATACAAAGTCTACCTTAATGCATGCCAGATCGATCCAAGAGAGGATCGATACGAAGGAATTGTTGAATATGCTAGTATATGATTTTTGTTTAATGATAATAAATATATATATATATATATATATATATATATATTCATTTAAATGTATTTGTTATTGTAATATTTTATTTTGCACATAACTAAATAAATATTTGTTGAATAAAATAAATAGCACAGAATTTAAATTCAAACAAATATTTTATTCAAGCAGATATTTTATTACAATTTTGAATAGTATAAATTTGAGCTCGCACTATATATAAACAATTTCAATTACAACACAATTTCAAATTACAACACAATAATTTCACTGTACAATGTTCACCTCACTACATATAACTCATTCACTCGTATTTATCTTCAACTCTATTCCAGATTGAATCTTGCATCTGAATTATCTTCAAAATAAACACTGACGCGGTAAAATTGAAAAAGAAATATTTTTTCAATGTATAATAAAATGTGTGTTTTTGATAATGTTATTTGCCTCAGTTATTTGGGTTGTTCGTCATCATCTATTTTGAATTCATTTTACACAAACAACTTGTGACATGCACAGTGTATCACTATACATGCCACAAGGTCGTGCACACCGATATACACTTGATAAAGTTGCAAGGACAGGTGGGCACAAGGTCAAACCCGAGCCGAGGCCGGATTCAACTCATGTGCAATATGAAAACAAGCTACAAAGTTTCAAATACACTAGAGCCTGCATATACACATGTGGACACGTACACACGAGCATTGCCTCAACATCTCCAATTTCAGCTAAAAGGCATCATGTACACCAAAACAACTCGGCAGTGAGTAAACAAATAAGTTGCATGAAAAGATAATGACCAACATACATGCATGAATACACATATATCAGTTCAACCAGACCAGACCAAAATAAACCAGTAATGCAACATGAAGATGAACATACATGAAAGGTTAAGGACATGATCAGAGCATAGCACATATGGTCAGAGAACACAATGAACTGTTTGAAACAGAAAGTAAACATATCAAGTATTCAGGTATGAACTTGACTATAAGTGCAACCTCAAACAAAAGGACCACCAAACCAGAGTATATGGATATGCAAGCATTCTACAAGTTCAGGCATCAAGTTCACCAAACAAAATGAACCAGCGATGCAATATTAATACCAGAGACTACAAGACCACAACAAATGCATTCAGACTTAAATGAGACAAACTGGAAATGCTCATGAAAGAGGATAAAGCAACTGGACATGTATGCAACCATACATGAACAAAAATAAATCAGAACTCCATGAACCAAACTACAATTACTTATGCAACAGAGCTCGAGTCTCACCAAAATAACATTTTTAGATAAATGCAACTGGAACAAGACACAATACAATATCAAATGGCACAAGTACATGGAAATACCAATAAGTCAAAGGATGCAAGTTACAATACAAACCAACATACAAGTGAATGCAACTCAGAGGGAAACAACATGCATACATACATGTATGCACACATGTATACATATATGTAGTAACAAACAAGACTGCAATACCAAAGTGCAGGCAAGCATACATATATACATGTGCAAACACACATGTATGCATATATATATATATATGTATGTATGTATGTATGTATGTGTATATATATGCAGTGACAACAAGGGATGCAACATAGACTAGTTCAAATACAAGTTCAGCCTTAGTCAACCATAACATGAAAGCATGATAATACATATGATAACACAATGAAGTATGAAGGCATGAATCCACACAAGCACTCAGGTAGACAGAATCAAGATAAATCAGACCAAAGCAGTGGGTCAACAACAGATCAGTGACAAACACATAAAACAGTAACAAAGTCATGGTTGGAAATAGAAGGTAACAGCAGTTCACAAAAATTCAAAATGCAAAAAATAACAATGCAGTGTTTAAAAAAAAATCAACACAACCGTGGGTCATGAACCAGTCAAGGAAAAGTCGCAGTTGATAACAAAATGAACAAGTCAGACTTCTGGAAATCAGCAAATCAAAGTTTTCACAAATTCAAATGTCATAGTCATAGGAGAGCAAAGAACGGAACTAACAATTCAAACAAATTAAAATATCAGAGATGAAAAAATCAAAGATCATCAAAATCGTTCAAACTAGGATCGAAGGGCTAAGCACAGTAAATCAATGCAAGTTATAAAATTATGAAGAGTTCAAACATAAATTATACGAACGTACATTTAGGGATTTCATCGCTATATAAATCGGTTACATCATCGGCAATTAGGCATTCGAGTTAAAAGCAAAAAATCACAGAGCCAAGATTCAAATTAAATCCTAAATCAATAACTCGAATCGAGTTCGAGCCAAAGCAAAACAACAGAGGAAGTAAACGGGAAAAATTCACATACCAAATTATATACAGTCGAACTCAAGAATTTGAAGTAACCGAAGGAAGTCAAAGCCAAAGATCATTTGACGAAGCCAATCAACGCAATAGTCGTTGCAATCAATCAGTATCCCAAGCGGAACTTCAATTCATTGCAAAGCCATAGTATTCGTGAGCAATGGAAAAAGGAGGTGGACAATAATTTTACAAAATAAAGGATACGGGCCGAAGAAAATAAAGGGAGACATCATTTTACAAATTATATTTGTTTAAGTGGGCCGGTGCTTTTATTTGGGCTTTAAATTATTCAATTAGGGTTTTGTTTTGTTTTAGTTATTATTTCATTTGTAATTTCCTTTAAATTAGCAAACATTTTTTATATAAAACCCCTTCCAGAAAATAGTTTTTTTTACTTTGTTTCAGATTAGTCATTTTAGAAAATTTGATTTTATAATTATTTTTGGATTTGATCTTAAATGTCTACGTTAACTAATCTGACTCCCTACTGATTATCGAAAAGATAAGTGATTGAAAAAGTGATGAGTGTTGATATTAATCATATATTATGACTTGAGACAGTATGTTTTGTAAATTTCTTTAAAAATTTAAACAAGATTTATAATAACTTTTGTTGGTAAAAATTCCATGACCATCTCTATTCTATCATATTTCTAACAACCATCACTCGTCAAAATCCAATATATTATGTCAAAATGTGGTATTTTAAACAGAAAATTATTCGTTTTTATTTTTTTATTTTTTTTGTAGTAAAAACATCCAAAGTATTCACTCTCATTTAAAATTCCTCACGGTTATGCATGGGTGAATTACTTGGAATATTTTTTATGTGCTTTCATGCTCATTTAAAAGTCTCACGGTTATGCATGTACGGAACACATATCAAAATTGATTATTAAATAGACAAGTTGATTCTAACCCCATTTAAAAGTCCTCACGGTTATGCGTGGTTAGAAGATGCTTGAAATTCATTTTTTTTTAAATTTGGAATACTATTAATAACATTTAAAAGTCCTAACGGTTATGCATGGTTAGTAGATATTCAAATTCCCGATATAAATATACCACAAATAGACACAACTATATGGTTTTATATGCCGACATCACCCCTATCACTCTAAAGTGGAATATGTGCCTAACAGAGTATTTATGATTTTTGTTTGATTTTTTATTGAAATTTAATATATATACTCGATTGGGTATTAATGTTGTATTAATGTCTATCACTTTATCTCTGTTTTTCTAACACTATTACTCTTTTGCTGATAACAAAAGGGGGATAGAGAAGTTAATATTTTGGAAAATAAGTCAAGTCATATTTTTTAATTTGCATATTCCCATCTAGGTTCATTTGCATATTTTTTATTTTTTATTTATGCATATATGAAGGGGGAGCTTTGATGTAAGGGGAACATTCAAATAGGGGGGAGCAAATGGAATTCATCAAGACCAAATACATTTAATAAATTCAAAATCTTAATATATTTTTGTTATCATCAAAAGGGGGAGATTGTTGAATATGCTAGTATATGATTTTTGTTTGATGATAATAAACATATATATATTCATTTAAATGTATTTGTTATTGTACTATTTTATTTTGCATATAATTAAATAAATATTTGTTGAATAAAATAAATAACACAGAATTTAAATTCAAACAAATATTTTATTCAAACGGATATTTTATTATAATTTTTTTTTGAGAGAAACGGGTGTGTAGCGCATAGCTACACAGCCGATTAGATAATATATATTATAGATAATAGGAGGCGACCAACAAGCCTGGTCGATGGCCAAAAGTAGTATTCGTAGATCAAGCAAATCCCAAAATGAGCAGACACAAACAGCTGTATATACAACGATAGTAGTAAAATCAAAATAGTATTCTACACAGCTAAAGTGAGAGCACTGTCAGATATCATCTGAATTGATGATCCTTTGTATGCAGCAAAATGGATCCGCTAGTTAGAGTAGATTATGGGCTGTCAATTTGTAGAAGCATTGTTGTTGTTGTGAGGAAGACACTAAGTGAAGGGTCGCATATGCACTGAGCCTGTCCATATAGAAAATAAATAGGAGATTTTGTTACAAATTCTATCAATACTGCTTTTGGGTTTATTGAAAACATAGGCATTCCTTTCTTTCCAGATACACCAACTATAAATAGCAAGAAAGGCATTGAGGTTTTTATCTGGCTTGTTATATTGCCAGTAGTCAAAGAACGAGTGTATGACCAGGATGTATCCAATGAGGCTGGCACTGGCCAAGGTTAAAATGCGATAGGAGAAGTCATAGTCGAAAAAAAGATAAGCAATGGATTCTTCGTGCAAAGAGCATAAGACACAAAGAGGGTCAAGCTGGGAGTTCCAGCGTCTGAGTCTGTCTTTAGTGTTAATACGAGCATGGATGATGCACCATTGGAAAAAAGGATGCGAGAGGGGAGTTTGCATTTCCAAAGTCTTGTGATGGAGAACAATCTACCAAGATGGTTGAGGAATAAATAGCATGAGGCAACCGAAAAGCCTTTCTCTGGAGCTAGCGCCCAGAAATAGTGGTCTGGTGTGTTAGTGAGTTGGGTGGAAAGGAGCAATTTAGAGGCTAAGATAAGGTAAAACAACGTGTTAAGGTCAAAGAGTGTCGGGGGTATATGCTGCTTGGGCCAAGGGAGGTCAGGTCAGCAACAGTTTTGTAGTGGTGGGAGATATGGGGAAGTAAATTTGCAAGAGAGCGGGTGAGAGGGGATTGATCTTGCCAGATATCAAGCTAGAAAAGGCAATTGCAACCATTGCATATGGTGACAAGGAATAGGGATTTAACAGGGGGAATGGATTTCAAAACACCAGCCCAGAAGGGAGAGGGTGAAAGGCGAGGAGATGAGTGGAGGACAAGATGAGGGTTGGATTGGTAGTGAAGCTGAAGGATCCAATCTTTCCAGATGAAGTGGCCCGGAGTGATGATACGCCAGAGCCATTTGGATAGGAGAGCAATGTTGAAAGAGCAGAGGTTAACTAATCCTAAACCATCATGTTCCTTTTGTAGGCAGACTGATTTCCAGTTGTTTAAACATTTCCCTTTATTGCCAATCCAGAGAAAAGAACGCCTACTTGTATCAATTTTTTTATAACCCATTTCCGCAGTACATGAAACGACATCCAGAACGAGGGGATGGCTTATAAGACCGATTTGAAAAGGACAAGGTGGCCTGCAGCAGATAGGGAATTAGCTTTCCACGATGATAACCGAGATTCGATCTTGGAGATTAGTTGGAGCCAGTCTTGTCGAGCAAGTTTGGTGGGGTGAAGGGGGACATCAAGGTAGGAGATAGGGAATTGGTCAAGTTTGTAGTTAAGCAGAGAGGCAGAAAAGGGGTCGAGGTGTTGGGCATCGCCAAGCATAAGGATGGAAATTTTGTGAAAGTTGATGGATAGGCTAGAGATGAGTTCGAAGATGTATAAAAGAACATTGAGACAGTGGAGGTGATCTGGTTTTGGGGAGATCAACAGAATGGTGTCGTCAGAAAACTGGAGGTTGGAGATTGACAGATCTGAGTTGGGGAGTTCGATGCTAGCAAGGAGGTTATTGGAGATTGCGAGTTTGACCATACGGTTGAAGACATCAGAGATGAGAACAAAATGAAGTGGCGATAGAGGGTCGCCTTGTCTAAGGCCTCTGGCTGATTTTATATGGCCTCCTAAAGAGTCATTGATAGAGATAGATGAAAAGCTAGTATCTAAGATACATTTGATCCAGTTACACCAAGTATCTGAGAAACCTATGTGCTTCATAAGATCGAGCAGAAAGTGCCAGTTAACAGAGTCGAAAGCTTTAGAGAAGTCTAGTTTGAGGAGGGCACCTGGGGTGGAAGAGTGATGATAGAAAGAGATCACTTCCTGGGTGGCTGCAACACAGTCTAAGATGTTTCGGCCCTAGATGAACGCCGATTGTTCCATCCCAATCAGAGAATCAATAGTCTTTTGGAGTCGATTAGCAAGGAGTTTAGTAATGATTTTGAAGGTTGTGTTTAGGAGACTGATTGGGCGAAAGGAAGGAAGGGTGGCGGAACCGAGTGATTTGGGGGTGAGGATGATGTTGGCATAGTTTAATTTTGCAATCACTGAGGGATTAGATTGAAATTATGCACACATATCAATAATGTCAGATTTGATAGTTACCCAAAAATGTTTAAAGAAAAGGGGGCCAAAGCCATCCGGGCCAGGGGTTTTATCATCGGCCATGGCGTTTAACGTCGACCAAATTTCTTCTTCAGTGAAGGGGTGATCAACGGGGATCAAGGAAGGGTTGGGGTAAACGAGATTGCAGTCAATGGGGGGGGGGGTTGGGGAGCAGTTCGACTAAGGAGGTTATGGTAATAATCGGTGATAAGACGAAGGATGTCAGTTTGGTCAGTAAAGATGGTACCATTATGTAGGATTTCCGAAATGAAATTGGATCTACGGCGACCATTGGCAATGCGATGAAAGTAAGCAGTGTTCTTGTCCCCCTCATCAATCCATTTGGCTTTGGAACATTGCTTCAATTACAATACAATTTCAAAAAATATCATGTGCTTTGGAATTGTAGTGATGTTATGCTCTGATCTTGTCCCCCTCGTCAAGTGGAGAGAGAGACCGATATAATAAAATTCGTTTCCGAAATAATAATGGCTTCCATCCCTCAATTTTCTCCTCCTAACCATCTCTCCAACCTTCCCAGCCACCCAGCTCCTCCGCCTAGCCATCCTCAGACACCCAGCTCCTCCGACCAACCTTCCCAGCCATCTAGCCCCTCCGCTTCGACAAACCCATCACTTTTCTCTAGGTCTCCGAACCCACCACAATTGGTCCCCACCCGAATAACCAATGGTCATCCTCCTACCCTAGCCGCAAGTGCCCGATCAGAGCAATCTCAACCAAAGACATGATCAGAGCATAACACATATGGTCAGAAAACACAATAACCTGTTTGAAACAAAAAGTAAACATATCAAGTATTTAGGTATGAACTTGACTACAAGTGCAACCTCAACCAAAAGGACCACCAGACCAGAGTATATGGATATGCAAGCATTCTACAAGTTCAGGCATCAAGTTCACCAAACAAAATGAACCAACGATGCAATAATGATACCAGAGACTACAAGACCACAACAAATGCATTCAGACTTAAATGAGACAAACTGGAAATGCTCATGAAAGAGGATAAAGCAACTGGACATGTATGCAACCATACATGAACAACAATAAATCAAAACTCCATGAACCAGACTACAATTACTTATGCAACAGAGCTCGAGTCTCACCAAAATAACATGTCTAGATAAATGCAACTGGAACAAGACACAATACAATATCAAATGGCACAAGTACATGGAAATACCAATAAGTCAGAGAATGCAAGTTACAATACAAACCAACATACAAGTGAATGCAACTCAGAGGGAAACAACATGCATACATACATGTATGCACACATGTATACATATATGTAGTAACAAACAAGACTGCAATACCAAAGTGCCGGCAAGTATACATATATACATGCGCAAACACACATGTATGAATATATATATATATATACACACACACACACATATATATGCAGTGACAACAAGGGATGCAACATAGACCAGTTCAAATACAAGTTCAGCCTTAGTCAACCTTAACATGAAAGCATGACAATACATATGATAACACCATGAAGTATGAAGGCGTGAATCCACACAAGCACTCAGGTAGACAGAATCACGATGAATCAGACCAAAGCAGTGGGTCAACAACAGATCAATGACAAACACATAAAACAGTAACAAAGTCATGGTTTGAATGAGAAGGTAACAGCAGTTAACAAAAATTCAAAATGCCAACAATAACAAAGCAGTGTTTAAAAGAAAATCAACACAGCCGTGGGTCATGAACCAGTTAAGGAAAAGTCGCAGTTGATAACAAAATGAACAAATCAGACTTCTGGAAATCAGCAAATCAAAGTTTTCACAAATTCAAATGCCAAAGTCGTAGGAGAGCAAAGAATGGAACTAACCATTCAAAAAAATTAAAGTATCAGAGATGAAAAAAATCAAAGATCAGCAAAACTGTTCAAACCAGGATCGAAGGGCCGATCACAGTAAATCAACGCAAGTTATAAAATCATGAAGAATTCAAACATAAATTATACGAACGTACATTTAGGGGTTTCATCCCTATATAACCCGATTACATCATCGGCAATTAGGCATTCGAGTTAAAAGCAAAAAATCATAGAGCCAAGATTCAAATTAAATCCAAAATCAATAACTCGAATCGAGTTCGAGCCAAAGCAAAACAACAGAGGAAGTAAACAGGAAAAATTCACATACCAAATTATATACAGTCGAACTCAAGAATTTGAAGTAGCCGAAGGAAGTCAAAGCCAGAGATCGATTGACAAAGCCAATCAACGCAATAGCCGCTGCAATCAATCAGTATCACAAGCGGAGCTTCAATTCATTGCAAACCCCTAGTATTCGCGAGCAATGGAAAAAGGAGGCGGACATTAATTTAACAAAATAAAGGATACAGGCCGAAGAAAATAAAGGGAGCCGGTGCTTTTATTTGGGCTTCAAATTATTCAATTAGGGTTTTGTTTTGTTTTAGTTATTATTTCATTTGTAATTTCCTTTAAAATTGAGTAACCTTCTAGTCGTGTGACTAGGTACAAACTACGGGGCATAGTTTGAGAATTCACAACTCAGCGGCTGAGTTGTGGCAGGGTTTCGAGCGTAGAGTTAGGTCAGTCGATAGGTGTCGCAAGTTTACGTATGTAAGCGTCTGACTACTTAATTTCTAGTAGAAACCTTGGGGGCAGCACATAGGCAGGGTTTTGCCGAAGCTGTGTAAATCTGTGTTGTTCTATTTCTGCTTTTAGTATTCTGCTATTATCTGTGCTGCAATTATTTTATATATTTACGCATTAATTTTTATTATTATTAGTATCACCCTATTCACCCCCCCTCTAGGGTGAAATCGATCCTACAGGAATGAATCAAAGCAACCATTATCGTTGTTGCAACTCGAATTTCACATCGATCTAGGAGAGGATTGATACAAAACTCGAGTCAATCAAGAATAAGAGAACTTGACAATGACCCGTGAACGTGCAAATGTGAACGGGAGTCAGGTTAACATATGTGCATGTATGATGAACTAACATTCAATTTTCAAAGTTAACAAGTATTGAATGCTTGCCTGGTGACTATCAGAACAATGAACAACAAATCGCTAGCACTCAACACTCAGTTACAGCAAAACACTGCATGACCATTAACAGTCAACAGTTCAACATCTACATCACTGAAGATCAATTAAAGGTTACATCTTTTGACGAAAAGACAACAACTACTCAGCGAATCGGATGGTACTTTTTTAGAATGAAGATTGCAGCTTTTCAAAGCACGTCATGTTCACACAAGACGTACTTTAGGGGGCAAATGTTATCCGGCCTTTTGGCAAGGCCGTGACGCTGAGGACTTGACTAAAAACCAAGGATGATATGTCCCAAAGATTGGTTATACACAGGTGCACTATGGATACAGGCAAATTTGGTCCGAGTCCGGATCGAGCTACAATTAACATGACACGACAAGCAAAGCTACGAAAGCCAACGTTCCAAATTTCGGGTCAATTGGAGTTCGTATGCTCAAGTTATGGATCGATCAAGGTTCGCATAGAAGACGTCATTTCGTATCCATCACTTGCGTATCCATCCCCTTCGTATCCATCATCTATCAGCAAGTACCCATTTCGTTTCGATCTCCCTCCATCCATTTCATGTCGATCAATCAAGCATCGATACGAAACCTGCAGCCATCAATCGATACGAAGGAACCAATAGCCAGCATCGATACGAAGCGGCCTCCAACCATCGATACAAAGTAGCATGCGAGCATCGATATGAACAGAGCCACACTTGATCGATATGCACAAGACCGATACAAACAACGATCGATATGAAGGTATCGGTACACACAGTCCAGCAAACTTAAAAATCCAACCTTGGATCGATCATAACTCAAAATCTACAAGTCCAAATGTCACCAAATTTTCACAGGAGCTTGCGTACCACTCTACTTTGTCTCTGATCGATCTCAGCCCAAATGGAGATGTTTTTGATTGATACGAATGGTACATGTACCGATTATGGATCGATCTCGAATAACCAAGGATTGATCTGGTGGTCCAACCCGCATGAGAGAATGGGTCTTCCGAGATCCGAGCCAGATATTTTCAGCCTACGCCTATAAATAGCAGCCATATGCCTCAAGAAAATGGACTTTGGACTCTCTTATGCCTATATTCTGCAGGAAACTCCATTGTACCTTGAGTGCTTGAGAGTGTACTATTGTATTCAGTTGTAACCAGTTAGAAAAGTCAATAAAACAGCAAACTTTCCATAGTGGACGTAGGCTACAACGCCAAACCACTCTAAATTCTTATGCTCTTGCATTTACGTTTGTTTTGACGTGTTTGTTAGAGTAACCTCCTTTTTCATTTATATTCTTAATTTTAATCTCTTCAAGTACATCCAAAGAGTGTTGTGCCCAATTTTGGTACAAACACTTTAGATCTGAAAAAGAAGTCCCTCGATGAACCCGATGAAGAGCCCGATGAACTCAGTGCTGCTTGGCTTAGTTTACTTAGTGATCCAGCGATCACCAGAAAGGGAAAAGATGGTGGTGAACCCTCGGGATCTAGTTCCCAAAACCCTCCTCAAACAACTTGTGCTTCAATTTCTCATTCCTCGGAAAAGGATGCGGGTTATGATACAGATCTTCTAGGAATGCACAAATCTTTTGGGCTATCTCCCATTTTGGAAGGCGGCACTCCAGCTACGACTGAAGGCCACTCTAGTGAAGGTATATCTCTTACTTCTTCGACGTTCGAGAAGCTTTACATCTCGTGCCTGATAGTCATGGGATTACATATTGGTCTTTATGAAACTACAGGTCCGTCTACATCTATCCATGCTACCGATGACGAAGTTACCTTGTGATAGCAAGCGCAAACCATGGGGTCCATTACAGCCGTCACTATATAGGTGTCTCCTACCAATTTACCTGCTAAGACTCCCAGCCCGGATGCTGAAGTCATAGGGGCTTTGAATGAAGTAAAGACTGATGACCAACAGGGCTAGGATGAAACAGAGGACGTTGTAGTGACCCATGCCTCCGAATACACTAATAAACGTGGCATGTAGGGGTGCATTGAAAAGGAGGAGCGGGATTTGCATGCCAAAAAGGAGAGTGCTGAAATGGATATTACTCCGCTCCAAGTTATACTGCCATGAGGTGTCACTCTTGAGGAGGTCGATCCTTCTGTATCCCAAAGTGAGACTGCTTTTGTCTTTGAAAGCATTTCTCCCAAGGGTGGTAAGGGAAAAAGAGGGTCGAAGTGGAGTGGACGAGGTGGTAGCTCGGGAGAATCCACCCCGAAGAACACCGCGAAGAAGCCCAAAAAGGGGAGAAATAGCCGTTGAACCGGCTTGGGCAGTGCGTAGCTTGGAAGCTAGTTTCTTTTTGTTGGCCGCAATTGTGTGGGTACAGCCCCCGTTGTTGACTTTTAGTTTCTGAAATAAACTTATACTTAGTTTCCAAGTTTTAGTATGTGAATAAAAATTCTTTCGTTTCTGTTTACTTATTGTATGAAACTTGTTTAAGTGTTCGAGCTATTACGTTTTCCATTCAATATACTTGTAATTCATCGCTCGTCATTCAAGTCACAATGTCTTTCCGTCACCTATTGCATCGGGCATCGATCAGATAAATCCATCTCAAGGCGTCCTTTCGATCTTGGCCTTAAGTCGTATCAAACACTTGGTGCAAGCCACAACGTTACGCCGTCGTGTTCGTTGGTTAAGTGATTATACTCCTGCCCCATCTTGGCTTGGCGGAATTAGTTCGTGGACGGTCAGGTCCCATCCATGATAAGTTTATATTCCTCCTGTCGAGTTCCGACCAGAGTTAAAGAATGAATGGTTGGATCACACTCATTCGTTTTGTTTATACTCTTGACCATACTTTGGGGACTGAAATTGTTTTGGGAAATGGTCGAATCACATTTCCTATGATTAATTCCCCTGCCCGCAAGTCTGGGGAAAAAGTTGAAAAGTGGTCAGTCGTATCATGACCACTTTTGCTTTACATTCTTCTCGTCGAATCGAGAGACAGAGTTAGTTCATTGATGGTTGAGTTACATCCGTACTCACTATGCCATAGATGACCTTCTGCAACACAAAAAAAATGTTGGCTCAGGCCCGAAAAATGTTGCCATAGGTCTATGGCAACACTTTTAGGGTGATGCAATTTTTGTCGTTGCCTTAGACCTCAAAGGCAACATTTTGACTATCTAAGGCAACATAAGTAATATTGTTGCAATAGAACCCTATTTGGGTCTATGGCAACACCCATAGGTATCTGTAGCAACATTCCAAAATGTTGCTATAGATATTAACTTTCTAAATTTGTGGGGCCCACAATGTAGAGCATATTTGATTTTTTAATAAAAATAAATATTTATTTAATAAAATGCTATTGCATAGAATTTGACATTTAAACAGTAATTTATTTAAATAAATATTTTATTTCAACATTTGAAATAGTACAAATTCCTGACTCCACTATTTTACAATTCAATGATACATAACACTGATATTCATATATACAGATATTCCTCACTACATCACTCAGTTCACTCATTACATATGCAGTTTCAAATTATACAGACACCGACACTGACAAATATATGATGAGCCGAAGGCGAGCCGAGTGCCGAGCCGAAGGCGAGCCGAGAAGCGGGTCCGGGCGCAGCGCCGGCGGGGGTCCGGGGCACCGCAGTCAAATTTCCTATCCTCCATCTCCTCGCCTAAATCTGCTTGAATCCCCTACGGCCAAACACCAAAACTCTACTGCAAACTCTTTTCAATTTCCAATCACAACATTAGCTTCTCTCCTTAACCAATACACAGCAGCACTCCACCATTGTCAATATAAACAATCTCCAAAGCCTCACAGTTGCATGCTCCTCCATCCCCCTGTTTCACCAACATCACTTCTTCAAACAAGCAAAACAACAACTCACTATCAAAAAACTGCAATTGCAACCACCCTTCACCATATTACAACTTTCCCAAACTTCCTAAATTTCACCAACCTTCAGTACTCTATAAACACCAGAACACTCACCATCATTCAATCCACACTTCGTCAACATCCCACCAATATCCTAAAACCTACCACCTCTGCACTCAAACATCCCACCAGAACCAACCAACCTTAATGCTTGGATAAGATCACTCTGCACTCAGTCCGAGTTATGAACTTGCGATGGAGGCACAGGGCATCCAGAAGCAGTAGATACCCAGCCAGATTCTGAAACATTAACAAGTTACAAAGGAGTATTTTTCACAAACATATGGGGGGCATACTATCTTATTGAAATTACCAGTACCAAGTGAAGCAACCGCAATCATAGGGGAAAGTACGACGAGATCAGACTGGGATGTACCTGATATAGGAGCCATGGACGGATTAATTGTTGCGAGAATGACAGCTAAATCTCGAGGGCAGCAGTTCGGGTTTTGGGATAAATTAAGGCGCTAGAAGGGTTTTCAGGTGAAGTAGTCTAAAGGAGAAAGGTAGAGGGGTTGGTGGCGAGCAAGTCTTCTGTTGGAGGTGAGAGCTAATGGCGACGACAGCGGTGGCAAAAGGGGTTTGAACGGAAAACTTTGTTTGGCTTCGGGTTTTGGTGTCGTGACGGGGCTCTGGTTGGAGCTAGATGGTCGCGATGGGTCAGGGGGTAGCTGGGGGTGAGGGTGACAATTTGGTGGCGGAGGCGAATGAGGAAGCAGAAGAAGAGGAGGGTGACAATTTGGTGGCGGAGGCGAATGGGAGGAGGCGAATGGGAGGAGGCGAATTGGAATGAAAACCAAAAGGGGATCTACTCTGAACTAGGCGGGAAAACGAAATTTTGGGGAAAATTGCAGTGGTGATCCATTTTAACAACCAGATTAAATGTAGATCGTTGGATCGTATTCACGCGGATTGCTAATTTTATTAATTTTTTAATTTGAATACATCTATTGCAATACTATATAAAAATGTTGCATCGTGTTACACTTGTTTAGCTAGAGCAACACATTTTTATGGCTAAGGTAACACCAAAAATACAACGTTGCAGTAGGACCAAAATTTTATAGCTATCGCAATATTTTAGCTGGCAACACCTTGCAAAAATGTTGCAGAAGGTCATTTATGGCGTAGTGACTCTTTTTTATACTAAACCCGTCGAATTGCAGGCGAGAGTTAATGGATGAACGGTCGAGTCATGTTTATTTTGTTTAATTCGATTATGGACCCGAGTACTTAGTTGGCACCAAACTTCGGGTACTTGTCAGTTTATATTAGGCATATGTGGATGTAAGTTGTGAAAGTACACGTATAGTACTAAGGATCGTCTAATATGGTATGTTAATGCGGAAACTAGTAATAACAGTAAAGTACAAATTAAAGTAAGCACACCAGGAATTTTTATACTGGTTCGAACTTCCCGTTCTACGTCCAGTCCCAGAATACCCTCTGGATTTAAACTAAACCCCTCACTTAACCCGGAGGAATAGGTATACGACACCTGAGCAGCCGAACAGGAATTTTTCCGCCTCAACAGCCGAAGAGGACTTCAACTTAATACAAATAGTTTGTTGACGAATGTGTTCTGAATAACACTAATTGTCTTTTGATAGTACAGCTTTCCTATAATCAAATCCTCAAGAGTATGTATGTGTGTGAAGATTTAGAAGGAAGATAATCACGTAGAATCGAAGTATATGAATAAATTGAAGGATTCTAGTAATATTAAATAAGAATAAATGCTTTTATTTGCAGAAATGAATAGAGATTAGATTTCAGAAATATAAACAAGAATCGGTGGTTGTAGAAGTGAATTGAATATGTTTATATAGTTGTAGAAGAGTTGTAATCTTTCATGAAGAGTTTTTGTTAACAGTTGTGTCCATACCTCTTGAAATAGAGGACATTCCTCTTCATGAAATGATCGCGTCTCTTCAGAAAACTAGCCGTTTTTCTCTGGTCGGTCGACCGGAAAACCTGGCAGGTCAGCTGAGTTGAAAAACGTATACAAAACAGAAAGTCACCGTGCATATGATACAGGGTCGGTCGACCGAGGATCCTGGTCGGTCGGCCGACCTGATGTTATATGCACAGTGAACACCATTTTGATATAAAAAGTTTTGTGTGCTTGTGTAACTATTTGAGGAATGATTTTAACATTATTCTAAGACTCAATAAAATAAAATATCCATACTAATATCTGGATTGTAAGATTATCTCCTTTGTAGTGCACGATATGCACTTATTCTCTTTTTGTCGCTTCCATATAATATTCTCGTCGTATGATCTCTGAAGCTTGTGTCATGAATCAAAACTCATGAATCAACATTCTCCCCCTTTTTGATTGATGACAATACTTATGTGACAAAGTAATATTGACATATATATTATAGTTCTCCCCCTGAATATATGGCGACTTTTCTGCAAAAATTCATTAATTTGCATATATTTCTCCCCCTTTGTCATCGGCAAAAAGGAATACTTATAACAGATTAAAGTAATGCAAAAACATTTAAATTTACATGGTACATTCTTTGAGCTTAATTAGAAATAATTTAAAGATGTTTGCTTAGAACATAACATAACAATTAATTAAGAAACAAATAAAGTACAAGAGATTCTTGAAAGTAAAATAAATTTAAAATTACTACAATTACTCCTCATCGTCGTCGGTATCCCACTGTTCTGGATGAAGATTTTCATCGAGAGGAGCCGGTTCCTTACCCCGTCTTTGAGTGGTAGGTGCGGGAGTTGCCGATGTGTTGGAACTTGTGTTCTCGGATGTAGACCAAGAGAAATTTGGTGCTGGTCTTTTTCTGGGAGCAACAAATGAAGCACCGGCTTCAGAAGAGCATGATAAGGCATCCCATAAATTTATGAAGAAGCCTTTGATCTTCTTGAAATGCCCATCAATTTTTCTAAGGCGAGAATCCAAAGCTAGTTGATTTTGGGCCAAAATATCAATGGCAGCCGCTGTTCTAGTACCGGGAGGTGGTCTTTGGATAGAGGTCTGACGAGTTATACGTTCTGTAGAATGAGTGGATGGTTGAGGTGTAGAATAGCTGTGACGTAGTTGTTCTCGTGGAATGGTACGCCATTGCTGAAAGGTGGTGATTTGGGATGGTGCATCGGGTAACTTCATTAATTTTATTGTTCGTGAGTCAAAGGTACGAACTTTGGATGTTTCGGATTCCGGTGCATGAGTGACAAAGTTGTTAATCAACCGCATTATGTATTCTCCATAGTAAATATGGAGCATTTTTCCTTGGTTGAATGTAAGGAATTCATCCATAAGAAGTTGTGTCCAATTTACCCGAATGTTTCCACACATAGCATATAACGCCTTGAAGTTTTCGGGATATACTAAGTGATACGACCCTCCTCTTGGAACAATAGACTTCATCATGAATCGATGAAAAAGTCGTGCTTTAGGTCGAAGAGATGAAGTTTGCCTTAAGTCGGTAGCATCATCTTCGAAGAATAAGTGACTTAGGCGGTCACGAGTTGATGGATTACAATCTACATCATGTAATGAGATTCCACCCGGTCGAGCATTTAAAATATGATTCATTCGATCAATGGAGAGAAACATCGAAGTGCCACAAACCGATGTCCAAACACAATTTTCAGTGTTTCTTGGTGGATTGACAAGATTGAGATTTGCTAAGAATAACTTGACCATTATATGATTAATCTTCAAGTTGTTTTTCCTATGGTCAAGAAAAGCATCAAGACCACTTTCAAGAGCGGCATTTTCAACACCGTAGGCGGTAAAATCAGGATAACTTACAAAAGACTCCTCAAAGATTTTTGCATCTTGAAGCCTTATCCATCTTTCTAAAGCTTTTTCACTTACTAACCAAGAAGCAATTTGAGAATCTACAGGAGTTGAGGAAGATTGGCCAGCGGTAGTCTTAGATTTCTTTTTGGGAGCCATTTTTCTTGAAGAATTTGAAGAAATTTAGGAAGGTTGTAATGGGGGCTAGGGTTCAAATCTGTTGTGGGAGAGTAAAGTGAAGAGGTGAGATAAAAAGGTGAAGGGTTGGGTTAAAATATGAAGGCAATTTCAGCAGAATAACACGTTCGGTCGACTGAAGGACCTGGGTCGGTCGACCGAGTTGAGGTTCAGAACAGTGCTGAAACTTTCGGGAAAAGCTTCGGTCGACTGGTGCAGGGAATTCGGTTGACCGAGTTAAAAAATATTCTAATGTCATTCGGGAAATACGTTCGGCTGACCGAGTCAGGTATTTCGGTCGACCGACTTGGAAGAAATCTGTTTTTAAAAACTTCTCGGGACAGCTTCAGTTGACCGGTTTAGGCATTTCGGTCGACCGAAAGCATGTCAATAGACATTTTCATGTTGTTTTTTTTTTCTTTTTCAAATAAGAATTATAGAAATATAATCATATTATTACATCATATTTATCTATACAGCTTATTTAAAAAAAATAACATATATATACTAAAATATAGCCATGATGAATTAGCATCGACGTTCCCATGAATTTGGAGATGGAACGTTTTCTACCGGTGACCATATTGGAGCAACTGGAGATTGAACATGGTCAGAAGGAGATGGAGTTCTGTAAGAAGGCTCAGCTATATCATCCTTCTTAGATGAACAAAATTTCATGGCAATCTTTTCAAGGAAGCTTAAACGTCTTGCCGTGACTTTTTGTTCGTAATAAAGTTCCCTTTGCATATTCATCTGTTGATGTTGATAGTGATGAATTTCATCAATCTTTTGTTTTGTTGTTGGAGATGCTACCATTTCCTTTTTTCCATTTCTTTTTGTCAGGTGTATAACCTGTATGGGAGTCTTCCCATGGTTTCCACCTGTGTCGGGGATCATTATCCGGAGAGGATAATTCTAGGACACGGTTTGGCATTGGAAATGTAGGATAAGGACCACCTTCGGGGATACGATCAGAATAGTCGTCGTCCGGTGATGTATAAGAGAGATGAGAATTTTCAGAATTGTAGACATCATTGTTAGAAGACATTTTTGTTTCAAGTTTTGTTTTGTAAGAATTTTTTTTGTATTTTATGTTCTATTCAATAAACATATGTATGTATATATATAACCATATTTTCTAAAAAAATAGTGGTCTAAAATCAAATTTTAGTTTTAATCACAGAATTCTTTAAACAAAGACTGTTTACAAATGAATGACATACAATGCTTTAGAGTCAAAAAATAGTATATTCTGAAATTAAGTTTTAATGATGCAAATTAGAAGCAGAGCTGGAACAAGAAACACACATAGCCCAAGTGGCTATACTACAACATCTAACATATAAGTCAGAAGTCATGAGTTCGAGTACCGCTTTGGTCAGAAAAATAATTTTATATTTTTCATCATTTTATATATATTTTTTATTCATAAGTCTTTAAACGACATTATACCTAAATCTAGTCTTAGTTTTATAAAAGAAATTTCATTTAGTGGTTTAGTAAAAATGTCAGCTATTTGATTTTCAGTGTTGATAAATTCTAGATTTATTAATCCTTTTTCCAAACAATCATGAAGAAAATGATGACGAATATCAATGTGTTTTGTTCGGGAATGATTGACCGGATTTTTTGAAAGGTTTATTGCACTGGTATTATCACAATAAATTATTGATTTTTCAAGATGACAATTAAAATCTTGTAATGTCTGTTGCATATATACGACTTGTGAACATGCCAAAGCAGCAGATATATATTCTGCTTCACATGTTGATAAAGAAACACAATTTTGTTTCTTACTAAACCAAGAGACTAAGGAACGTCCAATGAAGTGACACGTTCCGCTCGTACTTTTTCGATCCGTCCGACTTCCTCCAAAATCAGCATCACTATAGGAAACTAATTCAAAAGGACATTCTTTTGGATAAAATAGTCCGAAATCTTTGGTTTTAGTTAGATATCGAATAATGCGTTTAACTGCTCTCATATGTGATTCTTTGGGATTTGCTTGAAATCGAGCACACAAACAGACACTCATCATAATATCGGGGCGACTCGCTGTTAAATAGAGTAAAGAACCTATCATACTACGATATAACTTTTGATCAACACTTTTGCCATCTTCATCTTTATCGAGATGAACCGTTGTACTCATGGGAGTTGGTTTGGCAGCAGTGTTTTCAAGACCAAAACGTTTGATTAAATTATAGCAATATTTCTCTTGATTAATAAAAATTCCATTTTCAATTTGTTTAATTTGTAATCCAAGAAAATATGATAGTTCTCCCATATGAGACATTTCAAATTCATTTGTCATTATAGTTGAAAACTCTTGACATAATTTTTCATTTGTCGAGCCGAAAATAATATCGTCAACATATATTTGAATTATTAAAATATCTTTATTAGTTTTCTTAATAAAAAGTGTTTGATCTACTTTACCGATTTCAAAACCAGATTCTAATAAATAACCTTTAAGATGATCATACCAAGCACGTGGTGCTTGTTTTAAACCATATAACGCCTTTTTAAGTTTATATACATGATCTGGAAATTTTTCATGATTGAACAAAGGTGGTTGTTCAACAAAAACATTTTCTTTTATGAATCCATTTAAAAATGCACTTTTAACATCCATTTGATATAGTTTAAAATTATGAAAACACGCATAAGCTAATAGTATTCGTATTGCTTCAAGTCGGGCGACTGGAGCAAACGTCTCTTCGTAATCAATACCTTCTTCTTGATTATATCCTTGTGCAACTAATCTAGCTTTATTCCTTGTTATATTTCCTAGTTCATCTGCTTTATTTTTGAAAACCCATTTAGTACCGATGACTGATTGGTCATTGGGTCTAGGAACGAGTTCCCAAACTTCGTTTCGTTCGAATTGATTTAATTCTTCTTGCATGGCAAGTATCCAGTAGTCATCAGTTGAAGCTTCTTTTATATTCTTAGGTTCTATGTTAGAAAGAAAAGCTACATGACCAACTTGATTTAATTGATGTCTGGTTTTAACATTCGTATTAACCTCTCCAATTATATTTTGCACAGGATGATCTCTTAAAATTCTAGGTGGAGATTTTATTATATTAGACGTCACGTTTGTATTGGTTTCATGAATATCAAAATTTTCATTTGCATTATTATTTTCATTCTGAGTAGATTCATCATCAGAATCTATAGTAACACTTGGATTTATATTTTTAAAATTTTCGTTGAAGGAAACATGTAAACTTTCTTCAATAATTTGAGTTCGTTTATTATAAATTCGATAAGCCTTGCTTCGTTCCGAATATCCAACGAATATTCCTTCATCGGATTTTGGATCGAATTTACCTAATTGATCTTTAGTATTTAAAATAAAACATTTCGAACCAAAAACTTTTAGATATGAAATATTTGGTTTTCTTCCATTTAGAAGTTCATATGGTGTATTTTTAGTTAATGGACGAATAGAAACGCGATTTAGTACGTAACAAGCAGTAGCTACAGCTTCTGCCCAAAAATGTTTCGATAAAATTGTTCCATTTAGTAAAGTTCTTGCACATTCTTGTAACGTTCTATTTTTCCTTTCTACAACTCCATTTTGTTGTGGTGTTCTAGGAAAAGAGAAATTATGGTTAATACCTTTCTTGTTACAAAATTGTTCAAAAACTTCATTTTTAAATTCGCCTCCATGATCACTTCTTATATTTTTAATCTTTAATGTTTTAATATTTTGAATTCTTTTAACAAAAACTTTAAAATTATCAAAAGTATCACTTTTATTTTTCAAAAAGAAAATCCAAGTATATCTAGAGAAATCGTCTACAATAACAAAAACATATTTATTATGGTTAATAGATTGTACTTGAGTTGGACCAAAAAGATCCAAGTGTAAAAGTTCAAGTGGTTGTTCTGTAGATATCACTTTCTTTGATTTAAAAGAAGATTTTGTTAATTTTCCTAATTTACATGCATCACAAAATATGTTAGTTTCGAATTTTATATTGGGTAATCCTTTGACTAATTTATTTTTCGCAAGTTTGTTGATGGTATTAAAATTTATGTGACAAAATCTTTTGTGCCAAAGAGAAGAATCGTTTTCTTTAGCTACTAGACACAAATTTGAATCATTATTAATATTCATATTTAGGATATAAATATTTTTATCTCTATTTCCTTCGAAAATGATGTTGTGATTTTTATCAAAAATGTTACATTTATTTTCTGAAAAAGTTATATTAAAACCTTTATCGCATAGTTGACTAATACTTAATAAATTATGTTTTAAATTTTTAACTAATAAAACATCAGTAATGAGAGGTAAATTAGATGTACCGTTGCTATTAACATTGCCTTTGCCGATGATATATCCTTTTGAGTTATCTCCAAAGGTGACTGCTCCTCCATTTGAGTATATAATGTTTGATAACATTTCTTTGTTTCCAGTCATGTGTTTTGAGCAACCGCTATCTAAAATCCATTTTCCTCTCTTCTTATGTGGTACATCGTCTGATGAAGCCATGAAGCATACATTTGCTTGTTCATTATCACTTTCGCTCTCTGATGAGGATGATGAGTCAGTGTCGTCCCAAGTGACTGAAAAAGCTTTTCGTTTGGTTTTGTCCTTCTTGAAATTATTCTTTTTACGATCTGGACACTCTTTCTTCATGTGTCCTTTCTTATGACATTCATAACATTCCATTGTTGAAGATGATGGTTTGCTGCTATTGGAATTGTTGTTGGAATTATTTTTGTTTCCCTTGAATTTGTTTCTGTTGAATTTCAAAAACTTTTTGAAATTTTTAGCGATCATGGCCATATCTTCATTATCTGAGTCGGAATCATCTTTTTCTGCTTGGAATGCTACATTTTTCTTTTCTTGTGCTCCATTTCGTTTTGCCTGCAAATTTACTTCGTAGGACATTAAATTACCTATCAACTCTTCTGGTTTTAATGTTGACAAATCAGTTGCTTCTTCAATAGCTAGGACTTTTCGTTCCCATTCATCCGTTAAAGAATTCTAGATTTTTGTGACAACATCAAAATCAGTAAACTTTTGTTCTAGTGATAATAAAGCATAATAAATATCCTGAAATCTAGAGTACATGTCATTTATAGATTCATTTGGCCTCATTTTAAAATTTTCAAATTGATGTTTCAACATAGAAATTTTGCTCATTTTAACTTTATTCGTTCCTTCATGTGAAACTTTAAGAGTTCTCCAAATCTCATAACCGGAAGTGCACATACTAACTCTATTGAATTCATTTCTATCTAATGCACAAAATAAAATATTCATTGCTTTTGCATTTGAAGTAGCATCTAGTTTTTGTGTGTTACTCCAAGTTGAGTATTCTCCAGTAGGAGTTGTATACTCTCTTTGTATAATATTCCAGATATCAAATCCACTTGATTGCATATAGATTCTCATCCTAGTTGACCAATAATTGTAATTTATACCATTGAAGAGTGGAGGTCGTGAAGTCGATTGACCTTCTGTGAAACTAGAATTAGTGTGAGTATTAACATCATTAATTTGTGTGGTTGCCATATTACTAAAAGTAAATATCAAATAACTTTGTGATGGTTATAGGATGACCTTGCTCCGATACCAAATGAAAGTACATGTATAGTACTAAGGATCGTGTAATATGGTATGTTAATGCGGAAACTAGTAATAATAGTAAAGTACAAATTAAAGTAAGCACACCAGGAATTTTTATACTGGTTCGAACTTCCCGTTCTACGTCCAGTCCGAGAATACCCTCTGGATTTAAACTAAACCCCTCACTTAACCCGGAGGAATAGGTATACGACACCTGAGTAGCCGAACAGGAATTTTTCCGCCTCAACAGCCGAAGAGGACTTCAACTTAATACAAATAGTTTGTTGACGAATGTGTTCTGAATAACACTGATTGTCTTTTGATAGTACAGCTTTCCTATAATCAAATCCTCAAGAGTATGTATGTGTGTGAAGATTTAGAAGGAAGATAATCACGTAGAATCGAAGTATATGAATAAATTCAAGGATTCTAGTAATATTAAATAAGAATAAATGCTTTTATTTGCAGAAATGAATAGAGATTAGATTTCAGAAATATAAACAAGAATCGGTGGTTGTAGAAGTGAATTGAATATGTTTATATAGTTGTAGAAGAGTTGTAATCTTTCATGAAGAGTTTTTGTTAACAGTTGTGTCCATACCTCTTGAAATAGAGGACATCGCGTCTCTTCAGAAAACTAGCCGTTTTTCTCTGGTCGGTCGACCGGAAAACCTGGCCGGTCAGCTGAGTTGAAAAACGTATACAAAACAGAAAGTCACCGTGCATATGATACAGGGTCGGTCGACCGAGGATCCTGGTCGGTCGGCCGACCTGATGTTATATGCACAGTGAACACCATTTTGATATAAAAAGTTTTGTGTGCTTGTGTAACTATTTGAGGAATGATTTTAACATTATTCTAAGACTCAATAAAATAAAATATCCATACTAATCTCCGGATTGTAAGATTATCTCCTTTGTAGTGCACGGTATGCACTTATTCTCTTTTTGTCGCTTCCATATAATATTCTCGTCGTATGATCTCTGAAGCTTGTGTCATGAATCAAAACTCATGAATCAACAAGTTGGTTATATATCACAACTATTCTGTTATGCACAAACAATTCACAAATATTGAGCAAATTTTAGATTTTATTGCAAACTGAAAAAGAAGCGATAGAGTCTATCTTAATACATGGCTTTGAATTCAACTATAAAATAATTTTTTTAATGAAATACAACTAAATGAAACAAAATTAAGAGAAATAACATCGTAAATGCTCGCTATTCCATGCTCTAGGGAGTGTGATGCCATCGATGGTTGCTAGCTTGAAAGTTCGATCTCCAAGCTTCTGATTGATGACGTATGGTCTTTTTCATCTTGGACCAATGTTTTCGGGGCTAGGAAAGATCCGTTTTAGGATAAGACCACCGATTTCAAAGGTCCTAGGTTGGACTTTAACATTTTAGTACCGGACAACTCGGTATCGGTGTGCAGCTGCCCTCAAGTCAGCTTTTACGTGCTTTTCATCAACCATGTCTAGAGATTCCAAAAGGAGATCTCTGTTAGTTCTAGGGTCATAGTAAGTCGCTCGATGAGAAGGGACTTTAAATTCTTCAAGAATCACAACTTCAGAGCCATAAGCAATGACCAATGGAATATGGCTAGTCGTGGACTTATTGGTGGTTTTGAATGTCAATAATGCTAACGGGAGTTCATCAACCTAGTTGCCTCTAGCCTTTTCCAAAAGCTTCTTCGAAATGGAATTTATGATTTTGTTGACAGCTTCGACCTATCCATTAGGTTGAGGATGAGCAACTGCTGCAAATCTTTTCTCAATATGATGTCGGCGACAGAAGTCTTTGAACTCGGCACTATCGAATTGGGTCCCGTTATCGGTTATGATCGTTCGAGGGAGACCAAAATGACAGATGATGTTTCGAAAGAAAAAACTGATTACTTTCTTCATAGTGATCATTGCCAAAGGTCCATCTTCAGCCCATTTAGTGATGTAATCGACTACTATGATGGCATACTTTGAACCACCTTTGGAAATCGGTAAGGAGCTGATGATGTCAATACCCCAAGTAGCAAATGACCATGAACTGTCCATCTAAGTGAGTTCCGTCAGCAGGGCACTTGGAATCTTTGCAAACATCTGGCACTTGTCACATCATCTAGCATAATCAGCTGCATCTCGATTGATAGTTGGCCAAAAATAACCATAGCGAAGTATCTTCTTTGCAAGGGTTTGCCCTCCGATGTGATTGCCACATTCCCCTTCATGGACTTCCCTTAATACTCTCTTGATTTCATCATTGGTGATGCACCAAAACAGGGAGACGGAGAAACCCTTCCTATACATGAATCCTTCTTGAAGGATGTATCGTGAAGCTTTACGAAGGATCTATCATTTTTCATTCCTCCATTCGGGAAGGACTCCCATATGTAAATAGTCTTTAATGAAGTCATCCACGGCCCCATCTCAGGCTCCGTCTCTGAGACCCAATCAATCCCGATTTGGTCAATGCTCGGAGCGTTAAGTATTTCAACTTGAACCAGGCCCATTTTCTATGCATCCTCGAAACTGGCCAGCTTGACTAGTGAGTCGACTTTCTCAATTATTCTTTAGAATGTGTGTAATAGTGTAATGCCTGAAATCGGTTGGCAGCTCTTGGACCCGGTTGAGTAAGGAGCACATCGTGCTCCTTTGGCCTTATATTCTCCTCTGACTTGATACACTACTACTGGGCATCGCATAAAATTTGCAAAGCTTTTACTTCTAATTCTCTAGCCAGTTTAAGCCCAACGATCAAGGCTTCATATTCAGCCTCGTTATTCATTGCAAGGAAGTCAAGTTTTAGGACATAGCAGATCGAGCGTTCCTTAGGAGCTACCAGTATGACTCCGGCACCAGAACACCGATCGTTGGATGTTCCATCCGTATACATCTTACATTTGATGGTAGGTTCTCCATTACTCTCTGAAGAGTCATCTTGTGGAGTGAATTCAGCTATGAAGTTCGCCGGTGCTTGTCCTTGGATAGCTCTCCAAGAGAGATAAGTGATATCGAACTATCTCAATTCAATGTTCTATTTAAGTAACCTTCCATATGTCTCAGGTCGTTGTAGGACCTGTCGTAATGGCTGATCAGTGAACACATTGATGGGATGAGCTTGGAAATATGGGTGGTGTTTTCTTGATGCAATCAACATGCAGTATGTGAGCTTTTCTAGTTTCAGATAGTTCCTATCAGCACCTGTTAATCACTTGCTAATATAATACATTAGCCTCTGGATCTGATCCTCTTCGCATAGCAGTGCGACACTTATGGCATGTAATGACAGTGTCGAGTAAATATATAAGTCTTCATGATCCAGCGGCTTGGACAAGATGGGGGTCTATCTAAGTGATGTACCAAAGTTTTAAATGCATAACACAATCCTGCTTCCATTCAAATTTTCTCTTCCCTCTCCTGATTAAGTCGACGAAAGGAATGCTCTTGTCGGTGGCTTTGGAGATGAACCGGCTCAGGGCAGCGACCTTCCTATTTAGACTTTGCACCTCCTTAATTGTCTTTGATATTTGAATATCTCTGATCGCTGGAATCTTCTCGGCATTGGCTTCAATTCTACAAGAGTTGACGGCAAACCCAAGAATTTCCCTGACGCAACATAAAAGAGCATTTCAAGGGATTAAGTTTCATTCCATATTTCCGAAGAGCGTCAAACATCTCCGCCAGGTCATCGATGTTGTCGTTTGATCGCCATGACTTCACGAGCATATCATCCATATTTACTTCCATTGATCGCCCGATCTGGTCTTTGAAAATCTGGTTGACCAATCTTTGGTAAGTAGTTCCAGCGTTCTTTAGTCCAAAAGGCATCACAACGTAGTAGTACGGCTCTAGATTAGTAATGAAGCTGGTGTGTTCCCGATCGGGGACGTGCATCGGGATCTGGTTGTATACGGAGTATGCATTCATAAATGAAACAATTCATGTCCAACAATCGAGTCTACCAGTTGGTCGATCCTCGATAGTGGAAAGCTGTCTTTCGGGCATGCCTTGTTCAGGTCTGAGTAATCGACGCATGTCCGCCACTTTCCACTAGCTTTTCTCATAGGAACTAGATTGGATACCGATTTCAGGTAGAGGGCATCGTGGATAAAACCATTGTTCTTGAGTTTATCCATCTTATCTCTAAGTGTAGCAAATCTCTCTGAATCCATGCCGCGTCTTTTTTGTTTCACCAGGACATGCCTCGGGTTGATATTTAATGCATGGCTCGTGATAGTCAACGAGATCCCCCACATGCCAGAATGGGTCCAAGCAAACACATCAAGATTCGCTCAGAGAAAGCTAGTCAATTCCTTCATTGTCATTGCACCGAGCCATGATCCGATGTTCAGGACCCATGATGGGTCGTCGTGGCTGACCGTGATGTCGATCGTCAGTTCAGTGGGTGCAGCCTTGGTGTCTTTGGGGTCTTCTTCTTTGTCTGTTGGATCTATATCTTTATAGAACCGACTGTGGTGCCCAAGCCAAGGCTCGGATGCTGATTGCTAAGCTTCATTAGTTTTGATGCAGAGGGGCTTCTCCACATGCTTTCCTTTCTCCTTTCGCCGAGCGTCTCTCAACTTAGCCACATAACAAGTACATCCAGTCACTTGATCTCCATGAATAATTCTCATGCCGTTCTTTATTGGGAATTTGAGCGTCAAACACTAAGGGGCGGTAGCTACCCTGAATTCAACAAGGGCCAGTCGTCCTAGAAAAGCATTGTACGGAGAGTTCACATCCATCATAACAAACGGTAGAACTCGCACTCTCCTTCGGTTGTCGTCGCCTAACTCCAGCGGTAGCTCGACATAGCCTACTACTTTAGTTGCAATACCGTTAAATCATGAATATAGGCTTAGCACAGTTTTAGTTCTTTGACTTCCAGTAATATCTAGTGTATGCCTTCTTGAAATTAATATTCACAGAACTTACACAATCAATCAGAATCTTTCTCACCAAGGCAGGGCTGATCATGGTCGAGATCACCATTGGGTCGATCGTAGGGGCCTCCACCTTATCTGCATCTCTACTTCAAAATAAGATATCATCCGTCATAGTTCTCCGCTGCTTTGTTTGCGCAACATCCTTCGTGTTTGAGAAACATTCAATGTCAATATGTTTGATAGCATTCACATAATGCTCCATTTCATTCCAGCTTTTGTCAGCCAGATGTGGTCCTCTAACAATGGCATTAATATCTAATCTCCTTGCTATCTACCGAGGTTCCTCAGCACTGGGTGGAGCTTGTACTCGACTAGGGTTGGATGTCCCCTACCTACCATCCTACGGGGCTTTAACAAATTGCTGCAAATTTCTTTCTCGAATTAACTTCTCAATAACATCACGGAGGTGGTGACACTCGTTCGTGGTATGCCGATAACTTTCATGAATCTACAGTACTTTTTGGACTTTCTTTGTTTCTTCGTTAGTTCCTTCGGAGGTGGTTTCCTATACTGCATAGTATTACAAGTCGATATATAAACATTCTCTAGTGACGTATTCAATGGCGTGTATATATCAAACGATGGGACCTCGGCTTCCCTCTCTCGGAATCCCATCCCCTAGTCAGTACCATGAGTATTGCATCATCATTCAAATTATTGACTTCTGTGACAACTGTATTAAACCTTTCTAGAAAATCTTTCAACGACTCCCCTAGAGCCTGGACCAAGCAGGAGAGTGACATTTACATCCTTATGGCGAGTCATGTGCATGTGGAACTGCTCTAGGAACTTCTTTGATAACTCATCAAATGAAGAGATTGAATATGTCGGTAGCTTGGTGAACCACATAGTCGCAACATCTTCCAAAAAATAGGAAAACTTATGCACTTGACTACATCGGTAGCTTGGGTGGAGTCCATATGCCATTCATACATTAAGAGATGCTACCTGTGTTGGTTTTCCCATATAAGCAGGTAGCATAGGCACATGGAACCTCCATGGATATTCTGCATGTAGAATGTTGCCGGTAAATGGAGTATGAATTCTAGAGAGTCCCTAATCATTGTTGGTCAACCTTGACTTTCTTTCACTAGCTGCATCACCATAGTTGTTAAGTCTGGTGTTTGGAGAGTTGGTGCCAGGTGGTAGTCGTGTTCCACCTCACGTGAGCAACCCGATCCATGCCTCCATGTAGCGCAACGTTGCTTTGGCTCTTCTTGCTCTTGATCTGTTCCCTGAGCAGTAGTTCTATCGTGGTCTATTAACTACGGATCAACCACATTAGCCTAAGTTCCAACGCCTTAATCGATCATGGTACCTTTAGAGTAAGCTCCTCCACCTACATGCTAACTACCCCCATGAGTTGAGGGTTTAGTGTCGATCCCCCTGGTGGGTTTGGTACTGATCGGTGCCGATCGACCATAGCCGATTGCCTGATTCCGTCCTAATGTTCTAGCTGCATATGCATCCGTTTTGCGGTGTCTGTTTCTGTGATAGTCATTGGGTGAGGAGTTTTCCGATCCTGAATATGGAGTAGGCTTCCCCCTTATCTTTCCACGCCGATCTTTCAACTGGTTCATCAAGTCGATGTTACACTGGATTTGTTGGTTGAGCTGCTAATGGCTATCCATCGGTTCCTTCATTAGGACTTCAAAGTATGCTTTGGTGATGTAATCAACATGGTTCTGGGGATTGGCAGCAGTCGGTTGTACATTTTGATCAACTTATTGAGCACTAGCGTTGTCATTGCCTTCAACAACACAAGAAGTAGTAGACTTTGCTCTGGTTATGGCTATTAGATTCCTGTTATATTTTCTTCAAATCTGAGTAGAAACGGAAAATTATCAGTAGAAATCTGGATCTATCTCGTGAATATGGAAATCCACAAGTAGTTGATGATATCCAATCAAGTTAAGAACTGAGCTCTCAGTGAAAGCACCAAAATGTTTGCACTAAAAGTTGGCACAAACACGTAATAGATTATGTGAAGAGAAATAAATGAAGAAATCAAAATTAAAACAGAGGGAACAAGCAGAAAACAAGTAAAAAACAACGACAAACAGATTTATAGTGGTTCGGCGTTGAATGCATATGTCTACTTTGATGAAATAACTTTATTGATCACTTTAATTTCTGAGTACAAGATGGATCAAATCAGAATCCGTGAATATAATGGAGTACAAAGAAAAACAACAGCGTAAAGATCCTTCAAATGAACTATGTATTTATAAGGGTAGACAACCGAATATCTTTCTAAAAAAAATTTGCGTCTAAATTTCCAGATGTAGACGAGGTCACCCAAAAATTTCAAGGCCCAATTCCTCATGTAGAGCGATTAGCCTCGATCAGTCAAGATGCCCACATGGCATGCTGCGATCGGTATGGTGGGTCTCTCTCCATGTTAGCTTCATGTTTCCACAGTTGTTTTCATAGTTGCTTTCATGTTCTTAGAGCTATCGATCGATTCCCATTGAGTTGAACTACTGATTCAAGCTGTTCATAGCCATAATGATCCGATCTGATCCCCTGCTTAGGGAAAGCACTAATCCATACATAGAATGTTATGTAGAGTCTATCTCTTGGTTTCGCTTGATTGTTACTTCATATTATCGTCTATACTTGATCTTTGGTCTCTGTGGTCACTTCTCTAAACTGGTTTCTTTGTCCATTATTGAGTCTAACTTGTCCAGTCAGTTTAGATATAGCCGGATCAAAAGGCCGGATAACAATTGTATAACTTGTCACACAAACAATGCACAACAACCACATAATTTAGTTATAACTGATGAAATGCATTTCAATGGTTTTCAACGTCATGCAATTTTATAATCGATAATGCAATCGAATCCAATATTTAGAACACACAATTCAACCAATTCAACCACCAAACAAATTGAAACTATAGCATGCAATTTATTTTAGTAATTTCATCCAATCGCTACTAAAATTTACACAATTTATAAGTGATTCATAAGCTAAGCAAAGCATGCAAAGAATGATATTTTTATTTAGATATAGCAGTGTGAGTTAAGAGGATAACTCACCAAATATATTGTTCCAACCATATTTCCAGATACGCAAGCTCATGCTGCCTATGCACAAACATCGCCAAACTTCGTTTGAACCTTTCCTGTTGTCCTCTAGTCATGACGCTTGTTGCCAAAGCCTTGCCCCAACTACCCAGCTCCAGCCACGACCACCTTGAAATTGGCCTCCTTGCTCGATGTTTCACGATGCTCCATCATCGGTGCTAGCCCAGTCCCAGCCTCCTTATCAATCGTGATGCCACCTTGAAGCTCGATCGACCATGCGACCTCCAGTACATGATGCCATCGTCGATGCCAGCTCCAAGCCCCTCCTCCCTTTGTACAACCGTTGTGTCGTGACATGGATCCCCTTCAACCGCAATTCCAATTTGTTTCATTTTCATTTTGTATTTATTTATTTATTTTTTCCGTATAAGAACTGATCTAAGGCAAATTGAAGTTAGGGCTAGGATTGGATTTTTGCTTTAAACAAGAACTGAGTTGGTCTATGGGCTAGTGGAGGTTAGCGGTTAAAGAAATGGAGTTTGATTCTCACTTGGGCTTTAGGCTTTGAAGTGTTAAAGGAGGGAAATAAAATGAATTAAATCATTATATTAATCAATTTCCATTACGTCCTTTTATTCGCAAATTTGAATTCCTTTTATTCGCATATCACTTATTCTATCATTGAATAATATATTCATTTCCAATTTTAATTGATATATCGTATAATTTACCCAAATTATTTAAATTAAATAATTATTCATCTTCGTCGATTTATTGATTTTATTGAATAATAAATGGAACTCATTTTCATTAATGTCAGGTATATTAAAATTATTTACAGTTTAAAATATTTTATATTCAACAATAACGCTTTGTCCGGTTTAATATATATTTTGAAAATTATTTTATTAATTAATTCAATTGGTTAAAACAAATTCTATTATTAACAAGATTTTTAATTAAATAAAACCTTATTTCAAAATATAAAAAATCAAAATTCAAATTCAAATTCTTTTGTTATAATTAGATTTGTCCAATATTACGGTTTCTAAAAAAGGATTGTAACAGACCTTCCCCTTTATGAAAGTTGCATTTTCGCAATTTCTTATAGGGAGACGTCGTCGCACACATACGCTCAAACATTAACTGAATTCGAAACCTACAATCCAATTGAATACAATACTCTATAAGAGGCTAACATAGAATCAAACCTATCATAAGTTACAAATTTAAATAGGTACATTTATAGGTTTTCGTTTCTTTGCATACGAAAAAAGAAAAACTATCAAAATTTAATTAAA
Source organism: Allium fistulosum (assembly GCA_030737815.1). NCBI lineage: Eukaryota > Viridiplantae > Streptophyta > Magnoliopsida > Asparagales > Amaryllidaceae > Allium > Allium fistulosum. The sequence goes on from CM060902.1 coordinate 1,146,634,194, forward strand.
TAAAATCTTATTTCCAAAATAGAAATTAGATTTTTAATTAAATAAAAAATTATTTCCAAAATACAAATTATCAAAAATAGAATTCAAATTCTTATATTATAATTAGATTTGTCCAATATTACGGTTTCAAAAACAAGGTTGTTACATCTAGTAATTTGTTTATTTTATTTATTTTGTTCGTCTTCTTCCTAGATTCAAGTATACATGCTAGATTCATTTTTAATAGGTGTTTGGCTACAATTTTCATTTTGTTTATACACAACTCCAAGTAGTCTTATTTTTTTGATTGTACAAACCACTTCAATAAATTTTTGACATATTTTGAGTCATATATCTATACGTATTTCAATCAATTATCAATTCGTATACAAAGTTATTAAGATCAACATCTAGGTAAATTCAAAGGAATGTATTCATTTACTTCTTATCTATCAAAATTAATCCAAACTTATTATACAAAATCAGATGTATAAGGTAGAGGTAATTTCAATTCAATTTATCATTCCGTCCTAAATTACAATGAAAATTTTATTAATCATTACCTAGGTTTTCCAATCTTCTCAATTCTTAATTTCTTTTGAAATAAGGAGTATTGATTTGGATTAAAAATTGTATATTTAACTCTAATGAGGTATATAAATGAAAATAAACTATTTATGTATAACATAATTATTTCGTAGATAAATCCAACCCCTCGGAGGATTGTTCTAAGAAATTCCTTTCCCTAACCCGATTTGAATTAGTGCATCTAGTCCTTGATTTATTAGCGCTTCTCGTTCTCTTTCTTTTCCGATTTGACTCTCTCCCTCTTCTCCCCTCTCTCTCTTTTAATCTGATTTTTTGTTTTTGTTTTAGAAACTTAGAGAAGAGAATAGAACATAATGTTTGGATTAAGGAATTTTTGAGGAGGACGAAGAAGAAAAGAAAGTACATAATTACAGAGGCGACACTATGGTTTAGAATGAAGATGAGTGGTGGTTAAAGCTTGAAAACTATGGCTATTATGTTAAATCCCGAAAATGATATTTACATAAATGCCACTAGGTCTAGATTATGCTAATTTTTGCCCATTATATCAAATTCAACAAGTTCTATATGTTTTCTAGATGTAAACGACATTCCAGATGCAGTGGAATAGGTTATGAGGCCTAATTACAACATTAATGAAAATTAACTATTCTGTCCATTTATGAAAAATTACATTTTTACTTTTATTAGTGTTTTAGTTTATTATTAAAATTTTCAAAGTGTTGCAACACTATTTTAATATCTAGTGGATTCACACCTAAGCATTTTGAATTCCGGTCTACCACTTGGCACTTGAGCTGTTGGTCATTGGGGTAGTAAAGGAATTATAGAAAGATGATGTAGTAAATTTGCACATGTATTTATTGGAATAATAGCAAAATATTATGCTACATCACCAGTTACTGTAGACATAATGTTATCAAATTCTTTTCACAAACATCATTTGACATGCATCCTAGGAATTATAAGTGCCTTTTTCTTCAATGAGTAGAATATTTGAAATTCTTACTAAATGTTGTGATAGATATTGGCATGAACTGCTGTCCATGCCATTTAATCTTTTTTTGCATAATTTGCTCCACCCTGTTGTTGATATATGGCATTTTGCAATTCCCATAATTTGTTTTCAATTAAGGGTTATGGTACTGTTGGAGAAAAGGCAACTTTTCTATGATCATACTCTATGTTAGATCGTAGGGACATTTTTTTATTATAAGAATAGATATTAAAAGGACCTAAAAAATCACTGTAAATAGCAGTTGAATCCGTGTGTGGCAGCACTGCTTTGCTTAGTTCATTTCAATTCACAAATTAGTTTCTTATTCTTTAAAAAACTTCCATTTTTTTGCAGCTTCTATTCTAATGAATTAATTGCTAATTTGTAAATGAATATATGCTAGGATTACAATAGCAACTGAATTTCATAAATCTAAACAAAATTGAAAAACTGCTAGCAGGCTAGATTGGTATTTGTTATGTCTCAGACTGAATACATATAACACCAAAGATCATCGATCTAACTTGATGAAGAGGAAGTTAGAGTTTTGATCTTGCAACGATGAAAGAGGAATGGACAAAGTTTGTATGCTTATGTCTCTTCGTGAAATCTCCACAATCGAAGGTCTGATTCAAAAGTTCTAATAACTAAACATGAGAATGTGAACGCTATATATTTTAATCCTATTCCATGAACTAGAATGGAACAAAACTCTAGATCTACAAGTGTATAATTGAGATTAGACAAACCTAACTGAATATCAAAGGCCAAAAATATGTAATTAGATGCAAACAAATAGGACCGAGACATCTAGTACCCTGACAGTTCATACATTACTGCAGATGGAGTACACGACTTCCAGCACATAAAAAAACTTGAATAAAGAAAACAGAGGATATAGAACTATTACCATATATATATATTTCAAAGAGCTATCATAATTAAAGATAAAGGTTAAATCCATAACAACATCCAAAGTGATAAAAAGGCAAATAAAAGAGAAATAACATAGCTAAAAACTGAAACCTAATAACTAATGAGAAACAAAAAAACTGCAACGCCAAACAGCAAAGAAAAAGAGCGACGCAAAGAATGAGCAGAGTCTGAGTCAATAGGGGGTGAAGGCACAGGAGCAGTACTCATGTTCCCATCAGGACGTCCAGAAGCAGGCGGCAAACTTCCAGGTGGCGGTGATACAGGTGGTGCAGGTGCGGGTGCGGGTGCTGGTGCGGGTGCGGATGCGGGTGCGGGTGCAGGAGGAAGCATCTGAGCTGGTGGTGGAGGCTGCTCCCCACATGGCAGTGGCACCGGCGGTGTTGTCTTATTATGGTGGTGGTGATGAGAAAGTGTCGGAACTGACAATCTTCCTATTGCTACCATGGTGAATATGATCAACATATTTCTTAACCTCAAAGCCATTGTCACTGGGAATACTGGGAATAGAAGCAAAAATTTTAAGGGGTTATATATGAGTTATGGTGCAAGAAAATCTGTAACTGTGGTTGAATTGCTGATTTATTTTTCTGTGCTTCCCTTCCATATATAGTTTGGTGTTATGAATGTTTTTCTTTATTTGTTTGGAAGTTACTGGAATCGAATGTTTAATGCACCAGTTACGTTTTGCGTTTTTTAAGAGTGTGGTTTCTGGTTTATTTTTAGATTCATAGGTTTTACAGTGAAGATAATTCTGGTTATGTTTGTATTTAAGTTTAGAATTTAAACTTATAAACTGCCGTATAAATGGTGTTGGTAATTGATATGTTAATATAATGTTAATAAAATTAAATGTTTACTTAAATATGCTTGACATTTCTTAGTCAACCGACAGGAAGAAGGTTTCTTTCTCCTGACACCTCCTAAAATTAAATTGCAGTCTTCTCCTAATCTCTCTGCTAGTAAATCTGTTATCCCACATTTTAAACCGAACGAAATCAAGATGAATATGGACTTCAGGATACTAAATAAACGGATCAAAAAATGTATAAAATGAAGCACAATGAGTTTAGTCACGATTTGCACAAGACAAATCAAGTCGGTATCGACTAGTTCGATCATGTCGGTACCGAGAAGTCGGTATCGACTTGTTCGATCATGTCGGTACCGAGTTGTTTGAAAATGGTTGTACCAAGTTGCTTAACACATGGGGGCCCACCTCACGCTATGGATGATAGTACTGGATACTTTGGAGAAAAATAACGAAGATCTAGATGAACAAATCATGCTGGTATTGACAAGATTTGGAAGAACAATTTTTATCAATGTGGGTCTAAAGCTTGAAAACTTAAAAACTATGAAGAAGAATAAAAGATGCAAGTTAACTAAACATGTCGGTACCGACATCATCATGTCAGTAACGAGAGGATGGATTATCAATTTTTGCAAGTTTTTCGTGCTTGAAAACTTGGATCTGACTTCTTACATATTCCTATGCGTAACAACTTTAAAGAAGGATCTCGACTATAAATATACTTCCTTTACCGACGAAAGACGGACATTTTAGATCTTGATCTCGATTTGAAGCAACTAAGCTTTGTCATCTTCTTTTTCAATATTTTTTTCTCTGAAACCATTGTGTATTTGGTGAAAGTTGTAAGATCTAATCGAAATAAAGTTGAGAGTTAACGTAGACAATTAAATTGAGTGAGAACCGCTTTAAAAATTGTGTATTTCCTCGTTTTTCATTTCATTTTTACTTGAAAATTTTTGTTTTCATCAAAAATGGGGATGTTGTACCATTTTTTAGTGCAACGTTTTTCGTGTTTTCGTCGAGAAAAATCACTCTCATGCTAGATTTGTGCTTTCAATTTGGATTTGAAGAGGTCTAAAATTTAGATCTAGAGTTTCTTTGTTGCGGATCGATCGTTACCTAGATTTGAAGAAGAATCTACTAGTAGATCTGAAGAGATATGGCTCCCAATAAAGAAAAAACGCTAGATCTAGAGCTATCATTGAAAGGGATAATGAAAGGTCCCATCATAAAGAGGAGATCAATCAGTCGGCTCTTTGGCGGGACCTTCATCTCAGTTCTCAGAAATTGTAACAGAAGATGAGATGATGATATCAAATATGATTGCAAGGATGTTTGAGCACCAGAGAATTCAGATTGAACTGATGAGGAGTTTGCAAGAGTAGTTGACAACATTGTCTTGACACCGACAATGGTATGATTCTCATTAGCAAAGAAGAAGGAGAAGAGACTCATCATCTTCTGATTCTAGTGGAAAAAGCTTGTCTCCAATAACGAAACAGAAGGGAAGGAGAACAATCAATGTAAATAGGGGATGAGACAGCACAAAAGAAACCCATGAAAGATGGAGGTAATCAGACAACGTCAAAATAACTTGGTACTGAGAGGTCCAATCAGGCCGGTATCGAGAGGTTTACTGTAGCACTAAATTTATCCGATAGCGAGAAGGACTTGTAGGATGATGGTGCTAGTAGCGATGGACAAGTTACTGGTACTTAGGTTGATGGAAGTTAGACTAATGTTGTAGAACGAGCTAGAAGATAAGGGCAAAGGTCGGGATGAATTGTTCCTCCAAAGACAGGAGAGCCTAGACGTCATGCTACTAACCGAGACCGTTTACGCAGTCAAACACTCCGAGGTGTTCATGATGATCACCGTCATCTAGAGCATTGAGGTGTCCATTGCATATATAATGAAAATGCCATTGAGTCAGAATCACCATGCATGAGAAGATGAATTGGGTGATGCTACAATCGGACCCCATTCATTAAAGATATAGCTAGGTACCCTAAGAAGTTAGTGGTGCTAACCATAGCGAGTTATAATGGTGCGACGGACCCTAAGCAACATCTGTTGAAATATGGATGACATATGGATACTGCTCATCTAATGGATGCTGTTAATTGTAGATATTTCCCAATTTATGTAGAAGGAATAGCGACGATATGGTTCACTCGGCTTGCACCGAGGTCTATATCATCATTTGAATAGTTAGCTAGAAAGTTTATGGAGCAGTTCCAAGTCCACATTGTTTAACCAAAGGAAGTTATGTCGTTGTCTCATGTGCATCAGAGATTTGGGGAGACCCTGAAGAGTTTCTTAAAAAGATTTAACACAGATGTGACTATGGTGAGCAACCCTAAGGAAGAATTCTTGGTGGCTTTAATGAATGAGGTTCACCGTAAGAGTGATTTTGGCAAGAGGCTCAAGAGAAATGAGCTACCTACCTTGAAGGAGTTTTATCGTAGAGCATCTCAATTTCTGCACTTGGAAAGACAGATTGTGATTACCCACCATTTCGACACTCAAAAGTCCAAATGACATATTATCAATGAGGTTTATTCCAAAGAAATATGATACAGAGAATCTTATAGCGGAATGACAAAATATAATAATTACACAAACAATTCATGAAGCTGTTTTGCAATATACATTTGATTCCATTTTACAATATAATCAGAGTTATACATTTGACAGACATAATAGAATAATGCAACGGAATAATCCCAGTAAACACGGTCCACCAAACTCCATCTTCGAAACAAATATCTTCGAAACACTGAAATACTCGAGCAGACCCGAGCATAAAGAACAACAATACACTCGAGTAAGAATTAAAATTCTCATGTAAGTTAACTCAATATCATGTGAAATATGAGAGAAAATAACTTAACAGAAGTTACTGGATTTTTCATCTCTTAAGGATCCGTCAAACTATCTATATGTAGTAGATACGATACATATGTAGTGTATACCAATAATGTAAATGTTAAAATAGTGTTAAGGCTTTACAGTGATCCTCCTTAACACATTTTTAAGCATGCAGTCTATGCAGGTCTGTAACACAACTAGTAACGTCGGCAACCAGGGAGTGCAATATATGTACAATACTAAAATAAAGTGGTAGTGGTCACGTATAAGGATAATTGTATGACAAGGCACATAAGACAATACCCAAGGTAGGATACTACCGTTTTGCCCTTCCTAACTGGTCGTAACCCCTAACGGACGACTGCGTCCATAAATCCAAGATCAAGGTGCACCAATCGAGTTCAAAATCAAGATAGTAATACGAGGGAAAGATGTCCGCTAGAGGTAGCTAACCTCATTGGCTAGGTATAGCTCCTGTTTTAGTCATTTCAAATTGACACAAGTGTCGGGGTCACCCATTATCTTTCTCTTCATTCTAGCAAACGTTCACCGATTCAACCTCTACATTCTAGATAAAATTCGCCGCGTACATAGTTATTAAAGTGGTTCTCGTAAATGACATAAAGTATACCATTATCCGGCCCCGGTCTCTTTAATAACCAATCGTTCATTTTATAAAAGTATGTCGTTTCATCCATTTTAGTTTTTACAGAAATATCCATACAAAATTTTAGAAAGTGTTCAACATAAATAGTTCTTCATTTTACTTCAGAAATTCACAAAAAAGTTTCAGAAATTTCAAGAAATGTTCATTATTTTTCATAGTTAACATACATCATATTTCGCTCTAATTAAATTATATAAACTTAAAAATTTATAGAAAAATTCCAAACTAAATTTCAAAGTTGGTAAAATACCATTTTAGAATTTTAGTAAAGTTTTAGATTTTTCCAAATTGATTTAATAATATTCCCAAATTTCCAACGGCTAATTTCAAAGATTAAATATTAAAATTATTAGATGACCAAAATAAATATAGGTCCCTTTATCTTTATTAATAGTTGAATTAGAAACATTATCTTTTAGCCTGACCACGAAGTTCCAAAAATACCTTTATATGCAAATAGGAGTTTGAAGTTCTAATGCCACTGTGAACAAAAATTAACATCTAAACAATGATACAAGTTCAAAACATTTTCCAACAAAAAATTACATTTTCACTATTTGTATTTTTCAGTTTATTCTCTTCACATTACATAGAAATTTCAAATTTAATAATTTTATAAAGCACGTGCATTGCATGTGCCAAAAAATCTCATTACATATTCTCCAAATAATATGAAAGAGCTATAGAAAAAGCTTCAGGTTAATTTAACGTTTTTACAAATTTCCAAAATTCCAATAATCCTATTTCCAAAGAATAAAATATAGAAATTATCAGATGACAAGTTTCAATACAAGTTTCTTTACAAAATTTCTTTTTACTAAAATGGATTTATAGAAAAAAATTCTAGTTAAAATGACACTTTTCACAAATTGCTGATTTATTCGTATTTAGTTAAATAATTTATTCTAAAAAATCTACACATAAACTTCCTATTCAATTTTAGACTATCCTGTTTAAAATATCATTTGTTATAACATATCAAAAATTTAGAATTAAACACATTCATTTGTGAAAATATTTCAAATAAGTACAAACCAGCGTTTAATTTAGATTTTCTAATCTGAGGCCAAAACGATAAAACTACATATTATAAGCTTTTTCCACATATCGGTATAAAATGTCCAAGGGTTTTATCGAACAATTTAATGTTCGAATTATCCAATATGACAATTAATATAACTTTAATAATTCAACATGGTTGTAACGGGTGTATATCACAATCAATGATCTAACATATATATAATCGCAATGTCATCAATTATTACCATATTGTAGGCTTACACATACAATAAATTTTAATCAACTTATTCAAACTTATATCACAATAATTATCAACTATCACATATCAGAGTGTTCAACTAGCAGTGGTGTTAGTTTTAATATTAATTTGAACATAGCAATATAATTTATCGCATCATGACGTTGGTTTAACTTGCATTAGAATTAATAATATTTTGTGAGTTTAAACACTCACTTTCATATGCAAAACTGAATCTTGTATGACATGGACCAATAGTACGACTTCGGATCTCACTACACATGAACACTTTAGATCGGATCCAACACAACGATGACTACGAATCAGAACAAAAGGCGACGAACACCACATGAACGAAAAAGCTATGGCTTGGATAGGTTTTGGCTTGGATAGGCCTTGGCTTGGAATTGTCAGGTGACGGGTTATGGACTGTTTCATGGTGTAGAGAGGCGGGCTTGGATGTGTGGGGCGAAGTGGATGTAGGTCGAGCAGGGAGGTTCGGGTGAGTGTGTGGTTGAGATGGGGTGCATGTAGGAGGAGGGAAAGTGGGTGGTGGTTAGGTCGGATTGCAGAGAGAAGATGGTGAAGGGGAGGATGTTGAAAATTTTCAGCATGTGGGCAGCATATGTAAAATAAAATGTGTTGTGCTATTTTGGTGTAAAGCCTAATTAAAGTGATCAAATTTTGAATTAAAGTTAAAAGGCTTAAGGATATAATTGTCATGGTTTGATACCGTGGCAATTCTAATTTGTTGAATGGCCAAATTAGAAAATGCCAACATTATAAATAAGGGGTTATGGTCCCTAAACTGCATAAGTTCTGGTTATTCCCCTAATCTCTTCTTTGAAAATAATTCAGATCTAGGGTTTATGTCAATTTGGAAGATTCCAACTCTTATCTTTTAGATCTGTCTCTTTCTATTAATCAGTTCATGAAAGCAGCTATGGATCCAGTTCTAATATAAGATCTAAGGCTTGGGTCAATATAGAAAAAACCAAATTTACCTTTTCATTCAGCAACTATGGATTCGGGTATGGCTTCCGCTAATCATTTATTTTCCACCGATTTCTTCTCAATCAAATCAATATGGGCCACCTATTCAGATGTAGTCTAACAACCCATGAATTTACCATTTTGGAAAAAAATGTTTAAATTTAAAAATATTAAAATATATGACTATTGACATTAATAATAGTGTTTTGAACAATAAATAATATTGGTAATCATATTTTGAATAAATATTTATTAAAATATATACTTTGGAAGATATATCGATAAAATTGCCGAAAATCGTTTTATCGATAGACGACTCTTTGGCCATCCAAAGTCGTGCATGGAGTTGGAGATGTACACTCGTTTACCTATAAGAGTGAGAATATGTAATAAAATTATTTATTTTATTTTTAAAAATAAAACGTTTTTATGACATCATTAACGATATCACTATTTTGGAATAATTAACTTTTGAATTTTAATGAGCTTAAATGATTTAATAATTATTTTAAATATCAAATGAAGCTCTTTTAATTATTATATAATAATATAAATATTATTTTCAATTTTTTTTTACATTTATGTGTAATTTAATTTATAAGTGAAAATGTGACTGGGATTTGGCTTTCCGATTTTCGACGGTTTAATGAATGGAAGTTATTCAAAGTTGTTGCAAGTTGTTTATTCTCTTGTGCATCTATATACACGTGCACATACATGTCACATGCACACATATACATATAACACGAATACATATAATAATAATAGTATTATGATATTATTTACAAAATATCTAAGATATTTTCCAACCAAAGTCAACCACCAACTTACCATCACACGCACACTTGAGTAGCCACATGGGGCGGGGGAGGGGGGTTCCTTCGATCGAAATGGTGATGGAGGAGGACGGTGTGGTGGTGATAAATGATGATGTGTTTGCACTTAAATATCATGATATTTTATCACTTCCATTTGCCTATAAATACCCACCATACATCTTCACTTCCATTCACATTTCCACCTTCATTTTCCTAAGCTTCGTCACCTCTTTATACTCCTCATTAGACTTCTTACCTTAGAAAATTTATAGAGAAAAATATTGCAAAAATTAATTAAAATTATATAGTAAATATATACTATCCAAACACCTCAAAACCAAAGCAAAACTCCTCCTTTCTCCCCTTGAAACCCACGATCACCACCTCCTACCACCCAAGGCCGTGCCTTCTCTCTCTTCCAAGCTAGGCCAAAAGCATCCAAGCACCAAAGGCCAAGGCCGAATCTGCCGGATCCCCTAGGAAGCATTAGTGCAAGCTTCATAAGCTTTGATTCTGAAATAGCGAAGCTATAGTCGTTATAAAGTTAGTTCGATTGGATCTAAGATGAGAAACTCTACATATATTATATATATGATATGTTGGATGATATAATACGTTTTGCTTGTTTATGATGGTTTTTTATCATGTTTGAATATGATAATATGGATGTTTGATTGTTGAAATGGTTCACGTTAAATACATATCGAATTTCACAAAGAAAGCCACTTTCCTTTAATAAATGAAGTGGTGTGTATGACATTGATAAACCTCTTTAAAATGGTTTAAAATGATTTAGAAATATTTTATAAATAGGCGCGTCACGTAACGACAGTTCGCGATTTTGCACCGTAAATGTTTAAATCCATTTATACGATGGAATCGGAGTTGGAATTTTTTGTAATAAGAATTTCCAAACTTTTATAATCATAGTTTTTAAACAAAAGAAAACGACCAAGATTTTATTTAGTAGATTTTGAAATATGAGCAAAACAAGTTTTCAAAATAGTTGCGGTTTGGCAATTTGAAAGCCAAAAAGGAAAATTCTTTAAAATGGATTTTTTTAGTTCTTTAAAAATATGGAATAAATTTTATAAATATATTAAAATGTTTTAAAAGGGATTTGAGTTAGAAAAATGAACTTCCAAAGGATAGAAAAGTTGTTTTGATCAAAGAAGTTTTAAAAACACTATTTGTAGCACTTTTTACAACAGTTTTAGTAACATTTATAAATCACGGTTTTAACTTAATTATTCTTTTCCGAATCTTTTATAAATTTTTCAAATAATTAATAAAGTGGTTTAAAGATGATTTGGAGGTTTCATAATTATTTTAATAGAGTTTAAATAAATTATTAGAAGAAAAGTTTTTATGAATAAGTGATTTAATCTTGGTTCTAAAAGCCAATGAGTATACTGGATTTTTCTATTCTTGAAATTTGGATGTGAGATGCTTAAACCATGGAGATGTTCAGGAGCAACTAGTTCCTGGCTCACCTGGCCTCTTTCTTGGGCGAGGAATAGATAAGGTCGAAATGTTGGAAGCGAGAAAAGTATAAAAGATTCAAATTTACAAATTTAATACAACTTGGATTGTGTAGAAATAATCTTCTTATACTTGGTATTAAATTTCAAGGAGGGAACCCATACTATCCATGTGAACTAAAAAGATGATTCCACTATTAATCGATGGATAATAAAGATTGAATACGGAAATTGATATTGAGTACAATTAGTATAATTTATATCGACCTTTTTTACTCAATAATGTTTTCCAACATGGTTAATGAGAAATGATTTGGTCTTTTCCAAAGATAAAGAGAGGTTTAATGATCTCGTATATACTGGAAAAGAAATGATATATCTCTAAAAGATGTTTATTGATAATTGGTTTTAGAGAGACCAGGATCAGATTTGGGTGATTCCTATTTGAAAACCACTTCGAACCAATGTACGTTCGAAAGTGAAAACATGATAAATGTAATGATTTTGAAGACAAAGATCTTCATAATTAAAGGCTACTTGCCACTAGCTCCTCGATTTCTATATTATATACATATAGTGGCGGTATTACTTAATTTTGAAAATCTTCAATGCAAAGACTTCTCACTACTAATCCTAGGGATAATTTTGAAAACGGGAAGTAGTAGGTGAGTGCCTTCGGTTTGTCCTATTCCTGGACAACTTGTATGGACGAATATCTAACATTGGATTTCTAATACATTGATTTTTACAAAAGTACATCCGTTTAGGGATGTTGGAGGTTACTCTCTTATACTTAACATCCTTTTCTAAGATATACGAGCTTAGATGTTGTACATTTGTGGAAATCTATAGTGTGTGATGGAATTGGTAATGTGGCATTCAAGTGAAATGTGTGCTATGAGAAAGGTAATCGTTACCTCGAGCCTTATCACTCGAGAATGACAAAAACATGGTAGATGCGGTAGGGCTATATGGGTCGCATCCATTAGGATATGGTCATTTCTTTTCAAGATTACCCTTTATATGTTGGATATGCTTTGGGATCCCAGTAAAGGTCGGTAACGACTGAGGTGATGTCATATTCGGTACTATCTATGGTAAAGGTAGGCCGGTTCTATGTTGGTAGAGGACCATCTGTTGATGCCTCGGTGCATTTTTCTAGAGATGTACTATCGGTAGGTAGTCCATTACCTTGTCATTGTATGGAATCCATTCTCCAATACGAGCCTTTATAGTTTTAGTTGTAGAACATAATATGCTAGAATTTAATTAGTGTAACAATTTCGACTAAGATTATATATTTATTTGAAAGAGTTTTCAAAGAATGTCATTAAAATAATATCCCTGATTTTACATAGCAAATTTTTGGTTATCATATTGTAAAAACCCATCGTGTTCAAGTGTGGTGTGGTCTTATGAGGTACCCTTTGACTTCAAGTTTCCGTTCTTTTGAGTTTTCTCACGCCAGTCCCATAACTGACCCGGAGTTTATTTTATTTTCCCTTTAAACTCTAGGTGCCCTATTTTTTTGGGCAGCCATGTAGTTAGATAGCTTGGAGAATTTTGGGAGGAGCATGGAGCATGAAGTGGAGGGTCCTATATAGATAGTTATCTATTAATTCTACTATATTATGTATTCTATATCTACCAGCACTTATATGGATAGGTAGTTATAACTATCTTGGTTGGATTAGTACTTACTAAAACTCTGATGGAGCAATTTGGAGTAACTGCATGTACTATGTGTAATTAAATGTTGAATGCGATGTGAGATTCTATTTTGTTTTGTCTTCTACCTTTATTTTCTTTACCCCATGATAATCTGCCTCTGCGACACTTGGATTTAAGACACGCGAATACCGAGAATGTATTAGTGTTGATTTCTGAGGGCCAAGAAGGTAGGTTGTTATAATTGATATAAGAGATTATGGTTAAGCGAATACCTAAGACTTGATGGGGTCAACTCATTAGAGATAGGGTTAGTAATGCCCTAGAATGAGCTTAGTCAGAGAGAGCGCATATTTGAAATTTTTATCTGAATAAGTATATTAAAATTTTATATCCATTCCCTAAGGTAATCTCATCTATAATTCCAAAGATATTTCTTTACTGTATGTATATGTAGGAGATGAGTAACAGAAGAGGATGAGGAAGGGAGGTAGCAACACCACGGCCACCAACGGTCGATCAAATGCTACAGTAATTGAGGAAGTGGTAATCCATGTACAACCTTAAATTAACTTCGCTACTCTATGGAAGAATTACACCCGTTTGGGTGGTAAATCAATCAAAGGAAAGGAGTCCATTTTTTAAGTACAGGTTTGGCTCCAATCATATGAAAGGATCTTTAAAGGATTGAATATCAGGGATGAGCAGAAAAGGTTCTTCTCTTCTTGGCAGTTAGAAGAAGGTGCTCTAGCTTGGTGAGAGTCCATAACTCTGAATGATACAGAGGACAATTTCTCATGGGAAATGTTTAAGAATGTATTTGAAGACCAATACATGCCAGCAGCCGGAAGATCCCGTCTCTATAGGAATTTCATGGACTTGAAACAAGAAAAACTATATGCGGAGGAATATTCCCATAATTTCAGTGAACTATCCTGCTTCGGGCCTGGTTTGATAGACACGCTCCTAAAAAAGAATGAGATGTTTATTGCAGGAATGAAGGAACAATACCAGGATAGGATGACTGCTCATGTAAAAGGAACCTTTATGGACCTATTAGATATGGGCTTCCGATATGAAGCTTTGGACAAGAAGAACTCGATACATGCTCAAGGAAATAACAACAACCAGAACAAGAGAAAGAGGCCATGGTAAGGAAAGACCGGAGGAGGATCATAAGGGAATCGTTTTAAGGATGTGACTTGTTATAATTGCCAAAAGAAAGGCCATCTTTCCACAAATTGTAGAAATCCCAAGGTTCAAAGGCAGTAGCAAAAAACCATCTCTCCTAAGGTGTAGAAAAGTCTCTGCTATAACCGCCACCATCCCGAACATTGGAAAAATAAGTTCCCATTAATGAAGAAAGGAGAGCAGGCTAGATTTTTTGCCATAAAGGATGAACCCTCAGCCTCCGCATATGTAAAAGGCAAAGGAGTTCTAAAAGGTAACATCTATGTTCATAATGATTTAGCTAGAGTATTATTTGATATAAGAGCTTCCCATAGTTTTATTTCGAAGAGATTAGTAGATAAATTAAAACTAATCACAAAAATAGTAGATCCATCTATCTATGTGTCCAACCCCATAGGTGGTGTGACAAATCTTTGTATGGTTTGCAAGGATATCCAAATCACTTACCCTTCCCATCATTTTTCATGTGACCTATTTGTCCTTGACTTTATTGGGTTTGAAGTTTTACCCAGTATGGACTGGTTATCCAAGAATAAAGTTATTCTAGATAGCTTTAAGAGAATGGTATTTTTATGGACCAACTTCGAAAAATTTATAGAAATATTTTAGGAGGAACCCAGTCCAGTAAGGGATAGTTTCTTGTATGCACTTGACTCATCTAAAAAAGGTTTGGAGACAACACCAATTGTCAAGGAATTTTAGGATGTTTTTGAGGAAATTAAAAGTTTGCCCCCACATCGGGAAATTGAGTTCCATATTGACTTAATTTTTGGTGCAAGACACATTATTCACTCTATTCGAAGGATGACCCCGACTGAAAAGATTGAGGTGGCAAGCTAAATAGATGAGTTGTTAAAGAAAGGACTAACTATACCAAGCCATTCGAGTTGGGGCGCAATGGTGGTTTTTGTTGCAAAGTCTGATAGCTCCCTAAGGCTTTGTATAGACTATCGAGACCTAAACAAGCAAACGGTTAAAAACAAGTATCCTCTATCCCACATAGATGACTTGTTTGATCAACTTCATAGTGCCCGGGTATTCTCACAAACGGATTTTAGCCACAAGATTCCATCAACTAAGAATAGCTGAGGATGACATTCCATTAACTGCATTCAAGGGTCCAGATTACTTTTATGAATGGTTAGTTATGCCTTTTGGGTTGATCAATGCGCCCACTTATTTCGTAGACCTTATGAATAGAGTATTCAGAGATGTGCTAAATAAATTTGTGTTGGTTTTTACTGATGATATTCTCATCTGTTCCAAAACCAAGGAGGAACACCAAAGGCATTTGGAGATTGTTTTGGAAATATTGAGAAGAAATGCACTTAAAGCTAAATTCCCGAAATTTCACTTTCTTGAGAAAGAAGTAAGCTTCCTTGGGCATATTGTGTCAAGAGAAGGGATCTCAGTAGATCCTGGAAAGATTTTTGCTATACGAGATTGGAAGCAACCACAAACTATGGGAAGCTTATGTATCAAATAATACTCTAGCTTATGTATCTGGTAATATTCTTAGGATTGGCAGGATATTACCAGAGATTCATTTGGGACTTCTCCAAAATTTCCTCCCATTTAACAAATTTGACTATGAAGGATGTTAAATTTGAATGGATACCAAAATGTGAAGAAGCATTCCAGGAACTCAAGAAAAGGTTAACTACCGCTCCAGTCCTAACTATTGCTGATGAATGCAGTGGTTTGGCTGTATATACGGATGCTTATGGAGAAAGAGTAGGTGAAGTTTTGATGCAACATGGAAAATTTATCGCTTATGCGAGCAGACAACTGAAGACTGTTGAAAGGAATTATGCAACACACTACTTAGGATTATTAGTCGTTGTGTTCATAGTAAAAATGTAGAGGCGTTATTTACTCGGTAATAATTCCTTATGGTTTATTTTAATAAACTTTAATTAACCTTAGTAAATAATATTCCTTCTTTAAATAGGTTAAAAGTTTGACCTCTTCGCAGATCACAAATTTTTGTAGTATCTTTTCACTCAAAAGGACTTAAATATGATATATCAACGCCACGTCATGTGATTTTGACATTTTATATATGCCTAGGAAAGCCAACGAAGTAGCAGATGCGCTAAGCAGAAGACATGACGTTATAGCTTATCTGGTAGTGACTCTGACTCTCCTAGAAAGAATTGCTAGCAAGCAAAGAGAGGATAGGAATCTAAAGAAGATAATGGAGGATATAAGCGAAGGGCGGATTCAAGCTTGAATATAGATAACCAAGGGATATTACGGTTAACTGAGAAAATTTGTGTTCCCAATGTTGACAGCTTAAGGTACAAAGACATGAAACAGACGTTTTGGTGGATGGATATGAAGAGGGAAATCTTGATTCATGTTAGTAGATGTGTAAATCATCAGCAAATCAAAAGCAATCAGCAAAAGACTGCTGGATTACTTCAACCTCTTGAGATTCCAACTTGGAAATGGGACCAGATATCAATGGATTTCATCGACGACTTACGTCGAACGGGGAAGGGAAATGAAGGCATTTGGGTTATCGTAGAGTGATTGACTAAGATCGCACACTTTATTCCAGTAAAGCCAACACGGATCGCTTTAAGTCTGGCAGAGATATACAAGAAGGAAATTGTAAGATTGCATGGAGATCCAAGCAGTATAGTGAGTGATCAGGACCCGATATTTACAAGTCAATTTTGGAAGGCATTACAGACATCTTTGTGAATGAAGCTGGATCTAAGCACCGCATACTATCCTCAAACTGATGGGTAGACCGAAAGGGTAAACAGAGACTTGGAAGATCTTTTGTGAGCTTGTGTCTTAGACTTTGGAAGTTTATGGGAGAGTCATCTTCATTTAGTGGAATTCTCCTACAACAACAGCTTTCATGCAAGCATTGATATTGCACCATATGAAGCTTTATATGGTCGTCCATGTAGATCCCCAGCATGTTGGATCAAGAAAGAAAATCGATTAGTACTTGTCCCTGATATGATCCGAGAAGCCTCAGAAAAGGTAGACAAGATTCGAAAAAAGCTGAAAGAAGTACAAAGTAGGCAGAAGAGTTACGCCGATCAAAGGCATAGGAATTCGGAATTTTCAGTGGGGATTTGGTATTTTTGAAGATCTCTCCCATGAAGGGGGTAGTTAAAATGACCCTCCAATTTTTACCTTAATTTCATAAGGATTTTTTTTTACTGAATATTTGCTCAATTGAACTTGGTTTAAATTTCTCAGGGTCATTTTTCTTTTCAAACAATGTGCTCTGGATTTAAATTTTCTACCAATATAAACATATCAGTTCAGTCATAGAAATATACACATATATATGATGATATATGTGTTCCTCTTGTTTAAAATCAGAGTTTATTATTTTTTTTTTTGACAAGAGCCAGTTTGTCTGATTTGAATTTGAAATGGATCTACTCATAATTTGAATTCCCATGTTCTTTGATATTTACATTATATAAGTGGATCTTGTTCATATTTATTCATACTTGGATTTGATTATGTTAACCATGTTTCAGATAATCTTAGAACACAAGAGTTCATTTATTTATTTTTCTTTGCATAGCTCAAATGTTTGTTATTTGCCTAAGTACCAGAAAATGATAGCTGCATTTATCATTTTCAATTTATAAATTTTCATTGAAGCCTCTCTTATTCTTTACTCCTACAATTTGGCATAACATATGTAATTCATTTATGTTACTGATTTCTAAGTTTTCTATAATAAAGGTACTGTAACGACCCAGAATTTTGAACAAATTAAATTGAGGATATTTAATTAATTTTAAATATTTGAACGATAATTTAATTTGAATCCCCGATATAACTTTGAAATTTGCGATTAAACTTTAAAATTTAATCGATTGAAGTTGAATAAAAATTTGAATATTCAATTTAAGGTTGAAGAAAAATATTTCAAAGGATTGTAAAATCTATATTGATAATACTGAAAATAATAGAAGCTTCAGAATGTAAATTCAAACTGTTTTGTTCGGGGTTGAAATTTAATTGTTCGAACCGATAGTTAAAAATAGCCGTCCGAGGCACAGTCTCGGAATTCGACGAAACCAGTTCCATTGGGTCCGTAATATCGAATTATTACCGGATTTCCAATTTCGTATTTTTCGGGGTTGATATGAGAGCATACGGCGTATAAACGCGTTGAAATTAAATCAAAATCAATTTAAAAATTAAAATTTAAAATTGGTCAAACATCACCACGTTCCTTCCCTTTGAACACGCCGAGAAACACGGCTGATATCACGAAAGGAAATCGTGTAAAACCCACACCTTCGTACCCCTCTCCCACTCTCTTCTCTTCTTTTTAAACATCTGATCCCTCTCTTCCCCTCTCTTTCAAATTCAGTCAAGAAGAAAGAAAAAAAAATAATGTCGAGCCTCTCTTCAGTACGCATGAAAAAAAAATAGAGAACGAACTCAAATCAACTTCGTTCGATTCAAGGATTGGAGATTCGCGAGCCGTGGTGGTTTCGAAATCGGCGGCAGGCTATAGTCGCGCGCTCGAAGTCGCGAAGGAGAGGCAGTCCTACTCGAGTATCTCGTCGATCGACTGGCGTCGAACGTGGATGAAGGCGCGAGGCAAGGGGAGGAGGCCTGTCGATTTTGTGACTGGGGTGGTCTCACGGTCGATTTGAAAGGAGCAGGGGCGATGCTTGGTTAAACGAGGGGTTCGTGGGGGCGACGAGGCTAGGGCTTGTACTTTGGAGGAGCAAGTCGACGTGGAGTTCGATCAATTGTCAGGCCGAGAAGCATATTGGTTTGGTGGCAGTACGAACTATCGTGGTGGGTGAAGCAATTCTAGCAATGGTCGCGGCTTGTCGTCATGGAAGCTCGAAGTTGCGAGCACAGTGGGGTTCGATCATTCGATGCAGTGGTGATGGTCGTCGCATTCTCGCTGTAGGGGGGTAGCCTGGGGTTCGATTAACGCAATAAGGTCGAATACAACGAAGAAAATTAAATCTGGATCGAAAATGGGATCGCAAAGCTAAGGTGAGATTTTTCTCACTCAAATGAAGTTGGATTTTGATTGACTGATTGATTACTGTTTGTATTAGATATAGTAGGATATATCTATATATATAGCAATATATACATATTGGCATATGTATATATTGGATTGATGATTTCCCGCCTTGTATAGCGGATGAGACCCTATTGCGCCGTTAGTAAGCGGATTATTTTTATAAAACCCATATACCGCGATAATTCCGTACTGGAGCGGAATTGGTATTGTGCTAACGTCTGTGGATGCAGGGAAACAGGTTGGAGGGATCCAACTGGATTCCTCACCAGTAGTTATTTATTTACAGATATTGTGATATTTGTTGATTATCATATCGATATATGATGTTCATTGTTGTGATTGACTAATTGATGCGTTGCATCATCGGATTCAAGTTTTAAAAATAACGACTTTTAATTTAAAAGGATTTTTAAAGTGATTTTTGAAAATATACGTTTTATGGAATTTTTGAATTGATTTAAAAACGTTAAAATTTTAAAGTTATCAAAGTTATAATTTTTAGTGAAATATAACCAAAGTGTCGTTTTTGAAATAAAGGTCGATTTATTTTTAAAATGGTTTTAATGGGAATTTTTGAATTATTAAAACGATGTATATAAAAGATGTACAAAATTGATATTTATAACTTTAAAAGATTGGGATTATAAAACGAGTTTTTATAAGTGTAAAAATAAATTTTAGAAAGAACTTATAAGTGAATGAAATTTATAAATTGTGAACTTATAAATGGAAAAATGATTTTGTAGAATAAATGAAATTATAAGTATTTAACTTATAATATGGATTGTGGTAGAAAAAATTGAATTGTGAATTGATTAGGTCATTAAAGAAGATTTATAGATCGAATTGGTAATAAAGGAGATTTATTAAATTGAAGTTGTTAGAAAATAGAAATAGAATTTATAAACGTTGTTTTATAAATTCGAGATCAATTGAATTTGATAAATTAAATAAAGAAGGTTGTTAAAGGAGATATATTCGCGATTTTGGGATAGCGAATTATTATTGAAATAAAATGTGTAGAAATGTTGAATTTGGATAACGAAGTATATTCACGATTTTGGACAGTGAATATATTTTTAAGTAAAATGGATATGGTTTTGGGAAAGTGACATTAAAAATGTAGTAAACATTTTAAAGATGTTTTTAAAATGTGGGAAATATCGAAACCATAGATTTCAACATTTTATTGTTGAAATAGACGTTTTCGAGAAATGAGGAAATGATGGACTATAACACTGTTGTTATAGTAAATGATTTTCAAAAGGAAATGTTTTATATAGTATTGGGATTTATATATCTATCTTAATTCCGAATCCCTATACTAGTGATTTTGAGTCGTCGTAACGATGTTTTACGCAACATTCGTTTTGACTCAAATAGATGTTAAAATTAATGATTTCCTTAAAGAATGGATTTATACTTAAATTTGATTTAAGTATATAGAATATTTTCAAGTGTTGAAAATAAATGATTTGTGAAATACTTATTATTAAATAAGTAGGGAAATGCATTTCCAAAATGAAATGAAATGTTTTGAGATTTTATCTTCTTAAAGATAAATTGAAATTGAATATTTGAAAACGATTGAAAATCGTATATCAGTAGATATTTTTGAAATATAAATTCACTATGGAATTTATAAAAGAAAGGGAATCTGTTTAAAAATAAATATTGATTTATTTTTGAAGTGTGGAAATTTTATATCTAGTAAAGATATTTTTGAAGATGAAATAATTTGGAAAATTATTTGGAATCTGATGATGTTGCGCATCTTTATTGATAGTTAAAAAACCGACTATCAATAATTACCCTGAATAGTATTTGTTGTGAATTGGATGAATTTGAATGCCACACTTATTTTTGAATAAGCGCTCACTATTCGGGTTAACCGGGAAAGGACCATGGGGTCGTATAACCCATTCCGAATACGTGATACGTCGTTATGAATTGCATTCGAAGACCGGTGTTGAAGACCGGATATTTTTGAAAACGGAAGGATTACCGTCGAGTTACTCTACATCGGCTGATCTCCGGTTTAGAGGTTTTATCACCCTTAGTGACGGGAAGTCCTGACGTGATTGAAAATTATCCGGAAATGCAAGGGCTTCGTGAGAAGTGCCTTCGGTTCTGTTCGATCCCGGAACAGACTTGTATGGATTGTGTGTCTGACGTTACAATTTGAGATATAAAGCTGATTTCTTTCAAATACATTTCTGTTGGTGGCGGAGAATTTATTCTCTCAGCTTAACACCCTTCTCTGAGACATACGAGCTCAGAGGTTATGTAGTTGAAATTTATCAGCGATATATCCCAATTTGGTAACGTGGCATACTGAGTGTTGCTATGAAATGATCAGTGTTTGATCATTTGTGATATGATCATTTGTTTGATCTTATATCTTTGTGATCATAGGTTGATCATTTTGTTTGACCCGAAGCATGGCTTTGTAGAAAGCGTAGCTTTGTGGACGAGACTTCATCGAGCCTCACACCCCGGAAATGGTCAAAACAGGAAGGATGCGGCAAGGTTTTAGGGAGTAGCGCCCCTTAGTGTATGTCATTCCTTCTGGATAGAGGTGGTATCATGGTATGGAGCCCAGATACTTAACCTATGTGGTTGCTGCATTATTATCTATGTGGTTTGTTGGAAATCGGGGATCCTCGGGAAGATCGGTTACGATCGGGGGATGGCATACGCGTGTCAGTAGTTACCTACTTTTGCAGAGGTAACCCGGCCTTGTGTTGGCAGAGATCTAACCGTAATGTTAGGTTATTTCTCGGTTCGTCTATTCCAGGGACGTACCCATCGTGGATAGGAAGTTCCTTAGCCTGACCATTTGTTGGAAATCCAAAGAAACAATACGAGACTTGTACGGATTTAGTTGTAGAACCTATCATTCACTTATAGTGGCGCCCCACTGTTTGGATGGTAGCTATAGTAGGCATAGTTCGAAATGTCTATGCTGGCTAAGATTTATATTATACTTTCGAAATGTTTTCTACACTATGCACTAATAATAATATCAAAAATGATTTGATTTTGCGTAGTAAGCATCTTTGACTATCATAAGAAGAAATCTCCTCCAATTCTGCGTTTGCATTGTGTGTGTGGCGGGAGGTCTTATGGTAGTTTCATTTTCCAAAAGCATTGCGAATTTGTTTTATTTTCTTTGTGAAAGAATAACTATTTTACGATCTCACACCAGTCACCATGACTGACTCGGAGTTTATTGTTCCCTTCTAAACTCTGGGTGCCCACCAATTTCCACACGGGCAGTCTAGAGTTAGGTTATCAGGATATTCTGGATATTCTGGAGCTTTGGAGATAAGCTGGAGGACGAGACGTAGTATTTGTATCTGATAGTATTTATTCCGCTATGTATTCTGTATGAGGACAAGTTTATATAACTGTCCATTGTTGTATATGACTCTGATTGATGTATGTATAAACTGATATAGTTCTTTGTTTTAAAAGACTAGTGTTATCTATTATATATTGTTCCGCTGCGATATGTGAGATTCTGATATTATTTTCTGTTTCTGTTCTGATGTGTTCTTCTTTTCTTTTTCTACTCTCTTCCTTCTGCTTTCTTCTTCTTCTACTTTTTTTTTCTAAAACCCTCACTATTGGAGTTTCCGGCACTCGATTGCTCGGCAGTCGATAAAGTGAGTATCGATGTCGAATTTTCGAAAGTCGAAAAATCCGGTACGTGACAGCGTGGTATCAGAGCATATGGTTAAGCGACAACCCTGCTCTGTTGGGTGTTACTCATTAGAGATAGAGTCAGTAGTACTCTAGAATGAGTTTGAGTGTAATAATAGATATGAGCGCGTATTTGTTATTGAATATAAAAAAAATTTGTTTTATATTGTGATGATTGGTTTGTTGAGTGGTATATGGATTCTGGTCGGTATTGTCCGTACAACTCTATCGATAGGGATCTCTAAACACTTGTATAGAACAATTCGGCACAGTATTGTTTTAAATAGGGTAAATGAGATAATTTTGCCCAAAACTATTTTTTATATAAAAGAAATACTTTTCTATGAATTATCATAGTATTTGGATGTTTGGTTGTTAGGAAATAATAATATTAAACTATTATCATTGAAATTGAATAAGAAATTGAAATCGTAACTCCAAAGTTAAGAGATAAATCCATATACAAATGAAATTTAAAGAATATAAATTATAAATGTGAATTGTAATTTAAAACGGAGTTTCAGAAAAGTATTTGGGAATGTTTTAAAAAGAATTTGAAGATTTTGGGAGATTTGGAAAGTTTAATTCCTTTTTGATTTGAAAATGGATTTCAAGGGTTTTGAAAAATGTTTTGAATGGATGAAAAGCTCTAAACTCTTTTCGGTCGCTGGAAAATAACTTCGATGACGACCGCGGCATCATTGGTGTTCATTTTCGAGTTTCCAAAAGAGGAATTGCTGCCGATTATTTTAAAATGGAAGTTGTTTTGAAAATTTGGATTTTGTTTTAGAAATTCAAAGGATAAATTGAATTGATTTCAAAATGGTTTTTGAAAAAGTTGAAAAGACTCTGGAATATAAAGATATTTATGAAATATTATGAGATTGATAACTTATAAAATATTGAAATCTGATTGGAATAAAATTCAAATTGTAAATGAATTTATAACTTGGAATAGAATTCAAGAAGGTAATTGAAAATTTAAAATTCAATAATGGAATGAAATTGTGAATATGAATTTATAATTGAAAATAGAATTCTAATGGAATGAAATTAGTAAGGTGAATGTATCAATGATCTTATAAATCAAAATGTAAGTAAGTCGAAGACTTATAGAATATTAGAAATTTGATTTGGAAATCAGATTCGAATTTGAAATGAAAGAATTAGTGAATGAGTTTCAGAATGAATAAATAAATTTGAAGTTGTAAGTAAGTAAAACTGAAATTGAAGATGAATGTGAAACTTTGTTTTGAATTCGTTAGTAAATGTAATTCAAGCTGAATATTGAAATTTAAAATGAATTAGTGAATGAAACTAATATATAGAGTGATATGAATTAGCAAATGAAAGATAATTGATAAAATTCAATATTCAGAATAGAAGATAAAATTGAATTCAAATAGATTTGAAATGTAAAATTGAAGGAAAATGAATAGGTGTAACTTCAACAGTGAAGTAAAAATGATATAAGTAGTGATATTGAAAATTTTGTAATAGAATTTGCAAAATGATTTGAATGTTGTAACTAGATATTATGGCTAGTAGGACATACAGGTGTTATAAAAGGAATTGGATTTGATTTCAAAGATAATTTGAATTGCTCGACAAAAGGTAAGTATTTGAATTATAATATGAGTTTTTGATGATTTCTTGTCTAGTCGCTTGGCTTTTTCTTTTTCTTTTTGAAATCTGAGAGTCCGTAGGGACGTTTTGTAGTCGTACCGTATTAGCCGCGCAAAGGAGACGCTGGCGAAATTTTTCGAAAATTCCGAGTGTTAGAAAATTTTATAGAAATTTTGGAAAGTTAAAATTTGAATTTAAAATAAAATTTGAATTTTGAAGTAAACAATGTTGTTTGAAACTTATAATAGAAGTTGGAAGAAAAGCTAGTTGAATGACAACGAATCTTTAGTAGAAAGATTTGTTTTGATAAAATTTGATGAAACTATTGGATTGTGAGAAATAGTAGACGAGTTAAGGATCATTTTTTCCTAACTTGTAATTTCAAGGACGAAATTCTTTTAAGGGGGGAAGTCTGTAACGACCCAGAATTTTGAACAAATTAAATTGAGGATATTTAATTAATTTTAAATATTTGAACGATAATTTAATTTGAATCCCCGATATAACTTTGAAATTTGCGATTAAACTTTAAAATTTAATCGATTGAAGTTGAATAAAAATTTGAATATTCAATTTAAGGTTGAAGAAAAATATTTCAAAGGATTGTAAAATCTATATTGATAATACTGAAAATAATAGAAGCTTCAGAATGTAAATTCAAACTGTTTTGTTCGGGGTTGAAATTTAATTGTTCGAACCGATAGTTAAAAATATCCGTCCGAGGCACAGTCTCGGAATTCGACGAAACCAGTTCCATTGGGTCCATAATATCGAATTATTACCGGATTTCCAATTTCGTATTTTTCGGGGTTGATATGAGAGCATACGGCGTATAAACGCGTTGAAATTAAATCAAAATCAATTTAAAAATTAAAATTTAAAATTGGTCAAACATCACCACGTTCCTTCCCTTTGAACACGCCGAGAAACACGGCTGATATCACGAAAGGAAATCGTGTAAAACCCACACCTTCGTACCCCTCTCCCACTCTCTTCTCTTCTTTTTAAACATCTGATCCCTCTCTTCCCCTCTCTTTCAAATTCAGTCAAGAAGAAAGAAAAAAAAAATGTCGAGCCTCTCTTCAGTACGCACGAAAAAAAATAGAGAACGAACTCAAATCAACTTCGTTCGATTCAAGGATTAGAGGTTCGCGAGCCGTGGTGGTTTCGAAATCGGCGGCAGGCTATAGTCGCGCGCTCGAAGTCGCGAAGGAGAGGCAGTCCTACTCGAGTATCTCGTCGATCGACTGGCGTCGAACGTGGATGAAGGCGCGAGGCAAGGGGAGGAGGCCTGTCGATTTTGTGACTGGGGTGGTCTCGCGGTCGATTTGAAAGGAGCAGGGGCGATGCTTGGTTAAACGAGGGGTTCGTGGGGGCGACGAGGCTAGGGCTTGTACTTTGGAGGAGCAAGTCGACGTGGAGTTCGATCAATTGTCAGGCCGAGAAGCATATTGGTTTGGTGGCAGTACGAACTGTCGTGGTGGGTGAAGCAATTTTAGCAATGGTCGCGGCTTGTCGTCATGGAAGCTCGAAGTTGCGAGCATAGTGGGGTTCGATCATTCGATGCAGTGGTGATGGTCGTCGCATTCTCGCTGTAGGGGGGGTAGCCTGGGGTTCGATTAACGCAATAAGGTCGAATACAACGAAGAAAATTAAATCTGGATCGAAAATGGGATCGCAAAGCTAAGGTGAGATTTTTCTCACTCAAATGAAGTTGGATTTTGATTGACTGATTGATTACTGTTTGTATTAGATATAGTAGGATATATCTATATATATAGCAATATATACATATTGGCATATGTATATATTGGATTGATGATTTCCCGCCTCGTATAGCGGATGAGACCCTATTGCGCCGTTAGTAAGCGGATTATTTTTATAAAACCCATATACCGCGATAATTCCGTACTGGAGCGGAATTGGTATTGTGCTAACGTCTGTGGATGCAGGGAAACAGGTTGGAGGGATCCAACTGGATTCCTCACCAGTAGTTATTTATTTACAGATATTGTGATATTTGTTGATTATCATATCGATATATGATGTTCATTGTTGTGATTGACTAATTGATGCGTTGCATCATCGGATTCAAGTTTTAAAAATAATGACTTTTAATTTAAAAGGATTTTTAAAGTGATTTTTGAAAATATACGTTTTATGGAATTTTTGAATTGATTTAAAAACGTTAAAATTTTAAAGTTATCAAAGTTATAATTTTTAGTGAAATATAACCAAAGTGTCATTTTTGAAATAAAGGTCGATTTATTTATAAAATGGTTTCAATGGGAATTTTTGAATTATTAAAACGATGTATATAAAAGATGTACAAAATTGATATTTATAACTTTAAAAGATTGGGATTATAAAACGAGTTTTTATAAGTGTAAAAATAAAATTTAGAAAGAACTTATAAGTGAATGAAATTTATAAATTGTGAACTTATAAATGGAAAAATGATTTTGTAGAATAAATGAAATTATAAGTATTTAACTTATAATATGGATTGTGGTAGAAAAAATTGAATTGTGAATTGAATAGGTCATTAAAGAAGATTTATAGATCGAATTGGTAATAAAGGAGATTTATTAAATTGAAGTTGTTAGAAAATAGAAATAGAATTTATAAACGTTGTTTTATAAATTCGAGATCAATTGAATTTGATAAATTAAATAAAGAAGGTTGCTAAAGGAGATATATTCGCGATTTTGGGATAGCGAATTATTATTGAAATAAAATGTGTAGAAATGTTGAATTTGGATAACGAAGTATATTCACGATTTTGGACAGTGAATATATTTTTAAGTAAAATGGATATGGTTTTGGGAAAGTGACATTAAAAATGAAGTAAACATTTTAAAGATGTTTTTAAAATGTGGGAAATATCGAAACCATAGATTTCAACATTTTATTGTTGAAATAGACGTTTTCGAGAAATGAGGAAATGATGGACTATAACACTGTTGTTATAGTAAATGATTTTCAAAAGGAAATGTTTTATATAGTATTGGGATTTATATATCTATCTTAATTCCGAATCCCTATACTAGTGATTTTGAGTCGTCGTAACGATGTTTTACGCAACATTCGTTTTGACTCAAATAGATGTTAAAATTAATGATTTCCTTAAAGAATGAATTTATACTTAAATTTGATTTAAGTATATAGAATATTTTCAAGTGTTGAAAATAAATGATTTGTGAAATACTTATTATTAAATAAGTAGGGAAATGCATTTCCAAAATGAAATGAAACGTTTTGAGATTTTATCTTCTTAAAGATAAATTGAAATTGAATATTTGAAAACGATTGAAAATCGTATATCAGTAGATATTTTTGAAATATAAATTCACTATGGAATTTATAAAAGAAAGGGAATCTGTTTAAAAATAAATATTGATTTATTTTTGAAGTGTGGAAATTTTATATCTAGTAAAGATATTTTTGAAGATGAAATAATTTGGAAAATTATTTGGAATCTGATGATGTTGCGCATCTTTATTGATAGTTAAAAAACCGACTATCAATAATTACCCTGAATGGTATTTGTTGTGAATTGGATGAATTTGAATGCCACACTTATTTTTGAATAAGCGGTCACTATTCGGGTTAACCGGGAAAGGACCATGGGGTCGTATAACCCATTCCGAATACGTGATACGTCGTTATGAATTGCATTCGAAGACCGGTGTTGAAGACCGGATATTTTTGAAAACGGAAGGATTACCGTCGAGTTACTCTACATCGGCTGATCTCCGGTTTAGAGGTTTTATCACCCTTAGTGACGGGAAGTCCTGACGTGATTGAAAATTATCCGGAAATGCATGGGCTTCGTGAGAAGTGCCTTCGGTTCTGTTCGATCCCGGAACAGACTTGTATGGATTGTGTGTCTGACGTTACAATTTGAGATATAAAGCTGATTTCTTTCAAATACATTTCTGTTGGTGGCGGAGAATTTATTCTCTCAGCTTAACACCCTTCTCTGAGACATACGAGCTCAGAGGTTATGTAGTTGAAATTTATCAGCGATATATCCCAATTTGGTAACGTGGCATACTGAGTGTTGTTGTGAAATGATCAGTGTTTGATCATTTGTGATATGATCATTTGTTTGAACTTATATCTTTGTGATCATAGGTTGATCATTTTGTTTGACCCGAAGCATGGCTTTGTAGAAAGCGTAGCTTTGTGGACGAGACTTCATCGAGCCTCACACCCCGGAAATGGTCAAAACAGGAAGGATGCGGCAAGGTTTTAGGGAGTAGCGCCCCTTAGTGTATGTCATTCCTTCTGGATAGAGGTGGTATCATGGTATGGAGCCCAGATACTTAACCTATGTGGTTGCTGCATTATTATCTATGTGGTTTGTTGGAAATCGGGGATCCTCGGGAAGATCAGTTACGATCGGGGGATGGCATACGCGTGTCAGTAGTTACCTACTTTTGCAGAGGTAACCCGACCTTGTGTTGGCAGAGATCTAACCGTAATGTTAGGTTATTTCTCGGGTCGTCTATTACAGGGACGTACCCATCGTGGATAGGAAGTTCCTTAGCCTGACCATTTGTTGGAAATCCAAAGAAACAATACGAGACTTGTACGGATTTAGTTGTAGAACCTATCATTCACTTATGGTGGCGCCCCACTGTTTGGATGGTAGCTATAGTAGGCATAGTTCGAAATGTCTATGCTGGCTAAGATTTATATTATACTTTCGAAATGTTTTCTACACTATGCACTAATAATAATATCAAAAATGATTTGATTTTGCGTAGTAAGCATCTTTGACTATCATAAGAAGAAATCTCCTCCAATTCTGCGTTTGCATTGTGTGTGTGCGGGAGGTCTTATGGTAGTTTCATTTTCCAAAAGCATTGCGAATTTGTTTTATTTTCTTTGTGAAAGAATAACTGTTTTACGATCTCACACCAGTCACCATGACTGACTCGGAGTTTATTGTTCCCTTCTAAACTCTGGGTGCCCACCAATTTCCACACGGGCAGTCTAGAGTTAGGTTATCAGGATATTCTGGATATTCTGGAGCTTTGGAGATAAGCTGGAGGACGAGACGTAGTATTTGTATCTGATAGTATTTATTCCGCTGTGTATTCTGTATGAGGACAAGTTTATATAACTGTCCATTGTTGTATATGACTCTGATTGATGTATGTATAAACTGATATAGTTCTTTGTTTTAAAAGACTAGTGTTATCTATTATATATTGTTCCGCTGCGATATGTGAGATTCTGATATTGTTTTATGTTTCTGTTCTGATGTGTTCTTCTTTTCTTTTTCTACTCTCTTCCTTCTGCTTTCTTCTTCTTCTACTTTTTTTTTCTAAAACCCTCACTATTGGAGTTTCCGGCACTCAATTGCTCGGCAGTCGATAAAGTGAGTATCGATGTCGAATTTTCGAAAGTCGAAAAATCCGGTACGTGACAGGTACTGGACTTTAAAAATGTTTTTTTAAAAGAACAACCACTTTGTTTCAAGTGAACCAGATTTTGGATTCAAAATTCTTTCTGAAATAATATTACCAATCTGTTTTAAAATGCATGTTTGCCATTTAACATTTTAAGGAGGTTTTAACATAACACTTAACAAAAGGATGTAAAATACTTTTTGTTCTCAAATTGCAGACCAACATGCTCAACCAAGACCCCATTCTTTTGAAGCTGGTTGAACCATATGGCTGTGCTAACCAAACACTTGGTCATGGTAATTGAAATGCTATTCAGTTACCAAGTGCTAAAAGCTTCCTTCAGCAAAATTCACTTCTTAAAGCAACACACAAAAATGAGCTTGAGTTCTTTTGCAAAATACTTTAATAAAACAACTAAATGTCTGAAATATACTTCAAATTTGAAGTTATGTTTTTATTTCAAAGCTTAGTGTCTTTAAATGATTCAAACCTGGCTACATCAGGTTATAAATTTTGTATGAATATTACTTAAATGTAAATACACTTCTTCTTCAGATTTTCAAATTCTACCACATAACAAAATCAACTGACTAACAACTGATTTAATCAAACAAAGGAAATTCATTACATATTCAAACATAATTCTTTCATGAATACATGCAGATAAAATCATCATAGGCTCTTATTAAAACTAGCTAGCATGTTCATTCACTCCTTCTCATTAGCCATAACTTCATTTTCTACTTAGTTCCAGCATTACCTGAAAGAGCATTAGTGACTGCCTCATTTTTAAAATGAGACACCCCCATATGCCATGAGCAAACAAGGGTCAGATCTATGATCTGGTGTGAATAACATCATTATATTCATGATATTAAGCAATTGAATGATGCATAAGTTTTTAGCCAGTTACTTGAGTAACTTATCAAAGCAGCTATATTCTTTGTTTCAGGTTAGACTGTCATGCAAGTGTAATAACTTCATAAGTCAACTAATTGCACAATCATAATCATACATTCATTCACATCAATCTACAATACTTAGATGCTCTGGAGTAACCATGTTTCCATTTCAACAAATCTAAGTAACATTCATATCTTTTGCTTCCTGGTTTAGGAGTTTCCTATAAGTATATACATGTCAATTTATATTTCAGCCTCATCTGCTATTAAGGAATCACTGGGACACATTGCAATAAATTAATTCACATTATTGCACAAAGATCTCAGGGATTAAACAAACCATGTGCCAACTTGCATACTTCAAATATAACAAGCATTCCAGCAGCCTTCTTGGCTCATTATCTCTAGTTTATCTACTAGAAGCATTTGTTTGATTTTATCATCAGATACTTAGATGAAAAATGCTACTGCATACATGAAAGCATCCCAAGCTTCTTGTAAGCATAATTTCCAGAAACAAATAAATAATTATTTTCAATGATGTTGTCCAGAGATATCTGGGTCTTAGATCCATACAAGAATCTTTACAACTATAAATAGAGATATGGCATGTTAGGTTTATTTTTATTTTTGATCTGCAAGTAACTATAGTTGAACCAGATTCACAATCTAGCTTAACCATAATTTTAACTTGTGGGTTTTAGTATCTTTTTTTTGATCAGGGGTTCAGCACTCAAGTACACCCCTAATTCACTGTTCTAAGCCTCAGCACTTATACATAGTATAATGCAGCTCATAATGTTTTCTCCTATTAAAATTTTCCATGCCATAGATCCAGATTAGTTATGAGTATTCCCGCCTTGATTCTAAGGTTTTATGCTTTAACTTTTCTGGGTGTAATGAAACAGTAAGTTGCACATCCAAAGACAAACATCACAATAGATCAAGGATCATCCAAAACATCCATAATAAAGTCATGACAGATCCAAAAACATCCAAAAAAAAACATTGATAAAACCATATTCAACAAAACTAAAAATAAGCAAATAACAACATTAAAATGGGTTGCCTCATCTCAGGTCTTAATGCCATGAATTTGGTGAGGTTACTCACCTAAATATCTCCTTCTAGTTAATCCAGAAAAATCCCTGAGTATTATTTTCTCCTCCTCCTCTAAATGTTTTCTTTCTTATTTTAAGTATCTCGGGTAAACTGATTCCCCTGGCTACAACTACTCATTTATAAGCATTTCACTAGGGTTTTATCAAACAAAATTCCATTTTTGTCCTGACCAATATCATGCATTTTGCATTTATATTTTAACATTCCCATTTTCAGTTACCCCGGCCATATTTCTTTTATTAAACGCAACATTTTCTTTTTCCTACTTTTTCAGAAAATGTCCAGTCTACCTAAATCATGTAAAAGGTGTGACCAAGTATATTTGTTTATTTATGGGAATCCCCATTTTCCTATTTTTGCCCATACATAATGTAATTACTTATTTTATATTTCATGCTATTTTAATGTTATCATTATTTTCTTGCTCAGTTTCAATATATTTATTCTCACAGAAAATATACATGTGTATAGGTATATAAATATTTATTTTATTTAATTTCCCCCCACTGTTTCACAGAAAATATGTTTAAGCACATATTTCATTTTTAACTTGGGTTATGCTTCATTTACATTCCAGTGCCTTAAATAAAGAATTTAATCCTTTATTTTAAATATTTAATTTGATCAATGATTTATATTTCAAGATCATATCTGAAATGCTTCCTTCCTTTGTTTATTTATTTTATTATCATCATTATATTATTATTATTTTCAGAAAATTTTTAAATCTCTTCCTTGTGCCATTTCCAGTGTGCATGTGCACACATATCCCTACACATCATTCAATTCAGAAACTCCATCAACATTTGATCCAATATATATATATATATATATATTTTAAAAACTGAATTGTTTTAATTTTTCCCTCAAAAATTTTTGGGGCATTTCAGTAGTAAGATTTGGAAGAACTAGAAAGATAGTACCTTGATATGTTAGACCTTTTTCCATTCTTGAGCGAACTGGCCCATTAGCCTATCGAGTAGAATTAGCAGAAAGATTATTAGGTGTATACAATGTTTTTCACGTATTCCATTTATGGAAGTATGTGTATGACCCAGAATAAATTATAGAGATGGCAGCACAAGAAGATTTGGAAGTGGAACCTAACTTGGTATTTACTGGATAGCCTAATCGAATCGTGGATAATGATGAGAAGCGATTAAGGAGAAAGGTTTTGCAATTAGTTAAAGTTCAATGGAGTGGTGATGTTAACGAACTCACATGGGAAACGGAAGATAGAATGAAAAAGGCTTATCCTGAGTTTATGTTAGATGTGTAGCCTATATGTATGTATTGCATCATCATAGTGTACTCACCGCCTGCGATGTAGTCACTTATCGTATCTTTGTATACATTTAATAATATATATATATATATATTACCTTTTAAGCTATCTTCTTGTTGTAATTTCGAGGACGAAATTCTTTTAAGGAGGGAAGTCTGTAACCACCCGTGAATTTATCATTTTGGAAATTAATGTTTAAAATTAAAAATATTCAAATATAAGATTTTTAAAATTAATAATAGTGTTTTGAACAATAAATAATATTGGTAATCTTATTTTGAATAAATATTTACATAAGTATATACTTTGGAAGATAAATCGATAAAATAACTGAAAATCGTTTTATCGATAGACAGCTCTTTGGCCATCCAAATTTGTGCATGGAGCTGGATACATACACTCATTTATCTATATGAGTGAGAATATGTAATAAAATTATTTATTTTATTTCTGAAAATAAAATGTCTTTATGATATCATTAACGATATCACTATTTTGGAATAATTAACTTCTGAATTTAAATGCAGTTTAAATGATTTAATAATTATTTTAAATATCAAATGAAGCCCTTTTAATTATTAAAGAATGATAGAAATATTATTTTCAAAATTTGTTTATATTTATTTGTAATTTAATTTATAAGTGAAAATGTGGCCGAGAATCGGCTTTTTGATTTTCAATGTTTTAGTGAATGGAAGTTATTCAAATTTGTTACAACATTGTTTATTCTCTTGTGCACCTACATACACATGCACATACATGTCACATGCACACATATACATATAAATACACATACATACAAACATGAATATATATAAGAATGATATTATGATATTATATACAAAATATCTAAGATATTTTCCAACCAAAGTCAACCATCAACTTACCATCACACACAAACTTGAGTAGCCACATAGAGGGATACCTTCGATCGAAATGGTGATGGAGAAGGATGTGGTGGTGATGAAATGATGATGTGTTTGCACGTAAATATCATGATATTTTATCACTTCCATTTGCCTATAAATACCCACCATCCATCTTCACTTCCATTCCCAATTCTCCTTCATTTTCCTAAGCTTTTTCACCTCTTTATACTCCTCATTAATGGCTTCTTACCTTAGGAAATTTACAGAGAAAAATATTGCAAAAGGTAATTAAATTTATATAGTAAATGTATATTATCCAAACACCTCAAAACCAAAGCAAAGCTCCTTCTTTCTCCTATTGAAACCCATGGCCACCACCTCCTACCACCCAAGGCAGAGTCTTATTTCTCTTCCAAGCTAGGTCGAGAGTATCCAAGCACTAAAGGCCAAGGCCGAACCCCCAGGAACCATTAGTGAAAGCTTCGTGAGCTCCGATTCTGAAATAGCGAAGCTATTGTCGTTTTAAAGTTAGTTCGATTGAATCTAAGGTGAGAAACTATATATATATATATATATATATGCATGATATATTAGATGATATAATACGTTTTTCTATGCTTATTTAAAATGGTTGTTTATCATGTTTGAATCTGATAATATGGATGTTTGATTGTTGAAATGGTTTACGTTAAATACACATCGAATTTCACAAAGGAAACCACTTTCCTTTGATAAATGAAATGGCTATATGACATTGATAAAGCTCTTTAAAATGGTTTAAAATGATTTAGAAATATTTTATAAATATTTAAAAGTGTTCCGACAAAGTTTGGAAAAGAATATGAAAATTGAGTTAAAATAGGCACGTCGCGTAACAGTAGTTCGCGATTTTGTGCCATAAAAGTTTTAATCAATTTATATGATGGAATCACCGTCAGAATTCTTTGGAATAAGAATTTTATGAACTCTTATAATCGCAGTTTTCAAACAAAAGAAAAGGATTAAGATTTCATTCGATGGATTTTCAGATGTGAGCAAAACAAGTTTTCAAAATAGTCGTAGTTTGGTAGTACGGAAACCAAAAAGGAAAATTCTTTGAAATGGATATTTTTAATTCTTTAAAAATATGAAATAAATTCTACAAACATATTAAATGTTTTAAAAGGGATTTAAGCATGAAATTGGAATTCCAGATGATAGAAAGGTTATTTTGATCAAAGAAGCTTTAAAAACACTATTTGCAGCACTTTCCGCAGCAGTTTTAGTAACTTTTGTAAATAATGGTTTTAGCTTAATTTTTCATTCTCGAATCTTTTATAAATGTTTTCAAATAAATAAATAAGTGTTTTAAAGATGATTTAAAGGTTTCATAATTATTTTAAAAGAGTTTAAATAAATGATTAGATGAAAATCTATTATCAATAAGTGATTTAATCATGGCTCTAAAAGCCGATGAGTAGGCAGGATTTTTCTATTTATGAGATCTAGATGTCAGATGCTTAAATGAAGTAGATGTTCAGAAGCAACCAGTGCCCTGGCTCAACTGGCCTCTTTCTTGGGTGAGGAATAGATAAGTCCGAAATGTCGAAAACGAGACAAGTATAAAAGATTCAAATTTACAAATTTAGTACAACTTGGACTGTGTAGAAATAATCTTCTTATACTCGATATTATATTTCGAGGAGGGAAACCGTACTATCCATGTGAATTTAAAAGGTGATTCTACCGTTATTCGATGGATAATAAAGGTTGAATATAGAAATTGATATTAAGTAGAATTAGTATAATTTCTATCGACCCTTTTTACTCAATAATGTTTTCTAACATGATTTATGAGAAATGATTTGGTGTTTTCCAAAGATAAAGAGAGGTTTAATCATCTGGTATATACTGGAAAAAAATGATATATCTGTAAAAGATGTTTCACCGATAATTGGTTTGAAGAGATTGGGATCGAATTTGGGTGATTCCTATCTGAAAACCACTTAGACTAGTGTACGTTCAAAAGCGAAAATATGATAAAGGCAATGATTTCGAAGGCGGAGATCTTTATAATGAAAGGCTACTTGCCACTAGCCCCTCGATTTCCATACTATATACATATGGTGGCAGTACTTAATTTTGAAAATCTTCGATGCAAAGACTTCTCGCCACTAATCCTAGGGTGATTCCCAAAACAAGATGTAGTAGGAGAGTGCCTTCGGTTTGTTCTGTTCCTGGACAACTTGTATGGATGAATATCTGACATTGCATTTCCAAAATGTATATACATTGATTTTTTACAAAAGTACATTTGTTTGATGGTGTTGGAGGTAACTCTCCTATACTTAACACCCTTCTTAGAGACGTACGAGCTCAGAGGTTGTACATTTGTGGAAATCAATAGTGTGTGATGGAATTGACAATGTTGCATTCAAGTGAAATGTGTGCTATGAGAAAGGTAATCGTTACCTCAAGCCTCATCATCTAGGAATGATAAAAACCGGGTAGATGCAGCTGGGCTGGGCGGGTCACACCCATTCAGATATGGTCATTTCCTTTCTAGATTACCCTCTATACGTTGGGTATCTTGTATATGCTTTGGCATCCCAGTAAAGGTCGGTAATGATAGGGGTGATGTCATATTCAGTACTATCTGTTAACCTAAAAAATGGATCAACACCCTGGTTCTCAGTGAAAGCACCAAAATGTTAACCCTGAAAATGGATCAACACCTTGGTTTGAGCGTGAAAGCACCAGCCCTGTTCTCACAGAGCAATAATGAAGACAGTAGATATTGATACAAGCAATAAGAGAAAGAAGACAAGAATATTTTTATAGTGGTTCGGCTGTTAATGAAGCCTACGTCCACTTTATAGTTTATGTTGTAGACTAATTGTTGTTACAAGAAGTATTTGATTACAAAGCTCTTGATTATCCTTAGCTAGATTGAATCTCCAAAGTTAGAATCCACTAGAGAATCACAGTGAACTCCTTTGAAGATTGTTGTAAGGGAGGTGAAGAGTGAAGAAAGGTTCCCAAAGAGTTTCAACAACCAGTCTGGAGGCCCCCCTTTATGTTGTAGATAGGTGAGTATTTATAGAGGTTGGAGAGCTATTGGGCCAAGTGTGCTTGCCACATACTTGCAGATCAACACAGGAAGGTGCACTAGAGGTTACACTGCTCTCGAGCTAAAAGGATGGATTGCTAGCGATCCATAGGTTTGGTTCGAAGGCGGGCCAATGCCTTAGAATTTTCCCCTTGCTTTGCTCCATGAAGATCGCAGCTGATTGATGAAATAGTATGAATCACTAGCGATCCATGGTATATGGATCGCTATTGATCCATATACTTGGTCTATTTTTGGACTTTGTTCCTCTAGAGTTTATGGCGATCTGGCAAAAAGGTATGGATCGCTGGCAATCCATAGTTCATGGATCGCTAGCGATCCATGCACTTAGTGGTTTTCTGAGCTTTGCCTTTTGGATCGCGTCAATTATCTCGTGTTGATGCTGTTCAAGAATGCTCGAGTTAATGCCATGGATAGTTAGTGATCTATAGGCCATGGATCGCTAGCGATTCATGCCTAGAGTATTTTCCTTTCTTTTTTTCTGACTTCCTTTGGCTCCTTGTTCTAGTACCTTCGATTGGCTTTTGAGCTATTCTAACTTGATGAAGTTCTCTCGACTTTCTCTGGATTCTACTGGGTTAAAAACCCGATTAACATTTTCCCCCAAGAGTATGCCTTCATTGAAACAAGGCGTGCTCTGGAAGCAACTTCTTTTGAGTATTCAATTTGTGAAATCTAGTTGATCGTGTCGAGGTTACCATGAAAATTTGGCTTTGACCGTTGAATTTTCGATGTGAATCATCAGAGTCCATCTCAAGATGTTGTTCTCGATTGACTGACTTCTGATAGCCGTTCGTTTTTTGATTTCGATCTGAATTTCAATTCCTGGTATTAACGATGCAATCTTTGCTCTGTAGTTTACGCAAGGGTTTAGGTCGGTAAGTGGGTGCATGATGTAGGTTTGGAGTTGTCCCATATAGTTTTAATTCGACCGGCGGTGAAGCTAAGTTTTGTCTCGAATGATTGTACGCCGTTCTGGAGCGAAGTCTTGCTCTTTATCTTTAGTCTTTTCTTCTTGAGAATTTGGTTAATTTCTCGTCGATGTTTTTGAATTTTGATGCGACAATTTATTTCAAAATCGGATATAGTGGATGATTCAATCATATCGCTCTTCCCGTTTCTGTATTCCGGTGATCCTGGAAAGGAAAGCTTCCCGCATCATTTCGGACAACGGCTCCGTTATCGATCGTTAATCGACAACGGGTAAATGTGGAAGAGATAATTTCAATGGATGATATGGATTGTTTTCAAATGTAAGCAAGCCATCTATGCCAGATTGTTTGTTTGTAGTATTCAGGATACTGGACTCTTCTCATGTAGATAACACACTGCATCTGCCCCGGTTAACGCTTAGAACCCAATTGGTCAGCATACGCCGACTTCCCTTGGATTTCGGGCGTTGGTTATATGAGGATATTATTTAAAGCAAAACATACTTGACAGGGTTGAATGAAGTTTTGTTGTTGAAAATGATTTTTCGGTCATCCAATCTTTAGTCTGGCAGCGGTACTTCCACTCCTCCAGAAGCAGGGTCCTTCGCAACTTAGGCTTCGCTTATTATTCCTATCATATTGGGACGACTGGTTACAGTTAAATTATTAGGCATAGCCGCTATTATGGAGTTGTAGTTGAAGTTCGATCAGGCATAGCTCCAGTCTTCAGAAACTAGTGCATGAGTTATTCGATCGCGAATATCATTCCTTTGTGGTTTTTGGAATTCGATCTGCAAGCTAGCTTCTATCTCAGGGGACTATTGGCTTAATTCCTCAACTTCGAGAATTGCTTTTTATAGAACTATAAGGTAGCTTGGTCTAGCCAGTTTCATGACTGTTCTTGTTTATGTTCAGTCGAGTTCATGCTCAGTTGAGCTCGTTTGACAAAGAGTTGGTGTAAATGCCTTAGCCCATAGAGCTGATTACTTTGACTATTGAACCAAGATGTTTTGGGAGGTTAGGTCTCCTAAGCAATAAGTTCGATTGCCCCAGTTCGATTGATATGATAGCTCTTATCTTTGAGAACTAGGGAATTTGTTGCTTGATCCTAAGATCTAAGTTTTTATAATGATGTCAATGGGCATTAGAAAGATGTGTTTCTGGCATCTTTTGCTAAAGTAAATTCTTCTAAGCCCGACGTTGAGATCCTAATCATGTATTGTTTTTTATCTTCGTAAACTCATGTACGGATGACTCAAACTTGTGGATTTTTCCTTGATGTTGTGTATCTTTGGATAACGTAAGATTCTAGAAGGACTTTTGCTTCTATTTCTGAAAGCCGTTGTATCAATAGTGTCATTCTAGGAGTTTCTTCTTAGCATCACCAACTTCGGGTAATGGCAAATTCCTGCAAGTTAGAACCAAATGATCTAGTTAGAACTTGAGTAGGACATCGATCTTTCTTGTCATAGCTAGACTATGAACGACGGTTGATTTCTGAACGTTAAATCTTTCATTTTCTTTGTTGGCGATTTTGTTGCCAGAATGCTCTATTTTGCGATACAGAACCATTATCTAACCAACCTCATGGTTATTCATGTTTGGACTTTGCAATATTTCTTTCAATCAAGTATTTGCGTGTCTATCCCCGCTCGAGGGACTAGCTATTTTGAATGCCTGTATTTGGGTGATTGTGAGAGATGGAGAGGTTTGGGACACATGATTTGATTGCCCCTGGTCTGGCTCTCAATCCAATTCTAGGATTGCGAAAGCCCAGCGGTTTTAGTTCCGACCTTCCGTGATTGTCCATACATGTCCTTAGTTGTGCATGCTTTGCTTGATTGTTGTCGTCATGGAAGTTCTGTTCATAGATCAATTCCTGTCTTCGAGAATTGATAACCTAGCTGCCTGGTTCCAAGCAACATTTCCTCAAAGCTACCTATCTTTTGCTATATCTAAATTCTTTCTAAGTTGAATTTAGGAAATTTGGTTGTGCAACAACTTTCATCCCTATAAATTAGCACACGAACAATTCAATCCTGGGATTTCCCTTCGGCGCTTCTTTATTCCTATGCAGTGGCTGATTTCTGCGATGTCTAGTTGAACCATCTGATAGACATATGAAAGCTTATGTCTTCCTGTCGTTTCCTATCTTTGGGCAATAGTAATTTTCCAAAAACAAGGGTTGAACTCAGTCAAGAACCAGCTTCTATCTCCGGAAGTTAGTGCATTGATGGTTCACTGCGGCGAGTGTTTTTCACTAACCCTGTAGATTAAAGTTTTCCCAGCATTACCGGGGAAACACTAGTACTTAGTGATCAACAAATTTCTCGGCATTGTCGAGGAAATGTCGGTACTTAGGGAATAGAAAGTTTCTTAGCGTTGCCGGGGCAACACCGGTAATTAAGAAATAGAAAGTTTCCCGACATTGTCGGGGCAACATCGGTACTTTTAAAGTAGAAAGTTTCCCGACGTTGCTGGGGCAACACTAGTACTTATGAAGTGGGAAAAGGTCGTGGCATTGCAGGGGTGACCCTGACACTCAGGATGTTGGGATTGATTTTTCCCATCGACCCGACAATGCTTTTAATCCAGTTGGGTACCGGTTTTGGTCTTCGTAAACTAGCACTTCGATGATTGGATTATAGAAGTATTTTCTTAGTGCTGCCTGTCTTTGGGCAGTGTTAAAGTCCTGTTAGTGAGGATTGAATCATTCATTCGATCCTGTAGAGTTGAGCAGATTCCTTTTAACCCAATGTGGCTGTTTTCTCAAGTTGCTTAACTTCGGGATACGCCATGTTCTTGAAGGATAAGAGTCCCAGGCATTTCCATTTTCTAGCTTTGTTTATAACCGTCAAGTGTTACCCTTGGAGATACAAGGCTATTTCTTAACCAATTCCATAATTATTCTTATTCACGAAAAATCAAATTTCCTCCAACCAGTTTTTGTTATATGCTGATGACTACCTGCGAAACCCTTCATTTCCAGATGCGAAATTTCAAGTTCTTATAGAAAAGTAGAAGCTGCGGAGCAAGTCATCACATGCCCCTGGTACGACCGTGATCATCCATATCCTGATCACGGACTTGTAGAGTTTGATAGTGTTTGTCTTGAATTTATGATACTTAACCTTAACTTGTTTTAGACCATATGCATTATGCTGGGCTGATAGAATTATTGCAGATATCAAACTTATTCGTTGGTTACAATCCTCGGGAATCAATGGCTTAGCTGCTCGATTTTGAGCGTTCTCTCCTTGCCATTATCTCTCTTCGGATAACAGTGGATTTTCTGCAAGTTAGGGTTTGAGACCTCAGTTAAGCACCTGCTTCTGTCTTTGGAAACTGGTGTGTTGATGATTTGATTCTGAAACTGCCTTCCATCGTTGTCTATCTCTGGACGACGGTAAGTTCCTCCTTTTATTGCAAGTTGGAGCATTCTTTTATCCTTACCAAGTGTTAATGTGTTCTATGCCCCTCAGTCCACAGGGCCGATTATTCTGAACAGTTAATGTGAGACTTGATGTTTTAGGCGGCTCCCTGGATGCCCCCAGTCAAAGATACGTCACAGCTCCTATCACTGGGAACTTGTGACATGGATGTCTTGAATTTTGACATTTTATACATTAACTTTGGTCAGAAATTAGAATACTTTGCCGACTTCTTGGTTTGTGAGCTTTGCGGTACTACCAAAGCAATGTCGGTTCTTTCGGATAGCGGGAGTTGATCTCTGTTAATCCTGCAATAGACAAGTTTTCCGGTGTTGTCGGTACAACACTATTACTTAGAAAATTTTAACGGTTCGGTGATGATGCCAGAGCAACATCAAGCAGTGTTTGTGCAGCTTATTAGATGCGTGGCTTATGAATATGCATGGCTTACGAAATGCATGGCTTTTAAGAGTGCACGGCTTATGAAATGTGAGGCTTCTGAGAATGCGTGGCTTACGAAATGCACGGTTCCTGAGAGTGCATAGCTTTTGTGAATGCGTGGCTTACAAAATGCACGGCCTTTGAGAGTGTGCGACTAATAAAATGCACGGCTTATGGGATCGATACGAGCTGTCGACCCGAAATGGTTTGGAACTTCTTGACGTTGCTAATCTTCGGGTAACGTGAGGAGTTCGTACATC
The DNA here is from genome assembly GCA_030737815.1 of Allium fistulosum. NCBI lineage: Eukaryota > Viridiplantae > Streptophyta > Magnoliopsida > Asparagales > Amaryllidaceae > Allium > Allium fistulosum. The sequence continues at coordinate 1,146,676,553 of CM060902.1, forward strand.
GAGAATGTGGTTCCACAGCTCAAGAAGTGATGCGCGACTCCACAGCTCAAGAAGTGATGTGCGGCTTATGGGAGTGCATGCAATGGTCTGGGCCTTCCCGGTGTTGGATGAGCGATACCAGTTCTTAGAAGGTAAGGATCGAGTTTTCCTATTAATCCGGCAATTTGACTTTGTTGGAACGCGATTTCGTCGGTTCTAAGAAGTATTTGATTTTTGGATTGGGTAACCGTGGCTTGGGTGATCCTCCCGTATCTCAGGAAGATATGCACGACTAAATAGATAACGTTGCCATGGTGGAGAGATTTACAGTCGACCGCATGGAGATGGTTATGAAGAAAGAGCTTATAGGAGTTTGGGGTAAGACTCTCAGTTTTTGGTCCAAACCGCCTTTAGAGAATTGGCCTTTAACTGGGATATAGTCTAAGAGGAGAAGGATCTAGTCAACAAGGGTGGTAAAGGGGGAGTTGGCAAGAAGTGAGCAAGTATTATGCTTCTATTTCGTTTGTTGCGCTAGCTAGGTCATTAAGTCCGTAGTTGTCAGAATTCCAGAATTTTCGATCAGACGTATATAATTGGGGTATGATTAGCCTTGGCTTTCCTTGTAGCTATTCAAGCATGTGTGATGCCCCCATGCTATAAGGCTGTTCGTGCACTTAATCTATATCCGGGGTTTCTCTGCAACTCGTCTTGTTGCCCCTAGTCCAGTGGGTGCAGTTCTCCCAAGCTCTAAGTCTTGGCTTGATTTGAGTCAGCATCTGATTAACCACAAGGTCGGTTCAGTTTTGGCTTAGATTCTTTGAGCAACTATGAAGCTTTGGAGTTCAACACTGTTTGTTTGTATGGTCGTTGGAAGTGATTCCATTAATTATGTGGAGTGACTGATATGATTGTTGATTTGTGGCCTCGGAGAATAACTTCATTGACTTCAGGGGGCTTTGGATTAGATGACTACTGATCTTCCAGTTCTCTTTCACGGATATCAGTCGTACATAAATTTCGCTGATCTATCGATTCGCCTTCACGATGCTTTAGTTCGAGAAAGACCTTCATGTTCGCGAAGGGTTTCTTTGGATAAGATGACCGCTGATCTACCGGTTTACCTTCACGACGCTTTAGTTCGTGAAAGACCTTCATGCTCGCGAAGGGTTTTTTTAGATCAGATGATCGTTGATTGACTGGTTTACCTTCACAATGCTCTAGTTCATGAAAGACCTCACATTCGCGAAGGGTTTTTTGGATCAGATGACCACTGATCTACCGGTTTGCCTTCACAACGCTTTAGTTCGTGAAAGACCTTCACATCCGCGAAGGGTTTTTTTTGATCAAATGACCGCTGATCTACCTGTTCGCCTTCATGATGCTTTAGTTCATGAAAGACCTTCGCATTCACAAAGAGTTTTTTTGTATCAGATGACCGCTGATCTACCAGTTCACCTTCATGATGCTTTAGTTCGTGAAAGACCTTCACATTTGCAAAGGGTTTTTTGGATCAGATGACCGCTGATCTACCATTTCGCCTGGACGACGCTTTAGTTCGTGGAGGAGTTTTTATGGTCGGATTTCTGAAGACTAAACGGCCTTGGAACGATAATTTATCAATTTCAAGAGGAGTTTTAGGTCCTGTGTTCGATAGTTTAATGGTCTTAAAGCAATGATTCATCGACTTCAAGAGGAATTTTTTGGATTCAGCTCACGGGAACACAGTTTTATCGTTCCTATAGACTAAGGTGTTGGATCTGTTTGTTCAACGATCCTTTAGACAAGACTTCTCGACGCTACTAGAGCAACGCCATTTCTCAAAAGGGGGATCGACATGACTCGTCGAGGGCATAGAAGCATTTCTTTCACCGTGCTGTCTGCAATGCCCCAAGTGTCCCTGTACGGCTCATTTGGAAAAGGAAAGTAGACAAGGATGGATGAGAGGGCATTGCTTTAGGTTGCTGCCCCATAACTTAGTTACTAGCTAGCTAGAGTGTTATTTGGTAATCATCCTTTCGTCTGTTCATCAGTTAGCTGGAGCGCTTTTATACAGGGTCTTAGTAGCCTTGCTTGGGCAGAAGGTCCCTAATATCCTGTAGCTCCTTCATCGTTTAATGACTTCGTAGAATTCTTCCAGGGTAGTAGGTTATTTCATCCTTTAATGATTCCCGAGGGCCTTGCAGTAGACTGCATCTGTCGCCCTCGCTACGTCCATATGCCAGTCATACCTATAAAAAAGCAATTTTGAATCAGTTGTACAAAAGGTATAGTAGGCATGATAAACTTCTTTGGATATTCTGCATGTTGAACGGCTTCGGTAAATTGGTTTCAATTGGGGAAGATGCTCTAATCGTTGCCAGACCGGTCTGTTTTCAAGTTACGACTATTTATAATGTTTGAGAATGATATATGCATGATTGTCTATGCTTGAATGATTGGAAATGTCGATTAAATGACAAATCACTTATGATGGGGTCATGGGTCAGTGACGATCCCTAAAACATTTCAAACTAGGTGAGATCAGTCTGGGTTGACCAAGAAGGCCCCATAAGGTTGCGCGCAAAATTGCAAGGTGTTTGGAGTTCGCATGTTCAAGTTATGGGCAAAAGAAGATGGATCGGTGGTATTTTACTTGGAGTTCGACCTGAGAAAATATGCCATTTGCTTGGAGTCAGCCCATGGTTAGCTTGGAGTCACAGAATTTGAAGTGCTGGGTTGGTGACAAATGTTGCTTGGAACCATTTGCATGTTTTCTTGGAGAAAATCTTGGTTTTATCTGAGTCTGATTTCGGGCTAGATTTTCCTAGGTTTACTTCGCGTTAAATGGGTGATTACCCGAGTTCGACTTCAAGTCAAGAATTCTAGAATTTGCTTCGAGTCAAATAGTCGATTACCCGAGTTTGACTTCGAGTCAACCTTTAAGTGAGTTTTTCAATAACCATTTTGATGATTTTTGATGATTTTTGACGACGACCACTCATGGTTCGACGATGGGAGCTCCACGATGCGATTGGAAGCTGGTTAGTTGAAGCTTTTTCGAGTATCTTTAACTTTCTATTGCATATGCTTCCAATCGATTATATCCCCTTCAAACGATCCAAACGGGGGTCTTACTGCTTTTTCGAGATAACTGTATAAGTTACGACACTTCCGATAAGCTGATAGTTCGAGTTGTTCACTTCTGAACCTATCTGATCCAAAGTAGATAGCTAAATCTTTCGAACAGAGATTAAGGATCTAACTTCTGAACCTATCTGATCCAAAGTAGATAGCTAGATCTTTGCTTGAGTTGGGTTCTATGTGAAAGCACCAAAATGTTAACCCAAAAATGGTTCAACACTCTAGTTCTCAGTGAAAGCACCAAAATGTTAACCCTGAAAATGGATCGACACCCTGGTTTAAGTGTGAAAGCACCAGCCTTGTTCTCATAGAGCAATAATGTAGATAATAGATATATATATATATATATAATCGGTAAGAGAAAGAAGACAAGAAGATTTTTATAGTGGTTCGGCTGTGAATGAAGCCTACGTCCACTTTATAGTTTTTATTATAGACTGATTGTTGTTACAAGATGTATTTGATTACAAAGCTCTTGATTATCCTTAGCTAGATTGAATCTCCAAAGTTAGAATCCACTAGAGAATCACAGTGAACTCCTTTGAAGATTGTTGTGAGGGAGGTGAAGAGTGAAGAAAGCTTCCAATAGAGTTTCAACAACCAGTCCGAAGGCCCCCTTTTATGTTGCAGATAAGAGAGTATTTATAGAGGTTGGAGAGCTACTGGGCCAAGTCTGCTTGCCACATACTTGCAGATCAACACAGGAAGGCACACTGGAGGTTACACCACGACCCGAGCTAAAAACTATGGATCGCTAGTGATCCATAGGTTTGGTTCGAAGGCGAGCCAACCCTTAGCATTTTCCCCTTGCTTTGCTCCAAGAAGATCGCAGCTGATTGATGAAATAGTATGAATCGCTAGTGATCCATGGTATATGGATCGCTAGCGATCCATATACTTGGTCTATTTTTAGACTTTGTTCTTCTGGAGTTTATGGCGATCTGCGAAAAGCATGGATCGCTAGCGATCCATAGTACATGGATCGCTAGCGATCCATGCACTTAGTGGTTTTCTAAGCTATGCCTTTTGGATCGCGTCTATTATCTCGTGTTGATGTTGTTTATGAACCCTTGAGTTAATGCCATGGATCGCTAGCGATCTATAGGCCATGGATCACTAGCGATCCTTTTCCTTGGATTATTTCCTTTCTTTTTTCCTGACTTCCTTTAGCTCTTTTTTCTAGTCCCTTTGGTTGGCTTTTTGAGCTATTCTGACTCGATGGAGTTCTCTCGACTTCCTCTGGATTTTGCTGGGTTAAAAACCCGGATAACACTATCTATGGTAAAGATAGGCCGGTTCTGTGTTGGTAGAGGACCATCTTTTTGTGCCTCGGTGCATTTTTCTAGAGATGTGCTGTCGAAAGGTAGTCCATTACATTTTCATTGTATGGAATCCATTCTCCAATACGAGCCTTTACGGTTTTAGTTATAGAACCTAGTATGCTGAAATTTAATTAATGTAACATTTCGGCTAAGATAATATATATTTATTTGAAAGATTTTTCAAAGAATGTCTTTAAAAATAATATCCTTGATTTTACGTAGAATGTTTTGGTTATCATAAGGTAAAAACCCATCTGTGTTTATGTGCGGCGTGGTCTTATGAGATACCCTTTGATTTCAAAAGTACCCGTTCTTTTAAGTTTTCTCACATCAGTCCCATGACTGTTCCGGAGTTTATTTTCTTTTCCCCTAAATTCTAGGTGTCATATTTTTCTGAGCAGCCAAGTAGTTAGGTAGCTTGTAGCATTTTGGGAGGAGCATGGAGCATGAAGCTGGAGGGTCCTATGTAGATATTTATCTATTAATTCTACTGTATTATGTATTTTGTATCTACCAGCATTTGTGAGGATAGGTAGTTATAACTATCATGGCTGAATTAGTACTTACTAGAACTCTTATGGAGCAATTTAGTGTAATTGCATGTACTATGTATAATTAAATGTTGAATGCGATGTGAGATTCTATTTTGTTTTGTCTTCTATCTTCATTTTATTTACCCCATGATAATTTTCCTCTCCGGCACTTGGATTTGTAGACGTGAATACCGAGGATGTATTAGTGTCAATTTCCGAGGGTCGTGCAGGTGGGTCATCATTCTAGGGTTTCTTGATTTATCAAACCTAAAGTATATTGGAATCCTAACAAGCGGTATCAGAGCTTCCCATCATTGATTTCATTGGGCAATTTTTTATGCTTTTTTATGAGTAAGTTCTGAATTGAACTACATTTAGAAGTCAATGAATTTATGTAATTTCTTACTCAAGTTTCAGATCTACTTGATCTATGTATCAAGGGTTTTCTGGTGATGATTTTGGATTTGTTTTAGTGTTAATTTTTTAATTGTAAATTGAATGGCTAATTTATGAAACAGTTTTTGTATAGAAAGATAGATATATCTAAATGATCTGTATGTTATTTATGAAACAATTAGAATTTTAAAATCATTAAATTATGAGAAATAATCTAACTTCCTTTAAATTTCAAAAATCAACTTATGTTAGTTAAAGCATCCACATGTTTATTATTGTACATTTTCTAAATAAGTTGTGAATTTTAATGTAAGGAATAATTTGGATCTGATATGTACATTCATTTTCTTTTATGTTTATTAATAGTGTGGATAGATATATAATTTAGAACCATTTATGCAAGTAATATAAATTTGGTTCTATTACTATTTTACCTTAATTAACATTTAAATAAGAAATTTGGATATATTTAAAAGGAATTTTGGTTATTTTAGGAATTTTGGTTATTTCAGAAATTTTGATTAATTAGACATAAAGTATGCTCCTTTAAGTGTTTATATTTATTTTATCATTGAAATAAATTTTAACATGAAACTAATTTACATTTTAGACCACATAACGGTCAATGTCAGTTATTTTTATCATAAATGCATTAACCGTGGTTGCTGTGGTAATCAATTAATTAATTTATTATCATAAATGCAGTAAATGCGTCACTTGTAATAAATTTTATAATGCAGCATGTTTGTATTCGGGATAAGAAAAAACATATGGTTTATTATTTGATGCATTTATGTTTTATAGATACAGATATTTTATATATATAACCTATGCTCGTTGAAAATATGTTTCACTTTCATGCTTTCATTTTCGTATTTGGAATAATAAAGTTAATATGTTTGTATTTGGAATAAGAAAAATGTAGTAGCTTTTATATTTTGCCAGAATGCATGGTTACTAACCATAATTAAGTATTTAAATAATAAATTAAAGGTAAATTGAGTAGCATTCTTTGTAGCTATATTATAGTTCAGATATACATCATAGCTACTACATTCATTCATGTTATTTAGTATGACATTTAATATGTCATTTATATATAACTTAATGTGGCATTTAATTATGGCGTTCACATATGACATTTGTTATGCGATTTATTTATAATGCCTTATATAATTTTTTTTAGAGAATGTCATGAATATAACTACATACTTAAAGAAAATGATTATAATAGCTATGAGTAAAACATGTTATGCCTCCATTATAATTTTGAGATTTTCAAGTGTCATATAGATCTAAAGCTTTTTTGGGAGCATTTTATAACAGTCGAAATATATTGTACATAAACTAAGAAATAAATTCAAAAAAAAAAATTTGTGTCTCTTTGCAGACTAATTGTAAATATCCTACATTTCAAGTGAACTAGTTGAAATAACATGTCACCAAAGTGACCTCTCTTATTTTAGTTGTTCATGAAAATATTTGATATTTGTGTGAATTTATTCATGCGGATATTAGCCAGTCCAAAGGAAGACTATTATTTGGTTGAATCAATTACACATATGTGATGATAAATATGTGACGATTATAAGATTTTACAGTTCAATCGGCCCAAAGGAAGATTATTATTTGACTTGAATTTATTAACAGTGTTTGATTATTACAACAAGAGCACCATTCACAATTAATATTAAAGTTCAAAGATTTGATATTAATGTTGTACTAGGTATCTTGAGAATAAACTTACCAATTATTTGAATTTATTATTGCTATTATCTGGGTACACATACGGTCAATTTTTATTTCTATTTAGTTTTCAACTAGTTTGAATAAAGTGTCTTGCAATTTTGATAATGTTCTCATCTGGTTCGAGAATACCTTTAAAGACTAGTAAGAGAACACGTTGTTTGCTCTTGACTTTTTGGACCTAGATCTTTTAATTATGAGGGTCACAACCACCCCTATTACAGTTGAATGTTCTTATAATATTATGAAGAACATTGAGAGGTGGGATAATTCAAACCGCAAGAGCCAAAGGATCATAAGGTAAAATATTTCAAAAGCTTTTAAGGATGTGGTATCCATAGGGATAACTATTTTTAAAGACTTCTTTACTAAGAATGAATAACATTTTGTCAAAATGATAAGGGGAAACAAGCACGCTTTGCAGTGCTTGATACTATAAAGTCAAAACAAAGGAAACATAAATGAGTATTGTATGGAAAATATTGCTTCAAAAGTTAAAGATACTCAATTTATTATTATTTTTTGATACTCTTTTTATTCACGGTATAACCATTTTAAGATTATTATTAGTTATTATTTTTTAAGAATAAAATGACCTCTTATCGTGCTCATTTAGCATTGTGTAAGAAGAGAGATTGAAGCATGTGAGATTGAAAGTACTCATTTAATATACATTGTGAATAAATGTATAAATAAGGATAAAGAAGTCGCTAAGGATTTAAATGAACAGAAATAACATATAGATATATTTACAATTGTTTCTTTAATGAGATATACAAACATATAAATTAAAGTATACTAGATACTTTTAAGTTATTATTGAGATTACAATTATATTCGATGTATTTGATATTTTTGTTATGTTGTCATTTAGACAGATTTTGGTTTTCCATTTGTAATATAAACAAATTGGGTTACTATTGTTCATTTGGAAATAATAAGGTTGATTTATGAATAAATTCATACATTGTTGGAATTAAAGCTCATAATGTTTAAAATATAGCTTATATATATCTACCTGTGCTAAATACCTTTTATAATGAAGTCTCAAATTTTGATTTGGTGATTTATATGATTATTTGTTTCAACTTACTAGATAATTTAGATTGAGGCACTAAAGGTAGAAAACATTTTATTGATATTTTAAGAAACTTAAAACTACAAGTTTTATAAACCCACACTAAGAAAAAATATTAAGACAATACTTTTTGAGGATGTTGAGTTTGGGGGGAGAAATAAAGTATGAATCATTGTCTTTAAAGGGAATTATTATCTTTGATTCAACTATAGTTACTTTTTCGAATAATGTATATGATTTGTTTCCTTTCATTTACAATAATTAAATTAGGAACTATAGTAAGACAATGTTTCAAGAAAACAAACTCAATAACTTCAAGGTGCAAGGTCACTAAGGAAATCCACTTGAAAGGGAAGAAATACCATTCCAGATGACTATGTAGTATTTCTCCATAAAGATAAATAATGGATTGGTGAAGATGATTTTGTGGACTTACATCAATCCATATAAGGTACTAATTTGAAATGTGGATTTAAGGTATGAATTTATAATGTAAACCTATAAGGACAATATTTTATGAGATCTCCCCTCAACTTAAGTAATAAACTCACTGGTTATGAATAACTATTCTTTAACGACCCATATTTTTAGATCTTCGAATTTGAATATTTGATTTTTTTTAAATATTTGGATTTCAATTTAAATTACAATAAAAGCTATGTTTCAAATTAAGACCTGATTTTGATGATGTATTTTTAATTCAATTAATAGGATTTTTCTATAATTTTAAATTTGGAAAGTAATTAAATTTTCGTTTGATGCTTTTTGCGGCAAACGTCGGTACTTTTGAAACTTCACAAAATAAGTTAACATGTCTATTTTATTATTGTTTTGTGATCGTAGTGCATTGTTGTGTACGATCGTATTTTTATTTCTGTCGTTCGCGGCTCGTATACGAACGGAATAATGTTTAGCGTTGTACTCTAAAACTTTTTAATACTAAAACTTTAAACAACATAAATGTCTTTCTCTCTGCATGCGCACGTTGTTGCATTTAATGTTTGCATTAAATTGTTGGCACTTACTTTCCTTAGCTACTAAGGAATGCCTTTATATATATATATATATATATATATAGGTACATTCATACATTAGGGGAGCATACGCATGAAAACTTTTCATAAAAGCATGAGCACTTTTTCCCTATTTCACGTTCATAATTCAAGAAAACATGGACACATTTTACATTCACTTTCACAATTTTTTTGTGCAAAATGAGGACCATATTTCATGCAACAACAATAATTTTCCCATTTTCTCTTCATTTAATAATTTTCATAACTTCCTCTACACTATGAATTGGTCAAAGTCGTCAACATGAAAGTTGTAGAGGCTGTGGTAATCTACATTTTCCTTTCAAGTTGCACTTGATTTAGTGATGCAGGCCAGCCTGAAGAAGTCCTAGGTCGCGACCAACCTAACGAACCAAAACTGGAAAATAAGTTGTTAAAAGTTGAAGTCTTAGGTCGCTCACGACCTAATGGGTTTTTAGGTCGCTCACGAACTATGGAAGGTTGGCTACGAGCTAACGGAATCAACACTCAGGAATGCGAACGACCTAACGAATTCCTTAAGTCGCTCCAACGACTTAGTAAAGGCATACGAGCTAACGAAGGAGGCGCGCAAAGTTGTTCAGGAAGAGTTTTAGGTCGCTCACGACCTAAGTTAAGTCGTTCGACGACCTACGACCTACTTAGGTCGCATAAAGATGGTTCAGAGGCCGGGGTTCTTAAGTCGCGTGAAGACTTAGGTCGCGGAGTTATGTTTCGACCTATGATAGGTCGCAAAGACGAGATACGACCTACGATAGGTCGCTGAAGTGGTTGCCGCTTTATCTTAGGTCGCTCGACCGTATGCGCTGGAAAGTTAGGTCGTTGAAGCTTGTTGCCGTTGATTCTTCTACCGAGTTAATCTCTGCCGCTGATGGAAGCTGGAGCATTGAAGTAAGGTTGCGAGAATTGTATGTTGAGTCGTAGACGATCTATATGTTGTATTGTTTCCTTTGTACATTTTGTTAAGTCGTAAGTCGTGTATCGAGTTATTATGTTGTAACTGTTTTGCTGTTAGGTCGCTGCCGACCTATACTAAGTCGCGTCTGTTCTTAGGTCGCACCATTTTAGGTCGTAGGTCGTTCACGACCTAAGTGTTGTTGAAATTTTATTCTATTTTGGGCGTGTTGAGTTGTAGCCTATAAATAGGCAAGTGGTGTCATTTTGTAAAGTTTAGTTGATTTGAAATAAAACTCTTGTTTTGTTAGCTTTGTTCTTTTACCCAATTGGTAGTTGAGTGTAATCTCCTATCTCCTCTTTCGGTTAATCGAGTGCACTCGATTCAACGACTGCAGAAGCCGATTCACGGAATCTAGTGCGCTAGATCAACGTGCGAAGAATCGCAGATCTTTGAACCCGGTATCGTGCGCGATCAACGAGTTCGGGATAGCTAGAATTCGGTATCTTCGGATCAACGAATTTGGGCATTTCAGTATTCATCAATCCACCGATTGCTACTTTCATCGATCTACATTTTTTTTGATTAATCCGCTGCGTCAGTTTGGTATCAGAGCCTGTTTTAGCCAATCATAGCTAAATCGAGTCTTGGAGCCAATTCTTTTGAAGAATTTTGAAGTTGAAGTGATAGCCGAGCTTGAAGTGAGAAGCCGAGCTTAGTAGAAGTGTTGGAGATCAAACTTGCCTCATTTGGAGAAGTTGTGTTCATCGTGTTCATCGCGAAGTTGCAACAAAGTGGGAGTTTTCGATCCATTTCATTTTGGATCAAAGTCCGAAAGGTGTTTGAATTTGGAAGTGTTGAAGAGTTTGTGAAGTTTTCAAGTATGCCGCCGAGAAGAGTAATCGTCACCAAAACGTAGAAGCTTTGTATCGAAGAGAAGAAGCTGATGAGATGGAGCAAAGAATCAATGAAAACTTTAGTGAAAAGCTTAACGAAGGAATTGGACGATTAGAGAAGATGATGTTAGAGATGAATCAGAATCGGAGAAGGGTATCACCTGAATCTAACCATGGAGGAAGTAGAGTCTCACCACAATCCAATCGAGAAAGAAGTGTTGATGATGATCAAAGACGTGGAGGAATGTGAATGATCGAGAACGGAGGAATGTAGATAGAAGGGATGATGGTGGAAGACGTGAAGGGAGTAGAGATGTTGGTGGTCAGGATTGACATTGATATACATCTGATTTTGAAGAGGAGTATGATGGTGGTAGTGTTCAAGGACAAGGACGAGGACAAGGAAGAAATCATTCTGAGTATGATCACAAGTGGGAGTCGGGGATGAAGACTGAGATTCCTGAATTCAAAGGTGGTATGCAAGCTGAGGAGTTTTTAGATTGGATGGCTAATGTTGAAGAGATTTTTCACTTCAAAGAAGTTCTAGAACATCGTAGAGTGAAGTTGGTTGCTACGAGGTTGAGGGGTAGAGCTTTGGCATGGTGGCAGCAAACCAAACTTACACGTGAACGGATGGGGAAGTCAAAAGTTGAGTCTTGGGAGAAGATGAAGAAATTGATGAAAGCAACGTTCTTGCCTTACAATTATCAATCTTTGATGTATCAACGTCTGCAGAATTTGAGGCAGGGCACAAAGAATGTTAATGATTACGCGGATGAGTTTTATCAGCTTATTGCAAGGAATGATATTATGGAAACGGAAGAGCAGCTAACGTCTAGATTCATTGGGGGATTGAGAATGCAGATCCAGGATATGGTGAATATGTTCGATCCAAGATCTGTGGCAGAAGCACATCAAAAAGCGTTGGCTTGGGAGAAGCAGGGGAGACGAGGAGGTGGTGTGTTTACAAATTCCAACAATCCAGTGAAGGGTGTTAGTGGAAGTTCTAATATTTCAAAAGCTGTTGCAAAACCAGTTGTGAATGAGGTTGGGAAGATGAAAGTCAGTAATGGTTTCAAGTGTTATAATTGCCAAGAAATGGGCCACAAAAGTAGCGAATGTCCAAAGCCGAAGAAGAGAGCTATGATAGCGGAGGTTGAGAATGAGGATGAAGAAGCTGAATGTTCCAATTCACCACCTGATGAGGAGGAAGAAGAAGTGTCGGGAGACGAAGGTTATAATCTAATGATGAAGAGGTCCTGTTTAACACCAAAGCAAGAGGAGGATTGTAGTTGGTTAAGGAGCAATATTTTTCAGTCAACATGTACCATTCTGAGGAAGGTTTGCAAATTTGTTATTGATGCTGGAAGCTGTGATAATATAATTTCTTCAGAAGCTGTGAGGAAGTTGGCGTTGAAGACTGAGAAACATCCGAAACCGTACAAGCTAGTTTGGTTGGGGAAAGGCGGGGAGGTGAAGGTTGGACGAAGGGTTTGTGTGAAGTTTTCAATTGGAAAGAAATACAAGGATGAAATCTGGTGCGATGTGGTAGATATGGATGTCTGTCATTTGTTGCTGGGGAGACCGTGGCAGTATGATAGGGCGATGCAACATGATGGGCGTACCAACAGTTACAGTTTCATGTTTGAAGGCACAAAGATTACTCTAGTTCCAAAGAAGCGACAACAGGAGGATAACAAGTTGGAGGAGATTGAAGAGCTTAAAACTTTGTTATCTTTGAAGGAGTTTGTGAAGGAAGTAGAGGAGGAGCCTGAAGTGTTTTTGTTGATTGGACGAGAAAGCAGTGAAGAGGTTGAAATTCCGGAAGAAGCGAAGCCAGTTTTGAAAGAATTTGATGATGTATTTCCAGAGGAGTTACCAACGGAGTTGCCACCATTGAGGGATATACAACATCAGATAGATCTTGTTCCAGGTGCTGTGTTGCCACACAGACCACATTATCGAATGAGTCCAAAGGAACATGAAGAATTGAGGAGGCAAGTGGAAGAATTGCTTGAACAGGGGCGTGTGCAGGAGAGTTTAAGTCCTTGTGCTGTACCAGCTTTATTGGTACCCAAAAAGGATGGAACATGGAGGATGTGCACAGATAGTAGAGCATTGAATAAGATCACAGTCAGATACAGATTTCCGATGCCGAGGCTTGATGATTTATTGGATCAAATCAGTGGGTCCGTAATATTTCAAAGATCGACTTGAAGAGCGGTTATCATCAGATTCGCATTAGACCAGGGGACGAATGGAAGACAGCGTTCAAGACGAGGGAAGGATTGTATGAATGGCTGGTAATGCCGTTTGGTCTATCAAATGCACCAAGTACATTCATGAGGGTGATGAACCAAATTTTCAGGCCATACATTGGGAAATTTGTGGTGCTTTACTTTGATGATATTCTGATCTACAGTGCTAGTACAGAAGAGCATGTTCAGCATTTGAAGAAAGTGTTAATTATTCTTCGTGAAGAACAATTCTATGCTGCTACAAAGAAGTGTGTTTTTATGGCGAGGAGTGTTTTATTTTTGGGGTATGTTGTGTCGGAAGAAGGAATACAGGTTGACCAAAGTAAAGTCGAAGCTATCAGAGATTGGCCGCAACCCAAGACGATAACGGAAGTTCGTAGTTTTCACGGGTTGGCTTCATTTTATCGTAGGTTTATTCCACACTCTAGTAGTGTGATGGCGCATGTGACTGATTGTATGAAGGGTAAACAGTTTGCATGGACGGAGGAAGCCGGGGTTGCTTTTGATCGAATCAAAGGACTCTTGACGTCTGCACCAATTCTAATATTACCAGATTTTCAGCTAGTGTTTGAACTACATACTGATGCATCCAAGGTTGGGATTGGAAGAGTGTTGAGTGAGAGGGGACGTCCGATTGCATACTTTAGCGAGAAGTTATCAGGAGCAAAGATGAGATACAGTACATATGATGTGGAATTTTATGCTGTTGTGCAATCTATTAAACACTGGAGACACTATCTATTTCAGAAAGAGTTTGTTCTTTACACTGATCATAAGGCATTAAAGCATTTACAAGGGCAAGACAAGATTTCAGCGAGACATGCATCATGGATTGCATATCTGCAACAGTTTACATTTGTTGTGAAACACAAATCGGGAGTGACAAATCGTGTTGCAGATGCGTTGAGTAGAAGGAATCATTTGTTAACAACAATGAAAATTGAAGTAACGGGATTCGATGTGTTACCATTTTAGGTCGTAGGTCGTTCACGACCTAAGTGTTGTTAAAATTTTATTCTGTTTTGGGCGTGTTGAGTTGTAGCCTATAAATAGGCAAGTGGTGTCATTTTGTAAAGTTTAGTTGATTTGAAATAAAACTCTTGTTTTGTTAGCTTTGTGCTTTCACCCAATTGGTAGTTGAGTGTAATCTCCTATCTCCTCTTTCGGTTAATCGAGTGCGCTCGATTCAACGACTGCAGAAGCCGATTCACGGAATCTAGTGCGCTAGATCAACGTGCGAAGAATCGTAGATCTTTGAACCCGGTATCGTGCGCGATCAACGAGTTCGGGATAGCTAGAATTCGGTATCTTCGGATCAACGAATTTGGGCATTTCAGTATTCATCAATCCACCGATTGCTACTTTCATCGATCTACATTGTTTTTGATTAATCTGATGCGTCATTTAGCTGAGTGGAGAGGGAGTTACGAGGGAGAGAAGATCCGAGCATAGGAACTTGCATGGAAACGTGTTCAGGCAGGTAAGAAAAGAAGTGTGCATTTTGCATTTTGGCCCCTCTTAATATGTTCATTTAAGTGTGGTTAAAGGAGAGATTTATAAGTGCATGGCTTCAGGCATTAGAAGAATAGAGAAAAAAACAAAGAAAGAAAGGCTAAATATATATGGTCCTGGCGCCTAAAAGTGGTAAGGTGGGTTACAAAATTGGTAGCAGAAGTTCATGCAGCGAGAGGAGGACGTGTGCACGTTTGTACACATATGCAGGGGGGTTTCATTTTGAGATGAGAAGGCTAATGTTTCGTTTGGCTTTGGGATGTCGGGTTTGGGAAGAAGCTTTTCCATTTTGGACGCGATAGTAAGTGTGGGCTGGGCTTGCTGAAAGGTTTGGTGAGATTTATTTTAGCTCAGTTATTTTAGTTTCATAGTTTAGTTACTAATTAGTTTAATTTATTTAACTTAATAATTAGTTAATAAATTAAGTTTAGTTTAATTGAATTTGGGAAGGGGCAACAGCTTTCGGTACAGGTTGTCATGTGTAAGTGAGCTGTTGGGCTGTAATGATTTGATTGGGTGAGAGTTTTTACATATTAGTTAAGTTATAACTGCTTAGTTAATGATTTAGTTCAATTAAATTAGTTTAAAACTTTAAAAATCTAAGTCCATTTAACCCACGGCTTCGACACTAGATTCTTATTGATGAATAAAACCCACTGGTATAGTTATTTGAACGCTTTTAGTGGAATATAAAATATTGATAAAATATTAGTGGTTGAATTTAATTACAAATAATGTAATTAAATTGAATATACTAGTTTGACATCTAACGAGCAGAATAAATCCCCGTTCTTTGCTTGTGAAGTACATTGATTGTTTTGAAATTAATTAATACATTGATTAATTATTATTGAATAAATAGATGCGTTCACTGTTTATTATTGTTGTTGATTAATTATGTGATTTACGCTCGACCAATTTATGAGCTATTACCCTTTTATGTTTGACATGGGTTGGGTAGAAAACATCTGCACGCTAACACCGTGTGATTTTTTTCATGATTTGACTAAATTGTGTTTAGCGAAAATATTGGTTAAGAGGATATTATAATAAAAGATGTTTATTATCATTTTGGAAATAAAAGATATTTTATCTTTTGAATTGAAGTGATTTCTTTTGAAAAGTAATAGAAATATTTTGGGAATAAACGTTTTGAAGTGATAATAAAAGTTATTTATATAAAGAACGGATTATAAAAGTGTTTTATAAACGAAGAGAATTTCGAGGACTAAAACCCAGTGTTTGAAAATGATTTCAAAAGGTGTTTGAAAATGACAACACTGTGATTTGAAAGGATTTGTGCATATTAGTGAAAATGATTTATCATTTTGGGATGTAAAATGATTTGTTATGTTACCAATAATTCGGGTAACCCACAACTTAAAAGTGGGCTTTGAAAGGTTTCTGTAACCCTTAGTATAGTCTGCTCTTTGATAGAGAGATATACTTTGTTTATTTATTCATTTATAAAGAGGCTGGGACCCAATTGCCTTGTTTATGGGAGAAAACTTTCGATCGGGTTGCATATATTTTGATATGCTTTTATAGTAGTGTTTTGGGATTTCCAAATAAATATTTCAATACTGATTTGTTTAAAAATCTCGAAGTAAAGTATAATTTGATACAAAAGATGTATATATATTATTTCAAATGTTTTGAAATTAAAACTAGGAGTTTGGTCCGAACAGATTATTTTCCAAAAGAATTATATTTTGAAAATAATAAAGTTAATCAAATTTTGAAAATCCAAATTTGAGGATTAAGCCTAAGTGGGTAGTTTTGGGAATTGCATATTGTTTGTTGCATCGTAGGCTCCATGAGTTCTATTTGCGTTACGAAAACTACGTTGGCTTGATCCTGTATCTAATTGGATACCCAATTAGGTACGTACGAGTACGTAGGTAGTCAAAAATGGTAGTGATGCAGACCCAATAATAATATAACCCTTTCATGTTTATATAGTTGTTTATTGGTTGTTATTTATCTTGTATTGTTGTATCTTTCCTGCTTACTATTTTATTCCACATTTGACTTGTTTATTGAGTTTGTAGGAATAGCTATTGCTGTCTCTCTCATCAGAGTTGTGCATCGATAGAGTTTGTTGTATTTGAGTTTTCTTTGTATTATAGCACACCTTGTAAAATAAATGATTAGATCTATGATAAGTTGTATATTTAAAATTGTATACTATGCATTTAGTAATATTGAATATTTATCAAATATTGTGTATTAAAATGTGTAGTTTTATTAGTAGTTTTAAAACGGACGGGTCTTCAGCGATTTTAACTGCTCCGAAAATCCGGATCGTTACAGATGGTATCAGAGCCTAGGTTAACTGCCTAAGTAAAATTTGTCTAGGATTAATAAATCAACCTAGGGATTTAAAAAAATTGTAACTACCTTAATTTGATAAATAAAAATGAGTAGAATAAGACACCGTACCTCTGACCGGGGTTATGAGTGATATTATTTTTGATGTGCTTAACTTTTGTTCATTTTTTGTCTTTCGTTATATTTTCTCATTCTTGGAATTTCAGGGATGAAATTCTTTTAAGAGGGGAAGAATGTAACAATCCATATTTTTGGGTCTTCGAATTTGAATATCTAATTTTTTTCAAGTATTCAAATTTGAATTTAAATTATAATAAAATCTATGTTTCAAATTAAGACCTGATTTTTAATGAATTTATAGGATTTTTTCATAATTTTTAATTTGAAAAATAATTAAATTTTCATTTGGCGCTTTTTGCGGCAAACATCGGTATTTTTGAAACTTCACAAAATAAGTTAACATGTCTATTTTATTATTGCTTTGTGATCGTGGCACATTGTTGTGCAAAATCGTATTTTTATTTCTATCATTCGCGGCTTGTACGCGAATGGAATATTGTGTAGGATCGTGCCCTAAAACTTTTTAATATTAAAACTTTAAACAGCGTAAATGTCTTTCTCTCTGCATGCGCACGTTGTTGCATTTAATGTTTGCATTAAATTGTTGGCACTTACTTTCCTTAACAACTAAGGAATTGTCTTTTTATATATATGGGTACATTCATACATTAGAGGAGCATACGCATAAAAACTTTTCATAAAAGCACGAGCACTTTTTCCGTATTTCACATTCATAATTCGAGAAAACATACACATTTTAGATTCACTTTCACAATATTTTTCTGCAAAATGAGGACAATACCCGCATGACCATATTTCATGCAACAACAACAATTTTCCCATTTTCTCTTCATTTAATAATTTTCATAACTTCCTCTACACTAAGAATTGATCAAAGTCGTCAACATGAAAGTTGTAGAGGGTATGGTAATCTATATTTTCCTTTCAAGTTGCACTCGATATAGCATAGTAATATAATTTATCAGATCATGATGTTGCTTTAACTTACAGTAGAATTAATTGAATTTCTTGAGTTTAAATGCTCACTTTCATAAGTAAAACTGAAACCTGTATGACACGTTCCAACAATACAACTCCAGGTCTCACCATGCACGAACACTTTAGATCGGATCCAACACAACGACGACTAGGAATCCGAACAAAAGGGGATGAACACAACACGAACAGAAAAGCTTTAGCTTGGATATGCTTTGGCTTGGATAGGCCTTGGCTTGGATCTGTCAAGAGGTGAGTTGTGGACTGTTTCATGGTAAAGGGAGGCGGGCATGGCTGTGTGGGGCGAAGTGGATCTAGGGTCGAGCAGGGAGGTTCAGGTGAGTGTGCGGCTGAGATGGGGTCGTGTATGGGGAGGGCAAGTGGGTGGTGATTAGGTCATATTATAGAGAGAAGATGGTGAAGAGGCGCTCAGATCTGAAAAGGAGGAAGGATGATCTAGTGATGTATCTGGCATCGATGAGGAAAAAATTGCTTTCGAGTTTGATAAGGGTTTGGGGTATTGGATATAGGTGGCTAGTTGGTGATGGGGCTGTTGTAGCCATGGTTGATGTGGATAAGTTTGGCTTGGGTGGAGAGAGGGGCTGAGGTAGTGGCAAGGTGTAGGAGGAGAGTGGAGAGGGTAAGAGGATGAAGCAGAGGTGAGGGCAGCTGGGCGTGGTGATGGGAGGCTAACGAAGGAGGGAAATGATTTGTAAAGCTACAGAAAGTGAAATGAAATATATGCAACAAAATGAAAAGAAGAATAGAAATAGGATGAAGTGACTGTAAAGTGAACTATAAAGTAGGAAAGAGCTAGATGTGCTCCAAAATATGTATCATGCACATGAACATTTCTTAGCCCTTAACACAACCGTACACATATATTTGTGCCTACTACTCAAATTCAAAATTATAAGGCTGCCCTATTACCTAGTTCCAAAGTCTATGTTATACACCGGGCGTCCAAACATAAAAACAAAAATACCGTTACGATCTACGAGGGAAGACGAACGAAATGACAAGCTTAAATCTATGCTACAACAATTTTGTCAAAAATTCCCTGCTGCTTTTAAAATACTAACGTAAAACGTACAAACAAACTTCAAATTATAATAAACGGATGTAATGAAACAAACTTTGATGTCTTACTTAGATAATTTTCTAGAACGTTTTTATGTAAAAATATTTACATTTCGAAAAATAATACTTGCATTAAAATATCAATCGGTTTTAATTAAACCTGAAACAAAATAGATTTCCCGAAATACGCAAACTACATTCATTCATTTTTCTCTTTTCATTTTAAACTTATTAAACACCATTTAAATTTAAATTTTTATGTCTAATTACTTTTCTTTTTTTTCATTCCAAAATCATTGTTTGTTTTAATATTTTAAATTGTTAAAAATCCAGGTTGTTACAAGGATTTGGCTATCGGACTAACTACTGACGGTCGAGAGAGACTGAGTACATGATGCAAAGAAACGTTCCTGTCAAAAAAAGTTGAGATGGTGTTGGAAACGTTGTTGTGAATGTTGGAAACAACAGTAATAGTAAACAAAAACACAAATGCTAGTGGTAAGGAACATGGTACTAAGAAGTGTACAAGGTATAATTTTCCTGGAGATTACATGAAATTGACTGATTTTGTCAAGAATATCTACCTTGCTATGCAAGGTACAGAGCGTTAAGAAAACGCCTACAAGGGAACAAACTAAGAAAGAAAGACTATTCAAAAGTAATTGCCATTTTCATAAGACTCGTGGACATAATACAAACGAGTGTAGGCATCTGAGAGATGTCATTGAAGAGTTGATTCATAAAAAGAAGTTGAAATAGTATTTGATGAGCCTACAGGTTGGTGAGTAGGTGAATAATGAATCCCAAAGGCAGTCAATTTAATGGAATCAGGCAGTTCCAATGGAGAGGGATCAAGACAGCCGGCTAGGAGAATTATGATAAATACCATTTGCATCCTACGGAGAAGAAATAGAAAAATAGAGCGCTATGGCAGCTCGTTGAGGCATCTGCCTCAATAAACATGTTTCTTCATAGAAGATGGGACCTCAAAAAAGCAACAAAGAACTATAACCGATGATATTATGTATCGAAATGAAGTTCTTAATGGGATTGAAGTGTCGACACTTAACCCTATGGTGATTATGATCGCGATTGGACAAGCGATAGTGCACCAAGTTTTTATTGACCGTGGAAGCTCGGTGAATATCTTATTCAAACAAACCTTTGACCAGATGCGCCTTGATGAAAAGAATAATAAATCGTGTATATCCCGCATCCAAGGATTTACCGGAGATACTACGGAGCTAGTAGGGTGCATTGAATTGCCAGTTGAGTTGGGATAAAGAGACTGCAAGATTGTGTGGGTACAAATGTTTGTTGAGTTGGGATAAAGTGACCGCAAGATTGTGTGGGTACAAATGTTTGTTGATGTGGGTGGATTTTTATTATACTATGCTTCTTTGGGCCAACCTGCCCACTATACCAGAAAAGGCCTTTCGTAGTGTTGAAAAAAGCATGCCAAAACTTTTAGAAGCATTTTGGTATACACTGCGATACGACATGCAACTAAAAGTCTGAAACTTTTTGTAGCATTATAGAAAACGCTACCAAAACTTGACCTATCGTAGGATTTTAGAAACGCAACAAAAGGTTGCAGACTTTCAGTAGCATGTCGAATCGTAGTGTTTATAGAAATGCTACTGAAAGTTTTGGTAGCATTTTTTCAACGCTACGAAAGTCGTATCGCAGTTGTTTACATTTATTTCCATAGCGTTTTTAAAACGCTGCTAAAAGTTATTACCTGTTTTGAGTATACTGTACATGCTACCATTTCATGTTAATGGCTCGTACCATTTCCATCCCTCACCCACATAATAGTCTTATTACAACTAGCAATCAATCACATAATCGTCATATTCAAACCAACAATCAATCAATCACATAATCATCATTCAAACAATAAAAAAACACGTTAATCACATAATCAAATATAAAATCCATAATCATTTCGATAATAGTTTTCGACAAACTGAGCAAATTCACATAAAATCCATAACCATTCATAAACAAGTTTACACAATAAGTACAAACAAAATGTTATAGTATACATAACAATTAAATCCATGTTCATTACTTGATTACGCACAATTCTTCGCTGCAGTTGGTCTTCACTCCTAAAACGCCAATTACCTGTAGACAAATTTAACAATCAACGAATGATTATGAAACTGTTTTTCATATTTAAAGTATATCAAACGTCCTTAGTTAAACTTTTATTAGATTTAAATAATTTTTATAAAATTTAGTTAACTTAGTTAATTTTTTATAAAAGTTGGTTAATTTTTATAATAAACTTATTAACTTAGTTAAATTCTAATAAAACTTGATTAATTTGTATAAATTTATTTAATTTGTATAAAATGTAGTTAAATTATATAAAACTTAGTTAATTTTTAAAATTTTGGTTAATTTTTATAAAAACGAGTTAAATTTTTATAAAGCTCAGTTAACTTATTTACAACTTTATTTATATTAACTCAAACTTATATTTTAATTAACTTAAACTTATTAATTATCTCAAACTTAATCTTTTTTAACTTAGTTAAATTTTATAAATTATCTCAAACTTCTAATTTTTCATAAACTTAGTTTAATTAATTAATTTCTATAAACTTAGCTGTTGTTGTTGTTGTTGTTATTAATTATAAAACTTAGTTCACTTAGTAAATTTATTATTACTTTTATCAAACTTAGTTTATTATTATTATTATTTTATTTTTATTAGTATTATAAAATTGTTAATTTTTATAATACCGTTAATTTTTATTTATAAAACTTAGTTAATTTATTCAAACAATTGTTTATTATTGTTGTTGTTGTTGCTGTTGTTATAAACATAGTTAATTTTTACAAACTTCGTTAATTCTTATAAAACTTGGTTTTTTTCTCTACTAGGTATTGGTAAAACAATGTATCTTATATTTTATATCTTTATTGTTTTATCTTATTTTTTTATGTTTATTTTTATCATTTTTATTTCAAACAACGACTGCTTACATGTATGTCCTCCATAGTGTCACCATCTCATGCTCGCTCCTCTCAGTGTTTCATTGTTTAAGTACATGCATTTCAGTTGGAACAAATGCTATAGCCTGCTCACGCAAATACATACATACATACATACATACATACATACATGCATATACATACATACATATATATATACATACATACACACACACACACATATATATATATATCTATATATATAACGTTTGGACACTTCAAGCATATGGTTATATGCCACGGCTTGCCATACTACTTGTTTCAGTTTTAAAATTATATGCTACAACTTGCATGAATATACTTATTATATGTCTAAGCTCTCCCGGCCTGCTCATGTGTCTACGCCCGACACTGTTGTTATATCTCGTTTTATGTCTTTCTTTTGCTCAACTAAGTGTATTCTTTTAGCTACAACATAGTATTTCTTCCTGATCTATGATATTTGTAATAGGAATTGGTTTAAAATATACTCTTATTGTGCCTTGTCTAGCTAAACCAATATAACAGTACGGATAATTAATGAACGGTGCAATTGAAATGTTATTGAACATATAAATTGATATACTACACTGCATAAGACAATACCATTTGTTTTCCATTCCTTCCCTGTTAATATTATTGAGTAAGAATAAAAGAAGAATGGATATAGTAATTAAAAGAAAAGAAAAGGAGTGCGCACCATAATCAAGCAGTGGGTTATGTGTATGTTATTTCATTTGCTTGTAGTTATTATTTGTAGGAACAAACATATCCATGTGAGTTTCTTTGTAAAATACCTTCATAATTACTTAGATATCCATAGGGTCATTATCCTCACAAAGGGTGCATGGGAATGTAAATTTACAAATATGGCCCTAAAAAATATATCATCAAAAAAAGACTGGCCTCGGCTAACTCCAAGATGCAGACGATAATCATCTTCTGCGCAAACAGCCATCTCATCAATCTTGTTTCTTGTTACTTCAATTGTTTGCACTTAAATAGGATTAATTTTGCCCACATACATGTGAAAAAAAAAACCGTTTACTTGATTGATGATAGCGACAAAACATAAGAAACTTTCATTTGCATCAAACACTCAAATGAATTTGGACTTATGAACAAATTTATGAATGCAGGTTTAAAACCTGATCATGACATGCATAGTGCACATGGTATAATCTCAACAAAATATATTAGTTTCGTTTGTAGTTCAGCAACAACCATCAAATTTAGTATGGAAAGAGCTATTAAGACAAGTGCACTTGTTTTCTAAAATTGGTATAGCTACTAGTAACATGGCCAATGGAAAAGTGGCTTTGCAGATTTGGTATGATTGAAGTAATGACTGATAGTTATTTAAAAAAGATACTGCTAGCATATTGGAATTGATGATGATACAAAGATCTAGCCTATCAACATGGGAAGTGATTTCCGTTTCTCAAACAACCATTTCAGAAAGAACACGACGATAGCTCGGAAGGGTACATTAGATCTTAAAAGCCTTTATTAGATAAAAAACAAAGCATCACAGCCTGTGCAAAAAGATCTGAATAATAAAATGCAGATGAGGAATTTTATAAAATTAAGAAGATCGGTGACAAACAACTATGTGGTTAATATATATAAATGTAATCAAAAGAAGTTGAATTTTTATCAAATTTTATCTAATTCAATGTTTTTCTGAATAAAATAATTTATCAAGACAATACTTATGATACATATGTAGTAATCAGCTAAGGACCAACTGAATTCTTTAGTAGAAACCACAAGTGTCTTGTTATTTGCAGTGATAAAGTCAAAAAATATTCAATTGTCCAACAACATAAATTTTCAGAATCTTAATAAAGTAATGGCACAACACGTGAAATAAAATTTTATTTACCACTGAGGGTCAGGCATGACAGTTAGTTGAGGCAAGACGTGAGGTTGAGGCACAATGGCAGTATGAGGTCAAGGGGCGATTTGATGTCGACTAGGAGCTAGGGTTTTGATTTTATCGTTCAAGAATGAGAATCATTATTTTAAATTTCAGATCCAAAAGGAAACTTTCAAGCTTTTCCTTTGTTCTTTGGGGAAGAGAAGCTTAATAAAATTGGTCAAGTAATAAGCGGGAGAAAAAGAAAAAAATGAGTGGTCGAAGAAAAATTTCATCAAAAATTTAATAAGTTATCCGTGGGAACACTTTAGTAGCATAGTAGCAACGTTCCTTTAATTTTGTTTTTCTATATTACCAGTAGTTGCGCTTAAGCTTAAACTCTGCTAACTAATGCAACTAATGGTTAGTTTTCTTGTAGTGATAATATATATAACAATTCATTACTTAATTACCGACAATTCTTTGGTACAGTTGTTCTTCACTTCAGAAACTTCTCCTCGAAAGTCCAATTCCTGCACAAGTGAAAACACAACATAATTAATTATTTATAAAACTTTGTTAAAGTAGTAATATTATTATTATTTATACAAATTAGTTAATTTAAACTTAGTTAATTTTATAAAACTTGTTTAATTTTAACAAAACTTAGTTAATTTTTTTAACTTAGTTAACTTAATTAATTTATTATTTTTATTATTGTTGTTATGCACGTATGTAAGTACGTATGGAAACAGAGCTAGGGGTAGTTGATAGTTAGATTTCTCTGCATGATTAACAGTGTATAAGTTGGCAGATTCTATATAAATACGAAAGTAGATAATTTAGTTTATAGTTTACTAATGTTACTGAAATGGGAATTTGACATATAAGCTACTTTGTTAGCATCAGTGAATTAACTGATTTTGGATTGTAACTAATCTCGTTACTTCACGATGACTTTGGAGTTAATTAATTCATATCCATGCATAGGTTAGTAATTTATTTATTTTTTCATGCATTTTTAACACTCAGTTTAACAATAGTATCCTTCCCTGTGCTACAACTGTATATGTTGTGCTACTTCCTCCAAATGACAGCCATGAGAATAAACCAAAAAAGCTAACATTTGTCGTGTTTTGGGTTCATAAAACAAATCAAACCATGAGAATACTTAGCACTATTTTCTTATCTAACTAACAACACAAAAAATATATAATTAAAAATATTCTCACCTCGGGCTTTTCCCTTAGTTTGTCCTACCCTGTGCTGTAATATAGTATCCTACCCTGTACTACAACGGTATCCCTTATTTTATCATAACTTTTACGTGCAGTTCACGATTTTCAGCACCTTATAGTCTCACCTCAGGCTTCAGCCTTGCGTCCCCTTACAGCATCATCTGTTGAAATAATTAAACTTGATTTATGCATATATATTCATGTGTCTGTTCAATGTAATAGTCATGTTCTGTTGAATGGTCAGGAAGTGAATTTGAAATGTCAGGAGTCATAAAGTTGAAGAGTCTAAAAGCATTTGTTATCAATTATGTATTTGTTCAGTTATTGAGGCTATATATAGGTCTCATTCAAGTTATTTGTAAGCCAAGAGAAAAGTCAATATATTTATATTCAGTTTCTTCTCCATTATTAACCTGTCCTTTTTCCTGTTTCATATTTTGTTTGCCAACAGAGTGGTATCGGAGCCAAGTGAAAGATGAATTCATTTCCCTTTGTTGTTCCCAAACTTACAAAGGAGAATTATGGGCATTGGTGTCTTCGCATGAAAGCAATGCTAGGATCACAGGATGCATGGGAGGTTGTAGAAAAAGGCTATGAAGAGCATGAAAATGTAGAAGCTTTGAATCAGAATCATAAAAATGCCTTAGGGAAAGCTCGCAAGCAAGATCAACATGCTCTCTCTATTATACACATGGGCTTGGACGAAGCCATGTTTGAGAAAGTCGCTACTGCAACAAAAGCAAAGGAAGCATGGGAACTTATTCAGAATAATTTCAAGGGAATTGAAAAATTAAAGAAGGTTCGTCTTCAAACTTTGCGTAGTGAATTTGAATCACTACATATGAATGAAACTAAATCAGTCCCAGATTATTTCACTCGAGTTTCTTCCATTGTCAATCAAATGAAGAAATATGGAGAGAAGATTGATGAGGTTCATATCAATGAGAAAATACTGAGATCATTAAACACAAAATTACAGATTGTTGGAATTTCTATTGAAGAGTCAAACAATTTGGAAACCATGACTGTTGACGAGCTCATGGGATCATTGCAAGCATATGGGGAAAGATTAATAAAGAAAGAAGTAACAGATTCCTATACTCTTCAAACTAATGTCTCTTCGGGTGGAAATGATAAAAGTCATGAGCGATTTCAAGGAAGAGGACAAAATCGTGAAAGAGGAAGAGGCCGTGGAAGAGGCAGAAATTTTGGTCGTGGCCGATCCGGTGAAAGCCAGAACTTCAACAATGAAAGGACAACCAACAATTCAAGAGGGCGTGGGAATCATGGAGCTATAAAAGGTGGAGGTAGAAAGTATGAAAAATCAAATATTCAATGTTATGCTTGCCAAAAATATGGTCATTATGCAAATGAATATAGGAGTTCCTGCAACAAAACTGATGAGCAAGCCAATTATGTGGAAGTAAAGAAGGATGAAGAATTGTTACTGCTAATAGCAGCTAAGGAAGACAAAAACAGAAAAGTGTGGTATCTTGATACAGGTGTTGCAAATCACATGAGTGGAAACAAAGAATTGTTCTCAGCATTTAATGAAGACATGACAGGAAATATTGTCTTCGGAGATGACACCAAAGTCCCAATCAAAGGAAAAGGTGATGTACTTATTCATTCTAAAACCAGAAATCATATTTTTATTTCTCAAGTTTATTATGTGCCTAACTTGAAGACAAATATATTGAGTCTGGGACAACTTCTTGAGATGGGTTATGACATCCACATGAGAGATAAACATCTGACTTTGAGAGATAATTCAAATATGCTGATTGCAAAAGTTCCCATGGAGAAAAATAGAATGTTTCTGCTTAATATTAAAGTTGATCATCCAAAATTCTTGAAAACTTGTGTTGAAGACACTTCTTGGCTTTGGCATTTGAGACTAGGCCATCTTAATTTTGGAAGTCTGAAGTTGTTGTCACATGAAGATATGGTAGGTGGATTGCCAAAGATCAACCATCCTAACCAATTATGTGAAGGATGTCTTTACGATAAACAAGCTAGAAGAAGTTTCCCACAAAAGACGAGTTTTAGAGCAACCAAGCCACTGGAACATGTTCATGCTGATGTGTACGGACCAATCAGACCTTCCTCACATGGAAAAGCTAGTTATTTCTTGCTTTTTATTGATGATTTTTCCCGCAAAACTTGGGTTTATTTCCTAAAGGCGAAGGATGAAGATTTTGGAGCTTTCAAAAATTTTAAAGCTCTAGTTGAGAAGGAGAGTGGCTGCTATATTAAAACTTTAAGAACTGAACGAGGTGGAGAATTCACTTCGAATGAATTCAATCAGTTTTGCAAAGAAAATGGGATTAGTCGCTTTCTTACTGTTCCAAGAACCCTTCAGCAGAATGGAGTTGTGGAACGAAAAAATAGAACCATTCTAAACATGTTCGCAGCATGCTTAAAAACAGAAACATGCCAAAGGAATTCTGGGCTGAGGTAGTGGCATGCGCAGTATATTTATCAAATCTCTCTGCTTCAAGAAGTGTTCAGGGTGTCACGCCACAAGAAGCATGTAGTCGTAAAAAGCCGATTGTTTCGCATTTGCGGGTGTTTGGGAGTATTGCATACATACATGTTCCAGATGAAAAAAGATCAAAGCTTGAAGCTAAAAGTGAGAAGTTTGTTTTCATCGGCTATGATTATTGTTCAAAAGGTTACAAGTTCTATAATCCTACTAATGGAAAAATCATTATCAGTAGAGATGCTGAATTTGATGAAAGAAGTTCTTGGTATTGGAATATACCTCAAAATGAAGAATATACCATTTTTCCTCAGCATGAAGAAGAAGTAGTTGAAAGAGAAGTTGCAAATACACCACCTCTTTCACCTGTAAGTTCTCAGTCATCCAAATATGAATCCCCTATAGGACCACTTCGTACAAAAAGAATTTCAGATCTTTATGATGAAACAAATATGGTTAATAACCCAAATTTCTATGTCGATAACAATCCAAGTTGTTTTTTTATTTGCTGAGACTGAACCATTGAACTTTGAAAGTGCAATAGTCGATAAAGAATGGAAGCATGCAATGGACGAGGAAATTGAAGCAATCAAAAGAAATGATACATGGGAGCCTGCAACACTTCCCAAAGGAAACAGAGCGATTGACGTGAAGTGGGTGTATAAAGTGAAGAGAAATGCACAAGGAAAGGTGGAGAAATATAAAGCGAGGCTTGTCGCGAAAGGATATAGTCAGAAGCATGGTATTGACTATGACGAGGTATTTGCCCCTGTTGCCCGATTGAAAACTATTCGATTAATTATTTCTTTGGCAGCCCAAAACAGGTGGAATATTTTTCAAATGGATGTCAAGTCCGCTTTCTTAAATGGCTATTTGGAAGAAGAAATTTATATACAGCAGCCTCTAGGATATGTTGAGCATGAAGATAAAGTTTTGAAGTTGAAGAAGGCGTTGTATGGCTTGAAACAAGCGCCTAAAGCGTGGTATAGCAGAATTGATAAATATTTTCAAGATCATGGCTTCACCAAATGTCCACATGAACATGCTTTATATGTTAAAAAAGATGAAGATGGGGGTTTTATGCTTGTGTGCTTATATGTGGATGATTTAATCTTCATTGGAAATAATGCACAACTGTTTGAAGAATTCAAGAAAGCAATGCATGGAGAGTTTGAGATGACTGATCTTGGTCTCATGTCCTACTATTTAGGAATGGAAGTAAAGAAAAATGAAAAACAAATTTTTGTTTTTCAAAAAGGTTATGCAGAGAAGATTCTTGAAAATTTCAAAATGGAAAATTTCAAGCCTACAAGCACTCCAATTGCTTGTGGAACAAAACTGTCAAAATTTGATGAAGATACCAAAATTAATCCATCACTTTATAGAAGTCTTATTGGAAGTTTGAGATATCTAACATGCTCAAGACCTAATATTCTCTATGGTGTTGGTCTTCTTAGTAGGTATATGGAAGCACCTACTTTAACACAGATGAAAATGGTGAAAAGGATTCTTCTTATATCAAAGGTACTCTTGACTTTGGTCTCACTTATTTTCCATCTAAAAGTTTTAAACTTCATGGTTATAGTGATAGCGATTGGGGAGGAGATATTGACGACCGAAAAAGCACCAGTGGATTCATATTTTTCATGGGTGACACTGCGTTTACTTGGTGTTCAAAAAACTAGCCAATTGTAACTCTCTCAACTTGTGAAGCTGAGTACGTTTCCGCTGCATCATCTGTTTGTCATGCAATATGGCTAAGGAGACTGTTGAAGACAATTCATTTTCCCTGGAAAGAAGCAACAACTATATATATTGACAACAAGTCTGCTATTGCTTTGGCTAAAAATCCAGTGTTTCATGATCGCAGTAAACATATAGATATACTACTAGAATTACAGTATATAGCCACGACAGGATTCCAATGGCCGCCAACGGGAGTTTCCAACGGCTACCAATGGCTCGTTATTTTTTTAACAAGCCGTTGGTAGCCGTTGGTAATCGTTGTAAAAATGCCGTTTGCGACCGTTGGAAGCCGTTGGAAATATTCGTGTAAACCTGCAGCAACCCGAGAACAACATTCATTCTTCTTCCCTCCAACAACAAACCCCAAATCCTCCACCCTCTTCCTCCACTCCTCCTCTTTTCTTGCTCCCAGCCTCCCCACGCAACCGGCAGCCACTCCGACGCCATCAATCAACACCAGCGGCCTCTCTCCATCCAATTCCACTCCAAAATCTGGTTTTGCCTAAAACCCTAAAATTTTAAATTTTGCTAATTTTGTGTTTAATTTGTTGTTATAGTTGTATCTAATGCCTATTGATTGTTTATTATACCAAACTAAGTGCTAATTACAATTATTACCATCCAAACGTCCAAATTGTTTGCGTGTATATATTATGCACATATATACATATGTTGATAATTTAGTGTAAATGTGCATTTGAGTTAGCGTTAAATTAGTTAGGATTGATTTAAATTATTTTGTGTATGTTTTGTAAAATATTATGAAAACATGAATTAGTCGAATATTTTACGAACATGAATTATATCTTTTACAAAATATATTAGCATTAGATAAGTATATAATTTAGTATATATATACACATGAATTATATATTTTGCGAAATAGTAAAAATCATATAATTTACTATATATTTAATAAAATAGTAGAATATAAATAAAATAATGCATAATACGCTTTATTTTATATATTTAATAAAACGGTAACATATAAACAAAATTTAAATCTTTTAGTGAATTTTTGGCCCCGTCTGACAAGTGTTGTATATGATCGTTGTATGAATATTCGTTTTTATTGCAAAACAAATATTCATATTCATCCGATACAATATTTGTTGGATTTGTCCCTGTATTGGACAAGTTACAAACACTATAAAGTAATTACGTTTCGTAAATCATATCGTTATAAACGGTTCACAAAATTTCGACGGCATTTCCTTTTCGTTCCTTGTGTACATGCATATGTGTACGATACAAGGAACACGGGGGAAGTGCTGCCGAAATTTTGGAAAATCGTTTATAATGATATGATTTAAGAAATGTTATTACTATTGTGTTTGTAATGGGAAGTAGGATAACCGACCATCACAAAAGGTACAAAAATGTAAACAAAATAGTAAGAAATATAACTTTGTATATAAACGAAAATGGATTATAAAAAACAGTAAAATCTAAATGTGTTTATCGAATTTGATTAATAATTTTTTTACTATTGATCATAGGTTTTACAGTAGGAAAAATGGTCAATTATTTTATTGATCGGAGCTGGATGTATCAAAGAAGAGAAATGGAAGGCTCAATAAGTAAACATTTTCTTAACAGGGTAAATGTGTTTGTCGAATTTGCTTTAAGTAATATTGGAAACGACGTAGAAATTCGTTGTCCATGTAGTAGGTGCAAATTGTTGAAGCATTTAGTACCGAGTATGGTTAGGATTCATTTGCACCAATATGGTTTCGTAACCAATTATTTGGTGTGGGATCGTCATGGAGAAATTATAACACGTAACGAAGAACAGTCAATAGAGGGCATTAGTGATGAAGTTAGTACGACGAATCTCATAGAACATATGGTTGAAGATGTAGCACGATCAATGTTCCCTACTGTTGAAATTAATAACGACGATGTTAACGTCGAAGAGGAACCAAATGTTGGTGCGAAAAATATATATGATTTATTGGATGCTGCTAAGAAACCTCTTTGGAATGGATGTACTAGCGGCACTCAATTATCGACAACTGCAGAGTACATTACAATGAAATCAAAGTACAACCTCACAGAAGCCGGATTTACGGCCATTGTACAAGCTGCTAAACGCCCTATGCCATCAGGTTATTTAATGTGCGAAAATTATTATGAAGTGCAAAACTTATGTCATCTTTCGGTTTGCCGTATCAAAAAATTGATATATGTCTAAATGGTTGCATGTTTTTTTGGAAAGATGATGTCAGTCTTAGGAATTGTAAAATATGTAATCAAGAAAGATACAAACCAAGGAAAAAAAGGGAAAAGAAGTTCCATACAAGCATATGCATTATTTACCTATCACTCCTAGACTTCAAAGGTTATATGCATCATCTGTAATAGCGCATCATATGAGATGGCACAGTGTGAGAACACCTGAATAAGGTACGTTAACACACCCATCTGATGGAGAAGCATGGAAGTATTTTGATAAGAAATATCCCGATTTCGCAGCGGAGAGCCGTAACGTTAGACAAGGTTTGTGTACTGATGGATTTTCACCATTTTCTCAGTTTGGTTCTAAATATTCATCTTGGCATATAATCATTACACCTTACAATCTACCCCTGTGGATGTGTATGAAAACTCCATATATGTTTCTCACAATTGTCATCCCTGGCCCTGATGATCCGACACAGGGTATCGATGTTTACTTACAACCGCTAATCGAAGAGTTGAAAACATTGTGGTATGAAGGAGTTGAAACATACGACGTATCGAAGAAAAAAAATTTGGATGTTCGCTTCTTGGTTATGGACTATTAGCGATTTCCCTGCATATGCAATGCTTTAGGGTTGGAGTACAGCCGGTCGTTTTGCGTGTCCTTACTGTATGGAAGAAACATGAGCATTTTCTTTACGACATGGGAAGAAAATTTCATGGTTTGATTGTCATCGACGTTTTCTCCATATTAATCATACTTTTAGAAGAGACAAAAAAATTCATAGCTAATAGACATGAGACTTTACAACCACCAACTATTTGGTCAAGTGAAGATATATATGAACTTGTAAAAGATTATCCAAAGATACATGAAACCGGACAGCAAACTGAAATCCAAGGTAAATCGACGTTTCATAATTGGTGCAAACAGAGTATATTCTAGGAGTTGCCTTATTGGAAAAATCTCTTAATCCATCATAACATTGACGTGATGCATAACGAGAAAAACGTATTCGATAATGTGTTTAATACACTTTTGAATGTTAAGGGCAAGACTAAGGACGATCTGAAATCAAGACGTGATATAGAAGAAATATGTAATCGTCCTGAGCTTCATATGAAGCCAAATGACACTAAAAAAACCCAAAGCATGTTATGAACTAGATAACAACCAAGTTAAAGTACTGTTAAAATGAGTGGAAGGATTACGATTTCCTGATGGAATTTCATCTAATCTTCGTAGATGTGTCGACTATAAGAATGGAAGACAGAGTGGGATGAAAAGCCATGATTGTCATGTAATGATGCAAAATTTGTTACCCGTCGCTTTTAAAGAATTGTTGCCCGTAAAAGTTTGGAAGGTTATAACAAAACTTAGTTTATTTTATAAGGAGCTTTGTTCAACTACGTTAAAAGTTGACCGTCTTCGTAAACTTGAGGTAGAAATCCCTATACTGCTCTGCAAACTGGAGAAAGTATTTCCTCCAGGTTTGTTCAATGTAATGGAGCATTTACCTGTTCATCTTTCATTTGAAGCACGTCGTCGAGGTCGTGTGCAATATGGATGGATGTATCCATTCGAGAGGTATGTTGTTAATACTGAGTATGTAAATGTTAATTTAACTATAAATAAAAATCAATATTGATATGAAATATTTTTTATTAGGTACTTAAATCATTTAAAGAAAAAAGTGAGACAAAAAGCTCGAGTTGAAGGTTCGATTTGCAAATCATATATTGAAAAAGAAGCATCGTTCTTTTTCTCTCATTATTTCAATGATCATGTGAATTTATCATTTCAAAGTGTTGCGCGTAATGATGAGGCCGTTGAACAAGATTCTTCTTCTGAAGCAATGTTATCTATTTTTAAACAACATGGTCGACATGCTGGAAAATGTGAAGAAGTATGGTTAGATGATAGAGATTACCATGTAGCACACACATATATTCTTCTTAATTGTCTAGAAGTTGCACCATTTATTAGGTAATTATCAGATTACAAGTTTTGATAAATTTAATTTAATACTGCATGTGTAAATTAAGAATAAAGCAATATATTATGTTTTTGTTTGCAGTGTTTATGAATCACAAAATCCAAACGGCGATTTAAGCAAGAATTTCGCTACTTGGTTTTCGAACTATGTTTGTGATCCTACAAATAATGTAGTCGATGAAGGATTAAAACATTTGGCGTTGGGACCAAAAAAGAAAGTTAAAACGTATCCAATATTTTTCGTTAATGGATATAAATTCAACACCAAAGAATACGGTGCTGAAAAATTAACAAACAATACCGGTGTATTTGTTAAAGGCAGTGATGATCCTAATAATCAAATACATGATTTTTATGGCGTATTAACCCAGATTTTGCAATTGACATATTTTATAAGACCCGCAAAGGAAGTTTTTTTGTTTAGATGCAACTGGTTCAGCAATGTTCCAGGTTCTGGTATTAACGTGCATCCAAATTATAATCTTAAAGAAATAAAACTTATCTCCCGTTATCAGCAGTACGATCCTTTTGTACTAGCCAAACAAGCCCTACAAGTTTATTACGCCCCTTATCCGTCTCTAAAAAGAGATAAAGCGGATTGGTCTGTGGTTTTTAAAACCAAGGCGAGATTTACATTCGATGGAAAGAATATTCCAAAAGAACAAGCCTATCAAGCAGATATCGAGGAAAATGTTGAAATCACAATTACAGACGATCAAACTGATTTTGGACAATTAAATGATGAGACAAATGTATTAGTCGAAGCATTTGAGAGTGTAGAGGAAAACGATATAGAACACCAGACCGAGTCTGAATCAGAAAACGACGAGGACTGAGTAATATCCGGTAATTTTTACAATTATTCACGCACACGCATCACATATCATCATCATCATCATTACATGCACTACCAATTAAAAATGACTTTATTACATGCACCACATATCATCATCATTTTATCTATGTCTATAATTAAAAATGAAACTTTCAACAGGTATTATGTCAGGCTCGAGACGTCTTAGCTCTTCTCGCTCGGCCGGCGAGAGTAGTGGTGAGCCTCCGGCTCGACCACTTGTATATTTGCAGCCGAAGGCTGATGGAGCGTAAGTATCAAAATTAAAATGATAACAATATAAATTTTTTCATACATATATATACTTGTCAAAAGCTTTGTTTTATATTTAACACAAGGGATTTGATTTGGAGCCCTCAGGAGTTGTGCTTGGCATTTCCAAGCAATCATATATGAGTAGGATGACAGATTGCTGGCCTAAGTGGAGTAAGATCCCTGACTAAGTCAGGGAGGCCATCTTGCAGGATTTTCTGGTGAGTTTATACCACTTTACTATATGAATAAGTATAAATGAACAATTAGTAATATTTTCTCTTTGTACAGGGGCAAGTGGACTTGGCGGAGCTCGATGTCTCCATGGTTCAGCGCCACTGGAATTTGAAGGTCGCCAAAAATTACAGGGAGGTAATGTCAGCTCTTAAAAAATCGGGGAAGAAACCGAACTAGATGGGTGCTTCCGTATGGGATTCTTGGATGAGTTGGTGGGAGACTGACGAGTTCAAGGTAAATCTACCAAATATATAGTTAATTATTTCGCAATTAGTAAATATAATATTCAATTTAAATTGCAGATGGAGTCGGAGAGGAACTCTGCCAATTGAAGTAGGAATCCTGTAACGCATCGTAGCGGATCCAAGTCATTTCAGCATCACCGTGAGGACTTGGTAAATTTATAAATTACAAATCTAAACCGTTGTTACATTTTGTATATTAATCAGTTCACTAATTAGCTATGAAAAAATAAAATATATAAATTATTTATTGCAGGAAAGATCGCTTGGACGTCCCGTATCTATGATGGAGGTATTTACCCGCACCCACGCATCAAGACAAGCAGACAATGCTGGCAATATTACATATCAGTGGGATGATGATGATAAGCAGACAATACATGGGTTTTATTTTATAAGTTTAAGTATTGATTTCCTGTATTCATTTTCTTTGTCTATTCATTACCCAGCTGTAAAGCTGTCAGCCACTAAAATTAATTATTCTTGGTATTCGCGTTTGGAATTTTGGGTGCCTACTTTCATCTTAATATCTAGTTCGGTTATCTCAGCACCTTACCCCTTCTTCTTTTATTTTATTTTTCTTGTGTTCTGTCTTCTACCATTTGATAATTGAGGAAAATAAAACCCATGCCTCATCTCCAGACCACCTCCCTCTCTAAAAAAAAGAAAATTGAAAAGGAAACGTGCAAACTCATATGCGAAGCCTGTTACCTTTCACCGTGAAAAACCCCTCCATTCTCGATCAACCTATGCTTGCCTCATCACCACCTCGTCAACCCGTGAACATCTCCACCAAACCGAGAAATGTCGGCAGCCCGAACACCTCCACTTCCTCTACACTCTACCACGTAAGCTTCCGAGTCTACTACGACCTCTCATCTTCCTTCCACCTTCTTTTGGCCGAACCCCATCAAATACTTCCTCTCTCTTTGCACGCAGCTGCTCCACAGTTCATTCACCCAACTATCTTTCGTTCGAGCTAACCATCCATGCCATCTTTCATTATTAAGGTATACATATGTTATATGTTTTATTTTCTTATGAAAGAGGAGTATTAGATTTTGTTTTGCTTTGTTTTGAAATAACTTATATTATGTTTAAATAAATAATGTTGTTTAAAACTTTGTTTTTCCAGAAGAAAAGTATATATTGATTTTACTGTTGCAAGTGTTTCGTGTATTGTGTAGATACATATAAAACTATATAGGTAAGTATTGAGATATATTGATTTTTGCTGTTCTATATAAAGTGTTATATTACATGAGTCTATATATGCAGAGGTATATAGGTATTATATATAAATTTCAACAGTATGTATATTTATACCTGGGTTTAACAGGGATGTAAATGTTTATACATGTGATATTGTTTAATTGCTTTTCCGGCCGTTCCAATCTGTATGTATATGTTTTGTCTTCATATTCAAGCCTTGTGTTCATTGCCTGGTTCTATTTTATTTTCTTGTATAGTATGATCTGGTTCTGTTTTAACATTCTATATAGTATGATTTAAGTATTGGTATTTTAAACTATATTTTATATCAACTAGTAAGTATACTTAAATTTGTGCATATTATATAATAATAGATGCTATATTTATGACAGTGTATATATATGTAGGCGCTTTTATGTTGTGTTTCTATTTCTATTTTTTTTTAAAACAAGATTTGTTTGTAAGAATATATATATATATAATCGTATAATACATATGTTGTATATATGTTAAAAATCGGTTAGTATTATGTACATGTTTTCTCAGTACTTTTATTTTGGGCAACGGTTGTATATACTTTGTAGTTATGTAGGTGAGTTTATATAAGACTTATTTGTTTATATCTATCCTTTCCTGTAAGTTATATATAACCCTGTCAATTTTATTTTAAAGTATTACGTATTATATGGTGTAGTAAGTACCATTGTCTATATTTGGGGAATGTAAGATCTGCTTCTATATATAAAGTATAAAGGTTATATATCCTGTCTGTTAGTGAATGTATAAAAGTTTACTGAAGTTCCTATTTGATTTGTAAATTGTATATAAATTATAATAAAGTAAGTTGATACGTATATATGGATAAGTTTTACAAATTATCCTGGATATGGGGAAATCTTGTTTACAGTATTTTTATTGTTTAACAGGAGTATATATATGCTATAGTATATATGAGAATTTCAGTAATTATATATGTTTAAGTTTTATTTATGGGTTAAGTACCGCTTTAAAAAAAATAGTATACATGAGTTTTATTTTATAAGTTTAAGTATTGATTTCCTATATTGGTTTTAAGAGATAAATTATATATACTTTGATTTTTTTATTTGAGTTTTAGGAATAATGAGTTTGAATTATATTTATTTTTATATTTGACTTAAATCAAAATATTGAGTTTATTAAAATAATAATAATAAATATATATTTTATTTATATGTGTTTGAAATTAGAACATGATTTTGATATATATACAATTGTATATCTATATCAATTCACTTTTATCAATTTTCTTCATCGATTCAGTTCTGATTGGATTTTGTCTATTCCTATCTATCTGCTTTGCTCGTCGAAATTCGCGTTCAATCTGCGTTGTTTTGGAATTCGTAGCTCGTTTCTCGTTCATCTCTTACCTCGAAAGGTGAGCAATCACTCACGATTTACGTTCTTATATATATTAAATTTGATTTCAATTGAAACGACAATTGAAATATGCTGCTGTTAGTTATTTACATTGTTATATATATGCTATTACCTGTATCTGTTCACATGTGACATCTGACACCATTATCTGTTATTTATATTGATGATATATGCCTGTTATGTTATTATCATATCTGTTATCACCCTGCAAGTTCCCTGTTAGTATAGAATCATTATGGATTGAAATGATATATACCCGAACGATCTGTAGAATAGGAGAAAATCGTTATGGGTTGAAATGATAAACCCAAGCGATTTTCAATTGAATTGAATTTGGGATTGCGGGTTGAAATGATATATACCCGTATATATTTAAATTGCGGATTGAAATGATAAATATCCGTATCACTTGACCATAGGATAGAAAATTATATACAAACACCGTTGGTCTATATATAAATATTTTGAAAATGATTTCTATGGTCTTTGGAAAGAAATTCTTGGTTTTATAAAAATATGGATTTTAGATATTATATAAAAGTTATAGTTATATTCTTGATTTTAAGCTATGCTTAAATTTGTTTTAATACAAAATAAGCTTAATAATAAAGTTTGATTTTATTAAAATATAATATGGTTAAGTATTAATTTAAATTATATTTTAATATAGAGTTTATAATGATTTAATAAATTAAGGTTGAGAAGATAGATTTGAAATTGATTTGAAATTGTATTTAATTAAGAAATATATTTAATTAGAAATCGATTTGGAACTTATTGAATTTGAGATTTTTAAAGGATATAATTTTATAACTTGATTTTGGTTAAGGCGATTTAAATGAATATTTCAAGTTTAAATAAGTTGAAGGAAATATTTAGTTTATTTTTAATTTGGGGTTTTATTTAAATAATATTGGATTTATTAAGTGAATATTTCAAAACTAAATAATGATAAAGTTAAATTAAGATATATATGAAATTATCAAATTTAGTCTTAAGATTGTGAAATATTTAAAGCTTTGGAATATATCGAAATTTAAATGGTTTATTTGTGGTTCAAATCTGTATTTGAAATCGATATAATAGTTTATTGAGAACTGAATAGAATTGAAATTAATGATTTGAGATTTGACTAAATTTGAAATTTTGGGATTGGTGTTGATTTGGAATTGATTTGTGAAATTTGAGGAAGCTATAATTGAATTGAAATTGATGATTTGAGATTTGACTAAATTTGAAATTTTGGGATTGGTGTTGATTTGGAATTGATTTATGAAATTTGAGGAAGCTATTTTATTATATAAAGTATTTTTAATTTATATTTAAAACTATTTATATATGTTACTTTATAAATTTATTTCATATAAACTATTTTAATATAAATTATTTTTAATATAAACTATTTCAAATTATAACTATTTTTATATAAACTATTTTAGATTATAAACTATTTTATTATATATACTATTATTTATATTTAAATGGTTAAGTGGGAAGTGTTATGATTCCAAAGCATTATGATTTCTAAATTATGATTTCCAAAGTATCATGATTTCCAAAGTGTTTGATTTAGAATGTTTTATAACTTTGAAGTACTAAGATTTTGTAAATGGATATATTTGAGATGGATATATTTGAAATGGAAATGATATCGTATTTGGTTTTGAAATGGAAGTGATATCGTATTGATATGGTTTTGAAATGGCAATGATATTTTGGTTTTGAAATATAAACTATTTTGAAAGTTTATTAAATGACCAATCGGTGTAATAATTACGTAGTTATTAAAGAGTCCGGGATCAGTTTGGTACATACTCTCTGTCTAAACCGAAAACCACTTTAATAACTATTATACGCGGAGTGTGATCTAGAATGAAGTGGTTGGAATGATGATGTTGCTGGATTTGAAGAAAGAGAACGATTATGGATGACCTTGACACTTGTGTCAAATTGGAAATGACTTAAACAGGAGCCGTGCCGGGCCAGTGAGGTTAGCTACCTCTAGCGGACACACTTCTTCGTAAACTACTCATTACTTGTTTTTGATTGGTGCGCACCCTTGAATTGGGAGTGTTGTTTCGTGGTGTTGCGATCGTTGCGGCGATGCGTTCTCACCAGTCCGTATCAGGCAAACGGTAGTTTCACTACCTTGGGTATTGCCTCATGTGCCTTGTCATACTCGTATCCCTATGCGCCACCACTACGATTTGTTTCGTGTTATACCTATGGAGTACTCCATGATAGCCCACTAGTTTACGGTGGAGTTTACAGTGCTGTATAGACTATGACGCTTATATAAAATGTGTTAAGGGGGATAATGGTAACGCCTTAACGCTATTTTGATACTTTATATTATTGATAGGCATTATCTACTTAGCGTACACTACTATATATAAATAGTTTTACGGATCCTTAGAGGATGGTTATCCCAAACATCCTTTAAGTTACTTGTATTTCAGTTGATATTTCACTTGAGTTGGTTTTATTGATGTAAGAATGTTAATCCTGACTCGAGTGTTTTGTGTTTTGCTTTACGCTCGGGTCAGACTGAGTGATACAGCATTTGAGACTCACCTTTGGAGTTGGAGCTTCGCTTGGAGATCCAGCTATCTATCCAGCTTTCGGTTATTCAGTTGATTCCAGTGATGTATTCAGATTGTGATATCCCGGAATTTTGGGCAATATCAATTAATAATCTGCATTAAAAATTAAATTGATTAGATAATATTCGTTAATAAGATTTGAATTGATTTAATAATCTTCTTTTAAATAAATATTTAACTGATAATTTATCTTTTAAAAGCTAATAAATTGTTTTCTATTTATAATGTGTATATATTTGTATATATTGTAAATGGATGAGCTTTGTTTTAAATTTAATTAATAAGGCATATTTTATAATTCTAATATTTTTGGGTAATTTGGAAATTTTGATATATAACTTTTCAAATCTGTTTTATAAATGACTATATGATTATAAACATAAGAAACTATGATTTGAAATTGGAAGATAGAGTGTTTTAATATTTTAAAATAAAATCTATTTTTTTATTTATATTAGAATAAAGCTTTACCTTATTGATATTTGATTTATATATATATATATATGTGTGTGTGTGTGTGTGTGTGTTATGATGTAATCTAGATAATAATATTTAAACTAGATCATATTTATCAATACTAAATATAAGCAATAAAATAGAATATGAATATGAGTAAATGCTTGATACTTAAAATTTTAAAAAGAAATAAACAATAAATAAATACATATAAAGAGAAATACTAGATAATAAGTATGTAAGTTAAAAATAAATATTTATGTTGAAAATAGAAATAAATATACAAGTTAACATTATAACTATAACAACTTTAAATTGAACACTTGAGTTATAGTCTTTAGGAAAACATATGTTTACAATGCAAAGGAAAAATATATTCATGTATGCACATATAAAATAGGATAAGTCTAGGATTATATATTATAGCAATGTATATGTGCAAGGCTAGAGAAAAATCATATCAGTACATACGAATAAGAATGGGGTAAGTATGCAAGGCATTAAGTCAAACAAATAAAAACATATGCAAGGTTGTACATACAAGAATAAAGAAATGGTTTGTGTAAACATGATAAGGAACAAGGCATTTAATGCCATCACCACTAGTACACAAGATATCTCATTTCAGCCTCCATTTGAGAAGAAAATAATAATCTCTGACCCATTTTTGTACAAATACAACTATCAGCCTGCACTTGTTCTTATATATCAATCTTTCCTTTTCTTCTTTTCGTTCATTAAAACTTAGCATACCAGAGAATTTTCAAATCTGTAATCATCTCCTCTAAAACAAATGAAAACCAAAGCATGCAAGCGAATTCAATCAAAACCTATGCATTTTTGCAAACTAAAACATGTAGTCTTCATTTTCTTCAATCTGTTCAAAGGCTTGCATCTTCTTCTACCTGAAACAAGCTTAAGGAAAACAATCATTTTCTTCAACAAATCCAGTAACAAACATTTCCAGCAATTCAAGTTTTAAGGTCAGAGAAGCATTTATTTTTCAACATTCAAGTTTAAAGTTCAAAAGCTATTTTCAAAGGAGGGCTTTGTCTCTGTTTTCCAATTTTCAGGTGAGTAACATTTTATCAAAAATAATTTAAGAAAATAGGGTTGCATGTTAATTTCTATGGAAAACTTTGTTTTGTGTGAATATATGTAGATGGTTCTGTATATATATATATGGATGTATATAGTTGTGTGCATGTGGCTGAGTATCAGTACTCCTTTGTTTTGAATTCCAGGCTCCAGTTTTGATTCAAAATTCTTTTCCCTTAATCCAATCTTTGTTTGGATTTAAGTTTTAAATAAAACTTGTTTGTTTTGTCATAGAGAAGGTTTTAAAATTTTGTTTTTGTTAAATTAAATTTGTAATACCACTGGAAATCAAAAACAACAGTATAAGCTTAAGATAAGTAAAAATTCAATTTCCCTGATTCATGTATTCAGGAACATAAATTGAATTCTTAAACTAAAACATGATTTTTAAGAATAAAATCATAATTTTTAGTAATAGGAGTTAAGTGCAGTTCTTGTCTGAACTGGAAATGGGAAACAGGGATTTTTCGATGATCCTTGTATTTGGAGAGGTCGGGATCTTGGGGAAATGATGGAGGAGTGATTGTAGTTGATAGAAAAAATGGCTTATGATGATGCATTTCATCGAGGAGGCAGCGGTGGTGGATTCTTGGTTTGGAACCCTAGTTTTAACTAGGCTGGGAAATTCGATCATCTCACCCTCTACAGTTGATCGAGTGTGTAAAGGGGTCTTGAGTGATGGAAGCTTGGTCGTAGACGAGGAGTTGACCGGAGTTTCAGATTATCTGGTAGTCAGAGGGTCGTGGACGGCGCGTTGTCAGGTTTTGGGGTGAGTTCCTGTTGATGGGTTCCAGGTTTAAATTGAACTCGAATTCAAATTCGAGTTGAGTTAGAGACAATCTGGTGATCAAGTTAGGGTTTGGGGATGTTCGTCGATGAGGGAAGATCGTCGAACTTGATCGGAATCGATCGAGATCACTATGCATGTGCACAGTGTTCATTTGTGGATGCTATGAGTATAATGGGTACTCGAGTTTTTCTCGAGTCGATTGAGGGAGTTACTCGAAGTATTTTGGGGTTTGGCTCGAAGCATTTTAGGGTGGGCTCGGGTTGTTTTGTGTGTGTTTGGTTGTTACAGGTTTTAAAAACCTGTC
Source organism: Allium fistulosum (assembly GCA_030737815.1). Taxonomy (NCBI): domain Eukaryota; kingdom Viridiplantae; phylum Streptophyta; class Magnoliopsida; order Asparagales; family Amaryllidaceae; genus Allium; species Allium fistulosum. Next base: position 1,146,719,759 of record CM060902.1, read on the forward strand.
AGGACTTTTAAGTTTTAAATGGTTTTAAAATTTAAAAGCAGGATTTTAAACAAAGTTTAAAACCAAAATTTAAGATATGGATTCAAATTAACTTTTGTCTCCTAGTTTTAAATAAATAAAGTTTTATAAAGATAAAATGTTTAAAACAACTTTGAATGTTAAAGTATATTTTAAAATGATTTGAATTTAAATGAATTGGTTTAAAACTCTTATAAATTTCTTTGATAAATGATAAGTGTTTCTTTAACATTTGAATATAAAAAGGGTTTTGTATTGATTTAAATTTGGTTAAAAAGTTAAATTTGTAACTATTTTAAATCTTAAATTTGAAATGAATTTAAAGGAAGATTTAAAGGTAAAATGTTTCAAAGGCTTTTGTTAATGATAATTAGAATAATTATAAAGGCTAATACTTTATCTTAAAGATTAATTAAGGTTTAATGATTTAGGATAAATTAAATTATTAAGTTAATTAAAGAGGGATTAATTACTTTAATTAATTAATAATTATGGATTAATAAATAAGTAATTAAGGGTTATAAGTTGATCAATTTAAAGGTTAACTAATTTGAAATTTAGAATCATTAACTAGATAAGATTAGATTATAAATTAATGATTAGGAATTAATTAATCAAGTAATTAAGGATTAATTAAGTTATAATTAAACACTTAATTAATTAAATAATTAGGATTAGTTAATGGGTTATTAAAGATTTATTAACTTGTAATTTATAATGATTAATCTAAAGTGTAATTACTTTAGAGAAATAAATTAAAGAATTATTACTAGTTAATGAAGATCATTAACTAGAGATTATTAAATAATAAATTAATGTGATAAATTTTAATAATTAATTATATTAATTAATTAAAGATAATCATTTGTAGAATTGATTAAGTATAATTACTTAATGGAAGTAATTAAGGAATTGATTACTCAATATAATTAATTAAGTTAAATTTGATTTGTTTAAGTTAATTAATTAAGTTTAATTAATTTAAGATAATCACTTGATGATTTGATAAGTGTAATTACTTAATGAAGTAATTAATGGTAATTTCTAGATGTAATCAATTGAAGATGATTTAAATATAGAAGTAATTTGGATTAAATTACTTTGTGTAATTAATCAAGGGATTAATTAAGATAATTAATTAAGGAGTAATTAATTTTATTTAAATAAAGTAATTAAGGGTAGTTAATTACTGAATGGGATGTAATCAAGGGTGATTAATAATTATGGTTTAATTAAAGATTAATTACTTAATGCAATTAATTTAAATAGAATAATTAATCAAAAATGTAATTAGAGATCATTAATTTATTTAATTAAGGATGTAAGGATTGATTAATAAAAATTAATTAATCAATAATAAGTGATTGTGAGTAATTAATTAATGTAAGTAATTAAGGATTAATGTAATTAATTATAGATAATTAATTAATGAAGTAATTAAAGATAAATTACTGTATTTGGTTAAGGATAATTAATTTGTGAAATTAATTAAAGGATAATTACTTAAATGTAATTAAAGATAATTAATCAAGGATGATCAATTAAGATGGGAATTAGAGAATGATTAATTAATTAATTTGTAATTAATTAGATGGATATGTAAGCAGGATTTTTGTGATAAAAGTAATTAATTTAATTTACTTAAATTAATTAGAGATGAAGTAATTAATTTGATTCATTTAAAATTAATTCTAAATGGTGTGATTATTAATCCTTGTTTATATATGGATGGATGATATTGATTTCCTTGAATGGTTTGAAATCTCAGATATGAGATAAGTAATGCTGTGTGATATGGATGCTTTGGTTGAAGTATGATGATATTGTGAATTATCTGTTGTGATGATAATATGAATTATCTATTGTGATGATATGAATTATCTATCTCCGTGTATATAGATAATAGAATTGAACTGTTTTAACTTTAAAACAACTTGGACCTAAAAGATGGCGATTTGGATTTCGATGAGACCAGGATCGGGTTTCTAGATTTGGATATCCGAAAACCACATCGATCCAAATTAACGATAGGTCGTGAATCTGAAGTGAAGATGAAGATTCAGAGTGCAAGGGTTATTGTCGTTAACTCTGAGGATGATTCCAAAATGAGTGTAACGAGATAATGCCTTCGGTTTCATTCGAACCCGGAACGAACTTGTATGGATTGAATGCTTTCAGAACATCGTCAGGTGGACGATGAGCATTCTAAGAGGTGTGTTCTCTAAAGTTAAATCGTAGCCTCAAGCCTCATCAACCAGGAATGGCTAAAACAGGGGAGGTGCAGCAAGGCTTCGTGGGTAGCACCCACTTGAGAGCGAGATATACCCCTGTCTAGAGTCCCTTTTTATTCGGCTGTGTGGGCGGTTGCTAGCTACAACCGCGGGATTATCTTGTTCGGGACTGTCCAGTAAGGGATGGTTCCGGCTTTGTGTTGTAGGGGGTCGGGAGTGATCCTCGGTACGGTGATCTAGGCCACGTACTGTGACGGGCGGTACCCCAGTAGCCCTGCCATTGTATGGAATCCAATCTCCAATAAGCGCCCTCGGATTTGATTGTATTACCCACTTTCTTGGCTAGTATGCTGGAATTTAATAGATGTAACAATTTCAGCTATTTCTTATTTACTTGAAAACCCTAAACCTATTATAATATCACTGAATTTCCTATCAAATGTTTGGTTAGCGTAAGGTAAAAACTTTTCCATGTTTATGTGTGGGAAGTCTTACGTGATACCTTTTGTTTTCAAAGGATATTCAAAGTTAAGCAACTTTAACCTGTTACTCACACCAGACCCATGTCTGACCCGGAGTTTATTTCTGTTTTCCTTAAACTCGTGGGTACTCAAATTTTTACGAGTAGCCAAGGGATTCAAGTTAGCTTTGACGAATTATGGAGGAGCAGGAGGCTTTAGCATTATAGATATATAGTTTTCCACTGTGTTGGTATCTCTGTTTTGTATTTGTGTTGTATCGAGTTGTATTAACTAGACAGGTGTTTATAACTGTCTAGTATGTGATGTATAATCTGTGAAACTCTAATTGATGTTGTATATTATGTAATACTTATGTGATTAATATAATTTATTCGTTCCGCTGTTGAGATTCTGATGTTGTTTCTTCTTTCTTCTCTATCTTCTCTCTTTTCTATCCCTTTCTTTCTTAAAGATGATACGACTTCCTGGGCGTAGGAAGTCGGGTCGTCACACAGATCTTGTATTTGACTATTGTATTGAGATATCTATGTATTCGAGACCTCCGTTGTATCTTATTTAACTCTGTTATATATATAGTAGCTTCATAAACTACTATTCTTTTGTTTCCACTGCATTATTTTTATATTACTCTGTGTCTGTGATTCTGTGATTAATTATTTACTGTATATACTGAGTTTTTCCAAATTTAAATTAACAATCTGATATTTTGAGCAATTCAAATCCGACACGTATGGATGCGAATGGTTGAAAATTTTAGGATGTTATAGTTGGTATCAGAGCTCTGGTTTTAGGAAAAACTCAGCATATGTAGTAAATTTAATTACGGAATCACATTCGTTCAAGCTCGAATCTCTTCTTCTTTGACTCGGTTTCTTTGAATTTTGGAACGTTCCCCTCGGTTCCAAAACCCATTCTTGTCTCCCCTATTCGTGTTCTCTTGATCCTGGAGTATCCCCATAACTCCACTTTGAATGATCTCTATAGTAAATCGGCGGTCTCACCAATCTCTGAATGATTTGTAAAGGGGTGAAACTCCTTCACAATAAGCATTGATTCGCCGAAGATTTCTGTATCCTCGGTCTAGATGCTGCTATCTCTTGCTTTACCCGAATTCTATCTCTTGTGATCTGATGTCGATTTGCTTCCGAATTCTATATCAATCTTATTCTTGAAGTCACGGTCGACCTGGTTAAGGTTGCCCACGATTTATATAAGTCTATCCATTTTTCTAGTTTAAAATTCAATATCTTATCTTCCTTTCACGCCTGTCTAGCCGGAATTCTTTTGATTTGGGTCCCCCTAATTTGAATCTCTATCCTTGTTTTGAAATCCATCTTTGAATCATCGAGTGAGGGAGTGTATTTTTCATTAGTAATTAATATTAAGTTGTTTTATATATTGTGTTGTTTGAGTTGTTGATGTTGATTTGGGTTTTCGATCGATTCGTCTGATCAACGCTATCGATGGGATTTCCAAAACACTTGAAAAGAGCAAACTGACATAATATTATTTTAAATTTGGTAAATGAAGTAAATTTGTATGATTATATTATATATAAGTATAATTTTCTGGAATTTAATAGTTAATTAAATGGGTTGTTTGAATGATAATATTTGATTATCATTTATTGTTTTAATTGAATTTATAAACGTGGTTTATAAATTGGTTTGGAATTGAAATAAATTTTAAAAATCAGGAATTTGAGAATTTAATTTCCAATGGTTTCAAGCTTTGGTTTTTAAAATTTTAAAGTGTATATTATTTAAAGTAGTTTCAAATAGAAATCATCTCAAAGAATTTTAAATGTTCAAATCAGTGCTCTCCTCTTTTGTCGCTGGAAAATAATTTCGGTGATGGCGGCCGCATCATCGACATTCATTTTCGAGTTTCGAAGGGGAGAGACCATTCAGTAGCTTTGCTACATTTTTGTTTTAGAAATTAATTTGATTTGAATTTCTTAAGTATGATTTGATATATATATATATATAGGTATATTATTTTAAATTTGATTTGATAAATATAGTATATACATAATTATCTCTAAATGGTTTGAAGTGAATCGGAAGTTTAATTCTTAAATTTTTGTTAAGGATGATTTTAAATAAAGCTAAAATTTTGAATAAATATTTAAACTTGAAATAAATTGAATAAGGAAATTTTACTTGTATAGTACTCAATTGCATTCTGAAATATAACTTACTTAAATTACTCAGAAGTTAACTATGTAATTGAATAACATACAATATAAAATGATGTTAAAAGAAATTTCAAATAAATTTGAGTAGTTATAATAAGTGAAAATATACTTAATATATGTGATAAGATATATTAAGTGGAATAAAGGTAATAATGATTTGGAATAAAGAAGAATTAAATTTGTTGAATAAAATATGATTATAATAAATGACTATTCAAATTTATGATTTTGTAAAATTGTTAATTAAGGATAATTGGATAATAAGATAATGAATAAATGAGATAAATTAAATAAATTTTGTTTTAAAGGAATTAATAAATTTGAAATTAAATCAATTGAATGAAATATCTTTAATTTAAAATTTAATATTGAATATTAATTAATTTAAATTTAAATTTATATGGTTTAAATTAATTGTTATTTGGTATTTCAAATCTATTTTCTTTTGGGTTTTTCTATTCTCCTATCTCGTTCCTTTTCGGGGACGAAAAGTCTTGAGTGGGGGAGAATGTAATGACCTGTAAATTTTTAATAATTTTTATTTGTTTTATTAGTATATTTAATTGAAATTTTGTAAAATTTTAAACGATAAAATTTTGAAATAAAAATTTGATATTTGGAATACGTCTGTTCAAACATAGAAGATGGTAAATTATCATCATATAATATGGAAGTTTATTTGTTTTGTGTAATTTTATTTAAATTTAAATCAGTAAAATTTGATGATACTAAAATGTTTTCCAAACCTGAATATTTTTCTATGGAAAATTCGTAAATCATCTTCTTAGTGAGACGTCATATTTCGTTTTTCCAAATTTGGACTTCTCTAGTCCCGTTTTTCTTATTTTCGGCATAATAGCAGCATTTTCGATACCGAATATCGACTTTTGGTCAGATGATCCTATAACTGATATCTGTGTACAATTTTGATCGTCTTGTCGTGCTGATCTTCGTGGTATATTCAATTCTGTGTTTTAAAGTCTGATACTCGGTGGACTTTACGATACAGTAACCGTACCGGTACCTGTTTTTTAGCCCTTTCATTTCTGAGTCCTTTCGTTTTCTTTGTCTATTCATTACCCAGCTGTAAAGCTGTCAGCCACTAAAATTAATTATTTCTTGGTATTCACGTTTGGACTTTTGGGTGCCTACTTTCATCTTAATATCTGGTTCGGTTATCTCAGCACCTTACCTCTTCTTCTATTATTTTTTTCTTGTGTTCTATCTTCTACCATTTGATAATTGAGGAAAATAAAACCCATGCCTCATCTCCAGACCACCTCCCTCTCTAAAAAAAAGAAAATTGAAAAGGAAATGTGCAAACTCATATGCAAAGCCTGCTACCTTTCACCATGACAAACCCCTCCATTGCCGATCAACCTATGCTTCCCTCATCACCACCCCATCAACCCGTGAACATCTCCACCAAACCGAGCAATGTCGGCAGCCCGAACACCTCCACTTCCTCTACACTCTACCACGTAAGCTTCCGAGTCTACTACGACCTCTCATCTTCCTTCCACCTTCTTTTGGCCAAACCCCATCAAATAATTCCTCTCTCTCTGCACGCAGCTGCTCCACAGTTCGTTCACCCAACTATCTTTCGTTCGAGCTAACCATCCATGCCATCTTTCATTATTAAGGTATACATATGTTATATGTTTTATTTTCTTATGAAAGAGGAGTATTAGATTTTGTTTTGCTTTGTTTTGAAATAACTTATATTATGTTTAAATAAATAATGTTGTTTAAAACTTTGTTTTTCCAGAAGAAAAGTATATATTGATTTTACTGTTGTAAGTGTTTCGTGTATTGTGTAGATACATATAAAACTATATAGGTAAGTATTGAGATATATTGATTTTTGCTGTTCTATATAAAGTGTTATATTACATGAGTCTATATATGCAGAGGTATATGCGTATTATATATAAATTTCAATAGTATGTATATTTATACCTGGGTTTAACAGGGATGTAAATGTTTATACATGTGATATTGTTTAATTGCTTTTCTGGCCGTTCCAATCTGTATGTATATGTTTTGTCTTCATATTCGAGCCTTGCGTTCATTGCCTGGTTCTATTTTATCTTCTTGTATAGTATGATTTGGTTCTGTTTTACCATTCTATATAGTATGATTTAAGTATTGGTATTTTAAACTATATTATATATCAAATTGTAAGTATACTTAAATTTGTGCATATATTATATAATAATAGATGCTATATTTATGACAATGTACATATATGTGGGCGCTTTTATGTTGTGTTTCTATTTACTATTTTTTTTAAAACAAGATTTGTTTGTAAGAATATATATATATATATATATATAATCGTATAATACATATGTTGTATATAAGTTAAAAATCGGTTAGTATTATGTACATGTTTTCTCAGTACTTTTATTTTGGGCAACGGTTGTATATACTTTGTAGTTATGTAGGTGAGTTTATATAAGACTTATTTGTTTATATCTATCATTTCCTGTAAGTTATATATAACCCTGTCAATTTTATTCTAATGTATTACGTATTATATGATGTAGTAAGTACTATTGTCTATATTTGGGGAATGTAAGATCTACTTCTATATATAAAGTATAAAGGTTATATATCCTGTTTGTTAGTGAATGTATAAAAGTTTACTTAAGTTCCTATTTGATTTGTGAATTGTATATAAATTATAATAAAGTAAGTTGATACGTATATAGGGATAAGTTTTACAAATTATCCTGGATATGGGGAGAAATCTTGTTTACGATATTTTTATTGTTTAACAGGAGTATATATATGCTATAGTATATATGAGAATTTCAGTAATTATATATGTTTAAGTTTAATTTATGGGTTAAGTACCGCTTAAAAAAAATAGTATACATGGGTTTTATTTTATAAGTTTAAGTATTGATTTCCTATATTGGTTTTAAGAGATAAATTATATATACTTTGATTTTTTTATTTGAGTTTTAGGAATAATGAGTTTGAATTATATTTATTTTTATATTTGACTTAAATCAAAATATAGAGTTTATTAAAATAATAATATATATATATATTTTTTATTTATATGTGTTTGAAATTAGAACATGATTTTGATATATATACAATTGTATATCTATATCAATTCACTTTTATCAATTTTATTCATCGATTCAGTTCTGATTGGATTTTTTCTATTCCTATCTATCAGCTTTGCTCGTCAAAATTCGCGTTCAATCTGCGTTGTTTTGGAATTCGTAGCTCGTTTCTCGTTCATCTCTTACCTCGAAAGGTGAGCAATCACTCACGATTTACGTTCTTATATATATTAAATTTGATTTCAATTGAAACGACAATTGAAATATGCTGCTGTTAGTTATTTACATTGTTATATATATGTTATTACCTGTATCTGTTCACATGTGACATCTGACACCATTATCTATTATTTATATTGATGATATATGCCTGTTATGTTATTATCATATCTATTATCACTCTGCAAGTTCCATGTTAGTATACAATCATTATGGGTTGAAATGATACATACCCGAACGATCTGTAGAATAGGAGAAAATCGTTATTGGTTGAAATGATAAACCCAAGCGATTTTCAATTGAATTGAATTTGGGATTGCGGGTTGAAATGATATATACCCGTATATATTTAAATTGCGGATTGAAATGATAAATATCTGTATCACTTGACCATAGGATAGAAAATTATATACAGACACCGTTGGTCTATATATAAATATTTTGAAAATGATTTCTATGGTCTTTGGAAAGAAATTCTTGGTTTTATAAAAATATGGATTTTAGATATTATATAAAATTTATAGTTATATTCTTGATTTTAAGCTATGCATAAATTTGTTTTAATACAAAATAAGCTTAATAATAAAGTTTGATTTTATTAAAATATAATATGGTTAAGTATTTATTTAAATTGTATTTTAATATAAAGTTTATAATGATTTAATAAATTAAGGTTGAGAAGATAGATTTGAAATTGATTTGAAATTGTATTTAATTAAGAAATATATTTAATTAGAAATCGATTTGGAACTTATTGAATTTGAGATTTTTAAAGGATATAATTTTATAACTTGATTTTGGTTAAGGCGATTTAAATGAATATTTCAAGTTTAAATAAGTTGAAGGAAATATTTAGTTTATTTGTAATTTGGGGTTTTATTTAAATAATATTGGATTTATTAAGTGAATATTTCAAAACTAAATAATGATAAAGTTAAATTAAGATATATATGAAATTACCAAATTTAATCTTGAGATTGTGAAATATTTAAAGCTTTGGAATATATCGAAATTTAAATGGTTTATTTGTGGTTCAAATCTGTATTTGAAATCGATATAATAGTTTATTGAGAACTGAATAGAATTGAAATTAATGATTTGAGATTTGACTAAATTTGAAATTTTGGGATTGGTGTTGATTTGGAATTGATTTGTGAAATTTGAGGAAGCTATAATTGAATTGAAATTGATGATTTGAGATTTGACTAAATTTAAAATTTTGGGATTGGTGTTGATTTGGAATTGATTTATGAAATTTGAGGAAGCTATTTTATTATATAAAGTATTTTTAATTTATATTTAAAATTATTTATATATGTTACTTTATAAATTTATTTCATATAAACTATTTTAATATAAATTATTTTTAATATAAACTATTTCAAATTATAACTATTTTTATATAAACTATTTTAGATTATAAACTATTTTATTATATATACTATTATTTATATTTAAATGGTTAAGTGGGAAGTGTTATGATTCCAAAGCATTATGATTTCTAAATTTTGATTTCCAAAGTATCATGATTTCCAAAGTGTTTGATTTAGAATGTTTTATAACTTTGAAGTACTAAGATTTTGTAAATGGATATATTTGAGATGGATATATTTGAAATGGAAATGATATCGTATTTGGTTTTGAAATGGAAGTGATATCGTATTGATATGGTTTTGAAATGGCAATGATATTTTGGTTTTGAAATATAAACTATTTTGAAAGTTTATTAAATGACCAATCGGTGTAATAATTACGTAGTTACTAAAGAGTCCGGGATCAGTTTGGGACATACTCTCTGTCTAAACCGAAAACCACTTTAATAACTATTATACGCGGAGTGTGATCTAGAATGAAGTGGTTGGAATGATGACGTTGCTGGATTTGAAGAAAGAGAACGATAATGGATGACCTTGACACTTGTGTCAAATTGGAAATAACTTAAACAGGAGCCGTGCCGGGCCGGTGAGGTTAGCTACCTCTAGCGGACACACTTCTTCGTAAACTACTCATTACTTGTTTTTGATTGGTGCGCACCCTTGAATTGGGAGTGTTGTTTCGCGGTGTTGCGATCGTTGCGGCGATGCGTTCTCACCAGTCCATATCAGGCAAACGGTAGTTTCACTACCTTGGGTATTGCCTCATGTGCCTTGTCATACTCGTATCCCTATGCGCGACCACTACGATTTGTTTTGTGTTATACCTATGGAGTACTCCCTAATAGCTCACTAGTTTACGGTGGAGTTTACAGTGCTGTATAGACTATGACGCTTATATAAAATGTATTAAGGGGGATAATGGTAACACCTTAACGCTATTTTGATACTTTATATTAGTGATAGGCATTATCTACTTAGCGTACACTACTATATATAAATAGTTTAACGGATCCTTAGAGGATGGTTATCCCAAACATCCTTTAAGTTACTTGTATTTTAGTTGATATTTCACTTGAGTTGGTTTTATTGATGTAAGAATGTTAATCCTGACTCGAGTGTTTTGTGTTTTGCTTTACGCTCGGGTCAGACTGAGTGATACAGCATTTGAGACTCACCTTTGGAGTTGGAGCTTCGCTTGGAGATCCAGCTATCTATCCAACCTTCGGTTATTCAATTGATTCCAGTGATGTATTCAGATCTTGTATTTGACTATTGTATTGAGATATCTATGTAATCGAGACCTCTGTTGTATCTTATTTAACTCTGTTATATATATATAGTAGCTTCATGAACTAATATTCTTTTGTTTCAACTGCATTATTTTTATATTACTCTGTGTCTGTGATTCTGTGATTAAATATTTACTGTATATACTGAGTTTTGCCAAATTTAAATTAACAATCTGATATTTTGAGCAATTCAAATCCGACACGTATGGATGCGAATGGTTGAAAATTTCAGGATGTTACAATTTTATTAATATCGATATGTTTAAATCCTATTCTACTAATTTTAACGTGTAATTGTTTTTTATTTTAGGCAAAGTTTCAGGAGGCACGGGCAGAGCTGCTTTCAGAATCGGATCGCGATGAGTTGACGGTAGAGGAGCAAGACAATATTTTCGACGTTATTATGGATCCGAAGCAGCAGAATAGGCGCTATATATGGCTATGGAAACCAAGCGGTAATCTTATAAACATTGCAATATTATATTTAATAAATTAACCTATAGATACACTATACATATGATGATTTCTACCTGAGTTAAATCTAACATTTACGTGATTTATAAATATTAGATAAGTATGCATTGCTTAAGAAAATGATTATAATACAAATGTGAACATCTCACATTCTATTTGCAGGTTCGGGCAGCTCAAAAGGCGTGTGACAAAGCTGAAATAAAAGAGCTTAGAGCCATGGTTGAGCAGCTGCAAGAGCAGGACCGTCTTCGCGCTATACAAATGGAGCAGCTGAATCAACGTTTAGCGGAGTACGCGTAGAGGCATGGTTCCTTCCCTTCGTCGTCTGGTGCTTCTGGAGGTGATGATGATGCTTGAGAGGTATAATTATTATTGTCTTTGTGGTTGGTTATTGTATATATTGACTTTGAGGTGGTGATGATTGTGTTTGATAGTTATTGTGTATATATTGACTTTGAGGTGGTGAGGTTTAAATGTTTGCATTGTATATATTGACTTGAATATGGAGTTGGAGTTGGTGTTGGTGAGGGTTTTGTTGTTTATGTACATATTGACTTGGAGTTTGGTTTGAAAATGTAATGTTTGATCTTGATTTTTGGTTGTTTATATTGTTTGTGGTATAATGTGTTGGATATGTGATATATATGTGAAATGGAGTGGAAATGGAATGAAAATTGATATATATTGATTGTGTGTGGCTGGAAGGTGAATGACTTGTTGTTATAAAAAAATTTCATCCAGATTAGCAATGGCTACCAACGGCTATTTGGTCATTTTAAACCAACGGCTTCCAACGACAATATACCGTTGGAAAAACCGTTGGTATAGCCCCCCGTTGTTTCCGTTGGAAGCCGTTGGAAAGCGTGAACGCTATTCCAACGGCTCCCAACGGCCGCCAACGGCCGCCAACGGCTTGAAGCCGTTGGAATAGCCAGTTTCTCTTGTAGTGATACCAGATATCACTACATAAGAGAGTCTGTTGAAAAAAAAGAAGTTGAACTGGTCTATGTCAAGACAAAAGATTAGATTGCTGACATTTTTACCAAGGCATTGAAATTTGAGGATTTTGCAAGATTGCATGCTTGGATTGGAGCCAAGAAAGAAGATCAAGTTTAAGAGGAGTGTTGAAATAATTAAACTTGATTTATGCGTATATATGCATGTGTCTGTTCAATGTAATAGTCATGTTCTGTTGAATGGTCAGGAAATGAATTTGAAATGTGAGGAGTCATAAAGTTGAAGAGTCTAAAAGCATTTATTATCAGTTATGTACTTTGTTTAGTTGGTGAGGCTATATATAGGTTTCATTCAAGTTATTTGTAAGCCAAGAGAAAAGTCAATATATTTATATTCAGTTTCTTCTTCATTATTAACCTGTCCTTCTTCCTGTTTCATATTTTGTTTGCCAACATCATCGTGGTTTTCAGCTACTACTCCATGGAGGTTGGCTACTACTCTAACTGCAGTAGCATCACACTCTTACTTCTCTTACTTCTACAGCTGCATTTCGGCACAAGCTTTCTATCCCCAACAAGCCACAACAAACAAGCTACTTCATGTTGTCCTCATCCAACCTCTACAGCCCACTTGATTCTTGCAGTCTTGTCACTAATCAAACTCGGAGCTCTCTTCAGCTACAACTGCCGTATACTAGGGCATTTGCTCGGCTCCATTCTTACTTGTTCAGCAGCAAACTCTGAGCTCTGACAACTTCTTGGCTATTTAACCTACAATACTGCTGTCCGCTTCACTATAGAGACTCGCATGCATTCATGCTCTATCCACAGTATACACATGCTTAGTATATAACTTCCTGTTGTAGTTTACTTCCTCTGCATTTCTGACAGATGCATGCTCAGTACATGCATGCTTCTTTCATGTTTTGCCCATAGTCCCACGCAATTTCATCCATTCTTAAGGTCTATCTCCATTTACGCTTGCAGTCTCAGAATGCTTCCTGGCCTCCAACATCATGCATTATCATTACATGCACATTCTTGCAATCATTCAAATAGTTTACACATTGCAGCCTCTCATGCCTTCTCTTTCCATTCTTGCAGCCTCTCACGGTCGCATCCTATAGTTCTAGCTCCCTATAGTTATTGCAAGTTATAGTCATCGCAAATTACAGTTATTGCAAGTTATAAATTTCAAAGGTACAAGAGGTTATAAAATAACAACTATCACATGGTAAGTGGTATACCTGTAACTACTTTATAGTTTCTGCATTTCTTTACTTGACTTTGGAACGAAGTAAAAGTATGTCTTGTACTATTGCGTGAACCGTAAGTAGACAAATCAATTAAGTGTGTACCGAATTGAGTTGTTTTATAGGAGACTTATTATATTTTATGAGAAGCGGATTACATGGAACTGAATGAAGGTAGCTTATTACTTGTTAGTGTTCCTATATTTCCCACTTAAAGGAACTAACTTTTGGAAGTCCCTGTATAGTTTGAGAAAAATATATATACTTAGTTCATAAGAATCCCCTTATACCGCTCTCCTAGATTACTTGGAAGATTCATGATGACAACATGCTGAGAGCCCCTGCGAGATAACAGGAACCATATATTTTGATAGCATGAACTCTCTATTCTCATAAGTGCATCACAACTTTTCCAGTGAGAACACACCTTCCATGGAATTTTATTAACTTGAATATGATAGAAAAGCTGGGTCATGAAAGCAAGTTTAAAACATTTCTTACTCGGAAAGTTCGCTTTGTATAACATGAAAAAAAACTTGGCAGGCAAAAGTTGAATATGGAAGAAAATTGCATTGTAACATACATTTGGTTGCTCACAAATTGTTCAAATCATGTTAGATTTCATAGGGTGACATATTAATGTGTTCCGTCAAACTTTGGTATAAAAATTACTCAAAATACATTTGGTCTGCCCTTCGACTAGTCCCTCGGATATGACTTTTTATGTAGGACATACTTGTGAGACGTGTTAGAAAAGTTGCATAATTTTTTTTAAATGAGAACCGATTAGCCATCACGGGATGTTTGTAGGAAAACGCCAATGCACATTCGGTTTTAGAAATATAATCACAATATTCTTATATAATAGTAAGAAAAACATCGTTCATACCTAGCATGAGAGCAAATCCCCTGTACCCAAAACCCCATGTTCCCCCTGTCCCCAACCAATCGGGCACGCTGATTTTCAATCATTTTGCAATTAAACCCCAACAGCAGGAGAGAGAAAAATGCATTGGTTACTCGCATCCCTTCAAACAGTCCCGTCCGTTTGACAGGTCGCACCCGTTGCCTTTTTAACTACTACTGTTTGTTAACGGGTCGCACCTGCTTCTGTTCGCCCGCGCATTTTCAGTCGGTTCGCACCCGCCTGCTACTCGCATCGCACTTGCTTCTGTTCGCCCGCACCTCTTCAGTCAATCCGCGTCTGCTTCCGAACAGATCCGCACCTGTTCGTATAGCCTGCAACTGTCAGAAAACCCGGTCCAGTTTTGTAGTAAAAAATAGGATCATATCAAACTCAAACCCAAAGCCGAGCCCGGTTCGGTCGGATGGACAGCGGTGGCGCGCGCGCGTGTGTGGTGGTGATGCATGATCTCCGTCCTCACAACGAAGTAAACATTTAGGTGCCCCAAGACCCCAACCCTTCATTGCAAAGTTATTAATATACTAGAATAGTTTTTGCAATCTTTGACGATGTGAGACTGTGTTATTTTCATTCAATTTAGTATTAGGAATTCCAACAATCCCTCACATGAATGATAATATACATATCCCCCACACAGAGCGAAATATCACAGAATACATATGGAATAATGCTTTATCGTGGATAAGTAGATATTTCACTTTGAACTTTCCCTAGTTAAAACTTATCGGATCTACTTGGCTAATCGGTGAATTATTACATCTTGAACCGTCGGCATTTATTGTATATCCAGACAATAAGCTTTACGAAGCATTGATTCCCTTCTCATCCAATCTCTTGGTTGTGTTCATTTTGGTCCTGAACACATTTTGTTTCTGCGAGTGTTATAGAGAATTTAAGCCTTTAATATTCTCATAGAGCCGACCCAGCTCACACTAACATAGGTGATCGTAACCATTAAGAGTATCCTACATATACCCACTTGTTATTTCCAAGATATGGTCATCATTAAACAACATAGTTTTAACCTTTAACTACTTCTGTAGGCATGCATTATATTTTGCACCATAGGAATGGAGTAGGACGAAGTCCAAACAAATGCATTGCTTCTTGAGTTACTCATAACTGGTTTGCCTATTGATCCTAGTCCGTGGGATCTCCAGTTGCTAGGATAGGTTTTCGTATAAGGTAACTCTTGTGGTTTAGGCTTTTAAACTCATTCCCCTCGATGCGCAGTCAATTTTTTCTCTTGATAAACCTTTAGTAAATGGATCCGCTAGGTTATCATTTGTTCTCACATAATCAATGGAAATAGTTCCATTAGAGAGTAACTGCCTAACTGTGTTATGGCGACGACGAATGTGTCGTGATTTGCCATTATACATAAAGTTTTTCGCTCTACTTAGCGATGCTTGAGTATCGCAGTGAACACATATGGCCGTTAAAGGTTTGGGCTAAAATGGAATATCTTCTAAGAATTGACGAAGCCATTCTGCTTCTTCGACTGCTTTATCTAATGCGATAAACTCATATTCCATAGTGGATCGAGCTATGCATGTTTGTTTAGTAGATTTCCATGACACTGCTGCTCCTGCAAGGGTAAAGACATAACCACTTGTGGATTTTGATTCCTCTGAATCTGCGATCCAGTTTGCATCACTATATCCTTCTAAGACCGCAGGATATTTTCCATAATGTAAAGAAAAATTAGTGGTATTCTTTAAATATCCCAACACTCTCATTAGTGCTTTCCAATGTTCCTTCCCTGGGTTACTTATATATCTGCTTAGTCGACTTACCGCGTAAGCGATATCTGGTCTAGTGCAATTCATGAGATACATTAAGCATCCTATTACATGAGAGTATTCCAGTTGCATTACACTCTCATTAGTGTTTTTATGTAGTACTTCTGATGGATTAAAAGGTGTTCTCACTCCTTTAATTCCATAGTCTTGGAATTTTTCAATCACTTTGTCTACATAGTGTGATTGAGACAATTCAATTCCAGTAGGTGTTCTTATTATTTTGATTCCTAAAATAATGTCTGCAACTCCTAAGTCTTTCATATCGAAATTGTTGATTAACATCTTCTTTATGGTCTCTATTACTTTAGTGTTAGGACCAAAGATTAGCATATCATCTACATATAAACAAATCATAACGTATGATTGTCCAACTTGTTTGTAATAAACACATTTATCACATTCATTTATTCGAAAACCATTTTTCATCATGACATTATCGAATTTTTCATGCCATTGTTTTGGAGCTTGTTTGAGTCCGTATAGTGATTTTACTAACCGACCTACTTTGTTTTCATTTCCTTTGGAAATAAAACCCTCAGGTTGCTCCATGTAAATCTCCTCATCGAGATCTCCATTTAAGAATGCTGTTTTTACATCCATATGATGAATCTCTAGATTATATGGATGCAATTGCTATTAACATTCTTATAGAGGTTATTCATGTAATCGGTGAATAGGTATCAAAGAAATCTACATCTTCTTTTTGACGATATCCTTTGGCTACTAATCTGGCTTTATATTTATCAGTAGCCATCTGGTTTTATTTTCTTCTTAAAAATCCATTTGCAGCCAATTGGTTTTATTCTAGGTGGAATATCAACTATTTCCCAAGTTTTATTACTTAGAATTGAATCAATCTCACTTTGGATTGTTCTTTCCAACATGAAGATTCGGAAGATGACATTGCTTCCTTGTACGTTTGAGGTTCGTGTTCTAACATATAAGTTAAAAAATCCGAACCAAATGTCTTGGAAGTTCTTGCCCTTACGCTTCTTCTTGGTTCAACTTCATCTTTGTCCCGATGAGTTTCATCTTCATATGTCTCATCTCTGTTACCTCTTGTCCTTTTTGGGACAAGGTTTCCATCGTTTCTTTTATGTAGGAACACATCTTCAAAGAATGAGGCATCTCTTGATTCCATGATTGTATTTACATGAACGTCAGCTATATCAGACTTGAATACCAAAAATCTGTAGGCACTACTATTTTGGGCTGGCCCTAGATAGTAACAATCTACTGTTTTTGTTCCAAGTTTGACTTTCTTGGGAGGCAGAACTGGAACTTTTTCCAAGCACCCCCACACTTTGAGGTATTTAAAACTTGGTTTGTGTCCTTTCCATAACTCATATGGAATTGCTCCTATTTTATTGTAAGGGACTTTGTTTAATATGTGATTAGACATATTTAAGGCTTCCCCCCACAAGTTCGTCGGTAGACCAGAGGTTAAAAGCATGGCATTAATCATGTCTTTGAACGTTCTGTTCTTCCTCTTGGCTACACCATTTTGTTGTGGTGAATATGGAGCTGTTGTTTGATGAATTATACCATTTTCGGCACAAAACTGTTCAAATGGTGATTCATATTCTCCACCTCGATCATATCTCAATATCTTGATCTTTTTATTTAACTGATTTTCTACCTCAGCCTTGTACTTTATAAATGATTTAATTGCTTCATTTTTACTATTCAAAAGATAGACATAGCAATATCGCGTATAATCATCAATAAACGTGATAAAGTACTTTTTCCCACCTCTTGTAGGTAACGATTTAAAATCACATAAATCTGTATGAACCAAACCTAGTGGTTCGGTGCTTCTATCAACAGATTGAAATGGCTTTTTAACCATTTTTGCTTCTACACATGTCTCACATTTGTAGTTCTTATCTACTTAGAATTTCGGAATTAATCCCAAGTTTGATAATGTTTTCATTTTTCGAAAATTTATGTGTCCCAATCTATCATACCATAGTAAAATTTCGTGCTCAAGCAAATAAGAAACTTCAATTTTATTAATAGCGTAATCAGAATACATAGTTTTATTGTCGACAACGACTGCATTTGCCTTAAATAGGCCATCACATAAATATCCCCTTCCTATATACATTCCAGCTTTGGACAGAACCAGCTTGTCTAACTTGAAGACCATTTTGAATCCTTTCTTTGATAGCACTGGACCAGAGATGAGATTCTTGCGTATGTTTGGAACGTGGAGCACGTCATTCAACTTGACAGTTTTTCCAAAAGAAAACTTGAGGATTACTGTGCCACTGCCTTCGATCATGGAAACTGCAGAATTACCCATGTAGAGTTTTTCTTCCTGATCGAATTTCTGGTATATAGAAAACATGGATTTGTCAGAGCAAACATGACGAGTAGCTCCTGTGTCCACCCACCATTGGTTAGGATTCTGAACCAAATTGCATTCAGATATAACTGCTGAAAAATTGGACTCGTCCACTTCCATGTTGTCAACTATATTTGCCTCTGAGTTGCGTTCCTTCTTGTGTCTGCAATCTCTAGCGGCGTGTCCCATTTTGCCACAAACCCAACATTCGCTATTAAACTTCTTGGTTTTATTATCTTTGGGTTTGTTTTCAGGAGCTCTTTTCTTCTTTGAGAACTTCTTCTTTTTGTTGAAGTGGCCTTTATTCTTGTTCTTCAACCCTTCTGTTACCAACGCCTCCTCGCTTTGTTTGGTAATTCCACAGTTATCTGCCTCAATCTTTAATCGTACGATGAGGTCCTGCAAAAAAATCTCTTTCTTTTTATGCTTTAGATAGTTGCGGTAGTCTCTCCATGACGGCGGCAGTTTTCCCGTGACGGCTTCAACCAAAAACGTTTCCCCAACCTTATGACCTTCCGCTTCGAGTTCATGAATGATGATTTGCAGTTCATGCAGTTGAGCAGTCACCGGTTTGGAGTCAACCATCTTGTAGTCCATGAATTTGTCTACAATGAATTATTTAAGACTGATATTCTGCTTCTTGTACTTCGTGGCAAGTGCATTCCAGAGTGCTTTTGCTGTTTTTAGAGGTTGATATACTTTGTATAGCACCTTGTCGAGACAATTCAGAATATAGTTTCTATCCGAACGCTTCCACGTATCAACATCTGATTCCTTGCCTAGTGCAGGAATCGGTTCCTCCTCGTCGAGATACCGTTGCAGACCGAGTGTGGTGAGATAAAATAACATCTGATTCTGCCATGTTAGAAAGTCGTCACCATCTCCTTTAAAAGGATCGGGCCTGTTGTGTGTAGTAGCCTTTGTTGAGAGCTCTACTGTTGCCATCTCTGACTGACTGACTGGTTAAGGAAAAAAAATTCTTAAGATGTTATAGGTCTAGTATACCAAAATAGAGAATAATTAATTATAAACTCGTCTCACAAGTTTATCAATCAAATTTCCACTACTTTGAAAGTCTGTATTAGCTAATTTAAGCAATATGTATGTCGTAGTTAAATTACAACAACAACGTTATACTATCGTAAAAAAATAGCACAACGTAGGAACCGGAAAGATAAAAGAATGATGTATAAGAATATACAAATAGACTAGAACCTGACTGGTTAACTAAGGAAATTCCGTCTGAGGCTTGTCGAAACAATTTCCTTAAGAATTTTTATTCAAATTCTCCCAAGATACAACAGACATAATCTTCACGAGACTGTAATGAGTATGTCAACTCTGTGATTTATTGTATAGAGCAGTAGAGAAGAAGAGGCAGAAGAAAAAAAGAATTGAAATCGAATGAGAATGTGATCAGTATTCTCTCCTATTTATAATTTCGTTTGCATCCCTTTAAACAGTCGCGTCCGCTTGACGGGTCGCACCCGTTGCCTTTTTAACTGCTACTGTTTGTTAACGGGTCACACTCGCCTGCTACTCGCATCCGCTCGCGTCGCACCTACTTCTGTTCGCCCGCGCATCTTCAGTCGGGTCGCACCCACCTGCTACTCGCATCGCACTTGCTTCTGTTCGCCCGCGCCTCTTCAGTCAATCCGCGTCTGCTTTCGAACAGATCCACACCTGTTCGTATAGCCTGCAACTGTCAGAAAACCCGGTCCAGTTTTGCAGTAAAAAATAGGATCATATTAGACCCAAACCCAAACCCGAGCCCGGCCTGTCCCAGTTCGGTCGGACGGACGGCGGCGGCGTGCGTGTTTGGTGGTGATGCATGATCTCCCTCCTCACAACGAAGCAAACATTTGGGTGCCCCAAGGCCCCAACCCCTTCATTGCAAAGCTATTAATATACTAGAATAGTTTTGCAATTTTTGGCGATGTGGGACTATGTTATTTTCATTCAATTTAGTATTAGGAATTCCAACACAATATACAAAGTAGCAGAAACAGGACCACTCAGACTCTTAAGATCAAACAGAAAATAGTCAACCAAGTAGAAGAAAATGTAAATAGCCACTGACCCATGGCAAAAAATGCCTTTAACCACCACCTGCAATCCTCAGCACAAACATCATGAACATAAGAACTAACAAAACTTCAGCACACACAATCAACAATAAGGATCAAAATAATAAAGAGAAACCCAAAAACATAGTAGACCTGACCCATCCATATGCTATACATTATAAAAAATAATTCAATGAAAAGAGTGTCGAAATGAAGGGTATCGGCACCTAGAACAAACAGCCATGATGGGTGCTTTTGGGGAGGGATTTCATGAGGGATTCGGTTTGTTCATACTGGATACTCAAGGTGGAAATATACAGTTTGAATAGAAGTATTGATTTATTTTAAATACTCTTGAAATTATGAAGTTAAATAGTGATAACTACGTTTCATGTGCAAACGCATGCTATTTTGAAAAGTGATTTGTTTGTATGTGAAGAAAAAACAATGAAATAAAATGTTATACCTTAACTAGATAGAGGCCGCTTAATATTGTAAACGGATTATAAACTTGCATTGATCCTAACTTCCAATTGTTAATTACTGGCAGAAAATCTTACCATCTCGTTTTGAAAATTCACCCTACCAAAGTAGAACAAAAAATGGATGAGAATTCTGTGTGGAAATGGGATATGCACATACAAAAGGTTTTTGAAGTAGGAGGAACTTCGTTTATTATACCAAATATATAAAGCACTCCCTCTATTTCGATTTACTTGTCTTTATGATCATTTGATTGCTAATCGTACATCCGAATTATCTTCAGTATGAAGTTTATCTGAATATCATAAAACAACCACAACATTTGTATCACACTATTCTTCATAAATCAAATAGTTAATTCTATTTTGAAATGTATCGAGTAAATAAAAGTGGTTTTGATAGTCCATATGTTTGATTGCCTTATTTATCTACTTTCACATAATATGAAAATGTTAAGTAGACCAAAATAGGTTTTTATTTTTAATGTGTGAAAAACGAGAAGTAAAAGGGAACAGTGGGAGTACAACCTTACATAATGAATGCAATCGTGACCATCAACCCTACATCCTAAAGCATAAAAGGGAAAACAAACCAAAGAGTAACAATCACATCTAATTGTTAATTCTTAAAAACTTACACATATAAACTATAGTTATCTTAATCATCATTCCATGAAAAATGAGGAGAAACTATATTTGAAATAGCTGTGCCAGGAACCCTTTTATTATGCAGTGGAAAATTTTCCCTTTAAAATGCAGGGGTTTACCAATTGTAAGTCCAATACCCTTTCACTTGTAAATAATACACCAATTTATAGTTAAGTTACAAGGCACAACGCTGAACTACAACTTTGATTCATGGAGCACACAACTAATTAGAGCTATATCATAACTTTCTTGGAACAAATTACAGCTATGCTACATCAATGATTTTACAAAACTTACAAGTAGTTACAACTATGCTATATCTTTAGTTTACAAAGCTTGGAACTGATTACAAATATTAAAGATTCGCATAAAGGCGTCAAAGAGACTAGAAAGGATAAAATTCTTAGACTATTAGAAACTTTATGCTCTTACATAGTAAACTGAATAACTTTCATTCCCCCAATAGATCCTCACTTTAGATTATAAAACTAAAAATATTATTTTTTCCAACAAAAATGAAAAAATAAACTTACGAGGACTTTCAAACATTAAAGTGACAGTATCTCCTCGATTATTGGCCTGAAGAGTAGTAATATCATCATTTCCCGTGCATTTAACAATATTTTCCATATTATTCGAATTCATCCCCAATTGAAATATTTTGGTTGCTTTTGTAGCGCTCGAAGCCATCAGATCTGAGAAATAAAGCAATGAGTGCGACATGGCTTGGAGCAAAAAACCTAATGTTGAGGAGTTGAAGTCGGAGTCCGTCACTAGTTCTTTGATTCCTTCTAAAACTTTCTTTGGAGGGCTTCCTTGAACTAGCCTTACCTCCAACATTTTTTGCAAAATAAACTTTATTAACCTTGATGAAGCGGAGGATGGAGATTGAGGCGCATGGGTTCTGAGGTGGAATTACAAGAGCAAAAGAGAAACGAAAGCAGGTCAGAGATCTTTTAAGGTTTTGTATTGCGAGAGAAAAAGAAGTATGATAAAAATGTTTAAGCGACAATGGAAGAAAATGAAATTTTAGCGGCCAGGAAAAAATATCGCCCAAAATTTGGTGTTCATTGGCGGAACAAGGTAGCAGCGTTTCAATGTTTGCTTTTACTTTTTATAAATGAGTTATAGTTGCATTTAGCATTGAAAAGCTACTGATTAATGCCTCTAATAACAAGTTTTGTTGTAGTGGCCCTTGCTAGTTTTCAGATCGCACTCGCTTCATGATGTTTAATGATGAAATTTCCACTATGGAATGCAATGGTAGCGATTCAAGGTGACGAATAGATAGGTTGAGAGTGCTATGTCGCTGAGCTTAGAGAGGCAGAGTGATGAGAGAAAGGGAAGGATGCAAAGAAGCCTCTCTGCATCAAATCTTTGGAGATATAACAACTACCACCCATCCACTGCCCAAGCTGTAGCTTGAGCCCCACAGAAAATTTCAAAATCATATGGACTCACGGAAAGAGTTAGAGGAAACAAGTGTAGCATAGATAGAGCTGACGCCCGATATTCTGATTGATGACGACGATCGTACAAGGGTCCTTAAGATTGGATCACGGTTTGGCCTGAAAATAAGGACGGATTTTGAAGGGTTTCTCCTGGCAAACACATACATGTTTTCTTGGATGCATTTTGATATGTGTGGAATTTCACCGGAGATAGCATGCTACACATTAAATGTGAACCTAAGATATCCTCTTGTGAAGCAAAAGAGGCGCAGTATGGAACCAGAGTAATCTGCCGTGTTGAATGAAGAAGTGGATAAGATGAAGATAACGGCTTTATCAGCCATGCAATATACCCAAAATGGGTACAAAACCAGTGTTGGCCAGGAAGACTAATGGGAAGTGGCGGACATGCATTAAGTATTCTGACTTGAATAAAGAATTCCCTAAGGATTGTTTCTCCTTGCTGAGGATCGAACAACTTGTGGACGTAAGGTCGAACATGAACTGCTATCCTTTATGGATGCATGTTTCGGCTATAATCATATTTGAGCATGTCTTAGATCAGCATATACAAGTTTTGTCATAGATTTGGGGTTGTATTGTTACCGAGTCATACCATTTGGTCTGAAGAATGTTGGACCTACTTACCAGTGCTTCGTGGAAAGAATGTTTAAAGATCGGATCAAGCAAACTATGAAGGTCTATGTGGACAATATGCTAGCGAAGTCACAACGATCGATAGATCACATAAGCGATCTCTTAAAGATGTTCAGTGTGCTTCAGAAGTATGAAAGAAACTTAATCCACTGAAGTGTTCTTTCGATGTTGCATTGGATAAGTTTTTCGGTTTCATTGTAAACTCAAGAGGCATTGAAGCTAACCAAGAGCAGAAGCGCTAAGAGTGCTTACTGCCCAAAGATGAGGAGAGAGATGTGGAGCTTGAATGGCTCACCACATTGAGTCGATTCATTTCAAAGGTGATTGATAAGTGAATACCATTCTTTAATACCCTCAATAAAGAGAAAGGAAAGTTTCTGTGGATGAAGTAATGTCAAGATGCTTTCTTGAATTTTTTAGGCCATATAGAGAGAGCACTGATTGTGTCGAAACCTTTAAAAGAGGATCTGTTTTTTTACTTGGTAGTATATAATGAAGTAGTGAGCATAACATTAGTACATGAAGAGAGCAAGATCCAAAGGCTAGTGTATTATATCGGCAAATAGTTTAATGTAGTAGAAAAGAATTATCCAGAAATGGAGAAATTGGCATACTATTTGTTGATAGTTATGAGAAAGTTGAGGCCATACTTTCAGGCTTATTTGATAAAGGTGTTGATTGATCAGCCACTAAGATAAGTTCTACATCCGCCCAAGACTTTGGGAAGATTGAAAAAGTACAATATACCTTCCCATCATAGGAAGGCGATTCAAGGACAGGCATCGACGGATTTCACTTCTAAATTAACCGTTAGGGATGATGAAGTGGAAGAAGATTTGGTCCAACCGTCTCAATGAAAGTAGTATGTCGATGGAGCCTCCAATGTACATTATTTCAAAGAAGGAGTGGTTCTCGTGACCTCAGAAAGATGGAGGTTATGCCATGCATTGAGGCTAGAGTACCGAGTGATAAATAAAGAAGCTGATTATAAAGCATTGAATGTGGGACTCAAGATAGGAAAGGAACTAGAAGTCCAGACATTGCATGTATTCATCGACTCCCAGTTGGTGGTATGTTAGGTTAAGAAGGAATTTCAGGCTAAAGAAGCGAGACTTGCCTCTTACCTAACGAAAGTTTTAGAACCACTAAATGATATCGAGCATTACATGATAATGCACATCCCTAGGGAAGGGAATATGAAAGCCGATTCACTAGCCAAATTGGCAAGATCTAGGGATACCCGTCTGTTGGGAATCGTACCAATAAAGGTTTTGTCAACTCCAAGCACTGACGAAATGGATGTTGATTGGATGTTGGAGGTCGAAGAAGAGAAGGAGTCATGGATGACTCCAATAAATGACATTTTCTAAATGGGACTCTCTCGAATAGAAGGAATGAATGATGAAAGTTCCTATTTAAAGTACCTTGGTTCATTATGCAAGAAGGAGTATTATATACGAAAGGATTCTCAATGGTCTTGCTGAGGTGTGTCACCAAAAATGATGCTCAAAATATTCTTGCATATGTGCATGAAGGATGGTGATCATACTAGAGGCCAAACATTAGCAAAGAAATTCCTTCGCTATAGATACTTCTGGTGGACAATCTATCGAGATGCGAATGACTATTCTAGAAGATATGATATGTGTAAGAGGTTTGCGAAGATATCAATAGCCCCATCTACTGAGTTTACACAATTGGTCAGCTCATGGTCGTTTGCGGTATGGAGAATAAATATCATTGGTGTGCTACCGATGTCAAGAGGCAGAATGAAATACGCAATAGCTATGGTGGATTACTTCAAAAATAGGCTAAAGTGAAACTACATATAATGATTACTTGAAGAATATGATCAACTTTATAGGAAAGTAAATTTTATGCAAGCTTGGAGTTCCATAGAGTATAATCGTAGATAACGGAACTCATTTCGAGAATGCCAAGTTCAAAGAGTTCCATGATCGATGCCAAACAGAGAAGAGCTTCTCGATAGTAGCACACTTACAAACGAATAGACAAGTGGAGGCAGTGAACAAAGTCATCAAATCCATCATTAAGAAAGGATTGAAAAGGGCCAATGACAACTAGGTAGATGAGTTATCACTAGCATTGTAGATGTATCGAATGATCCACTAGTACGTAGCTGGCCATACCCATTTGCGTTGGCTTACGAGACTGAGGCCATGATACCGATCGAAGCTGAAGTCCCTTCTCATTGGATATTCGACTGTGATCTCAAGATGAATGATGAACTCTAGTTTGAGGCCCTTCACTTAATTGAAGAAAGGTGAGAAGAGGCTTATTCGAGGGTAGTTGCTCACTAGATAAGAGTAGCAAAATAATTCAATGCCAAGGTAAATAATCATGCCTTTGAGATAGGCGAATTCACTTTGAAACGAGTCTTTCCGAGTACGGGAGCACTTAGTCCGAACTGGAAAGGTTCCTACAGAAGCTTAGATAGAGAACTTTTAAGCTGTTGAATGTTGATAGGATCCCAATTCCATATGCATGAAGTAGCGAGCACTAAAGGTGTTATTTCACTTGATTTCTTTTTTTGCAAATAAAACATCTCACTCATCAGAGTTTAATGTAACAAAGAGATGACTACCATCTTTTTATTCATAAGTAATGTTGAGTTTTCTAATTAATGGAAACATATTATTGAAATTTGCTTTTGTACTACATGATCAGGGCATAATCGGACATTTTGTATTTTGAAAAACAAAATGTCTAGGTATAGGGAGATAGGTACCGATGGACTTCTTGGATCTATAATCGGGTTATTGAAGTAAAATCGTACTAGGGTCAATCGGATCATTCTCCCTTGCACATATATTCTTTGACTAATTCCTGAAGATAGACAAGGTCAAGGATTGATGCTCAAAAATAGGCATCTGAGATACTAATTCTCGGAGATAGGAATCAGCATGGAATTAAATCTTTTGAAGGTATACCATTAAAATATATTGGTATTTGTGTTGACATGAATGAATGAGCCATATAGTCTCAGCTGCATTTGTTGCCCTGCCTTTTGGTCAAAGCTGGGATATCAACAAAATTGGCTAAAATAGATGGATATGGGGATTAAAGATCGATAGGAAAACATGGCTATGATCAATACCGTAAAAATTGGATTAATCTTCGATCAAGGTAAGATCGATTGGGAATGATGGACAAGGCTAGGAAAGGCTACATTTCAAATTTTGGGTCAATCGAAGTTCATATGCTCAAGTTATGGATGGATCAATATTGAAGAAAGATGGTTAGCATGATATGGTTTGTATCGATCAACATGGGTTACTTTGGATCAATGGATGTCGTTCATATCGTTATGGTTCGTATCGGTCAAGGGATATCAAGATGGATGCGAATATCGATAACACACATGGCTTTGGACCGATAGTAGTTTGTATAGATCAGGGATGGACTCAGCAGTTCAATTTGGATCGATGGTTTCGTATCGGTCGATACAGGCATGGATAAGGGAATGCACTTAGAACTTTGCTTTGGATCGGTCACAGTGCGTATCGATCCTGATCGATACAAAATGCTACGCTTAGGATCGATATGAACAAAGGCACAAGTGATGGGTACGAACAGATAAAGGCTGGACCAATACGAAGAAGGTGAGCGGGGATCGATACAAAGAGAGGAATGGGTTAATGGATACGAAAGTTATCGGATGGATGGATATGAAGCATGGATACGAAGTAGTGGAGCCGATCAAGTGATGGAGCGCTCAACATGGATCAAGGCGTGGAACTCGGATCGATGCGAAGGCCACGGCTATGGATATGGGGATGGAATGGATACGAAGGTGATCGAGGCGAGCTGATCGATACGAATCCTCTAGCCTTCATGCAAACTCAATTTTAGATCGATCATAACTCTTATTCTACAACTCCAAATGCTATGAAATTTTAACAGGAGCTTCCTTATACACTCAAGAATGTTCATGATCAATCTCGACTCAATTAAGCTAATTTTGGATCGATACGAATTGTACACGGATCGATCCCAAATCACTCTGGATCGATCTGGTGGGCCAACTTGCGCATGAGAAAAGGTATTCCACGTTTTGAGGCGGATATTTTCGGATCTACACCTATAAATAGCGGTCCCATTGCAACTAAAAGGGGGATCTTCTTTTGCTTTTCTAGGCGAGACTCTGTTATTTTGGTTAATTGTTTTCAAAGGCTTGTAACTGTAATCACAGTATAAAAGGAATAAAAGATTAATTCAACGTGGACGTAGGCCGAAGATAGCCGAACCACTATAAATCCTCTGTTCTTTATTTTCTTGCTCATTTTAATTTTCTTATTTCTTCATTTCTGCTCTCTACATCGTCTGGATCTGAGATCTGTGTTTGGATATTGAGGATTTGTGTGTAAACACTGGCGCTTTCACTACTTCTGGGGTTTGTGACCAATTTTGGCGCGAACACTTTGTTGCTTTCACTGAGAAGGACTAGCACCCGCTATATCAGATTTGGAGTTTAGATTTAGAAAGCTAAAGGATCAGATCTAAAAGTAACCATGACAAAGTAATCAACAAGGAGATAAAGAGCAGAAAGGAGTCAGCACGAAGGGAGATAGGAGGCTTCCTCAGGAGCAAATCAGGCCTCAGTTTTCATCAACAGAGATGAGATGGAGATGATGATGGGAGCTATGTAGGAAGAATTGTTGAAAAGGTAGGAGAAAATAATGCAGAACTTTCTCAGACAGTTTGGACAGGCAGGAATAGCTGGAGCTGCTGGAGTTTAGATCCACGGAGTTGGAACAGAAGGACTCAACAGGCAAGCAGATGGAGCAGCTCGACAAGGCACAGCCCCCAATTAGCACATAGTTACCAATTTGGATGGATCCAGACTCGGGGGCACACCACCATGCAATGATAGACCAATTCATGGAGGGATTCTGGGTGACACCACACAACAGGATGCCGACAAGAGCACAAGAGTACGTGATGAAGAGTATGTACCAGAATTCCCTCGGGGACTCGGAGGGCAACCCTTGGTGGATAACACTGGATTAGCTAAGATTATCAGACGAACTATGCGCGGAGGTTTAGCAAATAGAGATATGAAAGGAGTAAACAGGAGTCCATTTACCCATGCCATAAGAAAGGCTAGGAATCCACCAGAGTTCAAGCTACCTACTCTGGAGGTATACAACGGTAGGGCTGATTCTACCGATCATTTGATGAGGTACACGAGACACATGGAAGTGCTGGGGGCATCGGAGGAAGTAATCGCCCGGTGTTTCCCTCTGTACTTGACGGATATAGCTGCTGTGTGGTTCAAGCAGTTGGAAGATGGATCTATTAGGACATGGACAAAATTGGTGAACAGGTTTTTGAAGCAGTTTCGGGTTCATATCAAAAGGCCAAAGAATGTGATGACACTAACGTCGGTGAAACAGAGGACAGGAGAATCGCTCAGGGCTTTCTTAACTCCGGTTCAATATAGCGATTGCTTCAGTGGATCGACCGGATCCATTGATGGTTTTGATGGCAGCAGTGTCAGGAGTCAGGGATAAATCGAATTTCAAAGTATCGTTGATACGAGATCCACCAATGGATCTTAGGGAGTTCTTTCATGAGGCCGAAAGATTTCTTCGACAGGAGGATGCATGTTCGAATATGAAGTTAAAGGAAGTAAATGTGGTTAAGGATGGAGAATCATTCGGTGAAAGCTCGGGTAAGGATAAGGACAAAGGGAAGAGGAAGTTGGATGACCACTTTGGCAGGGCAAGGAAATGCTGGGGTGAACCAAAATTTTCCACTTATACAGGATTGAACGAAACATTGGAGTGGATATACATGGAAACCCGGGATCGCCTTCCCTACCGAAGGCCGACAAGGAGAGAACCCTCGAAACGTGAGAGGGCATCCAGAAGGCACTGTCTATTTCATGACCTGGACGGGCATGATACCAACAGCTGTAGGCATCTATAGGATATAATTGAGGAGCATGTAAGGAGTGGTCAGTTGCGGCAATATGTCGGAACTCGGAATGTGGCAGTGGAATAGGAGCAGCCACCGTCTACCTTAAATGACGATGGCGCAAGGCCCAGGATTGATGGTCGATTGTTTATCAACTGATAGGGATGATATGGAATAAGTAGCAAACTCTGGGCAAACAGCCAAGTCACTTACTCATGTACGGGGACGGAGATAGCCCTTAAGCATGCTCTGAGATGATGATAAACCACGACGCTCTAGTTTGTGAAATTTGCTTTTTCTTTTTTGGTTTGAACTCCTGGCTTTGTTTGCTTTCTGGTTTGGACTTTGGTTTGGATGCTTGTTTTCCAGTTTTAATATTAATTTGGATTTATGGTATGGATTTTTGGTTTTCTGACTTAATCTGGATTTCAGATTGGATTTTTATCTGGTTTTTGGTAAATGGTCATCGGGTATGGATTATGCCTGGCAAGGGGTAAGTCGCTTCGTCCGAACGTGGCAAATCGGCTTATTCAGGTCATCGAGTATAGACTATGCTCGACAAGGGTCAGGAGAGACCAGGATTCGGCCTAGGTCTTAGGCTCTATATTATATATCAGTTACAATTTTGGGTCGTTGAGTATGAACTATACTCGACAAGGGTCCGGAGCGACCAGGATACGACTTAGGACTTAAGCCATGGCATTACTCAGCATTCAGGGAAACTGAACCAAGAACACCAAGGCATTGCTTAATACAGGTCGTCGAGTGTGGATTGCGCTTGGCAAGAACCCGGAGAGGTTATGGATTCAGATATTGGCTATGAACAGCTAAGGATTTGGCTAAGGGCCCGGAGCTGTCCTGGATTTGGATATCGGCCCGAAGAGGTCATGGATTTGGTTATTGGTAACTGGATATGGATGGATTAGAACTCGATTGTCAGGTTCAGATGGCTACGAAATTGGCTAAGGATTTGGTTATTGGATTCGGAACCGGACATCGACTCGGAGCAGTCGTGGATTTGGATAAGGATATGACTATGGCACTTGGATAGAATGGCTCGGTAGTGGATTGGATTATGGATCATATGGTATGCTATGGATGGAATGTGGACGTTGGACTCGAAGCTATTCAAAACATGCCTTCCTATCTCAAGGGATGTTTTGGAGGGAAAATGTTATCCTGCCTTTTGGTCAAAGCTGGGATATCAACAAAATTGGCTAAAACGGATGGATATGGGGATTAAAGATCGATAGGAAAACATGGCTATGATCGATACCATCGAAATTGGATCAATCTCCGATACAGGTGAGATCGATTAGGAATGATGGACAAGGCTAGAAAAGGCTACATTTTAAATTTCGGGTCAATCGGAGTTCATACGCTCAAGTTATGGATGGATCAATATTAAAGAAAGATGGTTAGCATCGATACCTTCGAATTGATATGGTTCGTATAGATAAACATGGGTTACATTGGATCGATGGATGTCATTCGTATCGATATAGTTCGTATCGGTCGAGGGATATCAAGATGGATGCGAATATGGATAACACACATGGCTTTGGACCGATAGTAGTTCGTATCGATCAGGGATGGACTCAGCAGTTCAATTTGGATCGATGGTTTCGTATCGATCGATACAGGCATGGATAAGGGAATGCACTTGGAACTTTGCTTTGGATTGGTCACAGTGCGTATCGATCCTGATCGATACAAAATACTACGCTTAGTATCGATACGAACAAAGGCACATGTGATGGGTACGAACTGATAAAGGATGGACCGATACGAAGAAGGTGAGCGGGGATCGATATGAAGAGAGGAATGGGTTAATGGATACGAAAGTTATTAGATGGATGGATATGAAGCATGGATACGAAGTAGTGGAGCCGGTCAAGTTATGGAGCGCTCAACATGGATCAAGGCGTGGAACTCGGATCGATGCGAAGGCCATGGCTATGGATATGGGGATGGAATGGATACGAAGGTGATCGAGGCGAGCTGATTGATTTGAATCCTCCAGCCTTCATGCAAACTCAATTTTAGATCGGTCATAACTCTTATTCTACAACTCCAAATGCTATGAAATTTTCACAGGAGCTTCTTTATACACTCAAGAATGTTCATGATCGATCTCGACTCAATTGAGCTAATTTTGGATCGATACGAATTGTACCTGGATCGATCCCAAATCACTCTGGATCGATCTGGTGGGCCCACCTGTGCATGAGAAAAGGTATTCCAAGTTTTGTGGTGGATACATTCGGATCTACAGCTATAAATAGCGGTCCCATGGCAACTAAAAGGGGGATCTTCTTCTGCTTTTCTAGGCGAGACTCTGCTATTTTGGTTAATTGTTTTCAAAGGCTTGTAACTGTAATCACAATATAAAAGGAATAAAAGGATTAATTCAAAGTGGACGTAGGCCGAAGATAGCCGAACCACTATAAATCCTCTATTCTTTGTTTTCTTGGTCATTTTAATTTTCTTATTTCTTAATTTCTTCTCTCTACATCGTCTGGATTTGAGATCTGTGTTTGGATATAGAGGATTTTTGTGTAAACACTGGTGATTTCACTACTTCTGGGGTTTGTGACCAAATTTGGCGCAAACACTTTGGTGCTTTCACTGAGAAGGACTAGCACCCGCTATATCGGATTTGGAGTTTAGATTTGGAAAGCTAAAGGATCAGATCTAAAAGTAACCTTGACAAAGCAATCAACAAGGAGACAAAGAGCGAAAAGGAGTTAGCACGAAGGGAGTCAGGAGGCTTCCTCAGGAGCAAATCAGGCCTCAGTTTTCATCACCAGAGATGAGATGGAGATGATGATGGGAGCTATGGAGGAAGAATTGTTGAAAAGGCAGGAGGAAATGATGCAGAACTTTCTCAGACAGTTTGGACAAGCAGGAACAGCTGGAGCTGCTGGAGTTCAGATCTACGGAGCTGGAACAAAAGGACTCAATAGGCAAGCAAATGGAGCAGCTTGATAGGGCACATCCCCCAATCAGCACACAGTTACCAATTTGGATGGATCTAGACTCGGGGGTACACCACCATGCAATGATAGACCAATTCATGGAAGGATTCTAGGTGACACCACACAACCATGATGCCGGTAGGAGCACAAGAGTACGTGATGAAGAGTATGTACCAGAATTCCCTTGGGGACTTGGGGGCAACCCTTGGTGGACAACACTGGATTAGCTGAGATTATCAAGTGAACTATGCGCGGAGGTTTAGCTAACAGATATCTGGAAGGAGTAAACATGAGTCCATTTTCTCGTGACATCAGAATGGATAGGAATCTACCAGAGTTCAAGCTACCTACTCTGGAGGTATACAATGGCAGGGCTGATCCTACCGATCATTTGATGAGGTACACGAGACACATGGAAGTGCTGGGGGCATCGGAGGAAGTAATGGCCCGGTGTTTCCTTCTGTACTTGACGGATATAGCTACCATGTGGTTCAGACAGTTGGAAGATGGATCTATTAGGACATGGACATAATTGGTGGACAGGTTTTTGAAGTAGTTTCGGGTTCATATCAAAAGGCCAAAGAATGTGATGACACTAACGTCGGTGAAGCAGAGGACAGGAGAATCGCTTAGGGCTTTCTTAACTCGGTTCAATGCAACGGTTGCTTCGGTGGATCGCCCGGATCCATCGATGGTTTTGATGGCGGCAGTGTCAGGAGTCAGGGATAACTCGGATTTCAAGGTATCGTTGATACGAGATCCACCAATGGATCTCAGGGATTTCTTTCACGAGGCCAAAAGATTTCTTCGATAGGAGGATGCATGTTCGGATATAAAGTTAAAGGAAGTAAATGTGGTTAAGGATGGAGAATCATTCGGTGAAAGCTCGGGTAAGGATAAGGACAAAGGGAAGAGGAAGTTGGATGACAACTCTGGTAGGGCAAGGAAACGCTAGGGTGAACCAAAATTTTCCACTTATACAGGATTGAACGAAACGTTGGAGTGGATATACATGGAAACCCAGGATCGCCTTCCCTACCAAAGGCCGGCAAGGAGAGAACCCTCGGAACGTGAGAGGGCATCAGGAAGGCACTGTCTATTCCATGACCTGGACGGGAATTATACCAACAGCTGCAGGAATCTAAAGGATATAATTGAGGAGCATGTAAGGAGTGGTCAGTTGCGGCAATATGTCAGAACTCGCAATGTAGCGGTGGAACAGGAGCAGTCACCGTCTACCTCAAACGACGATGGCGCGAGGCCCAAGATTGATGGTCAATTGGTTATCAACTGATAGGGATGACATGGAATAAGTAGCAAACTCTGGGCAAACGGCCAAGTCACTTACTCATGTACGGGGATGGAGATAGCCCCTAAGCATGCTTTGAGATGATGATAAACCATGACGCTCCAGTTTGTGAAATTTGCTTTTTCTTTTTTTGGTTTGAACTCCTGGTTTTGTTTGCTTTCTGGTTTAGACTTTGGTTTGGATGCTTGTTTACCAGTTTGGATATTAGTTTGGATTTCTGGTATAGATTTTTGGTTTTTTGACTTAATCTGGATTTCAGATTGGATTTTTCTTAGATTTTTATCTGGTTTTTGGTAAATGGTCGTCGGGTATGGATTATGCCTGGCAAGGGGTAAGTCGCTTCGTCCGAACGTGGGAAATCGGCTTATTCAGGTCGTCGAGTGTGGATTGCACTTGGCAAGAACCCAGAGAGGTTATGGATTCAGATATTGGATATGAACAGCTAAGGATTTGGGTAAGGGCCCGGAGCTGTCCTAGATTTGGATATCGACCCGGAGAGGACATGGATTTGGTTATTGGTCACTGGATATGGATGGATTAGAACTCGGTTGTCAAGTTCCGATGGCTATGGAATTGGCTAAGGATTTGGGTACTGGATTCGGAACCGGACATCGACTCGGAGCAGCCACGGATTTGGATAAGGATATGACTATGGCACTTGGATAGGCTCGGTAGTGGATTGGATTATGGATCAGATGGTATGGCTATGGATGGAATGTGGAATTTGGACATTGGACTCGAAGCTATTCAAATCACGCCTTCCTATTCCAAGGCATGTTTTGGGGGGCAAATGTTACCCTGCCTTTTGGTCAAAGCTGGGATATCAACAAAATTGGCTAAAACGGATGGATATGGGGATTAAAGATCGATAGGAAAACATGGCTATGATCGATACCATCAAAATTGGATCAATCTCCGATCAAGGTGAGATAGATTGGGAATGATGGACAAGGCTAGGAAAGGCTACATTTCAAATTTCGGGTCAATCGGAGTTCATATGCTCAAGTTATGGATGGATCAATATTGAAGAAAGATGGTTAGCATCGATACCTTCGGATTGATATGGTTCGTATCGATCAACATGGTTTACTTTGGATCGATGGATGTCGTTCGTATCGATATGGTTCGTATCGGCCGAGAGATATCAAGATGGATGCGAATATGGATAACACACATGGCTTTGGACCGATAATAGTTCGTATCGATTAGGGATGGACTCAACAGTTCAATTTGGATCGATGGTTTCGTATCGATCGATACAGGCATGGATAAGGGAATGCACTTGGAACTTTGCTTTGGATCGGTCACAGTGCGTATCGATCCTGATCGATACAAAATGCTACGCTTAGGAGAACAAAGGCACAGGTGATGGGTACGAATAGATAAAGGCCAGACCGATACGAAGAAGGTGAGCGGGGATCAATAAGAAGAGAGGAATGAGTTAATGGATACAAAAGTTATCGGATGGATGGATATGAAGCATGGATACGAAGTAGTGGAGCCGGTCAAGTAATGGAGCGCTCAACATGGATCAAGGCATGGAACTCGGATCGATGCGAAGGCCACGGCTATGGATATGGGGATGGATACGAAGGTGATCGAGGCGAGTTGATCGATACGAATCCTCCAGCCTTCATGCAAACTCAATTTTAGATCGATCATAACTCTTATTTTACAACTCCAAATGCTATGAAATTTACACAAGAGCTTCCTTATACACTCAAGAATGTTCATGGCCGATCTTGACTCTATTGAGCTAATTTTAGATCGATACAAATTGTACCTGGATCGATCCCAAATCACTCTAGATCGATCTAGTGGGCCCACCTGCGCATGAGTAAAGGTATTCCAAGTTTTGAGGCAGATATTTTTGGATCTACACCTATAAATAGCGGTCCCATGGCAACTAAAATGGGGATCTTCTTCTGCTTTTCTAGGCGAGACTCTGCTATTTTGGTTAATTGTTTTCAAAGGCTTGTAACTGTAATCACAGTATAAAAGGAATAAAAGGATTAATTCAAAGTGGACGTAGGCCGGAGATAGCCGAACCACTATAAATCCTCTGTTCTTTGTTTTCTTGCTCATTTTAATTTTCTTATTTCTTCATTTCTGCTCTCTAAATTGTTTGGATCTGAGATCTGTGTTTGGATATTGAGGATTTGTGTGTAAACATTGGTGCTTTCACTACTTCTGGGGTTTGTGACCAATTTTGGCGCAAACAGCATTGATAAGATAACCTCGTTTATCGTCAGACGTGACATGTTTGGTTGGTGAAAAACAAGGTCGATCAATTTGAAGCGGTTCTATTTATCTAAACAAGATAAGCTTGACTAATTAACCATCAAGGTAAGTAGCTAAAATAACACCGTGCGGTTGCAAAAATTTATTTACTTGTATAGAGTTACAGTAAATAATAGCAACACACATATCGTAGACACATATTAGTATCATATAGGTAATTGAATTACATACAATTATATTTAGACACGTAGACAAGCATATAAACAAGAGAAATAAAAGATATAGTAATGTAAACATGAAAATTGTTGAACATAGAACAACCTTTTATTTACAAGTTTTTTTTGCACAAAGTTACAGGGCCGATCCTGCACAGTGATGGCCTATATACATGAGAAACCAAAAAGGATCAAGGTATAAAAAAGGTTAAAAGGAACTTGTCTTCAAAAGTGGTCTAGATTGATCACTTAGTCCTACCCATCTTCCTTCCTTTTTTCAACTACTTTACGCGATGCTTCTTATCTAGTTCAGGAGATCCTCTAATTAATCATGAGTTCCTAAGATTTTTGAGAAGCTCTAGTAGTATAGTTTGAGGGTAGCATGATCTCGAGTGGGTGGATCAGTGGGGCAATAGAAAAAAGGTTTAGCTAGTTTCAACCTAGATTCCATCTGTATCGCTTTCAGCTTGCTGAAGTCAATGGCCTATTTGGTGGCCACTATAGATGCCTTATCCATGATCTGGGTATTGGTAAGCTCATCATCATTGTCACCAACAGTAGCATTAAGTTCATCCGGAATCTCTTCCTTGATTGCACCAATCTTTTTGGCTTTAGGGCTAGGACCAAACCCTATAGTGGAAGTAGAGACCAAGATTGAGGTTGATAAGGTGACCGATGCAGTAGTAATGGTAGTTAGTGTAGAGGCTGGACTTAAGCAGTTACCACAATAACCATGATTGTAACTTGACCTGAAAGTTGATAGACAAAATGATAAAAGTTGGAGATATCCACGGGAGAGAATTGAAGCTTCTCAAGAGCTGGAGAGATTAAGGATATACCTCCCTATGGTAAATATTCAGGTAGAGGAGACTTTTTGATTTCTCCTTCCTCAAGAGCTTTTGACAGTGGAGGCAAAGTTGGAGGGATCGCCGATGGGACAAAAACAAGGTTCTTTGGGTCATAACTTTCTGTAGTAGCAGTAGTGGTAGGTGCTTCGGTGACGACAACCTCAAGAGCAGTTGTCGCGGAAGCAACGATTTCTACCCTTGACTCTTTTTGAGTAAGAGTGGCATCATTCGCACAATCCACGGGAGCTAGGACCCGCCGGTGTCTTGATAGGCACCTGTTCTTCAACTGTAGCTTCTACTGTCTTAATTTTCATTCTCTGTTCCAGAGCTATTAGATCATCCTTATCAAGAAGCTCACTCTTTAGCTTCTCTTCATTAGCTTAATCACTAGGCTCTATGGCACTTCTTCTAATCTTCTCCTAGGCCTCGGCCAATATAACGTGGTAGCCATGTCTCAGCCATTTAATGTGCTTTGTCTCAATGACATTTGTGAAGAGTTGAAGGAGAGTGGCTTCGTTGTCTTCCTCAATCTGGGCCATTCTGTCCTTAAAATTAGTAATCCCTTTCTCTGAATCGGCCAACTTGGTTCTTAAATCTGTTATTTTTCTACCCAGGTCTGTGCAATTTCTTATGCCTTGTCCGTTAACTCTTTCTCAACATTCAAATCTGCCTTTAATTAGCTATCTTAGCTTAAATAGAAACCTTTTAGCCCTCTTATACCTTGACTCTTCCTCGAGGTTGTTGCAATGGATATGTGCAGTTTTCAATTGTTCATTGAGGATTAGGCATTGAGACTTGTGGTTGGTTGCCTCCTCGATCAATTTCTTCTCGGCCTCTTGGATGGCCTTTTCCTTCTTCTTGTTTTCCTTCTTGAGCTTGGGTAGCTCCTTCTTAGAGTATTTGCAAATGCGATTGTGATTGGCTCTCTCGGTGTCGAAACTTCAGATGATTAACTGATTTGCTTGATTGACATCTAAGAGCCCTTTGGCCAACCTCTTCCATTGGAAAAACTAATCTATGACCCAATTAGTCCTATTGATGCCTTCAACTACGTAGGCCCTAGAAATATCATTGAACACACGGTATAATTTAATCCCCTCAAGACAAAAGTCAGGGAGTGCAAGTTGCGTCTTTATGAAAGAGCCAAGAGATTGGCCTTTAGTGGGAGGAGGTGCAATATAGCCAATTGATGTTTCCTTTCCAGCTCCCTATGATCGATGAGAAAAGGAAATGGTTGATAGTTTTGGATTGGTGGGGATATATGATCAGAATAGTTGGCCGCTTGGTGAAAGCCATAGTAGGTGGCTGAAGATGGGGAAATATTAAACTGTAAAGATTGGTAGAGCTGGGAAGGCTGGGAAGACGAGCATTATTGGAAATGAGGGTCAAAGTCGCATCAAAAGCAGTCGTGTGATTCCCTATGTTCGTCATGGTTATGCTTCCTTTCCTCGACTTCATGCCATTCTCTATCCTCGCTCCTTGCCTCTTGTCTTCTAATTCATAGTAGGGGCTGCGGTGAGAGTAAGAACCTCTTTGAGAATTAGAGCGATAGTAGCCGAGCCCTCATGAAGCCTTTTAAGATGGTTGTTTTTCCGATGCTGGTGATCTAGAAATATATGAAGAAAAGGTTTATACTAGAATTCAATCATCAAACTAAGGGCAAGTGCAGAATGACCGTGCTTGTGATCCTAGAAGTATATGAAGTATTGGCTTGTCCAAGTAGCATACAGACCATGTTCGTGGGGTTGTAAAGATGGAGTTTCCTCACCCTTGGAGGGATGGGCATATCGGTTGATAGAAAGTTGAAGTCATAAGGACTGGATGCCAAGATATTTTTAAAGTTACAATCCCTAAGAATGAAGTTTGGAAACCTTCCAATATCACTAAGAGTGTCGAAGTTGGTGTCATTCGCACCTAGAGGTGTTGACTCCCCAATAGGGTCTTGGCATGATATGGGTACATGTTGGGAAGTCTTTACGATGGTTCATTTCATCTTGTGGGGTAAAGTGATATGGGTGCCTTTAGAGAATGTCTCCCTGAATGATTTTCTTGCCGACACTCTCGTCCTCATCCTTTTCTCCCTCATCCTCTCCTTGTTCCTCTCCTTATCCCTTTCCTTTGCCTATTTCATCACCTATGTTTTCTTCTCCACCTATACCATCCTCATCTATGTTCTCATCCCCTTCATCTCCTTTGTCTTTTGTGAGATTCTCATCAACCTCATGATCTCCTTCTTCTCTTGATTCTCTGTTGTCGGAGCTAGGGACTTTTTCGATTTCCACGTAGACTCCACGTGGAGCTAGAGGACAGTGAGTAGCTCGAACCGCCCTATGAGGAAGTGGATTCAATTGAACAATCCTACCATTGTAAAGGAGCTAAAACTGATGCATGTGACTGTTGGTAAGGAGATAGGAAGCTTTATTAGATCTAGATCGATTCCTTACATAAATTAAAGAGTCTCCATCAGAGCAAGAGTTGGAGTTCAACGAGGGATGTCTCTGGGAGATGTAGAGGAAAAGTTAGTTGCTTGGGCAAAAGAAGCCTTGATGTAATGAAATAGCTAGACAAAAGAACTTACGTTCAGAAAGCCAATAGTAATTGAAGCCTTCAGAGCATCGGACATAGAAATAATAGTCCTTAAACCAGCTTCTTTCATTATGTAACCCCGGACAACCATGCATTGGTTGAAAGCTTCATTTCTTCAATAAAAGAATCTCTTTCCTTTTTTGAAGATAAGCAGAAAAGATAGCTCCTCAAAGGTTAGTTGCTGACCTAGATGCATCATGAAGATGATATAGGGAGAATTCAAGAGGGTGTAGCCATTTGGGTGCACTTGGTATGGAGCTAGCCTTAGCGGTTGAAGAATGAACTTCAGGAATTTGTTAAAGGGAGTCACTACTCTAGAAAGACACACGTATTGGTTACATGCAGTGAAACCCGTTGGAGGAAGATGAACCCTTTGGTGGGGTTCTTAGAGAAGAACTTCGTCTTCGAGAATCCCATGTTTTAAGCAGATAGACTACAGTTATTTTGCATTCAATCATATGAGGAGTTGTTTAGGATCATTAGAATAGGTTGGTCGTCTCTTGAGAAGGTTGGATCTAAGGTTCGACTGGGGAAGGTATTTGAAGTTGAAGTTCTTAATTAATTGATGGCCTCACATTGTCAACATAAAAGTTAATGCCAGGGCAAAAGATGAACTTGCTTCCAAGGGCGTGGATGGGCCAGCAGCAGTATGAAGATAAGGTGATCATCTAAGGTCGATCATTTTGTACTGAAAATTTGATAGCGAACATGGTCAGGTATGGTTTATCTCGACACTTTACTTTGATAAAAATCCATGTAGCCGATGTATAGAGTCCAACAAATGTCAACAAATGTCAACCTGTGTTGACCAATTGGCTTCCGTACATTGACCAGGGCTGTGCAATGTGTCAATCTATGTATTGTGTGTCATGTGTCCATAACACGATGTACAAGAACATTCTATGTAAGTAGTTGACTTGTGCCAACAAACAAGTTCCATCACATGATGGAAATGTGGATTAGATTTCACCCATTATCGTAGGGTGTACAATAATAGAACCGTTAGCATTTCTAGTCAAACCACCGAATCATGCATCATTGGTGGGAGGGTACTCATAGTAGTGGGTAAACAATTAATATATTAGGGATCTCGACCCGCCTACTCGGCTCCTGTATGGATATGTAGGAAAGGGTGCTCCTAGGTGTGTGTAGACGGTGTGTTTGATCATGAAAATGGATTCCTCATCAAGTCAAGGGGTGTGGATACACTTGCGCGAGTTTGAGTAATGACTTAGAAGGCATAACAAGAAAGTAAACTATACCCAACTAGGAATGGACGTAAACTCGCCAAAGTGACACAGAGCCTCTCTTTGTACGATGATAGGGTTATGAGCCACAATTTCAAGTGTTGGTGGTATGACAATACCTAGAATGTCAGTGCTTGGATTCAATGAATGATGAAGTGTGTATAATGTGGTGATTTCTTAAAAGCATTTCATCGAAACCCATACCACTAATCCATAATCAACAATGAATCAAAATAAGGTAATTGTTCATCTCCTTTCCTGTAGTCATTTCCACCTTGCTAGTGCATTGAGCCTGAGCACTATCTTGGAAACCCCAAAGTGGTTCTCGGGATTTCCAAGGAGAAAGCAGTAGTGGTGGAAGAGGAAGGAAGTCGTAGCCCATGATCAGATAGATGGTGGTATGACATCCAAAGTCAAGTCCAAGGCAATGGTGACTCAAGAAGTGGTAACGTCAAGATCGGAGGCAAATCCTACCATTAAGTTGATGTTTGAAAACATTGAGAGATCTAAACCATGGCCGTGCAAGTGCACTCGATGATGAGAGGTCAACGACTCGGTTGATGGTGGCACTTGAAGTGTGGTAGTGGCATTGACATCGTTGTGGCAATTTTGGATTCAGAAATCACATAGGAAAAGAACAAAATAGGGAAGTGAAAAACTTTGAAATTTTATAAGCGTTCATTATATACATGTTTGTAAAAACAAGTTAGTACTGAATTAATCATATCTATATTGAAAGTTTATACACCTCTTAAAAAAATAGGACTCTACTTGACCAAAAGGCAGTGTGCCTTTGAAAGAATTAATGACTTCAGCTTATCTGTAGAAAGAAGTGATGCAACAACCATGTGAAGCAAACGACTGAAAATCTTGGATTTGATATAGTGCTTCAAGAAAACACGTTGAAGGAATGAAGACTTCTTTGCAGATGGCATCCAATGCTTGTCTCGGCCCAAAACATGTTTTGTTTCCACAAAAGCATACTTTAGGGGAAAGTGTTATTAGACATTTGAATTGAGCGACATCTCGATGGATTTGGACTTCAAGATGATAAAGAAATGAATCAAGCGACATGTCGGCACCAAAATGTTTGATTATGGTGGTACCGAGTTGTTTCACACATAGGGGACCCACCTCAGATTATAGATGATACTACATGATACTTTGGAGTAAAAAGAGAAAGATCTAGATGAACAAATCATGTCAGTACCAACATGATTTGAGGGAGCAATTTTTGTCAATGTAGGACAAAAGCTTAAAGACTTAAGAAAATATGAAGAAGAATAAAAGATCCAAGTTACAAAACATGTCCGCACTGACAGGATCTGTTAGATCCTTTCTTTTTGTGTTTAGATTGAGACAACTATACAAATATATATATATATGCATAGGTTCTTATTTATAGAAGACCAGATTCATAGAGGCTAAGAGCCCAAAACGTTCGATGAATCT
The DNA here is from genome assembly GCA_030737815.1 of Allium fistulosum. Lineage (NCBI taxonomy): Eukaryota > Viridiplantae > Streptophyta > Magnoliopsida > Asparagales > Amaryllidaceae > Allium > Allium fistulosum. The sequence continues at coordinate 1,146,762,528 of CM060902.1, forward strand.
TGAAGATTGAAGAACTCAAGAAGAATGTGCACAAGTCATCGTCTTTTGTAAGTCTTAGATATTTAAACTTGTAAAATTTCCTTGACGATGATATGCACACACACAAAAAATTTCTAACTTTTTAAATGAGAAAAATTTTGAAAACAGAATTTTGCATTTAGAATTTTTTTCCAAAAAGCTAAAAACTATTTTATCAATTTTCAAACATTTGGATACAGTGTTTTTAAACTTGTTTGCTCTCGAGTTGGTAAACAAAACTTAGTTAGATGTATAAAGCTTATATTCAGACGTCTGAACTAAGTCCTTATATGTTTGTGCCTTGAATATATTAATTTTGCCTTTTTTCAAACATCTAAAACCTTCAACCAAATGTCTGATTGAAGTTTTAAAATCTCTAAAGTAGTTTCTTCTTAAATCCGAGAAGTGCCTTTTCAAATTCAAACAAATTCGAACATCTGGTTGTCTGTAAAAGTCAAAAATAAAAATGAATAGCGTTCTTCATCCTAAGGGTTGCAAATTATTTAATGGATGTAACCTTTTCTAACGATTATAACTTTTTGTTGCTACTCTTCAAACTTTATAAATATAGATTTCTTTTGAGTTTCTTATATAACTTGCTATTCTTGTAATTCTTGTACTTTCAACTCTTACTCTCTAAAAAGTTAGCAAAATCTCTCAAAAATAATTCAAATACTTCATATACACTTGTGCATTCATCTATACATCATCAAGAGAGATTATATAATGGATGCACTTGAAATTGAGATATCATGTTGTGAAGAACACTTTAAAGTTGATTAGCAAGTTTTTTGCCTAAAAGTATATTGAAGTCCTATTCGGTTGCTCATGTGGTTATGAACTCGTTCCTTTGGGTGAAGTGAGAGTTTTGACTAGTAAAATTCCTAAGTAGAGCTTAGGGTCTGGACGTAGGATGGGAGGTCCAAACCAGTATAAAAATTCTGCCGTGATTGTTCTTTTTTTTACTTATTTATTATTTGCATTTTTAGATAAGTAATATACTTATAAGTTAGGATTACTTATATAACTTAGGTTATAGAATTTCATGATCAAGTCAGTACTAAGAGGTATGGATTACCGATTTTTGCATGTTCTTCATGCCTGAAAGCTCGAACCTGACTTCTTACATGTTCCTATGTGTGCTAACGGCTTTGAAGGGGGATATCGACTATAAATATACTTCTTTTAGCGACAAAAGATGGACTTTTTGGATCTTAATCTCGATATGAAGCAACTAAGCTTTGCTGTTTTCATTTTCAATCATTTCTTTTCTAAAACCATTGTGTATTTAGTGGAAGTTGTAAAATTTAGTTGAAATAACGGGTACAATGGACGTAGGCAATCGAATTAAGGCATAACTACTTTAAAAATTGCATATTTCCTCATTTTTCATTTCATTTTTACTTGAATATTTTTATTTTCATCCAAATTGGGGGTATTATACCCATTTTTGCATAACAAAATCTCTCAAAACTAATTTCTAACCATAAGTATATGATATCATGAATTTGTAAATTCATGCTCCTTTCTCATTACAGAATTATTCAACCAGGGAAAGGACAACAATCAATTTGGGGATCAGAGTAGTCGTAAGGTATTTTGTCCATATTTTCTATGGTCCACATTTTGCAATGGTCGGGTGCAACAACATTATTTCACTTTTCTGCCTAGGAAATCAGAATTATCACTTTGTAATAGATTCTAGTCTCAGTTCATCATATTCTAACCAATAGATGATCTGAGGTAGGATCGAGGTTATATAGTAGCAAGAAAAGATGAATACATGGCAGCAAAATGTGATGAAGCTTTGTAATAACTCAGGTGCATGTGTGCATGTGCACAATGTGTACACTATGTCACTTGATAATGGGTTAGAATTTTGCATGAATAACCAGCCTGCTTGCTTAGGAAATGTAACCATTGTCTTGAGTAACAAATGTGTAACATACCTTGTATTGAGACCTGAATTTGAAGGTCTATGAAGCTATAATTATCACCAATATTATTTTCAAATGACAAAATGAGATCATTTTTTTATCAACACATTTAATAAACAGAGCAACTAAATAAATGTCTCACTAAACAAAATATCTTTACTTATTTATTTCCCAACACATGCCCACACAAGGGTAAATATAACAAAATTTAGATAATAATGGCATGCCTGACATATGAATATGCCAACATGTTTCTTTAACCAGTTATAGAATACAGTTTTACAACAACCGAATAAAACAAAGTCCTAGTAACAAATAAGCATTATGCTTTATCTTTAGAGCTTTATTCATCTTCAAAGTAACCTAGATAATCTCATAAACTCAACCTACTTAAGTGAGTGCCCACGACTTTATAGGGAAAACAAAATAAACACACAAGTTCGGCATAATGCTTTATATGAGTAGTACTATATCCTAAAAGAAGCATCAAGGTGAGAACATGCAACCAAGGAGAACAATTTTTGCCTCACCATCCCATAACATCAGTGCAACAATTATAATCATTGCATAGTGTTGCACAATAAAGTCTTCTTACTAAAACTTATTACTATAAATCCAAATCTTATTTTCTTGGTTCTCAATGCGTTTCCAGCATTAATGTAGTGGTATAACATTATTCAAATTTATATTAATGGGTGCATGCATGCCTTGTACCTAATGTTCGTAGATAATGTAGTGATGTTACATTAACTTTTGCCAAATAGGCCTTATGCCCTAATTTATATGTACGTAGTCGTTTACATTATCTGTTGCTACATGAGTCCTACACCCTCATTTATAACTGTTATCCCGCCTTTTGGCAAGGCCATGACACCAAAAACTTGACTAGAGACCAAGGGTAGTTCGTCCCGAAGATCAGTTATACACAGATTCACCATGGATACTAACGAATTTTATCTGAGAACGGATCAAGCTACAATTGATATGACACGACAAGCAAAGCTATGGAAGCCAACATTCCAAATTTCAAGTCAATCCGAGTTCGTATGCTCAAGATATGATCGATGCAAACCAAGGGAATCAATTCGTTCCTCTCCATCTGTTCGCTTCCATTAGTTCGTCTCCATCCGTTCATAGCCGTCTGTTCGCATCTGTTATCCTCCATCTGTTCGTAGCCGTTTGTTTGCATCTGTTCTCCTCCATTTGTTCGTAGCCGTATGTTCGCATCCATCAGGCTTCATCTGTTCGTATCTATCAATTGTCTGTTGTTCGTATCCATCACGTACACCCAACTTCGTATCCATCAATTGGAATCAATTCATATCGATCCCAATTGCACAAATCGTATCAATCGATCAACAATCGATACGAATAAGAACATCAAACGAATGATACGAAAATGACCCCCAGCTATCGATACGAAATAACCCATTAAGCGATTGATACGAACAGAACGATGACAATCTATACGAACAGGGCAGAGCTGATCGATACGAACAAGGCCGAAATGCATCGATACGAACAAGATACACTCCAATGAAAGACCTAGTCACTCGGCATGAAAGTGGATCTATCCAAGAATTTAGCGCCACGTCAACCTGCAGGCATGTGCTTGGATCGATGCGAACAGAGCGATACGAAGGATATCGATACGAAGGAAACAGCTTTCAAAAAGCACAAGTTTGCATCGATCATAACTCACAACCTACAAGTCCAAATGCTACCAAAATTTAACAAGAGCTTGCGTACATCGTCAAGAACGTTCATAATCGATTTCGACTCGATTGGACCAAATTATGATCGATACGAATTTCGTTCGTATCAATCACAGATCGAGCACACACCGCATGGGATCGATTGCGTGGGCCCACCCACGTGCCAAAAGAGGTCTCCCGAGATCTGAGCGAGATATTTGCAACCTACGCCTATAAATAGTAGCCCAGAACCTACAGAAAAGGGATCTTTTGTCTCTTTGACGTCCAGACTCTGCCGAAACCATTGTTGCACTCAAAAATCACCGTTGTACTCGAAATTTACTGTTGTAATCCGCTGTAACCAGCAAGCAAAAGTTAATAAAAGTCAATCATTTCATAGTGGACGTAGGCAACACGTCGAACCACTCTAAATCTCTGTGTTCCTTTGTTGTTTTTCTGATTATTGTTTGGAGTGTTTGTTAGATAATCCTCTTTTTACATTTACTTTCTTCATTTTATCTCTTCAAATACTTCTGAAGAGTGTTGTGTCCAATTTTGGTACAAACACTTTGGTGCTTTCACTGAGAAAACACAGTTTTTCTCCTACTCGTTGGATCTACTATCGATGTTGGATTGCACAAATCTAAGAAGAAGATCCAGATTTCAAAGATTAAAGTTCTTCCATCCTATTCAGATTTGCATCAAGTCTAGGAAAGAGCTTCACTATCCTTCATGGTTAACACAAGGACTACTTCTACAGCTGTAGATCCAGAAGGACGGGACAGACAGAACCCCGTACAACCACTTCCAGCCGACCAAAATGCTGCCGGACCATCAGATCCGCAAGGCCCTGTCACCAGGGAAGAATTCTAGACGCTAATGCAAGAACTAACTCAGAGCCGCCAACAGCTCACTCAACAGCTCCGTACTAATGCGGAACTGACCAACCAACTGAACGGTCAACGACGAAGGAGATCCAAGAGGGGTCTAGCTTCCTATTCCTCCACTGAGAGTTCAGCCTCTTCGGATTACCATCGTAGATCTATGCACCCAAGGCTAGATGGGAGTTACACTCAAGCTACCGGACATCAGCATGCACTGAACCTTGGGCAACCGAGAGTTAGCCTGTCAACCAGCCATCAAACTGGACCCTCCTCCCGAGGAGGTGCTATTCCATATCATGTTACAGACAACTGCACTAACACCACTGCTACTGAACCGGGAGTTGATGCCCGAAATCGGACAGATATGAACCATCACCAGCATGAACATACTCCCGAACCATATGTTCCAGAGAACTTCGAACCAAGAAGGCGAGATGTGGACCGTCGACCGCGACCGGTCCAACCTCGCATTGTGGAACCCGACTACACCTTGGCCCAGCGTGCTCAAAATGTGCAAATGCCGGACACCCAATGATGATCCGTCAGATGATCCGAGAGAGTCAAGGCCTCACTAATGACGATTAGGGAATCTCCCGGAGTCATACTCCTTTTACTGATGAGATACTCTATGCTGAACCACCTCGGCGATTCAGGATGCCGACCTTACCGGTTTATGAGGGGAGCTCTGATCCCAATCAACACATCTTAAAGTATGAGTAGTTGATGAATGCTGCATGAGCTGATAGTGTAGTTAAGTGCCGAAGCTTCCCGATCTCTTTAGGGGGCATAGCGACTATGTGGTTTACCCGACTGCCACCTCGATCTATCTCATGTTTTGATCAGTTGGCAACAAAGTTTATTGAGCAATTTCGTATGCATGTCGCAAGACCGAAGGATGTTAATACTTTATCTAGTGTCACTCAAGCTCCTGGAGAGTCACTCAGGTGTTATTTAGAGAGATTTCATGCTACATGCGCTGAGATCAGCAACCCTAATGATAACTCCATTCTAATGGCATTGACTAAAGGGATTGATCCTGATTCTGAGTTCGGCAACTGGTTGACCGGAAAACCCCCTACATTATTGGACCGTTTCTATTCCAAGGTAGCCCAATTCTTGAGAATGGAGGATGCGAAATAGTCTAGGAAGAATGAAGATGCAGGGCCTAGTATGGAAGGAATTCAGAGTAATGTTGCTGTTAAACAATCCAGGGAGAGCTCCGGGAAAGTGCAATTGAACATTCAGAATAAACAAAATCGGTAGAAAGGCAATGGTAACCAAAATAGAAAACGAGATTAGAATCGGGGTCCACGACGTAGGGCTCCTATGTTTGATAATTATACTCCTTTGAATACGTCGCTGGAGAATGTATACTTATAGACCTGCAATACTATTCAGTATAAGAAACCTGCATCGAAACAGTCGTCGGAGAAACAGATTCAGCCAGGGAAGTTTTGTAGATTCCATGAAAGCTACGACCATAACACGAATGAATGCCGTCACTTGCAGGATCTCATCAAAAAGTTGATAAGAGAGAGAAAGTTGGAGCAGTTTGTGCGGGCGCCGCAGTCTACAGGTGCGGGCCCATCGAATTAGAATCATGTACCGAATCAGGCTAGATAGGAGGAACCTGCTCGTACTGGCGGGAGGTTGGTGATAAATACTGTTAGTGGTGGTCCTCATCCAGCAGACCGAAGCTGGAAGGAAATGGAGTCGTATGCCAGCTCTATCAGGCATGTGGACTTTGAATGTTGTAGTAATTCAGAAGATGGGGCCCTAGCCAAGCAACAAAGAACGATAGTAGACGACATCGTATTTCAAAGTCGGGATGCTGACAGGATCGAAGCTCCCACTATTGACCCACTTGTCATATCAGCTCAGGTAGGTCCTGCTTGGATGAAGAGGATCTTGGTAGACAGTGGAAGTTCTGTGAATATATTGTTCAAGCGAGCCTATGACCAGATGAAAATGGAGACTAAAGACTTGAAACCGTGTCAGTCCCGTATTCATGGCTTCAATGGGAGCGCAACCATACCCACTGGTAGTTGAATTGCCAGTATAATTGGGAATCAGAGAACGCCAGAGAGTCCAGGTATTACAGTTTGTTGTGTTGGACATAGCCTCGCCATACAATGCTTTCTAGGGCCGACCGGCCCTAGCTGAATTTAGGGCTGCCATCGCCCCGTGGTGTTTGACTTTGAAATTCCCTACCGACAATGGTGTCAGAGTAGTACAGGGAGACCGGGCTGTTGGACGAGCCTGTTTTGTTACTGAGCTGCGGGAGGCGCAGCGAAAGGAAAAGGGAAAGGGCGTAGAGGAATCTCTCTGCATCCGCTTTGCTGAAAATTGACAATTGGCGCCTGGGCCCAGGCCCGGGCACCCCAACCAATTCCACAGAGATCTTGACCCAAGAGATAACGAAAGTGAGGACGAAAGTAAAGACAGTCAAGCTTCTCCGGCCGAACTGACGATCGATGTCTCGATCGATGATAGCGATGATTCTAAAATAATAAAGATTGGATCTCAATTAAGCCAACAAATGCAAGAGGAATTGGTTGAATTTCTCCGGACAAACCTTGATGTATTTTCCTGGACGCACTCTGACGTGTGTGGGATCTCATTGGATATCGCGAGCAACTCATTGAATATTGACCCACGGCATGTCCCGGTCAAACAAAAAAGGCGTGGTATGGATTTAGAGAGATCTACCACCCTTAAAGAAGAGGTAGATAAGCTTAAAACGAATGGATTTATTCGAGATGCATTATACCTGGAATGGGTATCCAATCCTGTACTTGTCTGAAAGCCAAATGGGAAATGGAGAACATGTGTTGACTACTCAGACTTGAATAAAGCTTGCCCCAAAGACAGTTTTCCACTTCCTCGAATCGATCAACTTGTAGACTCAACGGATGGACATGAACTCTTATCCTTCATGGATGCATACTCTGGCTATAATCAAATACCCATGCACTTGCCCGACCAGGAGCATACTAGCTTCGTAACCAATATGGGACTCTACTGCTATAAAGTTATGCCTTTTGGACTCAAGAATGCTGGGGCAACTTATCAACGGTTAGTTAATCGAATGTTCGCTAACCAGATTGGAAAAACCATGGAGGTATACGTGGACGACATGCTATTCAAGTCACGATTCTCTATTGATCATATCAGAGACCTGGAATCAATGTTTAATATCCTCCGAGAATACAGAATGAAGCTCAATCCGTTGAAATATCACTTTGGGGTCGCATCAGGAAAATTCCTTGGATTTATCGTCAACGCTCGAGGAATCGAAGCCAATCCCGAAAAGAACTGGGCGATTAGAAATCTTGAAACTCCGAGAACTATAAAGCAAGTCCAAAGCCTCAACAGGAAGGTAGCAGCACTGAGCAGGTTCATTTCAAAAACTACCGACAAATGCATTCCCTTCTTCGATATTATCCGAAAGGGGAAACAAAACTTTGAATGGACTACGGAGTGTGAGGGTGCATTCCGAGCACTAATTCAACATCTCTCTACACCGCCAATTTTGTCAAAGCCTATCGATCACGAGAAATTGTACATTTACTTGGCGGTATCAGAAAACACAGTCAGTGCTGCCCTAATTCGGGAGGAAGACCGAATACAAAACCGGTCTACTATATTAGCAAGTGACTAAACGGAGCTGAGAGAAATTATCCGAAGCTAGAGAAGTTGGCTTACCGTCACGTTATTGCCTCAAGGAAGCTCCGTCCGTATTTCCAGGCTCACCCAATCACCGTCTATACCGACCAGCCGTTACGACAGGTCCTTACGCGTCTTGAGACGTCTGGTAGGTTACTCAAATGGAATATCGAGCTAAGTTAGTTTGACCTTACTTACACTCCAAGGCAAGCCATTCAAGGACAAGTCCTAGCAGATTTCATAGCTGAATTTACCATCCCAGAGGACTTGACCGAAACAAGTGACCGTTGCTCAGGTGCAGGGGTTGTACTTGAAACTCCTGAAGATCGATCTATATGCTATGCTTTAAAATTAAACTTCCGTGCAACCAATAACGAAGCCGAATATGAAGCCCTACTGGCTGGATTGAAACTTGCCAGAGATTTAAAAATAATTACTGTGGAAATTTATTGTGATTCATAATTGGTCGTGTGTCAAGTTAGAGGAGAATACCAAGCCAAAGATCGAAGATTGGCCGCTTACCTTGTTCAGGTTCAGGAGATATTGAATCAGTTTGATTATTATGCCATTTATTACATACCACGAGAGCACAATCAGAAAGCCGACTCGTTAGCAAAGTTAGCCAGTACAGGTAAAGCACAGCAAATGGGACTCGTTCCCGTGGAGACATTGTCTTCACCAAGCATTGATCAGGTGGAAACCGATTGGATATTTGGTGTGGTTTCCGAGAAGGAGACATGGATGACTCCGTTCAGAAATTATCTTGAGCACGGAACCCTACCAGAGCGCAGGAGTGAAAAGCAACAGATTCTTCGAAAAGCTTCGCAGTTCACTATTCAGGATGGGGTCATGTATAGGAGAGGATACTCTGTTCCTTTACTCCAGTGTATCGCTCACGATGAAATCAAACGAGTGTTGCACGACGTACACGAAGGAGAGTGTGGCGATCACACCGGGGGGTAAGCCCTTGCCAAGAAAGTGCTCCGATATGGATACTATTGGCCAACCGCGAATCGCGATGCATCAGACTATGCCAGAAAATGTGATAAATGCCAAAAGCACGCTCGGATTCCAAGGGCCCCACCTAGCGAAATAACTCAAATGGTCAGTCCATGGGCATTTGCAGTATGGGGCATTGACATTATTGGCTCTTTACCTCTAGCCAAAGGTGGTGCTAAGTACGCCATCATAGAGGTTGATTACTTTACCAAGTGGGCGGAAGCTGAACCCCTTGCTACAATCACAATAAAGAAGGTGATCAACTTTGTAGTGCACAACATCATCTGCCGATTTGGTCTCCCACATACTATCATCACCGATAACGGGACCCAATTCGATAGTGTTGAATTTAAAGATTTCTGTCAACGATTCCACATTCAGAATAAATTCTCCGTAGTTGCGCACCCTCAAGCGAATGGATAAGTCGAAGCCGTTAATAAAGTTATAAAGTCTATTCTGAAGAAACGACTGGAAAAGGCCGAGGGCAAATGGGTCGATGAACTTCCTATGGCCTTATGGGCTTAACGAACAACCCACAAGTTCGCGACCGGCCACACTCCATTTTCTCTTTCTTATGGTTCAGAAGCTGTTATTCCAGTCGAATTAGAAGTGCCTTCTTGTAACAACCCACATATTTGTCGATTTTATATTTAAATATTTTATTTAAATATTTCATCATTCGTCGGATGTTTGTCCGAAAAGCTACCTTTTGCAAACAGTCGAATTAGGACTCGAGACCACCTCCATTGAGTTCAAAATGTCGTTTGCGATCTTTTTGAGTATAAGCTTCGATATGTTTGGAGCTAGTCAAAAATTTGACCATTTGCACTTTGGGTTTGGTTTTGGGTTCAGCCCTTTGCTAACTTAAACCCCAAATCTGAAAACCCCCTTCTTCATTCACTCTCACTTCCTCCTCATTTCAGTTTCAAAGCAAAAATGGTGGGAGAGATTGGAAATTAAAACTCCATGCCCTAGTTCCTCTTGCAAAAATCAAGTTCTTGCTCCAAATTCAAAGAGAACCCATTGGTAAGCCTCCTCTTCATCTTCTCCAACTCATTCTCTTATCAATTTCAGTTTATTTCCTAAACCTAAATTTGGGAGATGCTTGTTTTGATCTTAGTTGGAGCTTCTTGAGTTAGGATTGAAGAGTGGTTGCCTCTCCTTTGATTTCAAGCTTCTCCTTCCTTGTTCTTATGTCAAAGGTGAGATTTTTATCTCACATCTTAAACTATATTTATCTTCGATTGTTAGGTATGAATTCCTAACACCTATTCTTGTGCAATTGCACTTGGTTTGGATTGATTTGGTGAATATCCCAATTTTTAGTGTTTTCAGTTCAATTCTTCGAAAATCCTAACTTTGATCTTTGATCATAATTTTTATGATGCATTGAAGAGCTAATAAGGCTGGGTTGTCGCTTTGGCATAAATCATTTGTCGCCATTTCTCATTCAATTGCTCCGAATCCGAGAAGTTGTCTAGATTTGCCCATATATGGGCTATGCAAATTCTGTCCTGCTTCAGGCGACAGACGTCTGTGGATTTCCCACAGACGTCTGTGGCTTCAGGGAAATGATTTCCCGAAACAGGCGACAGACGTCTGTGGATTTCCTACAGACGTCTGTGGCTTCAGGAAAATTATTTCCCGAAGTAGTCGACAGACGTCTGTGGATTTCCCACAGACGTCTGTGGCTGTTGATTTCTGAATATCAGCCTATTTTTATGTGGATATCCAAAGTTAACCGATTCGTGTTGATTCCCACTTGTTATTATCATATTTATCGACTTTGATGACCTTTTCTTTGGGATTTTTGGAATATCCATTTTTGATGGATTTGGTATCGATTTCTTTGGATTTTATTCACGTCTTCGAATGTGAATTTTGATGATTGATTGTTTCTACAATCATTTTGGTCGAACCCCGTACTCCTCTTCGTAGGGGATCTTATCTGAAAAACATTCAACGGAACTTCCTACTTTGATGGTTTTGGGGATCGATTTCTTTGAACTTTACTCACGTCTTCGAACGTGAATTTTTATGATTGATTGTTTCTACAATCACTTCTATGATTTGTCACTTCAAAATATAAAGGTTTTCTATACTAGTATTAAATATCAAAACCCTTTCATCAAAGCGATTTCAACACTATTTTAAATATCAAAAGTTCGTTTTCTCAAACCGATTTCCAATCTACTAGTATATACAAGCCTTTACTTCACTCGGATGAGGAATCGACTTAAACGACTTAGTAAAACGAGTGGTATGAAACGCTTGCGTTCACTTCATCGGTTAGCTCTTGGACTTGTTCGATTGAACCCTTTTTGTGACAATTTACTAGTGGAAATCTACAGTTTGTTCGTAAATATTTGAGTTAAGCAAGTGGTTATGGGACATGAAGCTAAACTCTTATATTTACTAGCTTAGTGTAATTGACACTTCCTAATGATCATGACGATCATTTTTATGATTTAGACTAGCAATTGTGCGATGTCTCTCTGTTTGCGAGGTTAGACTAGACACCATTTGTGTGATTTCGATTCACACATATCTCTTTATCTTCAAGGTTAGTCTATACCTCATTGGTGTGATTTCGATTCACACATATTGAAACTCTTGTGACAATTTCCTAGTGCAGATCTACAATCTGTTCGTAAATATTTGAGTTAAGCAAGTGGTTATGGGACATGAAGCTAAACTCTTATATTTACTAGCTTAGTGTAATCGACACTTCTTTATGATCGATGATGATCATTTTATGGTTTAGACTAGCAATGTGCGATGTCTCTTTGTCGGTGTGTCAAAGGCCTTCGGGCCATCCGTGTGCTCGGAAAATTAAAATGGTTAGCTTCTCATCCGCGTGCTCGGAAAATTAAATGGATAGCTTCCATGAGATAGCTTCTCGTCCGTGTGCTCGGACTTGCCTTCAGGTCATCCGTGTGTTTGGAAAATTAAATGGATAGCTTCTCGTCCGTGTGCTCGGACTTCCCCCTTTTTAGTGATTTTTGGATTTTGTGTGTTGAATTTTGAGATTTGTTCTGGATTTCGTGTGTTGATTTCTGGATTTAATGTTTCACCAACTTTTACAATTGGCATTAATATGTATGTCATTATTGTGGCTTGGTGAATTAAATAAAGAATATGACATTCTTTTTAATCTTTGAGAAGATTCTTGTGGTATTGATTAATCTCTTGTTGATTTTCAATTACGTACTTATCACAGTATGGTATTATGGTTATGATACGTTTTTGTCATATCTCTTATTCTATATCACTTTATCTGATATTTATAGCTAGACTGATCCGTTTATTATTTTCTTCTTAAATAATACTCGGATCAGATTGAGATTTTTTACAGGTGCTTCCTCTTGACTTCCTATCTGGAACCATCATCTGACTTTTGGCTAACTACTCTAGTTTAGTAGTTTTTGTTATATACATTTGAGATTAGACTCCTTAATGTATACATATTCTATTGTCTTGCACTTGTATCTATTCTTTTGTGTTATTGTGGATCTTATTTGACCACTACTCTGATGTACACTTTCATGTGTTATATTCATATCTATTTCCGCCTTTGTGATATGAATTGTCTGTGACTGATTTGTGTTACGTTTATTTCTATATTTGTTTCTGAAGATTATATATAGCCACCGTGTGATAGCTTTGTGTTTGTTTTGGTATGTCGGATTTCCTCCTTAAATGAAGTTCATGCTATACTATCTGACATATCGCTGCTCGCTCAAAGAAGTTACATGGATGGTCGCTCTTCAACAGCCTTATTCTCCGTGCTAGTTGACAGCATTACACCATAGTGTTCTTGGCTAGCGTGGGTATAGAGGTGGGGCGTCACACTTCTCATTGTGTGACATACTATGATCTGAAGACAAATGCTATATTACTTGCCGAATCTCTGGATTTGTTGGATGAGAAGCGTGAGGAGGCTGATTTGAGAGCAGCCGCCTACCGAAGTCGAGTTGCCCGATTATACAATGCCAAGGTCCGACCTCGAACCTTTTAACTCGGCGATCTTGTCCTTAAGAGAATTTTCCCGGTATTTTCGCATATGAAGCCAACTTGGGAAGGGCCGTATGTTATTGAATGAAAACTCGGAGACGGTACATTCAAATTATCGACCGTTGACGGTCTCACTCTTCCGAGAGCTTGGAACATCGAGAGTCTTCATCGCTACTACACATAAAAGGCTCTGTTTATTTATACAGTCTATTTCTCATTTGCAATTTGTTATGTATTTCGAAAGTTGAATCTGTAATAAGGCAACTGATTTTGCCATATTTTCTTATTTCAGCAATAAAATGCAATCTCTTCGAGCCAGAGCTGTGATTTATTGAATGTGTCGTACAACTATCACAATGCATGGAGAGCTAAATTCCACCCGACGGTGGAATTTATTCAAATAGGGAGTGACTGTGATACAACTGGTTACTCCCTAAATGATACCCGAGCTCGGGGGCAAATCATCACACTGAAGTCAAAAAAGGATTGATACACGACAATCCTTTAACCAACTCCAGATTCCCAGAGTGTGAACTGGAGTATAAACTTACAAATACTGTTTCGAAGAGGGTGGATCCATCCACCTAACGACTTTGCCCGTACCTTGACTAAGTTTGAGGAAAATGGATTCATCCGTCTAACGACCTCGCTTGTTAATTCGGGGTGGATGTGAACCGACCATCCACGATCCTGATAGATTCGTTGTTCCCGGAGTGCGAATGAAATTCTAAAGCCAGAACAGATGTGACTGACCATATGTCGGCCAACTCTAAGTTCCCAGAGTGCGAACTGGAGTATAAACATCAACTAACTCTAGATTACCAGAGTATGAACCGGAGTGTCAACATAAACACCAACTCTAAATTCCCAGAGTGCGAATTGGACTATAAACGTTGACTCAAAATCCCCGGAGAGTGGATTGGAGTTTGAACACAAACCGGATTGGGATCGACCGTCTATAAAACAACTCTAAGTCTATGGAGCATTAGAGTGTAAATGCAAATCGGGTGTAACTGACCACTCACGAATCCATTTAAAGTCCCCAAAGTGTGGACATCGTTACAAACAATAAACGGGTGTGGCTGACCACCTGTGAAAATGACTTAAGTCCCCGGAGCGTGGACGTATCCTTGAAACTCAAGCAGGCGTGCCCGACCGCCGATGTACGAATGCAAATCCCTAGAGTGTGGATGCAATCGTCGATAAATGAGCGAGTGCGATTCGACCACTCGGATTTCTTTATTTCAGCATCAATTCGACGACATTACGTTCGATGAGTTGAAAGCGGAGTTCGATTGCCACTTGATCTTACAATTCGTCCCTGAAACTGGGGGCAGAACTTAAGTGTCAATTACTGATCGAGACAGTGCAGCATCGGGGTCCAGCTTGACGTTCAGTCATCACTCATAGTCGTGATTTCAGGACTTAACGACTCAACTTGGGTCTGATCCAAAGGTCGAAACTCAACAAATGTACTGGACTGGAGTTCAAATGCTGAAACACTTAAGCAAAATAAACGAAAATTGAGTTAAAGACAAAGTGCAATTTCATTTCAACTATTTATGGAAGAAAACTAAGTACAAGTTTATCACAAAAATCCTACTAGTAGGGGCCGAACCTACATCTATACACAGCCAACAAAAGCTAAAGAAATTCCTATCTACTCAAAAATGAACCGAAGAGATGTATCTATTCTTTCTTCTTTCTCGGTTTCTTCTTCGGTGTGGACCCGCTGGAGCTCTCAGTCGGTTTTCTTTTTGAACCCTTGCTTTTCGGCGGCCGATCTCCAGTCGGGGGCCATTATATCAACATCCTCCTCCAAACTCAAATGTATTGGAACGCTTCCTGCGGGCGGAGTCGGAGGGATAGGATCAACAAAAAGAGATGGGGCAGGCGCGCTCGTCTCAATGACCGTTCCTCCCGGAGATATTATCCATAAAGGGGCTGGACCAGGTCTAGCCATTCCACCGCCAAAACCACTGCCTCGTGCGGCTGCCTCCATTTCAGCATTGATTTCAGCTAGGATTTCCTCCTCATGAAGCGTTTGTGCATCGTTAGGAACTCCCGCGGTTGGAGCCAAAGAACTTGTCATTGGTGCACTTCCACCCATAAAGAACGGCAAGTCTGCAAAAGGATCACTATGATGACCGAGGAGTTCCTCCATCATATGCTCATCAAAAATAAGTGTGCTCCCCTACGCTCCATCAGTCGGTGTCGTGGTTGTTGTGGGGGTTGCTTCAGTTATAATGGCCTCCTGCATATGATGAAGTTTTTGAGTTGCAGGAGGCACAACCGGTGTAGCTTCAATCACTGGATAAAAGCAAAAGAAGAACTATTAAAAATTACTTCAAGTGACGCTTCCGATTTCGGATAAGCATAGAAAATGTTCAGAGTACCTTCCTCAGTTTGGCTTGTGGGTGGCGGAACTGCCTTGGAGACTTGCTCGCGAGCTGGAGATATCTGTGGTTGATCCGGATTATTAGCAGGAACGGGCTGAGGATCAACCGCATGTGTGGATTCGGGCTGAGCCGACATGGGAGTTTCAGAACTTGTATCATGATGCTCGACACCATAGCCTTCTCCAACTTCCAAACACTGAGCGCCAAGTTTCTCCTTTTCATATGAAATCGTGGCATCATGGAAAACTTTCCGTTCATCTTCGCTTAACGCCCGGTTCTCAAGCTCGAACTCATCAATTGATTCAGCTTGGTGGGCAGCCTTTTCATCTCCTACTAATCGGCCCTAGGCGTTGTATAGATGTGTAGGATAATTTTCGAGCCAGGCTATATTCCTATGCTTCAAGACGTTAGCATTGTAAGTGATGAGGAGATCTTTAACATCAGTTTCTAGCCTGGACTTCGCCATTTTAACTTCCTCCTCAACTTTGGCCTCAACCTCCCGAACTTTAAGTACGGCCGCATCCTTCTCATCCCGAAGCACCATCACTTGCTCGCACGCCTCCTGGGCTGCTTTATTTGCATCATCCTTTTCCTTGATGATTTCGGAAAATTTAGCTTTGAGCTCATTGAGTTCTTTCAGAGCAGCATCCCTTTCAGCGGTAACTATGGTGTTTCGGTGGCCCATCTGCTCCACTAAAGGGAAATGCGTTTGTCGCATTCTCTCTATAGACCGAGTCGCCTCATCGGCTTTTTGGGTGGCTTCCATTTTAGATTTCCAAGAGGACTCGGCTTCGTCATTAAGCACTTGAATATTACGGTCTTTCTGGGCCAGATCAGTTTCTAACTTCTCAATCGTCTTCGCCCGTTCGAAAGCCACCACAGAGACCTTATCAGCAGTCTTCATCCATTTCCTGTATTGACTATATACATCATGAATGTAGTCGTGCATGGTCTGTTTAGCCTCAAAGGGAATTTTCTTTAAATGTGGGGGAAAGATAAAGCCGTCGAAGCATATATTGGGAAAGTCTTTCTTCAGCTGGGCAATTTTGATCGCCCCTTCCCCCGTAGGCTCAGTAATGGCCTGTTCAGTAACAGTAGGAGCTATTGCTTCGGTCCTGCAGTGTTGAGACTCATACCTTGGGGCATGAGAAGATGGTTTTTGGCATGGAGGCTCCGGGGGATGTGTGCCGTGAGTAGAAGGTTGTGTAGGGAGTCGTGGGGGTGGAGAATGCAATCGGGATCGATATCTATAGCCCCTATCCCTATCTCTATCCCTCTCATAACGATCTTGGCTGGAGTAACCGCGATCGCGGTTTCTATCATCCTCCCACCGGCGGGACTCATAATACAAACTCGATGATTGGCGCGTCGAACGGAGACTGCCGAGCATAGAATCTCGCCTATTCATCGTATCTGCAAAGTAAAAGAAAAACGGAGTTAATAATTTCTCAAAGTAGACAACTTAAGGCTAGAAACCATGTAGTGCCGTGAAGTGTATATGTGTGTGTGCAACCCCCGACCAACTGGTAATGTCAGCCACGCTTGTGGGAAGAGACTCGCTTAAGTCTAGAGCACTTTAGAGCTCCTCCAATCTGGTGTCATGTTGAAGTGACACGAAGTCCGGAATCAGAATATCAGCAAGTCCCTCAAAAGGATTCTCTACTGGCAAGGGAGGAGCCTCCGAAATTCTAACACCGGAGGCTAGCAGGGACACTATTACGGATTTCCATCTTAAGGATTTGTGACGTTTGTGTGCAACTGCCTTGCCTTTTCTCCTTCCCTTTGAACCCTGAAAACTGTTAGAAGGCCCGGCCACGGGTTCGTCATTTGTAGGCGTGTGTTCTTCATCACCTTCCTCAGTAATTATGACTCCTGGCGCTTTGCGCTTTAACCACTTTGTCGGGGCCGCCCTAAGCACTCCTTCAAGTCTTATGCTTTGTTTTCGTTCGATTAACCCAAGAATTCTTAAGTTCCTGTCGGTGAGCACCGACTCAATTTCTCTCATCTCACTTGGAACTTCTTGGAGGACCCGTATTATTTCTTTAAAGTGTGCGCCATCAGGTCGAGGAATTGTGGCTGTAAAAGAAAGAGAGTATTAGTTCCAATACTAGTTGCAACTATATTGTTAACTACTGGAATAAGTGCAGCACTTACGTCTGGCTAACCATCGACTAGAAAACCCTGGTGGGCATCGTACATAGAACCACTCAGTTTTGAAGTAGCTCAATCTGGTCAAAGCACCAGTCACAACTTGATAGGTCCTGACCACCTCCAGAAATGTGAAAGAAGGGCTATCTCCCTGACTCTTAACATTAAAAAGGTATCTGATTTCGATCGCAGTCGAGGGTCTGAAAAGATGCTCCTTGAATACAATGAACAAACTGTTCAGCAACGCGTATCCATTGGGATGTAGCTGTGATGGGGGAAATTCCAAAGAAAGACAACACTTCCCGAATATATTGATTGAATGGAGGAAGCATCCCAACTGTACATGAATGCCTGTTGAAGGAAGTAAACCCTTCCGGGG
Organism: Allium fistulosum; assembly: GCA_030737815.1. Lineage (NCBI taxonomy): Eukaryota > Viridiplantae > Streptophyta > Magnoliopsida > Asparagales > Amaryllidaceae > Allium > Allium fistulosum. The sequence continues at coordinate 1,146,780,666 of CM060902.1, forward strand.
GAGCATGCGGTCTATCATTCAGTCCTGGTAATAAGACGTCGTCCAAAGGTAGACCATGCCTTAGGTATATCCACCCCAACATATCTTTGGAGATGTTAGACGGCACAGAATCTTGTGGGCTCATGATAAACCTGGCACCAGCCAGCTCGTCCGGAGCTGGATCTATAACTTCGGCCGCGATGATTGGTATCTCTAGGACTAAGGGAGATGAACTCTGAAGCTCCTGCTATTGTGAGCTTGTAGACTCCATAACTAATCAACTTATTAAAAACCATCATTAGATGATAATAAGCCCATGTGTTCCCCAGTGTGAAGTGCGTGAATGTGTTGTGTAGTGCAGTGCTACATAATGCTTTAAATTTCTTCAAGTTCTAAAGATGTTAAAATGACAAGACTTCGAGATTCAACCAGAGTGACCGTCATCGCTGACCGTCACAACCGTGCCATCCTGACTTCGGAGAACGATCCATGTTGGAGTTCGTTAAGTTTTTCAAATTACAGTTCCATCGATGAGTTTCGAAGGGCAGTCAAGTATGCAATTACACAGTTAAGTCCAATTATTCAAGGCTGAAGCTCGTCAAAGTCAAATGTTTGATTATGCAAGATTTCATATCCATCAAAGTTCAAAGTTGTATCGTTCCACAAGAATTCCAATTCGTATCGATCACGAAAAGTAGGGTTTCATATCGATCACATGGAGTTCATTTCGTATTGATCTAAAACCCCCGGTTTCGTGTCGATCGTAGGCTGCATATTCGTATTGATCATCAGGTCTGGAGCTTCATATTGATCGCATTTCCAATCGATACGAAGCCACTCCCTCCATCGATACGAATTTCCACTATTTCTAATCGATACGAACTTCCATTGCTTCCGGATCGATATGAACCATTTCCATTCGCTCCAGTGTTTTTTCGTATCCATTATCTCTTCTTCTTCCCCAAGTAGATAGCACGTCATTTCCTCCTTCCTCGACCTTGCTCCGACCCAACTTCGGCATCAACATCACCAGAATCAGCAACGGCTTTAGACAAATCAGGCTAAAACTCGAGTCTTATCATTTTGAGATGGTTTTAATTGATCAATTACCTAATTTAAGCAGTTAGTTCGAAAGATTAGCGGGTTGAGTGATTCGAAGAGAAATGCAGTTTCTTCTTTCTTAGACACTTAATCGATATGAAGACAATGTATGGAAATGGGAGCAAGTGAAAATTTAGCTAAGTCCAAAATGTATTTATATGGATGCGAAACTAAGGAGAAAAAAAAACGTTTCGTCTCCCAGTGCTGAAAACCGGTAGAAACGGTCTCCAATATCATCGATACGAAGGGTCGTCTTTATATCCATCCAGCCAGATCGATCTGGGGTGTAGCTCTTCGTTTCCATTAGCAACCGGTCTCATGCGTCATCGATATGAGACGCCAATGCCAAGTCATGTTTAGATCGTTCATTTCCCATCAATACGAAATGCTGATTTCGTATCCATTCCTTTGAAGACTCTAAGAGCTCGTATCCGTCGATACAAATCATCTCCAAAGACTGTCTATTTTGTATCGATAACCATCGATATGAAGCATGTATTCCAACTTCTCAGATCGATCCAGGAGAGGATCGATACGAAGGGATGACGTAGAAACAATCATCAAATGTTGCTCGAATTTCACATCGATCCAGGAAAGGATCGATACGAAATTCGATCCTGACCAAAACTAAAGAACTTGACAACGACCCATGAATGTGCAAACATAAACGAGAGTCAAGTTAACATACGTGCATGTATGACGAACTAACATTCAATTTTCAAAATTAACAGGAATTGAATACTCGTCTAGTGACGATTACAACAACAGACAACAGATCGCTATCTAACAACACTCAGTTACAACAATACACAGTACAACAACTGGCAGTCAACAGGTCATGATTTATGTTTCTAACGATTCAATCAAAGGTTACATCTTTCGATGAAAAGACAACAACCGTTCAGACAAGTCAAATGGAAATGTTCAGAATGAAGATTGCAACTTTTCAAAGCACGTCATGTTCTCACAAAATGTACTTTGGAGGGCAAAATGTTATCCTGCCTTTTGGCAAGGCCATGACACCAAAAACTTGACTAGAGACCAAGGGCAGTTCATCCCGAAGATCGGTTATACACAGATTCACCATGAATACTAACGAATTTTATTCGAGACTGGATCAAGCTACAATTGATATGACACGAAAAGCAAAGCTATGGAAGCCAACGTTCCAAATTTCAAGTCAATCTGAGGTCGTATGCTTAAGATATGATCGATGCAAACCAAGGGAATCAATTCGTTCGTCTCCATCTGTTCGCTTCCATATGTTCATCTCCATCCGTTCATAGTCGTCTGTTCGCATCTGTTCACCTCCATCTGTTCGTAGCCGTCTGTTCGCATCCATTAGGCTTCATCTGTTCGTATCTATCAATTTTCTGTTGTTCGTATCCATCACGTACACCCAACTTCGTATCCATCAATTGGAATCAATTCGTATCGATCCCAATTGCACAGCTCGTATCGATCGATCAACAATCGATTCGAATAAGAACATCAAACGAACGATACAAAAATGACCCCCAACTATCGATACGAAGTAACCCATTAAGCGATCGATACAAACAGAACGATGACAATCGATACAAACAGAACGATGACAATCGATACGAACAGGGCAGAGCTAATCGATACGAACAAGGTCGAAATGCATCGATACGAACAAGATACACTCCAATGAAAGACTTAGTCACTCAGCACGAAAAGTGGATCGATCCAAGAATTTAGCGCCACGTCAACCAACAGGCACTTGCTTGGATCGATGCGAACAGAGCGATACGAAGGAAACAGCTTTCGAAAAGCACACGTTTGCATCGATCATAACTCACAATCTATAAGTCCAAATGCTACCAAATTTTAACAGGAGCTTGCATACATCCTCAAGAATGTTCATGATCGATTTCGACTCGATTGGACCAAATTAAGATCGATACAAAATTCGTTCGTATCGATCATAGATTGAGTGCACACCGCATGGGATCGATTGCGTGGGCCCACCCACGTGCCAGAAGAGGTCTCTCGAGATCTGAGCGAGATATTTGCAGCCTACGCCTATAAATAGCAGCCCAGAACCTATAGAAAAGGGAACTTTTGGCTCTTTGACGTCCAGACTCTGCCGAAACCATTATTGCACTCAAAAATCACCGTTGTACTCGAAATTTACTGTTGTAATCTGCTGTTACCAGCAAGCAAAAGTTAATAAAAGTCAATCATTTCATAGTGGACGTAGGCAACACGCCAAACCACTCTAAATCTCTGTGTTCCTTTGCTATTTTTCTTATTATTGTTTGGAGTGTTTGTTAGATAATCCACTTTTTACATTTACTTTCTTCATTTTATTTCTTCAAATACTTCCGAAGAGTGTTGTGCCCAATTTTGGTACAAACAATAACTAACATAGTCATTTTACATCATCGATTGCCAAGAAGGTCTTACATCGTCATTTATACATAATAGTTATTTTACATTATTACCGGATGTATGCAACATTTACTATTGAAAGGGGAAAACACTTACTATCGATGTTATGACTTCTAACTACCGAATGTATGGGTTAATAGCTATTGAATTCGTGAATTAATAGGTATCGAATTTACATTATCATGGCTATGACTTTTAGCTATCGTATTTATGCTACCGTAGGTACAATTTTAAGGTATCAAGGCTATAACTATTGAATGTATGAGCTACCATCTCTATAGTTATCGCATGTAAGAGCAATCGTCTATGTAGCAACCACATGTAGCTATCGCATGTATGACCTATCATCTTTATAACCACCGCATGTTAGCCATCACATGTATTTATATGTTATATTACATTGATAAAGATAAGGGTGTACCATAGGGGCAATTACATAATTTATTATGTAACTTAAGTCTTATGAAAGAATCTTGTTCGAAATAAGTAGGCTTTGGGTTATATTTTTTTTATATATGTTGTTATTATAGAGATATAATTAATGTTTGTTAAGATATTAAACATATATAAGTAGAAAATCCTTAGGAGAAATATTCAATCAACTGATGTTATGAATGTGTTCGTAACCATGAGTATTGAATTGATATGTTATATAATACTTGCTTTTTTAAATGTTCCTAGTTAATATGTATCAAGAAAAGAACATCGATACATCTACTAAGGCTAGTATATGTAATGCTTCCGATACGATTGACAGTAAATTACTCACAACCGTTAGAGACACCAAGGGTTTATGTACTTGTGATTGTTTAGAAAAATCATTGAAAGACTCGATGAGAGTCTTCTATAGGTTACTATAGTCAAATAAAAAATTGAAGATCTCGAGGTAATGACATGTAGTACTCTTTAGATTCTAGGGTACTACCGATATTAAGTAGCTAGGCTATATTCTATACTTTGATTATCGTTAAACACTTGACATGGTGACCCTGTTATGACCATGGTTGGGTATATGCTGAACTACTTAAAAAACACGATGTTATCCGGGTTTTTAACCCAATAGGATCTAACAGGAGACAGAGCAATCTAGTGTTATCAGAATGGTTTAGAACTTAACCAGAAAGGATAAGGCAAGAAGTTAATGAAAGCCAAGCTATATCACCGAGGTAACGAATGGGATCTACGAAACCGATAAATCAGCATTCTTTTAGCCCAATCAGCAGTTGTGCGCAAACAACTAGTAAATTTTCATTAAAACGGAACCACGACGACTATGGAAACATCTCCAGTTCCGAACTCCAGAAAAATCCTAAGTGCTCAAATCATTAGCAACCCAAACATCTTTCTGATTCAACAATAAACTACCTAAGGATGCAATGAAGAAATGGCTAAGGCATTAGATCGCAAACGAGTCAAGTCTATGGGTCGCTAGCGACCCATAAACCATGGGTCACTAGCGACCCATGCTTTTGCCTCGGGTTGTGAGCCAAACCTCCTCTGGGTCATTCCCTACCTATCTACGAATAGGTGACGAAGTGGCCTGACCCAGAAGCTCTCCAATCCATATAAATACCATCTTACTTGCAACATAAACTAGATCTTCTCCGGACTGGTTGCTGAAGCTCTGTTGGAATTATTCTTCATTCCCTACCTCCCTCACAACAATCTCCAAAGGAATTCACTGTGATTCTCTAGTGGATTCCAACTCTGGGGATCCATTCTAGCTAAAGATAATCAAAGCCTTGTAATCAAACATCTCTTGTAACAACAATCATTTTTAATAAAACTAGAAAGTGGACGTAGGCTTCATTAATAGCCGAACCACTATAAAAATTCTCTGTCTACTTTTCTTTTACTGTTCTTTTTCTGTATCTATGATCTGTGATATTGCCCCATCTGAACATGGCTGGTGCTTTCAAACTCTAACCAGGGTATTGATCCATTTTTTGGGTTAACATTTTAGTGCTTTCACTAAGAACCCAACTCAGGACCCAGATCTAGCTATCTACTTTGGATCTCATAGGTCCAGAAGTTAGATCCTTAAACTTTGCTTGGAGAATCCGCTATTTGGAGCCAATGGCCCCTGGAAGAAGAAGAACTGCCTCTAGAAGGTCCATAGGGGTAGTGGTAGCTGGTGAGGATGTTAATCCCCAACAGACTGAAGTAAATTGCGCTCACTTAGGGAATCAGGTGCCAGCCTCGTCCAGTCAGCATGAAGTTGTTACCCGGGATGGGTTAAATAAAATGGTTGATGAGATCAATCAAAAAATGGAAAGTAGCCAAAAGGTTCTAATGGAAAAGCTTAACACTCTTCTAACCCTACAGTCGAATCCTGCTCCAAGGATTATGCCTGAACCTGCGGCTGCCATGGAACAAGAGAATTCCTCGATCTCTGGTCTACACAGAAGAAACGGAAAACAACGACAAAAGAGGGTAACAACAGGACTTGAGGTGGACGAAAATGCAAGTACTCCATTCGTCACGAGGCAACCTATTTTGAATTTAAGCCAAGGGGCAAAGACACCTGTAGAGGACATAGCTATGGATCTTTCCGAGTCGAAGCACGGAGAGCAAGACGACAAATTGGAAGAAAATGCCAATGCATTTGATAATGCAAGGAATACCCAAACTGCTCCAGTTATACCGACCGCAAGCCAACGGGACTCCGAGGGAGTGGCTCTCTCGAAGACAGGAGAGCCTAGGCCTCAGCCCACTCACAAAGACCGTTTGTAAAGTCAAACACTTAACACAGTGACTGATCGCCATCCTTAAGAATACCGAACATCAGAGGCATACATAGTGGACATTGTTAAACGATTAATGGAGGAGAGTAAAGATAGAAGAGACGATGAATGAGGATCTGCGTCAAGTTGGACTCCCTTCACCGATGAAATCTTAAATGAGAGGTATCCATAAAATTTCACAATGCCAGCTATTCTGTCCTATAATGGAACGAAGGACCCGAAGCCTCACTTGTATAAATACAGTTGGTATATGAACGGAGCAAATGCCTCTGAAGCTGTTCAATGCAGATGCTTCCCTATCTTTCTCGAAGGGGTTGCGTTAATGTGGTTCACTAGGCTTCCACCAAGATCTATCTCTACTTTTGACCAACTAGCGACAAGGTTCCTTGATCAGTTTGGACTTCATACTGCGCAGCCAAAAGTCATCATGTCCCTATGTGGGTTGTTCCAAGGGCATAACGAATCACTTCATGAACAGGTTTAACACCGCGGTGACGGAAGTAAGCAACCCCAACGATGACATGGTTTTTATGGCATTAGTCTGTGCCATTCACCCGAAAACTGAATTCGGAAAGTGGATTAAAATGAAGCAACTGACAACCAGGAAAGATTTCAATCACAAAGCAAGTCAGTACCTGAGGTTGGAGGAAGCACAGGAATTGGAATGGAAGTCTACTAGTATGCAACCGGCAAACGCCATGCAAAGCGATGTAGCAATGAATCAAAACGCGCGCACTTCTCGGGCTACTGAAGGAACCACTGGGAAAGACGAGAACTCAAAGAGAAAAGGTCAAAACTCAAATAAGAAGAATGGAAATGGCAGCAATAAAAAGCTCAAAGGGTTTAGGCCCGAAGGCTACACTCCCCTGAGCGACACACCGGAAAACATTTTTCTCACAATTTAAGGAATTGAGGAATGCAAAAAGCCACCCAGAAAGGAGGCGACCGAGCAGCAGAAGCGCTCAGGGAAGTTCTGTCGCTTCCACGAGACACACGGCTACAATACGAACGAGTGCCGCTACCTAAAGAACCTCATTGAGGAACTGATCCAGAATAATAAACTCCAGCAGTACATAAGACAACCGCAAAACCCCGATTAATCTGCAACTCCTCAACACCCAAGAGAACGAAGGAATCAAGCAGGAACTAGCGAAGAAGGGTCAAAACGAACTGACCGGAGGCTCATCATCAGAACAATATCTGAAGGACCTCATCCCGCACAAAGAAGTTGGAGAGAAATTGAGTGGTATGAAAGTTCATTGAAGCATGCTCCAAAGGAATCATGTTTGGCTGTGGAAGATGAAAATACAGTTAAGATGCAAAGGATCTTGAATGACGGCATTGTGTTCCGAAATCGGGACACCGAAGGGATCGAAGCTCCAACTCTTGATCTGATGGTGGTGATGGTAGGAATTGGACCTGCTGTAGTTCAGCGGGTGTTGGTTGACAGTGGTAGCTCCGTTAACATTCTCTTCAAACGCACCTTCGGTCAAATGAAGATTGGCATGAAAAGTGTGTCCGCGTGCCAAACAAAGATTCAGGGGTTTACTGGTGAACCCCAACAACCGGTGAGAACAATTAACCTACCTGTGGAGCTTGGAAAGGGTGAGCGAAGGGTCACCCTCATTCAGACTTTTGTGATCATGGATGAAATGTCAACATACAATGCCTTATTGGGACGGCCCGCATTAGCCAACTTCAGAATAACACTAGTGCAATGGTGCCTTACAATGAAGTTCCCTACACAATGCGAAGTCGAAATTGTGAAAGGAGACCAAAGCGCCACCCGGGAATGCTACATTGCAGAATTGCGTGAGTCAAGAAGAAAGGAAAAAGGAAAGGATGTGGGGAAAATCCTCCACATCCATGAACTCTCCAAATAGCAACTACAGAGCCGCCCTGTCTTGGGGACCATAACCTATTCGACAAGGCTTTGGACCCTAGAAAGAAGAGCTCAGGGGAGGATCGGGCAGCACCGGCAGAATTGACGGTGTCTGTCCTAGTCTGTATGGATGACCCAACATAGGTCCTGAAAATTGTGTTGCATCTTGGAAACAAAATGCGGTCAGAAATAACCAAATTCCTTCGCGCTAATTTGGACATAATTGCTTGGACACACTCCGATATGTGTGGGGTATCACCTGAAATTGCCTGCCATGCATTCAACATTGACCCCAAGTTTACGCCAGTGAAGAAAAAAGGCACAGCTTAGGCCTTGAACGGTCCAAGGCCCTGAGAGAGGAAGTAGATAAACTGATGGCTAACGACTTCATCCGAGAAGCAAATTACCCTGAACGGGTATCAAACCCAGTCCTAGTCAAGAAGTATAATGGAAAATGGCAAACTTGTATTGATTTCTCGGACCTAAACAAGGCTTGTCCAAAAGATAGCTTCCCGCTCCCCAGAATTGCTCAACTTGTGGATGGAACGACGGGGGATGAATTGCTGTCATTCAGGGATGCATACTCGGGCCACAAGCAGATCCTGATGCATGAGCCAGATCAAGAAAACACCAGCTTCATCATTGATTTGGGACTGTACTGCTATAGAGTAATGCGATTCGGGTTAAAGAACGTCGGGGCCACATACCAAAGGCTAGTGAATACTATATTCAAACGCCAGATTGGAAAGACTATGGAAGTTTACGTAGATGACATGTTGGTCAAATCTTGAGTAACTGCTAATCATCTAGACAACCTCGCTAAAATGTTTGAGATACTCCGAAAATACGGGATGAAGCTCAACCCGCTCAAATGTCACTTCGGAGTGGGCTTTTCGAAATTCTTGGGATTCATAGTAAGTGCCCGGGGCATCGAAGTGAATCCAGAGAAAATAACGGCGTTACGGGAAGTCCAAGCCCCTAAAAATAAGAAGGAACTTCAAAGTTAGAACGGAAAAGTCGCATCACTGAGTCGATTCATCTCAAAAGCTATGGACAAGTGCATACCATTCTTCGACGCACTGAAGAAGGGAAAGAAAAACTTTGAATGGAGTAAAGCTTGTCAGACAACCTTCGAGGAACTGCTACAACCCATGGAAGCTCCACTAATCTTATCAAAGCCGGTGGGTGGAAAAGACTTATTCGTTTATTTAGCAGTTTCCCCGCATGCGTTGAGTGATGCTCTCGTGTGGGAAGAGGCGGGAATCCAGTGGCCCGTGTATTACATTAGCAAACGATTCACCGGGGCTGAGAAGAATTAACCAAAACTGGAGAAGCTAGCATACTGCCTTTTGATCGCTTTTCGGAAATTACAACCATACTTCCAGGCTCATCCAATTAAAGTACTGGCCGACCAACCCCTGAAGCAGGTTTTATACTGGCCAGAAACTTCCGAACGACTACTCAAATGGAATATAAAGCTAAGCCAATATGACATCGCATATCACCCCAGGAAATCCATTAATGGGCAGGCATTGGCCGACTTCATCGACGAATTTACTATAAGGGATGACGAGGAAGAAGTCCAGTTGGAAGTAAGTACCCAATGGAAACTCTTCGTTGACGGTGCATCCAACAATCTCTGTTCGGGAGCAGGGGTAGTGCTTGAAATCCCGAGGGGCAAGCCATTAGTTATGCTTTGCGCTTGGAATTCCTAGCAACAAATAACAAAGTAGAATATGAAGCACTGATCGCTGGACTGAAGGTTGTGAAGGAACTCAAGATAAAATTAATTCACATATACAACGACTCTCAGCTGGTTGTCTATCAAGTGAAAGGGGAGTACCAAGCGCGTGGAGAAAATCTTACCCCATACCTATCCAAAGTACAAGAACTGCTAAGTGACATCGAACTATAACTCACATCTTAGGGAGCAAAACACCAAGGAAGATTATTTGGCTAAGTTGGAAAGTTTCGGAGAAGCTCAATCGTTTGGGTCGGTCCCGGTTGAAACTCTAACCCAAGCATAGACGAAATGGACGTAGACTGGATTCTCGAGACCACCGTCGAACCAGAAACATGGATGATGTCGATAAAGGACTATCTACTTGCAGGAACCCTTCCAACTGACTGAAATCAACGGAAAAAGCTCCTCCAAAAGGCGCCATGGTTCATAATCCAGGATAGGATACTCTATCGAAGAGGATTCACGACCCCTCTTCTTAGGTTTGTGACCAATGATGAAGCACGAAGAATCCTAGAGGAGGTACATGAAGGCGAATGTGGAGACCACACTGGGGAGCAGACCCTTGCGAAGAAAGTCCTTCAGTATGGGTATTTCTGGCCAACGATAAATTACGATGCAGCAGATCATGCCAGGAGATGCGATTGCTGCCAAAGGTTCAGCAAAATTAAGAGGGCTCCCTCAACGAAGCTAACGCAAATGGTCAGTCCATGGCTGTTCGCAATATGGGAGATCGACTTGATTGGCGTCTTGCCAATAGCAAAAGGAGAGGCCAAATATGCAATAGTTGCCGTAGATTATTTCACAAAGTGGACCGAAGCGGAACCGCTAAGCACTATAACTACAAAGAAAGTTATTAACTTTGTTACTAAAAACATCATTTGCAGGTTCGGTGTGTAACAAAAAATCATCACCGACAATGGAACTCAATTCGAGAGTGCCGAGTTTAAAGACTTCTGCAAGCACTTCCGAATCGAAAAAAGCTTCTTCGCAGTTGCTCACCCGCAAGCAAATAGGCAAGTGGAGGCAATCAACACGATCATCAAGTCCACTACCAAAAAGCAATTAACAAAAGCCAAAGGAAACTGGGGGGGTGATGAACTTCCACTCACACTATGGGCTTACAGAACTACTCACAAAGCGACAACCGACCACACTTCGTTCGCCCTAGCATATGCTTCAGAAGCAATGATTCCTATTGAACTAGAAGTCCCCTCAAACCGAAGGCATAATTTCAACAAAAAACAAAACGAGCAGCTCCTACTCGAATCGCTGGATTTGGTTGATGAAAAAAGAGAAGAAGCAGAGCTGAGAACCGCCGCCCACCAAAAATGGGTCGCACGATACTTCAACTCCAAAGTTTACAACCAAACCTTCGAAGTGGAAGATCTTGTGCTCAAGTGAGTTTACCCCATTCCGGGAGCCTTCGGACCAAACTGGAAGGGACCATATGTCATTAATCAAAAGCTAAGAGATGGGACTTTCAAGCTAGCAACCGTCGACGGAACTCAAGTTCCCAGAGCATGGAATAGTGAATCGCTTCTCCGTTACTTTGTTTGAAAGCTATCTTGTGTATTTTTTATTTTCCAGCAAATAAGTCATCTTGAGACACCGGAGGCATTGTATATAGGCAAAAACTGCCTTGCTTTCCTTAATAAAGTTTTCTTCTTGAACCAACAAAATCGTGTTCATAATAATAACCTATCAGGTCGATGGAAGCAAATCGACCCAAATCGTTAGATCGGCGGAACCCAATCTTAGCCTTCCAAAATCTGGTGTTGCTCCAGCAACATCAAGAAGGCTAAAATCAACACTCCTCGCATTGGCCGAAGACAGGCAATACTGAGGAGTGCTAAAAGCCGCGTATCCCATAAGCCGCGCACAAAAATAATAACTCCTCACGTTGCCCGTAGATAGGAATCACCGAGGAAAAATAAAAAGCCATGCATCCCATAAGCCGCGCACTAAAATGATAACTCCTCATGTTGCCCGAAGATAGGCAACTCTGAGGAAAAATGAAAAGCCGCACATTTCATAAACTTCGCACTAACCTCAAAAACTTACCCTCCTCATGTTGCTCGAAGGCAGGCAACACCGAGGAGGACTAAAAGCCGCGCACTTCATAAGCCGTGCACTAAATTCCAAAACACTAACTCCTCACGTTACCCAAAGATAGGCAACTCCAAGGAGCATGAAAAATTGCGCACTGATTCTTAAAACATAAACTCCTCACCCTGCCCGAAGATAGACAACATCGGGGAGAACTAAAACGCACGCTTCTCGCGTGGCCCGAAGATAGGCAATGCCAAGGAATACCAGAAACCGCGCATCTCATAACCAGCACCAGCTGCTCCCATACTCAGGAATAATGAGCACAACTCCAACAAGAGTGGAATGCCACAAAGCAAACGAAAAGCCTCAACTAAAGACAGTGAGGGGATAAAACTGCCATCAATTAACCTATGCACTGTGAGCCTCTAAGATATGCATGTATTGCATACTTGTTGAAATATCACAACAAGCTTGGATTGCATGCTAAAGTTGCAAAACTTCCAAGAAAGGAGAATCGAGTCGTAACTTAGCCAAATTTTCAATAAAGATTTTGTAAACCCTAAGTCACCGATTATCTGAAAATTAATTAAAGTAAACAGCCCTGTGAACTGGGGGGCATACACCGGTACTTGGATAGAAACGCATGAAAACAATAGTTCACAAGTTCTGTTACTCCAAACAAAGAGTTTCCAAAGAATTTTTAAACAAAGAAATTAACAAAGAAGTTCTAAACCAAATTTTCAAAGTTCTGTTAATTTCTAAAGTTCTAAGAATCTCTAAACAAAAATTTTCCAAGTTCTGTTACTTTCTGAAGTTCTACGAATTTCTAAACAAAAATTTTCTAAGTTCTGGTAATTTATAAAGGTTCTATCAACTTCCAAAGTGCTGTTAATCTCTAAGTTCTGTTGCTTCAAACGAAGGGCTTTGGCTATAATCACAGAACTAGAAAAGTTTGAAATAAAACGAACACAGAACACAGATGAACTGACAGATAAGAGTACAGTCAAAATATCAATTTATTGCTTATAATTTTCTGTACACAGGATCAAAATGTGGGGGCCGTACCCACACAACACCGGTCAACCAAAAGTAAATACAGGCTCTATAGTAAAGACGCAAAGTGCAGACTCTGCACTTGAACATAATGACTCAAAAAGAAACAAAAACAAGTCAATCTTCCTGCAAGCCGTTGACCAAAATCAAGTTAACCTTCACATAAGCCACTCAACGTTTCATGCCACCGCTGCCCTTTCCATCCTTGATCGCCAGCTTCTGCTTCTTCTCAGGAGTGGTGTCACTGCTGGTAATGTCAACGAATAGTTCGGTGGCCATGTCCTCATCTTCCTCCGAAGCCTCTCCCTTCGTCTTTCATCTTCGAGATTTGCGGGAGCTTTTGGAGGCATTGATCGCTTTGACCTTTTCCCTTTTGACGGTAACCAGCTCGTGTTGAGACTTCTGCAGTGGCTCCGTCCGAGTCTCCTGCTCCTTGGCCTCTGTAGCTATTATATTGCCTTCTAAAGACACAGAAGGGTCATCCAGGCTGTGGAGCACAGCTATCTTTTCGGCCTCTGGCCCCGGTTGCGAACCATATGCGGAAGTAAGAGCCGGAGCAGGAATATAAACAACTACAGAAGATGTGGAAATGGCTATAGGCACGGGCGCCGAAGTAGCTGGAACGTCAACGGGAAAAGTAGATGGAGCTATAAGATCAAAAATGAAAGCATTAAACTCCACTTGATCTTGTGGTGTAAGTTGGAAACTCCCAAATTCGTAGGAGTCGAGGACAATACTGCGCCAGAGGAATGCTCGAGAATGTCTATTTTGTATTCACCACCTTCGCCCTATTTTGATGGCTCCACCACCTGAGGAATAATTTCAAGTCCCGAACTCGTTGGTTTGTCGCGGAGCTGCTCTGATAATTCACCTACGCCGAAAATAGAAGGTTTGGTAAGCACGTCGGTAGTGGTCATCAAGGCAGCATCGGTGGTCTCCTTCTCTCTTTCCACTCGGAGAATTTTCTAGCCTTCAAGTAATGCCTTCTTAGATTCGTCGTTAAGATAGGCGCGCAACTCTCGATCGGAATAAACGTCACCACTGTCGGCAAAACGAGATAAGATTTCCTCCCAAATAATAGCGAGAGTGTGCAGGAACTTCGGGCCAAGATAGCCGAGACTTCCTTGATGCAACAAAGAGTTAACATAGAAGTTTAGAATAGTCGCATCTAGCTTCTCCATATTCCTGTGGAAGGCATTCTTGAGGTTCAAGTAATCCGCTTTCACAGCAGCTTTCTCAACTTCGGCAGCAGCCTTGTCGGCACTGAGCTGTGTGACCTGGGCCTGTAACTTGGCAATGATCTTGGCCTGGTCGGAAATAGTTTTGTTGTACCCTTCAATGATGAGGTCATGATCAATGATAGTCTTTCGTTGAGCCTCAATCGTTGCGCTACAGGCATTCACTTCTTGCTTTAACTTCTCTTCCTCCGCGTGAGCCTTTTTGGTCTCATCTCTGTAGACGATTTCTATTCGGCAGTGGGCTTCTCTCACCTCTTTCAATGTGCCAGCATTTCTCTTGCTATCCTGTAGTGCCACTGCTTTCTCTTCCTCTAATCACTTAATCTTGGCATCACGCTCGTCCAACGCCTTCTCAAAATCATCTTTCTCCGATTCGAAGGAGAGGATCTCCTTATAATTATTTCTGTTTGTATCCGCTAGTTGTTTGCAGAGCTTCTTCCATCATTCAGCCTGTTCTAGGTCACTTGGGATAGCTTAGAGATGCGGCATTTAGGAATCCTTGCGAATGAGGTGGAGATCTAAGTCAAACTTGACCCCCTTTTAGAACCAACCAGGAAGTGCTACCTCAAGTTTAGAGGGGCCAGAAGGAAGGATGTAGGCAGGTTTCCAATGGGGGCGAGAAGTAGCGGGGGCACTAGTGACAATAGAAGATGATGATATATGAGTTGAAGGCGGAAGTGGAGCAAAAGTATGGGAAGTTCATGGCCTATGGAAGAGTGTTTTGAGGCAAGCTTTGAAGAAAGAGGGTGATGTTCAGACTTTGACTTTTTCGACGGTTCATCTCTTTCCTCAAGTGATCTTCTCTTCTCATACCCGCATTTGTATGATCGAGCTTGGTCTCTTTCTTCCCTGCGACGGGTTTCAGCTTCGAGCTCTTTCCTCCGCCTGTATTCCTCCTCCATTTCTCGGACTTGATGGTGGTTAGAAGAGCACTTGGGATACCGTTGTGAATCGGGGAAGTCTTCAAAGTTGTCATAAAAGCCTCGTTCCCTCATCATACCTGACATACATAAAAAGTTTCAGAAGCATAACATAAACTAAGCAAAGGTATGAAGGGATGGAAATGAGTGTAATCCTAATGCAATGTGTAGTGTGCTTCTAATATGGGCTTAAGACGTCGTCACGAACCAGAACGAACGACCGTCGTAGGTGGGATTGGACTGACTTTGGTTATTGTGGGCAGAACCGGGCCAACTGTTGGTGCAATATCACCTGAACAGGGAAGCATCGTGTCAAATTTAAAGTCTCCTTTAATGAGCTCATCGAAGTCAACATAAACATCGCTGAAATCCCCGAACTCCACTCCAACGTCTCTACTGGGAGAGTCTCGATGCCTTCCGGACTCTGGAGCGTTGCCTTTAACACTCATATTAGGGAGAGGCGAGCTTGGGAGAATGGGACTCATACTCGGAGTTTCATCAAAGGATTCTGAGTCCCCACCGTCGAATTCAGACAAGAAGTAATCACTGGTAGTGGACTCATCACCCCTACTTTCAAACTCTCCCTCTTCCTTTTTCGAATCCACCGCGGTCTTGCCTTCTATTTGTTTGAACTCCTCTTCTGCTTCCTAAAGAATTGGAGGCATTCTACTTAGGCCGCTTAATCCAGTCATAACTGCCCCTTCCCCCTCACGGGCTTCGTCGGTGGATACTCCGGATGGGTTTTCTCTCTCTTGAGAGGTGCCTTCTTCGGAGTCGTGGGAGGAGGAAATATATCTCGTATGAACCCTGGATCGAGCAGGAGAGGAAATTTCGACTTGAATGGCAGATCTACCCGGAGCCAATAGTCCATAGCGACGTAAGTTTTCATCAGTCAGTAATACTTTAACGCTTCTCTCCTCGGCATTGATTACCTCTCACAAACTTCATTGAGTGCCACGTCTCTATTCGTCCTTGGAATAACTGCAAGAGACATATGGTTGGTTAGGAATCCCACGGCAATGAATCAAAAGCTCGATGAATAAAACGAAGCTTACCCCTTATCGTCCACCGACGATTGAAACCCTTGGGGTATCTGACAGTGAATATTGCATCTTGAATTGCGATAAGTTGCTTTGCAAGCGCTGGATGATTTTTCGGTTTCTCTGGGCTTCGGTTATAATCAAGGGGAGACAATCATCTCTCCATTTGAACGCAAGAAAGTACCACAACTCGTCAAATCTTGGAGCACGGTTGAACGTTCGCATGAAAAGAACATGCAAGTAAGTCAGGATGGTGTAGCAATTTGGATGAAGCTCAAATGGGGGCAATACCCATGTTTGAGAGAGTCTCATGCAGAAAATCGTTGAAAGGAGGCACAGCTCCGTTCAAACACATGTATCGGTGGCAAGCGGTGTACCCCGGGAGAGGCATATGGACAAATTCGTCCTTCTCTGACAGACGAACATCCTCTTCGGGAATTTTGTATTGCGCACAGATGTTACGAAGGACCTTGGAAGAAACAAACCATGAAGTTCTCTTAGGCGGATTAAGCAAAAATCTAAAGTTGGGAGGTGTATGATCCACGATTGGCCCAACTGGGACTAACTGGCCGTATTGAGCTTGCCAAGTGGATGATGATTTGGTTACTGAGAGCGCCTGGCTTCCCTGATTGACTTACGATGCGTGGATGGCTGCTTCATTCTAAATAACAGAACTTGCGCCCGAAAACAGTTAGGTAAATCTATCTTAAACTAATAGCTTCCCCTGCCACACTTGAAATCCGAAGAAACATTAACTTGTAATTACCATAACGGATTTCAAGTGCGGACTGGCGCAAGTGAAGTGTGATATCTATATGGGATAAACTCGGTGCTCGATACACTGCAAATGCCCTATCCCATGTAGATAGTCCGATCGCAGTGGAAGAAGAAAAGAACTTCCCGTGTCACTTCACTTTCAACTTTTGTTTCTACTTCCTGTACACTTACCCGTTATCAATCCATGATCGATAACCCATCCAATGTCTGAAGCGATGCGAAAAACTATTCTCACCGTAGGAACGCTGAGTGTGCAAAAAGTAAGAAGAATAAGTTCAAAGTCTGCGAAAGAGTCATGATCGACTGGTGATGTGACGTACAGTAATAGCCGCGAAACTGGACACAAGTCAATTCTGGTCTAATGGACTAAGATAGCAAAACGTGTCGAGCATTGGGCCGAAGCCCGAATGTCATTTCGGAAAACAACTTGAGACTCGATTTACTATCTTCCTCCATTAAACAACAATTAACTCGAACTTCTCGCAATCAACATTGCAATAGAAACTCGTCATCAAATCATTACACAAAGACACAAAGTAGCAAATCAACTAAGCAAACCCACCTCCGACTGAAGTCAAGAATACACGAGAGATCAAAGACGTAGAGTCAGCATGATGTGGATGGATCACAGGCGAGCTAGGAGATGGATCGGCTACAGTTCAAAGGCAAGATAGGGTTTGGATTCACACGTGTGGATCAACATCGGAGCTTTGGGTCGGCGACGGGTTCGTGAGAAAGTCCTTAAATAGCACGGATATGGATCTGAGGAGGCGATCGATTGAGTCGAGCAAAAGTATGGATCGCCAGGAATTGAATCACGTGGGAATTAGGTCGTGTGAAGAAATAGGCTCTGGTCGAATGAATGAACTGGGTCAGTTCAAATATTAATAGGTGAGCAAAAGAAAGCAAAATTTTTGCTAATTGGTTGGGTCGCGCGCGATCCACCATGGATCGCTGGCGACCCACCTTCACAAAGTCAGGTCGCTAGCGATCCATCCCACGTGGATCGCTAACGACCCACAAAAAAGAGAGGGCTAGACACATTTTCCTTAAACTCAATCTCTTAGGCCTATTCACCATTCCGAGGCATGCCGAGAAACTACGTGAAGAAATTTGATCCGTTGTGACTAGTAATAGTAGTCAGAAACAAAGCTAGATGACCGACAACATGACCTGCCATACATTCGTAAACTCTAATGCAGTCACTTGGAAATCGATGGACATATATCGAGACCGATAACTTCCAAAGCATGCCTTGTTGACAACGAAGACGCACTCTAAGGGGCAAATGTTATCCAGGTTTTTAACCTAGTAGGATCTAACAGGAGACAGAGCAATCTGGTGTTATCAGAATGGTTTAGAACTTAACCAGAAAGGCTAAGGCAAGAAGTTAACGAAAGCCAAGCCATATCACTAAGGCAACGACGAGGATCAACAAAACCGAGAGATCAGCATTCTTTTAGCCCAATCAGCAGCTGAGCGCAAACAGCTAGTAAATTGTCATTAAAACGGAACCATGACGACTATGGGAACATCTCCAGTTCTGAACTCTAGAAAAATCCTAAGTGCTCAGATCATCAGCAACCCAAACATCTTTCTGATTCAATAACAAACTACCTAAGAATGCAATGAAGAAAATGCTAAGGAATTGGCTCGCAAACGAGTCAAGTCCATGGGTCGCCAGCGACCCATGGTTTTGCCTCGGGTTGCAAGCCAAACCTCCTCTGGGTCGTTCCTTACCTATCTGCGAACAGGTGATGAAGTGGCCTGGCCTAAAAGCTCTTTGATCCATATTAATACAGTCCTACCTGCAACATAAACTGGATCTTCTCCGGACTGGTTGCTGAAGCTCTGCTGGAATTATTCTGCATTCCCTACCTCCCTCACAACAATCTCCAATGGAGTTCACTATGATTCTCCAGCAGATTCCAACATTGGGGATCCAATCTAGCTAATGATAGTCAAAGCCTTGTAATCAAACATCTCTTGTAACAGCAATCAGTCTTTAATAAAACTAGAAAGTGGATGTAGGGTTCATTAATAGGCGAACCACTATAAAATTCTCTGACTACTTTTCTTTTACTGTTCTTTTTCTGTATTTGTGATTTGTGATATTGCCCCGTCTGAATAGGGCTGGTGCTTTCAAACTCTAACCAGGGTGTTCATCCATTTTTTGGGTTAACACACGACCCAAGAGAGAATTCATCTCCTTCGATGTAAATGATTAGTATCACCGTAATTTGTCAACTTAAAGTCAAAATCTCTAGCCAAAGTAAATTGGTTTATCGATAAATGTTACTAGACTAAACCAAAGACTTTAAAGTGGTCCACGCCATTAAATACAGATATTAATAGAGATTTTGACCTTAGACTAAACTCTAGATATCTAAGTGACACATTGATGATGAAAATAATATGAGTACATAATGTCGTTATTAGGTGAATATATTAATAGATCTAAATTGGATTTCGCCTAATGATCTATAAGTGTTAGACTTGTCCCGATATTGTACTTCAGCAATATTTATATAGGCTTTAGTATTTAAATTGTTTAGTTGATTGAGTATCGGGTTCATACTAGGGAGTTAACACAACCGAATTGTTAGTTATTTCCTAATTCGACCAATGTTAAAAGTAGTTTATAAATTTTACAAATTAATACAAAATTTGTATTAAAATTTTATGGATTCTAAATTAATTATTCGAAGCATAAAATTGATCAGAACGGTGTATAAATTGTATGTAAAAGGGTTAGTTGTATGCCCTAGGGGAAATTATGCAGTTTGTTATATTTAACTCTATAATCAATCTTGTTCATAATAAAGGTGTTTGTTTTCTTATATTTACTTTGTTATATTGTGATATAACTAATTAAGTAATTAATTTAATGTATATTAATAAGAAAATCATTAAATAAAATGTTATGTGATTGTAGTTGACAATAATTGCAATTGTGAGTAATTGATCATAATATAAAACAACATTTTGCTTCAAATATTCATGGATAAGATTTTTTAAGAAAGGGTATCGATTTGTCCGTTGAGACCTGAGTGCGTAACGCTCTCCAAATGTTAAATAGTGTATTACTCATGGCTTTTTGGGTACCAAGAGGTTACGTACTTATAATATTGGATAACTATAGAATGACTCATCCGAGAGTTTCTTGTTAGTTGATAATAACTAGGTCAAACATGAAATTTCGATGTGACGATGTTACATAGTTCCCTCGACTTGAGATATTAAATGGTGGCATGGCACTCATCGAATGACTATAGTTGGTTTTGAGTTGATGCATTGGGGGTGAAGCACTTTTCTATAGAGAATTCAACTCCTCGATTGTGTGAGGTTACAATCTTGAACAACATAGTCAACTCAAATTCATAATCTTTGGCCATAGTAGGATAGTCAATAATCAATGTTATTATTAGACTAAGGACTTTGTTTATGGATTGGTCAAGTTGAATATGTATAAACTTAGAGTTTTGACCAATACCAGACTCCATATATCCTAAAATAATATAGTGTTGGCGAAGAGAACATGTGTAAATTATCGTCACCATTGGTACTACTTAAGGTGATGTAAAATATGAATTTACCCAAAAGATCTGTAAGCGATGAATTCGACCAACTATCACACCACTAGCTAAGGCGACATGTGAAGATTAATATTTGTACTGTTCAGTATAATCACTTATCGAATTCACATATTGAGTCATACAACCGTATTTGTGAATACTCCAAAATACCACATAATTTAATTAATCTATAAAGTATTATAAATTATTTAAACTGATTAATATTTATAGAATATTAATTATTAATGTATTTGATGTTTGAGGTAATTTATTGGTAAATAGGTAGCTTCTAGAAATGTTTTGGGTCCTATTAGTTATTATTTGGATGTGTATATAAAAGTTATTTATGCACGTATCTATATACGATATTGATATACATATATTTAAATAGGCTTTAAATACATTTAATTACTTAAATGAGATTTGTGATGTTTTTATCCTTATAATAAATCATCCATGACCGGCCATAGAGGCAAAAAATGGTCTAAATATTTTATATAGATTTAATAGAGAATTAAAGGAAGGTTTTAGAGAGAGGAATGAGATAGATTTTTCATTCTTTCCATAAAAACAAATCCTCCTCATTAATTCAATTTTAATTTTTTCCTTCTTTCTCTCCACTCATTCATGTTCCCCATCTCTTCTATCTCTTCCCATTGCCAAAATTACTTCAACCTCAAATATCATCAAACAAAATAAAATCAAGGCGGTTCATTCAATCGTTGCAACATCGAGTGGTGATTCAAGTTCTAGGAGTCAATTCTCAAACCGAGGTGTCACAAAGGGCTAGATCTGATTAGATATGGTTCTTATTTTATGTTATAAGTTCTTATATGCTCACCCTTGACCCATATGGTGTACGAAATATATTTTATTGTCATTGTCTTTGATTGCATTTAAAATTACTATAAATGTTATTTTACAAATGAAATTCAAAATTATACATACATATGTATGTATGTAGGTATGTAATAAAGTTTGTTTTACACTTTTGTGTTGATTTATGTTATTCTTGTTAATGATGTTATACAAATTGTATTTTATTTAAATTTTATTTATATATATAAATAAATAATTATTCATTTAAGCTATGATTTAGAATGTGCAAATTTTGTGCATCTAAAGTTATGTATGGGTATTTATATATTCAATTTTTTTATTTTGGCCATGTATACATTTTAATATCTTTGTGTTATTTTATAATGTAAAATTAGATTTAAAATGTATACTTAGTTTACTAAATTTAATTACCTTATATGTATAAATAATCCTTTATTTTGGTTATGACTTAAATATGTAAATTTTATACATATACATACATACATCCATACATATATACATATTAGTTGTATACAACACACATGTGGAATATAAACAAATTAGATCTATTATAGATCTAAATGGGATTTTTAGGATTATTTTATTTGGCATATAAAAGGCAACTAATGTGGGTTATCTCTTAATAACTCATTTACAAATTTTATATAAAGTAAATTTAACGACAACATGGCAATACACACACACAAGCGCACACACATACACACACACACAAATATATATATATATATATATATATATGGTGTTATTAGTGTGTATATATATCATTTACATATATTATGGTATATTTAAACATACGTATATACTTAGGCATTTATATTCTGGATATGCGGTGAATTTATCATATGTAGATATAAGTGTGTGCGCATGTCTATATACAATAGATATAAATCCCAATATTTATATGTGTGTGTATAGTTATACACATGCTAATTTATTATTATACTATCATGTTTGTGTATGAATATAGTAGATATACTCAAAACAAATATTAAATAAATTTAATTAATATGATTGATTAAATAAATATGAATTATTTTAAAATAAAATATGATTTCATTTTAATAAATAGATTAGATATAATGCTAATTAATAGATTACATAGGCCCATTAAGTTCCAAATATTTGAAATTTGCCATTTCACCTATTGTCAAAGCGGAACCGATCCAACAGTACGCCGGTTCAATTGAAAATGATCTTAAATAGGTTAATTAATCGATTGATTTGGAGGAGTCTATTGTGCATTTTGACCAAGCAAAGGATCAATATAAGGCTAGCAATAACAGAGGAGGGCAAAGGGGACTAAATCTCCAAGGGTTTAAGAGAAAATGGAGATATTTGGATATTTGGGGATCTATAAAAAGTTAGCCTCTATTCTCATTCTCGATATATTAAGACAAATAAACCATAGCCTTCAGCTAACATTGGTGAAGCCAAGGTAATGGCGTTGCAACCTGTAGCCAAGGAGAAGGCTGGGAAATCAAAATTACCGACTTGTACTGTAATGACCGGAATTTTCGACCCTCGAAAATCGACACTAATGCATCATCGTGCCGCAAATCCAAGTGCCGGAAAGCCCGATTGTTAAGGAAAAAGAAAATAAAGATAGAACAGAATCTCACACGAATCAAATAACATATATTATTTCAACAATAATCTTTACAGTAGAAAATTTTGAATACAATATCAGAGTCTAACCTGGATTCAGCCTGGATAGTTATAACCCTCAGTCCTTACAAAAGCTAAAAAATATAAACAAATGCAATATATGTAGTGGATAATATAATACATCCATATGTAGATGAAGATCTCCAAATCTCCTCTGGAAACTCCAAGCTTCTTCAACTAACCTGAAATTTACTCGAACCTGACCCGAGTATTAAAAATACCTAGATCAGGCTTGATAAACCAGCGTGAGATACTCAAAATTTTTAATGCTGATGTCATTCAAAACCTTTAAAAAGAAGGGTACCTCATAAGACCAGGTCTACACATAAACACGAACGGGTTTTTACCTTATGATAACTAAAATACTTTATACGAAAAATCACTTCGATATTATTATTGATAACATTGCTTGAAAACACTTTCAAATAAATATATATACAAGGAAAGTATCAGTACCCAGACTATGGTAATATATCTGAATTAGGTCAACGAAATATACCAGACGGAATATATGATAGCAGAAGGGGTAGCTGAAATGTTTGCAAAGTGTTACAACTACTTTGGGACTACAATTAAAACCGTAAAGCTCGTATTGGGATTGGGATTCCAACATGATGGGTAACTAGTGGCCTTTTCCTTCGATCCACGCATAACAACATGTTTCTTGTGGTGACCTTATCACTTTTGTCAAGCTAGCCACTTGGAATTGCACTTGCTACACTACCAGTATCTAGTAGTTGTATCAGTTTTCAAAAGTTAGCTACTATATTAAAATAAATGGGGCAATAGATGCCCTGAGGATATAGATTCCACTAGATTCTTCAATACTCGTAGAACCGATAGCCTGAAATATATGTCCTGCAGACCACATAATTATCTATATCATCTCCGGGATGTGAGGCTCATGAGGCTACGCTTAACTTCTATAAGGCCACGCTTTATTTCATACAAAGCCATGCTTTGATCATATCAGGTTCCAAGTTGAATGCCACATTGCCATTCCTTCAATTACTATTGACTTTCACGAACATACAAATTGTGAGCTCGTACGTCTCAGAGAAGGGTGTTAGGTTAAGAGAAGTTTCCTTCTCCACCACCAAGCAGATGTATGTTTGTAAAAGTCAACGTTGCGATCTTAGAAATGCAATGTCAGACATTTGTCCATACAAGTTCGTTTTGGGACTGAACGAAAATGAATGCACTTTTCCTAGCACATCCTTTTTTAGGAATCACTCCTAGGATCAGTACCGAGCAGTCCTTGCATTATGAAAATTTCAAAACACGATAGGACCACTGCTATAATAAATATCTCTATATTGGGAGTGACACAAAGAATGTCAATAAGCAGTCCTTCCGCTATGAAGATCTTTGATCTTCAATTCAATGAAGATTTTAGAACGCAGACACCACTGCCATATAAATATAATATGGGGTAAACCCCTAGGACTCATTACAGCAATCCCTACATTCTGAAGATCCCCGGTTTTCAAAAATCATCATCTTTAACACGCCTTCACTTCCGAACGTATACATTGGTTCGAAGCGGTTTTCAAATAGGAATCACCCAAATCCAACCCTGGTTTCTCCGAACCAATCATCGATTAAAAAGATGTAAAGTTCATATGTGATTATTAATCATCATTCAATTTAATTCATCTTTTTATTCATTCATAAATATCTCAGAGAAACATATTATTTTAAATTATTCCATTTATCTTATTAATAGTATATGAAATCATTAAGTCTCATTTATCAAACCATTTGTTTAATTAAACCTTTTTGAATCTTAGAATAATTCTAAATCATTTCACTTTTTACTTAGGAAAAACATTTCCAAATTATTTTTTTAAATCTAAATCAAAGATTTCTTATTTTCAAGTCATGACATTTTAATGGGTAAAAAACAATGTTATTTAAGACATGGTTTACTGTAAACCCCAAACCAATTTGTATTGAGTAAAAGATTAGACTAATCATACCCAGATTAACTTCTGTATCAACTCATACTATTTGTGGAATCACCTTTTAAATTCACGCAGATAGTACAGGTTCCCTCCTTGGACCTTAATACAAAGTTTGATTAGAATATCTTTTATACTATTAAAAATCTGGTTTAATTAACTCCATTGAAAATTCCTTACTTTTGGAAAAACTTAAATAAGATCTTTTTTTAGAGCATTCGGGTTTTCCTTTCGATCTGTTTCACCCCTCGTCTAAAAGAGAAAATAGAGGCTAGGTAAGTTTCGGGCACTGGTTGCTCCAATCCTAACCTTAGTTACACACCTTGTTTTACCGTTTAGATCTCAAAGGCGGGACAAATGTACTAGTCGTTTTCGAATACTCCTTTCATTTTTAGAAATGATTTATAAAACTTCCAAATCAGTATTTAAAACACTTAATTATTCTTTTTAAAAACCATTTACAAAATTTATGAAAAAGAATGGTTAAATTTAAAATCATATTTCATAAGTTATTTAAAACTGCTACGAAAAGTGTTTTAAAAGCTATATTGATCAAAACGACTTTTCTATCTTTTGGAAATTGATTTATATAACTCAAACTTACTTTAAACATTTTAAAAGACTTATAAAATTTATTTCATATTTTTAAACATTTAAAAATATTCATTTTAAATTAATTTCAAATTCGGGTTTTAAATTGCAAAATCATGATTTTTCTGAAAACTTGTTTTAGACTTATTTAAAAATTAACAAGATGAAATCTTGATTTTCTTGATTTATTTAAAAACTATGGGTACAATAGTCTGAAAAATTCTTATATCGAATATTTCTGAGCTATATTCCATTCTCTACACTCATTTGAAATCTTTGGCGCGAAATCGCGTACTACTGTTATGCAACGCACCTAATTTTGACTTGTTTTTCAATTTCTTTTCAAACTTCATGAAAATACTTTTATATGTTTATAAAACATTTCTAAACCATTTTAGACTCATTTTTAACAATATTTTCAAATTCTAAACTCATATTTCATTTCATTCCATATTATAATATTATATTATTATAATATCATTTTCAACCTTTTTAGATATTTTAAAATCAGTAAGAGGCGAAATAATTTCCATAAAAATATTTATATGGACTTAATTCTAATTAAATTAACTATGGTTAATTACTAACCATTTCTCTTATCATTTATCAAACTAAGTAATCATCCATATTAACATTCATATATTCAAACACGTAATCAACCAAGTAATCACACATTTAATCATCCAATATATATTATATTTTTATTTCATTAAACTTGGAATTATTTAGATATTAATTAGTAAATTAAATGTGAGTACTCACCTTTAAACAATTCGTTTCACTTCCTACCAATATTATTATCCAAACAGCACTTCGCTACACCATTGTTATCTTCAACTAATCATCATCTATTCCATTCCTCCTTCCCAAGCTCCAAAAAATTCGGTAGACCTTCCGCAGTACTTCAAACTTCCTCCTACCTTCTTGGGATGAAACCGACGACACTTCTTTCCAATATTTTCACTCTGGAGCTTCCCGAAATTCATTTCTTCTTATGTTCAGTTCGGCCTCCATAGGTTCCATCCCTTCCTCCATCATTTCTACACTTCATAGATGCTAAACCATGTTTTAATGATGATATAAGAACTTTGGCAAAGTTTGGAATTGGTTTGATATGATTATAAGAAAGTTGGTAAAGAAAGAGAAGAGAAGAATCCATTAAAAAGGAGAGTAAGGAAAAGAAGAAGCCAAGAGAAGAATGAATGGAAGTATGAAGAAATGAAAGCATAAGGGTCTATATTCATAGCCTTAGAATCCTTAACCCTTAAGCTTTGTGAAATGACATAAATACCATTCCTTAACCTTTAAGTAAAAATGCTTTTTCAACACTTACCATCATCACATCACTTCATTACTTTATGTCATCTTTACTTAATACTTAAGGGATGTATTTGGATGGAAAAGTAGATTAAAGTGAAGATTTGTTTTGATTTTGATGTGATTTGATTTAACAT
Source organism: Allium fistulosum (assembly GCA_030737815.1). NCBI lineage: Eukaryota > Viridiplantae > Streptophyta > Magnoliopsida > Asparagales > Amaryllidaceae > Allium > Allium fistulosum. The sequence continues at coordinate 1,146,807,694 of CM060902.1, forward strand.
TTGCTTTTTGACTTTTGTATGAATATCTTACTTACTTACTTACTTTCTTTAATCAACTACTTAGTTTAATTAATCTTATTAGTGTTAAAAACATTCCTATTTTTTAAATGTGTATACATGTACAAATGTGTGCAAAAACGTTGCAACAACTTTCGTTTGACGAAAAGTTGAAAATCCGAAAAACGATCGTCGGTCACATTTTCAGTTTTAAATCAAATTATTTATTTATGCAAACAAAACGTAAAAATAAGTTTCTTATCATCTTTAAATAATTAAAACAAGTTTATTTTAGTTATAAAATCGTATTTAATAATATTAAAATCCAATTGTAAAAATACGACGTCCATTTGTGAAAATGCGAAGAAATTTGTAAAACATTATAAAACAATTATTTATATAGTTATAAAATTTTTATCAACCAATTACAATCACTATATAACAAATTTAAAAAGAACTATTTATATCAAAAACAAAAATTGAACGTATATCCAATTTTATCGAAAATCAACTTTTGTCATTTTTCGATGAAAATCCAAACTTCTTGATTTTGAAATCAAATTTTAAAAATAAGTTTATCATTTTTATTCATCATATAAAACATGATTATTGAAGTTTGGAAATTCAACATTGGAATATTTTAAAGTTAATTAAATATTTCATTTAAAAGTGATAAAATTACAGTCGTTGCATACTTCCCCCCTTAAAAGAATTTTGTCCCCGAAATTAAACCAAAACCCAAAACCCAATAATACTTATTCAAAACAACCTTAAAACTCAATTTTGTATGATATAAATAGATCATCCATATGTGATATCTGATTTGATCTTATATTTGAATCCATAACTTTACTTTCGAACTAGTATCGATCCCCCATGTAACAACCCAAGTTCCAGTGGGTCCGGATTTTTCGCAAAAATGCTAAAACCCAAATCCACTGAAGCCCAAGTTGGGTGTCTGATATCCTGCAAATAGGCAAAGATAAATATATCAGAGCTCAAATAAATATCTCACAACGGAACTAAGTAAAATATAGTAATAAGCAAATACTCACCAAGGTAATAATACTTTCTAAACAAGTGTCTCAAAGCTGGAAAATCTCTACCATCTATCTAACCTGTGGGATGATATGGGGAGGGGGTCAGAACTATAGTTCTGGTGAATGGAAAATTTATACACTTCTAAGCATAATTCTACATATACTGTTCTATTTCCATTTTCTATTATATTAGGTTTATTGGGTTTATAATACTCCCGCCTCTATGCGTGAATCGTACCCATCTACTCCCTAGTAGATTAAGACCTAATAACTAATATATATATATATAAGCAGCTACATGTCCCAAGACCGCATCGGTCCTAGGTACTACCCATAGCACCTTTCGTATCCTCCTCGAAAAGGACTCCATCGTCTCGCTACTAGAGCATACTATAACTACATCTGTAAAGGACAGCTTCGTGAGGCCTACAATAAAGATGTTCCGTCGTCTACTATGAAAACGTGAAACTGCATCCGCACTAGCTTATAGCAATGTTCGGACATTCACAATGTACCACCCAGTGCGTACCTTAAGGACTACACGTAATCGTTCTGTCTACTCCCTGAATCCTGCCAACAAGGTCGGAACTCGGTCGGGGATTTTCTATATTTGTAAAGGTCCGCTTCGTTAGGCCTACAATAAAGATATTATATTTGGTCTGTCTCTTTTCTCATCGTGGCTATGGCCCCACGCAGCCCCCCTCAACCAATCGAAAGACCTTTCAAGAGCTAACTGGTTGTGCCCTACTACAAACAATCTAAACATCCAATTGGTTGTGCCCCTCTTCCAATGTCGCGATAGTGAAAGAATCATTGGCCTGTTGGTTTAACACTAGTCTTTCCCAAACTCGCTCTGACCGATGATGGCTGATACCCGCATGCGACTATCCTTATGGGTCCTGCCCACTATAACCTACTCGCAAACTAGAGTACGGTGCCATAAGAATATCCTACTCCATCATCAACCTATTAACTGCCTACAAAGGTCCGCTTCATTAGGGCTGCAATGCAAAACCAGTCAAGGCATACTCTCTTGATGGAACACCTACAGACCTGCCTCCGGGGGTGCAACTTCGTTAGGCCTACCCTAGAGAGCCATCCTAGAGTATCCTCACGTCCCGTTGAAGTCTCGTACTTCCTTCTAGCCAAAAATAACTAAGTTGGACGTGCCCTTTCGGTACTAAAAATCTGCGACGAACTGCTTCGTTAGACTCTTTATCCAGACTCTCTTTGGGCTACTCCAAACGCACCTTTCCATTTTTATTAGACCTTACGTCTAATCCTTTATTATGTGTTTACTTTACTTTTCTTATTCCGTTGGCTACTTATACCCTAAACAGCATGCCCAGCCCCACCCACGTGTGAGACCATCAGTCCTAGACCTGAAATGAAATGCTGCCAGAACGGGTCACTGCTATTATTATTTTTTCTTATTAACTTAATCCATGATCTAAGTTTGATAAAATAAGCCTCTTCTATTTCTTTCTTTTTAATTATAACCTACGTGTTACAATTATACTTGCAACTGTCACTTTTATATTCTTTTCTTTCTTTTATAACCTACATGTTATAAATGTAATTGCAAGTGTCTCTTTTCTATTCTAGTCTGTCTTCTTTTATTATGATACTAAATTCTCTTTAGTTCTATTATATTATATGACAGTCTTAGCTTGGGACGACGTCCAACTGTCACAAATTACTTATCATAATAACTACTTTACTTTTTATTCTACTATCTACGCAGCAAATGCAGATCTAGTCACATTTTCTGTTTATTATTTCTAGTCTTGTCAAATATTTAACTTGATTATTTCCTCATATTTAATTTCATTAACGCTTCACGTTATTCTCTTTTATTCTAGGAAGTAGTTTTATTCTATTTGTTTGGTTACAAAAACTGTACTAAAGTCCATTTCCATTTTTTAATACTAAATAGTTTATTGTTTCTTTTTAATACAGTAATTTCTTTTTAATATAGTAATTTCTTTTAAGATTAATGTCATAAAAGAGACATTACTCGTAACTGCAAGATATTTCTTTTATTGTTTCTTTAATTGTTGGATAATGCAAAATACAGTAATGTCTCTATTTTGCACTAATTCCATTTTTCTTGCTTTTATTCTTGCAATTATGTTTACCGTTTTTCTTACAATATTAAACTATGGAAAAGTATTCCCTTTTCTAAACCAGCCAACTAATCTATCACTAACTTCCAAATCAAGTTATTAGATTTCCCCTTTTTATTTCATTCCCCGAGTTTTAATATAATTTACTATAAATTTCTCGCTTTTAGGCTTATGCCTTTCTCTATAATTTTTAAGCCTAATATTACTTATATTTAATTGGATTGCTTTATTTTTCCATATAAATAACATTTAAATATAAGTACACCTTTCTTATAAAATTTACAGTTTCAACATAACTAACTAGTAGAACTAATTACTGAAATTAGTTAAAATGTTGAATTAAAATATTTATCCGGAATCTAACGATATTATATATCATCAACGTAAAAGATATATAATTTAAATCCACTCACCTGAAAAGAAAACACTCCAAATTCCAGATCTGATTTATAGTCCAGTTCTATTATCCATAGCCTTCCTCTTTGCAACCCTATTTGGATCCACAAACCAGAATTTGTGTGGATCTATAAATCTAGATCTAACTAAAGAAAAATAAACAGATAAACTAGAAAAACGGATCTGAAAACTCACCTCATACGGACGGCTTAATTTGGACATCTATTCTCTAGATCTACAGTTTCTACCTCCAAATTGCAAATCAGAAAACTAAAATCTAATATATTTGATTTCTGAAGAATTGGAGGAGAAAGAAAAGTGATAGGGCTTCCGCGCCCATTTAGAAAAATATGGGTTTGAAGGCTAGCCCTGCACGTTTATTTATAGAGAGCCAAAACAACGTCGTCCGTTTGTTTAAAGCGATTAAAATATAGCCGTTGAAAACAAGCCAAACACGTCAGTTTTGACGCATCTAGCCTTTTTGTTTTATACGCATTAATTTATTTCCTCTATTTTTAAACGTTATAAATTATTAAACATTAACTTTTAACTGTTGCCTATTCATTCTAATTAATTTTCATCAATTGCAAATTTAATTCCCTTTATAACACATGTTTATTTTGAAATTCAAACGTTGCTAATTAATGTAAATTAATTTCCTTTAATTGCTGATTTGATTAACATTGCCTACTAATGTTAATTAATTACCTCTAATTGCTGATGTTAATTAATTTCCTTTATGATAGTGTATATTTTGAAATTCAAACGTGCGTTATTTTTGGAATTTATACGCGCATATATTTATAAAAAAATATATTCACGCACATTTACACGTATAATTGTTTTTCGATTCGGAACTTCGAACGTCAATAACTTTTTCATTCGAAGTTTGTTCGAGGCATATTATATATGTAAATTAATCAGAAAATTGCCACGAACACAATGGTATAAGTTTCGAGGCCATATTTTGACAATTCCAAAAATTCTCATTTTCACTGTTTATAATTATTTGTTTATTTAATTTTCTAAAAATGCAGGGTGTTACATTCTCCCACCCTTTAGGAAATTTCATCCCCGAAATTCGACATGAGTAAAACTATGTAATTCCTTGCATCAAACACATCCATCTTGTGTACATCCAATTTTGCGACCATCTGTGTCCTTGTGCAAAGTGTCATTCAACATAATATATGCATGTATATGAATTTCTAAGCGGGAGCTCCTATATGAATGCTTTTCTTCTATAAAAACTCCTTTTTAAAATATGATGCACACATCCTAAATATACTTCAAATTTTTATATGAATGCAATCTTTTGAAAACTCAATATATTTTTCATCCAATTTTTCCTACACTCCTACTGAATAGGGACGTAGTTCAATAAAAAAAATTTTCATCCAAACCTTACCACACAACTTTTAATATTCGAATTTCAGAAAAATCTAAATTTCCGAAATCGATTTCTTATGTCAGAAAGAAAATAGAAAAAGGAAAACCTCACATTTCCTCGTTTTACTTTTGCGCACCTCTTTCTCCGTACTTGGAACTTGTGCCACAATTATATAAAAATCTCTATTTGCTTTCCCAAGCACAGTTCACATAAGAAAAAATTTCTTCAAAATTTTCTATTGACGTTTCTGTCGCTTTCTTTAAATTTTACTGTTTTTCATTTAGTTACTTTTATCTGCTTTTACTTTTCTTTTATTATTTACGTCGTATGTTCTTATTCTCTTCTTGTGAACATCACAAAAACACAAAGATAAAGTATCATACTAATCATTTCTGATTTACTACAATAGGAACTAAATGCTTACATATAGGAGTACAGTCTCATAACTAAAAGAGAAACCAAGTCCTACTACAAAGCGATACTAGATAGGTAAATATAGCAGCTAAACACAGCTATCATCTAGGGCTAGGAGGCCTAGGACCATGTCCACCCTAACATAGAAAAGTCCTAATATAGGAATCCAAGTAACTCATATGCTCCCCCTGCCGCCTATTACTCGTTACTAACTTATGTTGTATTACTCATGATGAATAAGATCTATTCATCTCTTCCATTCCATACTCAAAATAGAATAACCAAGTCTCATTTACTGTAACGAATAAGGATTTCAATCTATGCAGTCTCTATCTAAAAAAGCAACTAAGCTTGGAGAAATTTTCTCTTTACCTTCACCTTTCATTTTACCCCAACTAAGGTCTATCTATCCCAACCACGTGTGTCTTACTATCTTACTAATATCACTTCACTATTCTTCTATAGTTTACACACATGAAGCTACATTCCTAGGTTCTCACTAGTGTCCTATACACTTTACGGGAACCTTTATTATTACTACTAAAAGTAATCACTGCTATCTCCTACATAGCCTTAAACTTTTCCCATCACACCTTGGAAATGATTCCTATCTACTCCATATTTAAAAGTTTGGTTTGGTATTTATCATTTCATTTCAAAAATTAAAGCTTCTAAATTTTTGAAACATCAAATCCTAAAATTCTTGCCTTTAAAATTGTTACTTTGAGTTTCTATTAAATTCAAAGGTACTTGGTTGCTTAAAATTTTATCTTTCTAGACATGCTTCTTTACAGCTCTTTGAATTTAAATTATTCCCCAAACCTAGAGGGGAAAACTTACAAATTCTCAGTTCAAAACTTATTCCTCTTTTCCTTTTAAAGACCTTTACAGCTTTCCATAAAAAATTGGATTTTTAAATTTAACGGTTTACTAAGTTTTTCTCTTCCAAAAACTTATTTACTTTTTCACCAAACTATTTTTCTTTAAAACATGCCTTGCTTGTCCTTAAAACATTTTTTTCTTGACTTCCAAAAATGTCCTCACATGTTTTCAAAACATCTTCTTTTCATAGATTTTCAAATTTACAAAAAGTGGAGTAGATAAGAACAATTATTTTATCAAAAATCCCTTAACTTTCTTACTCTTCCAATTAACTAACCTTGGAGGAGTTTCTAACTTACTACAAATGTGGAATTTCTACAAAGGCAAGCAACCGATGCGCATAATCAATGGAAAAATATTAAATTTCCATTGCTTAGCTTTCCTACTAAGGCTCTCTATAATATCCCTCCTAACTAACACTGTCTCTAATTATTACACTTCTTATTACACCTAATGGTTTTATACCTTAATGTATTGGAACTACTTTCTCTTATGAGAAACCATTAACGCTAAAACCTTCTATGAATCCTTTAAAAGAGGATTTCATGTTTATGTGAAATTACAAGGACTTATTTTATATTTTATCGAAATAGGCTATATAAAATATGGTGCTTTCCATACCTTGTACATCCCTTTCACGTATTCCTTATAACTTGCACAAAACATCTTTATTTGTGATTTGGTTTCATAGAAAATTATATCATTATTCATTTCATTCCAATAGATAAAAGTATGTTTAATCTATATTCACTTACAATAGACATTTCCTATGAAATTTATTAATTTCCTAATATTAAACTTACAACTTTTTTCTTTTCAAAAGAACTCTTTTTCAAATTGTTTTAATATTTTCATAACTAGAAAACATTTCTATATACTTATTTAAATAATAAGTGTACTTACAAACCACTTTATTTCTATACTTAAAAATTATCTTCAAAACACATTTTTATTTGGATCAAAACAGATGTTGCGTACAACACCGTTACTACAACCCAAAAATACTAGTATATGGATTCAATTAAAATAAATATTAATAAATCCCATATGCTATGTAAAAACATTTCCTTTGTGAGTCACCTACTATAACAATAGTGTCATAGTCTATGCTTCCTTTATTTTTCACGAAAACATATATTACAACAATAAATGTTGTAACCTACATTTTCGATACTTAACACACTCTAGGTTTTTATATTTAAAATCTTTGTTTACCTACAAAGAAACTAGCAAGCTATACATGCTCTATAATTCTTCAAAAAGAATTTCACTTTTAACAAAATTTACATCATATAAAAACCAATTTAAATTTCATACCACCTTTTTTCTTTCAAAACCCCAATATTTACTTCCTCGAACATATTAACAATTATATTTTTCAACTTTTCAATTCCAAAAGTTTCATTTTATTGTGCTAGACATAAAGTGGATTTTCTTCTTACTACCCTAGGAATACCCTTCCTAAACCTTGGAAACCTCATTTCCTTACTAAAATCTTTTATTCCTTCCAAAATAAAAATACTCTCCCTAGGGAACTTTCCCACTTCCTATAACATATGGATACCAATCTTCTCTCAAAACATAGCTTATTGTACACTATAAATCGACAATAACATACGACTCAACATCCATGGACCATCCTAAACCCAACTAGCAAACTATGCACAAATATACTTCTAAAAACTTTCTATATGTTAAAATCTATAATTGGGGACTATTTGGATTTTAGCACATAATATATTTATATTTTATTCAAAAGTACAAATACGTTCACTCATATTTCCTAATTTACTTAGGATCTACTAACCTAAGCTCTGATACCAAATGTAACAACCCAAGTTCCAATGGGTCCGGATTTTTCGCAAAAATGCTAAAAACCAAAACCACTGAAGCCCGAGTTGGGTGTTCGGTATCCTGCAAATAGGCAAAGATAAATATATCAAAGCTCAAATAAATATCTCACAGCGGAACTGAGTAAAATATAGTTATAAGTAAATACTCACCAAGGTAATAACACTTTCTAAACAAGTGTCTCAAAGATAGAAAATCTCTGCCATCTATCTAACTTGTGGGATGATATGAGGAGGGGGTCAGAACTATAGTTCTGGTAAATGGACAAATTATACACTTCTAAGCATAATTCTACATATACCGTTCTATTTCCATTTTCTGTTATATTAGGTTTATTGGGTTTATAATACTCTCGCCTCTGTGCGTGAATTGTACCCATCTACTTCCTAGTAGATTAAGACCTAATAACCAATATATATATATATGTAGCCACATGCCCAAAGACTGCATCGGTCCTAGGTACTACCCATAGCACCTTCCGTATCCTCCTTGAAAAGGACTCTATCGTCTCGCTACTAGAGCGTACTGTAACTACATCTGTAAAGGACGGCTTCATGAGGCCTACCATACAAATGTTCCGTCGTCTACTATGAAAACGTGAAACTGCATCCGCACTAGCTTATACTAGTGCTTGGACATCCATAATGTACCACCCATTGCGTACCTTGAGGACTACACGTAATCGTTCGGTCTACTCCCTAAATTCCGCTAACAAGGTCTACCTTATACGAAACTCAGTCGGGGATTTTCTATATCTGTAAAGGTCCGCTTCGTTAGGCCTACAATACAGATATTCTATTTGGTCTGTCTCTTTTCTCATCGTGGCTATGGCCCCACGCAGCCCCCCTCAACTAATCGAAAGACCTTTCAAGAGCTAAGTGGTTGTGCCCTACTGCAAATAATCTAAACATCCAATTGGCTGTGCCCCTCATCCAATGTCTCGATAGTGAAAGAATCATTGGAACACCTACAGACCTGCCTCCGGGGGTGCAACTTCGTTAGGCCTACCCCAGAGGGCCATCCTAGAGTATCCTCACGTCCCGTTGAAGTCTTGTACTTCCTTCTATCCAAAAATAACTAATTTGGACGTGCCCTTTCGGTACTAAAAATCTACGACGAACTGCTTCGTTGGACTCTTTATCCAGACTCTCTTTGGGCTACTCCAAACGCACCTTTCCATTTTATTAGACCCTACGTCTAATCCTTTATTATGCATTTAGTTTACTTTTCTTATTCCGTTGGCTACTTATTTACCCTAAACAGCATGCCTAGCCTCACCCACGTGTGAGACCAACAGTCCTAGACCTGAAACGGAATGCTGCTGGTACGGGCCACTGCTATTTTTTTTGCTTATTAACTTAATCCAAGATCTAAGTTTGATAAAATAAGCCTCTTCTATTTCTTTCTTCTTAATTATAACCTATGTGTTACAATTATACTTGCAATTGTCACTTTTATATTATTTTCTTCCTTTTATAGCCTACATGTTATAAATGTAATATCAAGTGTCTCTTTTCTATTCTAGTCTGTCTTCTTTTATTATGATACTAAATTCTCTTTAGTTCTCTTATATTGTATGACAGTCTTAGCTTGGGACTACGTCCAACTGTCATAAATTACTTACCATAATAACTACTTTACTTTTTATTCTACTATCTGTGCAGTAAATGCAGATCTAGTCACATTTTCTGTTTATTATTTCTAGTCTTGTCAAATATTTAACTTGATTATTTCCTCTTCTTTAATTTCTTTAACGGTTCACGTTATTCTCTTTTATTCTAGGAAGTAGTTCTATTCTATTTGGTTGGTTACAAAAACTGTACTAACGTCCATTTCCATGTTTTAATACTAAATAATGCCATAAATAATAACTTGTAACTACAAGATATTTTTTTTATTGTTTCTTTAATTGTTGGATAATGCAAAATACAGTAATGTCTCTATTTTGCACTAATTCCATTTTTCTTGCTTTTATTCTTGCAATTACGTTTACTGTAACGACCTGTAAATTTTAAATTAATTTTTATTTTTTTTATTATTATATTTAATTGAATCTTTGTGAAATTTTAAACAATGAAATTTTGAAATAAAAATTTAATATTTGGAATGCGTCTTCTTAAACATAGCAACTGGTAAATTTTCATCTAACAATATGAAAGTTTATTTTCTTGTATAATTTTATTTTATTCAAATCAGTCAAAAATTGATAATAATTAAATGTTTTCCAAACCTGAATATTTTTCTATAGAAAATTTGTAAATCATCTTTTGAGTGAGACGTCATCTTCCGTTTCATCAAATTTGGACTGTTATTGCTCCGTTTATCTTATTTTCGACAGATTTGCATCATTTTCGGTACCGAATATCGACTTTTGATAGGTTGGTCGTAGCACTGATATCTATATACCGTATTGATCATCTCGTCGTGCTGATCTCTATGGTATATTCAATTCTATGTTTTGAAGTCCGGTATGCGATGAAATCGGCGTAACGGTTCGTCGTATCGGTTCCCTATTTGTGGCGTTTTGTTTCATGTGCCTTTTCAAATCTCCAGCCATGTAAAAAAATCTATAACTGCTTTATTAAATTCAGAAACAACTCTTGACCTTTGGTTATCTTACTACATTCAATATCTACTGGTTAATTTTCAATTGGGGCATTTCACTAGAAGGACAAACTTTGCAGTCCAATTAGTTTCTAGGACACACATTCATAGAAATTAATTTCAAGGCCAAAGTCAGCAGAATATTTATTTTTAAGGATAAAGTCAATAGTCCAATTACTTTCAAGGACATAATTTCATAGGTTTTTAGGCCTTAGAAACTAATTATTTTGCATTTTGTCCTTAAAAGTAATTATTTCAGTTGTGCGTCCTAGAAACTAATTGCACTTGCTAAAGAGGCCCTTGTGGCTAATTTCCACTTTTCAATTTCTATCGGTTGCCATTCATCTTACCATCTCTCATTTCTTCATCCTCTGCTCATTTCTTTTTGTTCATCTTCCTCTGCCTCGTCCTTCCCTTCCACTCTAACACCGACCTTCTTCATTCTCTTCTCCACTAATCTTCGACCTCTACCACTTCCGCTCTTCTTCTTCAACTCGAGCGTGCCTCCTCCAGCCTTCAACCACCCAGCCTTGCCGTGAAGAAAAAAGAAATTTTTTTTATGATAGAGAACAACATATATGAGCATTCGTATATATTCGCAGCTGTAGCCTACTTGTAGGTTGTTCCCTTTGCTTGCATGCATGGCCGCCTCTACTTTATTCTTATATAAAGGTAGATATTTTATATAGATACTTTCATGTATTGTTTCCATCTAGTTATTTTTATAAGATCTGTTATATTCACATGCATAAGTTATATAGATTACATTTTTGTTTTGGTCTATTAGGTTTAAATTTATAAGTTTATATATATTTTAGCTGCTGTTGTTTATATAGTTTTTCATAAAATACATTATTTGATGGGTAGATACTATATTCGAGTATAATATATAGACTTACAGTGCAGTATCTATAATATGTGTGAATTCATAAAATGTTTAGATCTGTTATATATATATATATAATACTGTTAACTTATGTGATGTATTGAGTTTGTGTAAATTTATGTATATAAAGTTATATATATTTTTCCTCTTCATTGTTTATAGTATTATATGTATATACTAAGTTAACTAAATATATATGTATACAGTATCTGCATTTTATACATCAGTTAGTGTTAGCAATATATATATATATATATATAATAGTTGTATATTTTATCTGCTAGTGTATAGATATAACTGTTTTATTACATAAACGTACTATTTTTATATATTGGTTTATATCCAGTAAATTAGTTATGTTATAAGTAGGAAATGTATGTTATAGTTTTAAAATCTTAGTGGATTTTGTATAAGTCTGCTATATATTTTACAGTATTTAATAGTTGTTGTTATGTTATTATGCATGTCAGTTTTGTTATGGAATATATATTTTATGAGTTTTGTTATGTATATATATGCATGTCAATTTTCTTAGTAAAGTGTTAGTTATATATATTTATATATATGTTAGTAGTTAAGGTAAGTATGCATATTTTGATTAGTTTCAGCTATTTTACAATAGGGTATATCTTATATATATTATTCTATAATCTCTTGTATATAGGTCTGTATATATCAGTTAGATATATAAGCTTGTACTGTACATATTAGTATTATATGTTTGAGTATATGTGATATATTTGTGGGTTTTGTGGTAATTTCCTTCATAGTCTGTATGTACGTATGTACTGTTTTGCATACATTTCGTTCAAAGTCTGAATTACTTAATAAAATAGTTACATATATATTTTATATAATGTATTAGTATAGATAGGATCATATGTATATATATTTTAAACTGGTGAATATCTCTGGATTCTTGGTTTATAAGTACATTTGTTTGGCTTTCAAGTTATATATATTTGGAGACTTTGTTTTATGTATTGAATTTAATATTAATCTAAAATTGTTTCTAAATTGATTTTGAATATATATATATATATATTAAATGAACATAATATATATGTAAGTATTGTGTTTTTGTATGTATATGTGTATTTATTTCAAATTTTATTATATGGGTATGTTGTTTTAATATATATGGGTTTAGTCTTAAACAATGAATTTTTAAATACATACATATACATTTAATTTATATTTAGAACATGATTTTTTATATATCTATGTATAATAATATATATATTCTCTGTTTCTATCAAACTGATTGATTTTTCTCATCGATTCCTATCTATCAGCTTTGTCGATTAATTCGTGCCAATATTGCTTTTCTTCGAAATCTGTGCTTGGATTCTTATCTCTTCTCCTTCCATTCGTCTCTAACCTCGAAAGGTGAGCAATCACTCACGATTAATGTTCTTGTATTTATTAAATTTGATTTCAATTGAAACGTCAATTGAAATATGTTGCTGTTAGTTATTTACATTGCTATATATATGCTATTATCTATATCTGTTCACATGTGACATCTGACACAATTATCTGTTATTTATATTGATGATATATGCCTGTTATATTATTATCATTACTGTTATCACTCTGCAAGTTCCCTATCAGTATAGAATTCACTATGGGTTGAAATGATACACATCCGAACGATCTGTAGAATAGGAGAAAATCGTTATGGGTTGAAATTATAAACCCAAGCGATTTTCATTGACATTGAATTTGGGATTGCAGGTTGAAAGGATATATACTAGTATATATATTTAAATTACAGATTGAAATGATAAATATCCGTATCACTTGACCATAGGATAGAAAATTATATACAGACATCATTGGTGTAACGACCCAGAATTTCTGTCATTTGAAATTCAGATATTTAATTAATTTTAAATATTAAAAAGTAAGATTTGTAAGTCGAATAAATTTAATTTTAAATATAGAGATTTAATTGGATAATTAAATCGATAATTAATATTTGAAATTCCAGAAATAATTGGAAATTGAATCAAATGTGTAAAAAAATGATTTATAAAGTTATATTAAATCATATTGGAGTTAGAATGATGTTTGTAAACTTTTAAAAATTGAATTAAAAGTTAAATTGTGAAAATTGAATATTTTAATATTTAATTGACGAGTGAAAATAGTCATTTTTCAAACAGTCTCGGATTTCGACGAAACCAATTTCATCGGATCCATAATGTGAAATTATTGTAAGATTTCAAATTTTGTATCAATCGGATTTACCGTTTGTCCGGGGCAAGCCAAAACGCATCGAAATCGTTTTTAATCGATTTAATTTAAATTTGATCGTTTATTTCCGTAACTCGCACATATGACCGAATTAGCTCCCGAAACACATTCCATTGTATTCGGAATGCGGGTAAAACCTTAGAAATGCCAGCCGGCACGCTTTGTTTGGAGTTCGGAAAATTTTCGATGAATAGTGTTTTGAGAAATTTTCTATAAAAGGACGTGAATATTTTCATTTGTACTCAAAACCCTAGCTTCTTCTTCCAGCCGGCCCTAATAATTTCCATGGCCAGAATTTAATCTCGTTCTACCCTCAAAATCTCCAAATCTATAAACAATTAGCGAAAGTCTTCAACTAGAAAAATGTCGGGCTCGTCGAGAACTCTAGATCCAACGGCCGAGATGTTGTTTAGCGAAATAGATCGCTCGAATTTTGCTCGCGTTCAAGCTCCGGTCGGCCATGTTTTCCTCTGCCTAGTGATGGCCGAGCTTCACATGCTTTATGGTGGTGGTAGTGCTCGCGAAGGGCTTTCGTATGGAAGTCTTTGATCGTCTTCAAGCGTGGAGATGGTGGCTCGATAAATGATCAAAGGCGACGGCCAAAATGGGTTCACGTACGTGAGTTTTTCACGTTGGGGAAGAAAGGGGGGCATGCGGCCCAGATCTGGGGATCTGAAATCTATGGCTGTTATTGCAAAGGTTTAAAAAGTTAAAAAGAAAATTGTAAATAATTTTATATATAAAATCGTATTAACTTTGAAATGTCATAACTTTGTCATACATTATCAGAATTCGACGAAACTGGCAACACCAAAATCAAAGCGACGAGCATCCCGCCGTGGTTCAAACATGGAATCATTTCGAGCAAGTGAAAATTTTGCGTTAAATCGAACGTGTTCGATTTAATGTAAAAATTGAACGCTCGACATTTTAAAAAGCGAGGTGAGAACTCCTCACTCAATCGAATATTGTGTTTCGATTTAAATTTTAAATAGTTGGATTTAAAATTGCTTGATTGTGTGAATTGGATGATAAATTGTTATCTATTGTGTTGAATAAACCCTATACATCGTATATTAAGCAGAGGTTATTATATTAAAAACATATACCGCGATAATTCCACTGTGAAGTGGAATTGGTATTATATATGTATTTGGAGTTGATTTCCCGCATTATGTAGCAGATGAGACCCTATTGCGCCGCATAATAGCGGATAATATTTATAAATCCCATATACCGCGATATTCCATATTGAAGTGGAATTGGTATTGTGCTAACATCTGTGGATGCAGAGAAACAGGTTGGACGGATCCAACTGGATTCCTCAAACATTTGAATTTATTTCAATGTTGTGTGTTGATTTATTTATAATCGCCGTGTGATTATATTGTGATTGAAATTGTTGACGGCTATAATTTAGCCGAATATATTTTCGGTATTGTTGGATACCAGAAAATAAATAAAAATTGGATTTTTAAAATTCAAGCTGAAAATTTATCGAAAAATTTATTTTTGATAATTGGATAAATTTAAAAGGAGTTAAAAGATAAAAGTCTTATTTTTGAACTGTATTGAATAAAATTTCAAATTTAGAAAAGAGGGCTTGATAAATGGATTTCGAAAATATTATTTATAAGTTGGGAATTTATTTAAAATTTGGATTTGTGAATAGTTTGGAAAATAAAGGAATTTATCTTCTTAAAAAGGAATTTATTTTAAAAAGGAAATAAATTTAGAAATCCATTTGGTAATTGATTTTTGGTGATTGAAAATAAATCTTTTGAAAATGTTTGGAAATTTATTTGGTGTTTTGAAATAAATTTGAAAATAAATTTGAAATTAATTGATTATTAATTTACCACAACTAGTCAAATTTATTTATAGAAATTTATCTGATTTAAATTAATCAGATAATAAAATTCATCCTACTTATGGATGTTTGGATTATATTGGATGTTGAATTGTTTGACATCTCTGATATGTGATGCTTTGTGATATATCTTGATTTGTGTTGTGATCTGTAATTTGTTTATCTGTGATATATATATATATATATATATATATATTTGTGATCTGTGTATGAAAGATAAGCATTATTGTTTATACCGCTTATCAAATTATATTGTTATATTTGATCAGTGATGCTTGAAGGTTGTTGCACTATTGTGTTAAACCCGTGGACTACACAATACACACACAAATGTGGATTTCACGTGGAAATCGGTTAAGTCACAGATTTTTATTAGTGAAAAAGATTGAATTTTTGAATCCAAAACAGTTTTGGAATTGGAATTGAAAGTTTTTGAAAATGAGATTCAAAAATAAAAGTTATTTTAAATAACTTAATAAAATTGAAATTTGAATCAATTGATTTAAAATTTGAATTCAATATCTTGAAATTGAATTCAATAATTTGGGGATTTTGGTAAAAGATTTTACAAGTGTAAAAGGTGTTTATATGGGATTTTAACCATTTAAAAATATGGTTTTGGAAATTTAGATTTAGATTCGAGTTTTATACTTGAATGGTTTTAACCTGTGTAATTGTAACCAGTTTTTCCCAAAACGAAAACTATCTGTTTTCAAATAATAATAGCTTTCATAAAGTGAAAAGATTTCCAATTTGTATCGAAACATTTCAAGTTGAAATAAAATTGTGAATAGTTTGGAAAAACTATAAATTAACCTTTGTGAAGATGATTAAGCTTTATTTTGAAAATCAAAGAAGATTTTAAAAGGTGTATCTTTTATATTACAAAAGACTTGAATTGTGAACAGTTTTGAAAGCTATAAGTTAAATCTTGATTTAAAGATTAATGGGTTAATCCAATTGAAAAGGAAATTGATTTGGAAATCTATGAATGAATCTTTGTGAAACTGGGTAAACTTTGTGATGTAAATCTTTTTGTTTAAAGATTTAAAATGGTAATTTGTTTAAACCATTTAAAGGAAAGGATTTGGGTAATAAGTTGTGACTTAATTGAAATCCATATATCCATATGTTCTAAATATTGTGCTCACTATTCGGGTTAGTCGGGAAAAGACCTTTGTGTCATATAACCCATTCTGAAATAGTGATACGACGATATGGATAGCATTTGAAGACCGGTGGTGAAGACCGGGTATTTGTGAAAATGATAGGATGACCTATCGATTGTCTCTGCACCGTTAGCTACGGTATAGAGATTTCCTTTGTGATGGGAAGTTCGATCGGGATTGTGAATACCAGGATTGCAAGGGCTTCTTTGGAAGTGCCTTCGTTTCTGTACGTACCCGAAACAGACTTGTATGGTTACATGTCTGACATTACATTTTGAGATATAAAGCTGATTTCTTTCAAATACATTTCTGTTGGTGGAGGAGAATTTATTCTCTTAGCTTAACACCCTTCTCTGAGACGTACGAGCTCAGAGGTTATGTAGTTGAAGGTTATCAGTGATATACTCCCAATTTGATAATGTGGCATGTTGAGTGTTGCTGTGTGATGATTATTTATTGATCATTTATTGATCAAAGCATGGCTTGTGAAAAAGCGTAGCTTTGTGGACGAGACTCGTCAGACCTCACAACCCGGAAATGGTCGAAACAGGAATGATGCGGCAAGGTTATGAGGGTCGCTCCCTTTAGGGTATGTCATTTCCTTTTAGAAAATGGTGGTATCAGGTATGGAGCCATGGTATTTAACCTATGTGGATACTCCAATCTCATTTAATGTGTGATTGTTGTTTGATCGAGGCACCTCGGATAAAGGTCCCAAAGAACCGGGGGTGGCATATTCGTGTAGTAGTTACCTAGTGACAAAGGTAACCCGGCTTTGTGTTGGCAGAGAGCTAGTTAGTTCTCGGGACGTCCCGCCAGAGGCGATCCCATGTGGCAGTAGGAAGTTCCTTAGCCTGACCATTTGTTGGAAATCCAAAGAAACAATACGAGCTTTGTACGGTTTTAGTTGTATAACCTGCTATGGAATGTGGCGGTAACCTGCTATTGAACATAGTAGCTATAGTAGGCATAAGTGCGGAATGCCTATGCTGGCTAAGATTAATATTATACTTTCGAAATGATTTTGCACACTATGCACTAGTAATAATATCAAAAATGATTTGTTTTGCGTAGTAAGCATGTTTGACTATCATAAGAAGAAATCTCCTCCAATTCTGCGTTTGCATTGTGTGTGTGGCGGGAGGTCTTATGGTAGTTTCATTTTCCAAAAGCATTGCGGATATTTTCCACTTCCTTTGTTGTTGTTGTTTTAAAGATAAATAACCGTTTTAAGTTCTCACACCAGTCACCATGACTGACCTGGAGTTTATTGTTTACTTCCTAAAATCTGGGTGCCCACCAATTTCCACACGGGCAGCCTAGAGACAGGTTATCACGTCATTCTGGATTTAGGAGATGCTGTAGAGCTCAAGTGGCGAGCTGGATGGCGAGGCGTAGCACTTGTATATGATATTATTATTCCGTTGTGTATTCTGTATGAGGACAAGTTTGTATAACTGTCCATTGATGTATTGTATTGTTGTTGTAAAATCTGATGATGATGTAATGTATAAAATGATATAGTTCTTGATTTAAAGATTATTCATTTATCTATTATATGTGTTCCGCTACGAATGTGAGATTCTGATATTGTTTTCTGTTTCTATGTTTTTCTATTCTCTTTTTCTTCTATTTTCTTCTACCTCTTCTTTTAAATCCTCAGGGTTGGGTTTTCCGGCATTCGATTGCTCGGTAGTTGATACAGTGGACGTATTAATGTCGACTTTCAGAAGTCGAAGAATCGGGTCTTGACAATGTGGTATCGGAGCATATGGTTAAGCGATAACCTTGGCTCTGTTGGGTGTTACTCATTAGAGATAGAGTCAGTAGTACTCTAGAATGAGTTGAGTGTAATAATAGATATGAGCGCGTATTTGTTAGTGAATATGAAATTGTTTTGTATTGTGTTGACTTATCGGTTGATTGTTTATGGATTCTGGTCGGTGCAGTCTAGGTAACTGTTATCGATAGGGGTTTCTAAACTCTTAAACAAGATAAACCGACACAGTATCATTTTAAATTGGGTAAATGAAATAATTTTACCTCGATTATATTTTGTATATAAAGAAATAATTTTTCAGAAATTATTAAAGTGTGTATAAAATTAATTGGTTGATTGTTGAAAATGTGAAAATATATATGAGTTAATGAAAGTTGTTTGAATAAATTATATAAAAGCAACAATTGTATAAGTATAGAATTATAATGAATATGATTTGCAGTTGTGAAATAATCTTGTATAAGTAAAGTTAAATAGTGAAATTATATGAGAAAAAGATTTATAAATGTGATTTATAAAGAAAAGGAAATTTTTGAAAGAATATTAAGCACTAGATTCACTACTGTTGCTGGGAAATAATAAGGGTGATGGCTGCAGCATCATCAGTATCATTTTCGAGTTTCTATGTGATTGATTTGCTACCATAGTAAATTGAAAATTGAAGTTTTGTTGTGATAAACAAAATTTAAATTAAAATCCAAATTGTAATTGATGAATATAAGTGAAATGAGTTTTGAACTTATATTATGAAATAAAGATTTTAGCTTTAGTAAAGTTGAAATAAATTTGGGTTAGCATAGTAAATATATGATTTGGAATTTAACTAAAGGAAGTTAAATAAATTAAATCAGATTTGGAAGTTAAATATATATGTTGTATAACTTATAGAATGGGTAAAGGTAAGTAAAACCAATTATTAAAGTGGTTAAACAATTTTGTTAAGCAAAATGAGATATGAATTTGAAAAATTGATGAAATTTGACTTTGGTAAAAGTTAAATATAATTTACTTTAAAATTGAAATCTGAATTGGATTTATAAGTGGAAATTTGAAATGGAATATAACTTAAGTAATGATGAATGAATTTGATTTTGATATCAAAGTAAAATAATAAAGTAAATTAAATGGATGTGAACTTGAGTTATATAAATGAAATTCAACTTTATTTGTAAAACGAATTAGCAATTGAATTAATAAATGGATTGAATGTTAATCAATCGAATGTGAATAAATTGATATGGAATAATGGATGTAAGTGTTAATTCATTAAAGCTAATAAATTGGAAATTGAATGGAAGCCAATTTAATATTAAACCAATTGGAATTAAGTGTTGAACCAAATTGAAAGCAAAGTGAATAAATTTGTTTGTGTTGAATATACATTGGTTGTTATATGATTGTTGGTTGATTGTATAATTCATTAAGTATTAATGAAATTGAATTGATAAAAATTGAAAGCTATGTGATGGGATTTGAATTGAAAGTGAACCAACTTGAATTTAAATTAGTGAATGTAAACTAACTGAAAATGAAGAAATGAATGTCGTTGTATATGAATTGGTTGTAAACAATTACAAGTAATGTTGAAATCATATAAGTTGCTTATAAACCTTGTTTAGTATGCATTTCTTTTAATATGCATATGTTGTAGTTGTTTAAGAGAGTAAATTGTTAATAACTTTTTATATATGTCACTTACATGTTTAAACTGAGTAAGTACAGGTGCCGTGGCTGCCATTTGGCTGGTTGGGTTGCGCTAAAATGCTTAATAAATAACTGCTTTGCTTAAAAATGCTAAAAAGGTACGCCTACGCAATAAAAATAAGAAATATGAACTGTTTTTCTGCTTTTCCGACCGTGTGGGTCGATGTATATATATTTATGTCTATTGTGATCCTACTACGATTGAACCGCGCAAAGGAGGCTATGGCAAATTTTTCGGAAAATTTAAGGTATTAGAAAATTTTCGGGAAATTTTGGAAAATTTGTGAAAACTAAATTTTGGATTTGGGGCATTTTTCTTACTTTGCAATTTCGAGGACGAAATTCTTTTAAGGGGGGAAGATTGTAACGAACCAGAATTTCTGTCATTTGAAATTCAGATATTTAGTTAATTTTAAATATTAAAAAGTAAGATTTGTAAGTCGAATAAATTTAATTTCGAATATAGAGATTTAATTGGATAATTAAATCAATAATTAATATTTGAAATTCTAGAAATAATTGGAAATTGGATCAAATATGTATAAAAATGATTTATAAAGTTATATTAAATCATATTGGAGTTAGAATGATGTTTTTAAACTTTTAAAAATTGAATTAAAAGTTAAATTGTGAAAATTGAATATTTTAATATTTAATTGACGAGTGAAAATAGTCATTTTTCAAATAGTCTCGGATTTCGACGAAACCAGTTTCATCGGATCCGTAATGTGAAATTATTGTAAGATTTCAAATTTTGTATCAATCGGATTTACCGTTTGTCCGGGGCAAGCCAAAACGCATCGAAATCGTTTTTAATCGATTTAATTTAAATTTGATTGTTTTTTTCCGTAACTCGCACATATGATCGAATTAGCTCCCGAAACACGTTCCATTGTGTTTGGAACGTGGGTAAAACCTTAGAAATGCCAGTCGGCACACTTCGTTTGGAGTTCGGAAAATTTTCGATGAATAGTGTTTTGAGAAATTTTCTATAAAAGGACGTGAATATTTTCATTTGCACTCAAAACCCGAGCTTCTTTTTCCAGCCGGCCCTAATAATTTTCATGGCCAGAATTTAATCTCGTTCTTCCCTCAAAATCTCCAAATCTATAAACAATTAGCGAAAGTCTTCAACTAGAAAAATGTCGGGCTCGTCGAGAACTCCAGATCCAACGGCCGAGATGTTGTTTAGCGAAATGGATCGCTCGAATTTTGCTCGTGTTCAAGCTCCGGTCGGCCATGTTTTCCTCTGCCTAGTGATGGCCGAGCTTCACATGCTTTATGGTGGTGGTAGTGCTCACGAAGGGCTTTCGTATGGAAGTCTCTGATCGTCTTCAAGCGTGGAGATGGTGGCTCGATAAATGATCAAAGGCGGCGGCCAAAATGGGTTCACGTACGTGAGTTTTTCACGTTGGGGAAGAAAAGGGGGCATGCAGCCCAGATCTGGGGATTCGAAATCTACGACTGAGATTGCAAAGGTTTAAAAAGTTAAAAAGAAAATTGTAAATAATTTTATATATAAAATCGTATTAACTTTGAAATATCATAACTTTGTCATACATTATCAGAATTCGACGAAACTCGCGATGCCGGAATCGCAGCGACGAGCAGCCCACTGTGGTGCAGATGTGGAATCATTTCAAGAAAGTGAAAATTTTGCGTTAAATCGAACGTGTTCGATTTAATGTAAAAATTGAACGCTCGACATTTTAAAAAGCGAGGTGAGAACTCCTCACTCAATCGAATATTGTGTTTCGATTTAAATTTTAAATAGTTGGATTTAAAATTGCTTGATTGTGTGAATTGGATGATAAATTGTTATCTATTGTGTTGAATAGACCCTATACGCCGTATATTAAGCGGAGGTTATTATATTAAAAACATATACCGCGATAATTCCACTGTGAAGTGGAATTGGTATTATATATGTATTTGGAGTTGATTTCCAGCATTATATAGCGGATGAGACCCTATTGCGCCACATAATAGCGGATAATATTTATAAATCCCATATACCGTGATATTCCATATTGAAGTGGAATTGGTATTTTGCTAACATCTATGGATGCAGGTAAACAGGTTGGAGGGATCCAATTGGATTCCTCAAACATTTGAATTTATTTCAATGTTGTGTGTTGATTTATTTATAATCGCCGTGTGATTATATTGTGATTGAAATTGTTGACGGCTATAATTTAGCCGAATATATTTTCGGTATCGTTGGATACCAGAAAATAAATAAAAATTGGATTTTTAAAATTCAAGCTGAAAATTTATCGAAAAATTTATTTTTGATAATTGGATAAATTTAAAAGGAGTTAAAAGATAAAAGTCTTATTTTTGAACTGTATTGAATTAAATTTCAAATTTAGAAAAGAGGGCTTAATAAATGGATTTCGAAAATATTATTTATAAGTTGGGAATTTATTTAAAATTTGGATTTGTGAATAGTTTGAAAAATAAAGGAATTTATCTTCTTAAAAAGGAATTTATTTTAAAAAGGAAATAAATTTAGAAATCCATTTGGTAATTGATTTTTGGTAATTGAAAATAAATCTTTTGAAAATGTTTGGAAACTTATTTGGTGTTTTGAAATAAATTTGAAAATCAATTTGAAATTAATTGATTATTAATTTACCATAACTAGTCAAATTTATTTATAGAAATTTATCTGATTTAAATTAATCAGATAATTAAATTAATCCTACTTATGGATGTTTGGATTATATTGGATGTTGAATTGTTTGACATCTCTGATATGTGATGCTTTGTGATATATTCTGATTTGTGTTGTGATCTGTAATTTGTTTATATGTGATATATATATATTTGTGATCTGTGTATGAAAGATAAGCGTTATAGTTTATACCGCTTATCAAATTATATTGTTATATTTGATCTGTGATGGTTGAAGGTTGTTGCACTATTGTGTTAAACCCGTGGACTACACAATACACACACAAATGTGGATTTCATGTGGAAATCGGTTAAGTCACAGATTTTTATCAATTTTGAAAAAGATTGAATTTTTGAATCCAAAACAGTTTTGGAATTGGAATTGAAAGTTTTTGAAAATGAGATTCAAAAATAAAAGTTATTTTAAATAACTTAATAAAATTGAAATTTGAATCAATTGATTTAAAATTTGAATTCAATATCTTGAAATTGAATTCAATAATTTGGGGATTTTGGTTTGAAAGATTTTACAAGTGTAAAAGGTGTTTATATGGGATTTTAACCATTTAAAAATATGGTTTTGGAAATTTAGATTTAGATTCGAGTTTTATACTTGAATGGTTTTAACCTGTGTAATTGTAACCAGTTTTTCCCAAAACGAAAACTATCTGTTTTCAAATAATAATAGCTTTCATAAAGTGAAAAGATTTCCAATTTGTATCGAAACATTTCAAGTTGAAATAAAATTGTGAATAGTTTGGAAAAACTATAAATTAACCTTTGTGAAGATGATTAAGCTTTATTTTGAAAATCAAAGAAGATTTTAAAAGGTGTATCTTTTATATTACAAAAGACTTGAATTGTGAATAGTTTTGAAAGCTATAAGTTAAATCTTGATTTAAATATTTAATGGGTTAATCCAATTGAAAAGGAAATTGATTTGGAAATCTGTGAATGAATCTTTGTGAAACTGGGTAAACTTTGTGAAGTAAATCTTTTTGTTTAAAGATTTAAAATGGTAATTTGTTTAAACCATTTAAAGGAAAGGATTTGGGTAATAAGTTGTGACTTAATTCAAATCCCTATATCCATATGTTTTAAATATTGTGCTCACTATTCGGGTTAGCAGGGAAAAGACCTTTGTGTCATATAACCCATTCCGAATTAGTGATACGACGATATGGATAGCATTTGAAGACCGGTGGTGAAGATCGGGTATTTGTGAAAATGATAGGATGACCTATCGATTGTCTCTGCACCGTTAGCTACGGTATAGAGATTTCGTTTGTGATGGGAAGTTCGATCGGGATTGTGAATACCCGGATTGCAAGGGCTTCTTTGGAAGTGCCTTCGGTTCTGTTCGAACCCGGAACAGACTTGTATGGTTACATGTCTAACATTACATTTTGAGATATAAAGCTGATTTCTTTCAAATACATTTCTGTTGGTGGAGGAGAATTTATTCTCTTAGCTTAACACCCTTCTCTGAGACGTACGAGCTCAGAGGTTATGTAGTTGAAGGTTATCAGTGATATACTCCCAATTTGGTAATGTAGCATGTTGAGTGTTGCTGTGTGATGATTATTTATTGATCATTTGTTGATCAAAGCATGGCTTGTGAAAAAGCGTATCTTTGTGGACGAGACTTCGTCAGACCTCACAACCCGGAAATGGTCGAAACAGGAATGATGCGGCAAGGTTATGAGGGTCGCTCCCTTTAGGGTATGTCATTTCCTTCTGGAAAAGGGTGGTATCAGGTATGGAGCCCTGGTATTTAACCTATGTGGATACTCCAATCTCATTTACTATGTGATTGTTGTTTGATCGAGGCGCCTTGGATAAAGGTCCCAAAGGACCAGGGGGTGGCATATTCGTGTAGTAGTTACCTAGTGACAGTGGTAACCCGGCCTTGTGTTAGCAGAGAGCTAGTTAGTTCTCGGGACGTCCCGCCAGAGGCGATCCCATGTAGCAGTAGGAAGTTCCTTAGCCTGACCATTTGTTGGAAATCCAAAGAAACAATACGAGCTTTGTACGGTTTTAGTTGTATAACCTGCTATGGAATGTGGCGGTAACCTGCTATTGAACATAGTAGCTATAGTAGGCATAAGTGCGGAATGCCTATGCTGGCTAAGATTAATATTATACTTTCGAAATGATTTTTCACACTATGCACTAGTAATAATATCAAAAATGATTTGTTTTGCGTAGTAAGCATGTTTGACTATCATAAGAAGAAATCTCCTCCAATTCTGCGTTTGCATTGTGTGTGTGGCGGGAGGTCTTATGGTAGTTTCATTTTCCAAAAGCATTGTGGATATTTTCCACTTTCTTTGTTGTTGTTGTTGTTGTTTTAAAGATAAATAACCATTTTAAGTTCTCACACCAGTCACCATGACTGACCTGGAGTTTATTGTTTCCTTCCTAAACTCTGGGTGCCCACCAATTTCCACACGGGCAGTCTTGAGACATGTTATCAGGTCATTCTGGATTCAGGAGATGCTGTGGAGCTCAAGTGGCGAGCTGGATGGTGAGGCGTAGCACTTGTATATGATATTATTATTCCGTTGTGTATTCTGTATGAGGACAAGTTTGTATAACTGTCCATTGATGTATTGTATTGTTGTTGTAAACTCTGATGATGATGTAATGTATAAAATGATATAGTTCTTGATTTAAAGATGATTCATTTATCTATTATATGTGTTCCGCTGCGAATGTTAGATTCTGATATTGTTTTCTGTTTATGTGTTTTTCTTCTCTCTTTTTCTTCTGTTTTCTTCTACCTCTTCTTTTAAACCCTCAGGGTTCGGTTTTCCGACATTCGATTGTTCGGCAGTTGATACAGTGGACGTATTAATGTCGACTTTTGGAAGTCGAAGAATCGGGTCTTGACAGTTGGTCTATATATAAATATTTTGAAAATGATTTCTATGGTTTTTGAAAAGAAATATATGGTTTTAATAAATATTGATTTCAAAGTTGATTTAATAAAGTTGATTTAATCAATATAAAATATGTTTAAGTATTTATGTAAAATTTATATTTTCAAATATAGAGTTTATAATGTTTTAGGTTAAAAGATAAATCGGAAATTTCAAGAAGTATACTTAAATAAGTTTGATTTGAAATTTATTAAATTTGAAATTTTAAGATATGTTTATAACTTGAATTTGATTAAAGGTGACTTAAATGAATATTTCAAACTTATATAAATTTAAATGGGATATTTTGTTTACTAAAATTTGTAAATTGAAGTTGTATTTAGATGTTATTGAAATGACTAAATAAATATTTCAGAAACTAAACGTAATGGGATTAAATTGAGAGATAAATGGAATTATCAAATTTAGTTTTGGAAATGTGGAATATTTAAAGCTTTGAAATATATTGAAATTTAATGGTTTATTTTGAAATCGATATAATTTGAAATGATTCATTGGAAAATTGAATTGAGTTGAAATTTATGAATTGAGATGGAATTAAGTTGAATTTGGAAGTCGAATTGATTTGAATCGATTTGTGCAAACTATCTTTATTATATAAAGTATTTTTAAATCATATTTAAAACTATTTTTATATTATTTTATAAACTATTTTAATATAACTATTTTTATTATAAACTATTTTAATATAAGCTATTTTTGTTATAAACTATTTTTAATATAAGCTATTTTTAGTATAAAATATTTTTAATATAAACTATTTCAACTTATAACTACTTTAATATAAACTATTTTACTTTATAAACTATTTTATTTTATATACTATTATTAAATATCTGAATTATTTAAGGGTGGAAGTTATGATTTCAAAGTTAAGGGTTTCCAAAGTATTATAATTTACAATGTTTTGTTTCGAAAGTATTATAACTTTGAAAGTGATATGATTTTCGGAAATGGATATTTGAAAGTGAAAATGATATCGTACTGATTTGGGTTTTGAAATGAAAATGATATTTTGGTTTTGAAGTATAAACTACTTTGAAATGACCGCGGTGCTATAATAACGATTGGTTGTTAAAGAGACCGGGATTGGATATGAGTAAACTCTCTATTGATACCGAAAACTACTTTAACAACTATGTACGTGGTGGAGATTCCAAAATGAAGTAGGATGGTGGAGACGATTCTATATGAGGTATATACGTGGACCCGACTCCCGTGAGTTGGCATAAGGTGGCTAAAACAGGAGCGATCCCGGGCCAATGAGGTAGCTCCTCTGATCGAACACACTCCATCGTATGCCATTCTATTACTTTGTGATTGATTTGTTGCGCACCTTTGGATTTAGGTAGTGTGGCTCGAGGTGGGCGGTAGTGGCTGCTATGCCTTACCACCAGTCCGAATGCGTAATTGGTATATCTACCCTGGCATTGCCTTGTTGTGCCGTGTCACCTACCCTAGCATGCTTTACTACGAGTTTGTTTTGTACCATACCTATGGAGTGCCCTCTAACGACGCCCATTACGGGGGAGATTACGGTACTTTATAGACTATGGGAATATATAAAATGGGTTAAGGTGGAAAATGTAAAGCCTTAACGCTATTTTGATAGTTTACTTTACTTTAGACATATTATAATAGCGTATTGTACTACATAGTAGATAGTTTAACGGATCCATAGAGGATGGTTATCCCAAACATCCTTTAAGTTACTTGCATTTCAGTTGATATTTCACTTGAGTTGGATTTATTGATATAAGAATGTTAATCCTGACTCGAGTGTTTTGTGTTTTGCTTTATGCTCGGGTCAGGCTGAGTGATACAGCATTTGGGACTCACCTTTAGAGTTGGAGCTTCCCTTGGAGATCCAGCTATCTATCCAGCTTTCAGTTATTCAGTTGATTCCAGTGATGTATTCAGATTTTGTATTTGACTATTGTATTGAGACATCTATGTATTCATGACTGATGTTGTATCTTGTTTAACTCTGTTATATATATACAGTAGCTTCATGAACTACTATTCTTTTGTTTCCACTGCATTATTGTTATATTACTCTGTGTCTGTGATTCTGTGATTATTTATTTACTGTATATATTGAGTTTTGCTAAATTTAAATTAACAATCTGATATTTTGAGCAATTCAAATCCGACAAGTATGGATGCGAATGGTTGAAAATTTCAGCGTGTTACATTTACCGTTTTTCTTACAATATTAAACTATGGAAAAGTATTCCCTTTTCTAAACCAGCCAACTAATCTATCACTAACTTCCAAATCAAGTTATTAGATTTCCCCTTTTTATTTCCTTCCCCGAGTTTTAACATAATTACTGTAAATTTCGCATTTTTAGGCTTATGCCTTTCTCTATAATTTTTAAGCCTAATATTACTTATATTTAACTGGATTCCTTTCTTTTTCCATATAAATAACATTTAAATATAAGTAAACTTTTCTTATAAAATTTACAGTTTCAACGTAACTAACTAGTAGAACTAGTTATTGAAATTAGTTCAAATGTTGAATTAAAATATTTAACGGGAATCTAACGATATTATATATCATTAACGTAAAAGATATATAATTTAATTCCACTCGTCTGAAAAGAAAACACTACAAATTCCAGATCTGATTTTTAGTCCAGTTCTATTATCCATAGTCTTCGCCTTTGCAACCCTATTTGGATCCACAAACCAGAATTTGTATGGATTTATAAATCTGGATCTAATTGAAGAAAAATAAACAGATAAACTAGAAAACCAGATCTAAAAACTCACCTTATACGGATGGCTTAATTTGGACATTCTTCTCTAGATCTACAGTTTCTACCTCCAAATTGCAAATCAGAAAACTTAAATCTAATATATTTGATTTCTGAAGAATTGGAGGAGAAAGAAAAGTGACAGGGCTTCCGCGCCTATTCAGAAAAATAGGTTTGAAGGCTAGCCCTGTACGTTTATTTATAGAGAGCCAAAGCAACGTCGTCCGTTTGTTTAAAGCGATTGAAATCTAGCTGTTAAAAACAAGCAAAATGCATCAGTTTTGACGTGTCTAGCCTTTTTGCTTTATACGTATTAATTTATTTCCTCTATTTTTAAACGTTATAAATTATTAAACTTTAACTTTTAACCGTTGCCTATTAATTCTAATTAATTTCCATAAATTGCAAATTTAATTCCCTTTATAACACATGTTTATTTTGAAATTCAAACGTTGCTAATTAATGTAAATTAATTTCCTTTAATTGCTGATTTGATTAACATTGACTATTAATGTTAATTAATTACCTCTACTTGTCGATGTCAATTAATTTCCTTTATGACGCGCGTCTATTTTGAAATTCAAACGCACATTATTTCTAGAATTTATACGCGCATATATTTATAAACAAATATATTCATGCATATTTACACGTATAATTATTTTTCAATACAGAACTTCGAACGTCAATAACTTTTTCATACGAAGTCCGTTCGAGGCATATTATATATGTAATTAATCAGAAAATCGCCACGAACACAATGGTATAAGTTTCGAGGCCATATTCTGACAATTCCAAAAACGCTCATTTTTATTGTTTATAAATATTTGAGTATTTAATTATCTAAAAATGCGAGGTGTTACACCCCGATCCTCCAGTGTGGACTCTGATCAAGCTCTTTGATCAGAAACTTTCATTTCCCTTACATAGCTCTCAACTATGATAGAAAACTTAGGTACCCAATCATAAACCCTCATCAATGTTCGTCATCAAGAATCGAGTGATAAATCCACTTTCAGACCGGTGAGAACACCTTAAAGTTCTGTACTTGGATATCCGACAAACTGATCTATGTACCTCATATGTACTTATTAACATTCAAAAAACTTTTCGAAAACTTTTCATAAAACATTTACCCTTTTTTGTGCTTCTTTATATATAATCCCTCTAAATATCTATTTCCAGATATTTTTCTTAAAGGAAAACATTTCAACCCAAACAAATGATTTCAGTTTTAAAAGACGATTTACCTTTTATTTTCCAAAATTACAATCAACTTCTCTCATTATAATACATTCCTTTTTAACCAACCTTGATATTAACCTATCAAATAATAATTCAAAATTATACTTTTAACCTAAGGAAAATTATATAGATCGAGTACTCGATAATAATACCAAGGAACTGGGTATTATCAATAGTATCTTATATCCCCTTAAAAGAAGAGTAATACTTAAGAGAAGTGTTTACGATCTGAACATATCTCTTGCCCATTTTTTAGTTATTTTCGAGCCACTCAAACTAGTTACCATTTGAGACTTTCTTACTTTTCAAACTTCTTATTTGAAATTTCTTTTCAAAAAATCCATTAGAGAATAATTTTTTATAAAACTCATTTTATAAATCCCTTTCATAAAATCATCTTATATTTGTGAGAAATGCGGATTACGGATCTTAAGGCTAGAATTAACACTAGAGGGTAGGGGTGAAATAGTGTTTTAAGGAATTACTAATTCTTTTTGAGTTTATATTAATTTGAACACAAATGTATGCAATATTCAGACACAGATATGATCACAGAATCAAACACAGATGCAGATATAAAGTAAAAGCAATAAAGGAAAGAACACACCAGATTTTATACTAGTTCGGAGTTACCCTACATCTAGTCCCGCAACACAAGTACGGATTTCCTTTCAAAATCAAATCTTACAATTACACCCTCGATTTCAAGGCCACGAGGTACACCGCTCCAGATTCACAATCCTCTAGGTAGACATACTTGATTTTACGGGCAACAAGTTCACCCGATTGATTTTCCAGGCTACAATCACACCTTTTCTCGCTCGATTGAATACAAAGAAGTCTATAACTCTGAATAGCACTAGGATCTTGTTGAGATAGTGATAGAGAATCAAACCAGAGATGATCTAGTTAGATTCAATGGTGATTTCGGTAGAGTAATTGTAAAAATGTATATAAAGAAATGTGGAAGAAGAAGAGGAGTGAAATCAGAGAAAAAATGATTGTAAATTCGTTTAAAACAGCCCCTATTTATAGTAGAACAACAACCATGTCCATTTGTGAAAGGATATGACGACTAGACACTTCCTTTGAAATTCAAACTTTTGAAATAAACTATCACCTTGTCGACAAGGGGTCCTTGGGGTTGTCGACAAGCCTAAGTTATTTTTGGTAATTTGATTTTCTTTGAAAATAACTTCTATCTTGTATTAAAACTATTTTAAACTTTATAAATATACTTAACTATAGTTAAAATACATAAATAAGTATAGAGAATAATATTTTGGTATACATAAAATTTTACTATAATTTTATATTTAAATCTAAGTATAAATATTAAAAATTAAATATATTATAATTAAAAGATAGTTTAAAACCAAGGATAATTTGATACTGAAAATAAAGATTATTTTGAGGCTAAAAGTATTTTAAAACCAGGATAGATGCTTTTGATTTAAAAAGGAAGATTTTGAAATCATTTTGAAAACAAGATATAATTTTGTAAAACATTTGAATAAAAGTTAGTGGATACAAAATAATGTTCCACTAGATTTTTCGTAGGTTCCATCCTACTTAGGGTTCCATCCCTTTAACTGGCTCGAAGTGGATTCCATTCCACGAATAAAATGGATTTTAAGATGTTAGTGCTTTTCTAGGAGTTTTAAAAAAATTCCTAACTAAATTACTTATCTTGAAATCTTGAACTCTTGATAATCTTGATACTCACGAGTCTTGAATCTTAATATCTTTGATCTTGAGTTCATCAGTTCTTGAATCTCTATATTGTACAGTCTTCATTCTTTGGTACCTGTATATATATCATGCATATACATATATATCTAAACAATAATGTTAGTATTTATATTTTATAATCTTATTCTAAGGTTGTTGTCATCAAAACCAACTTCTTAGGGACTAACAATCTCCCCCTTTTTGATGATGACAACCTTTGTTTATAAAATAATACTTCTATCCTTATAACTCCCCCTAAAACTAATAACTCCCCCTTAATATATGCCTAACTATCCTATTTTATACTTCTTCCCCTTTGTCATCAACAAAAACTAACTCCAAACTATATAACTCCCCCTTATTCTTGTACTAAAGTACCTGCATTAATAAAATATATAATGGAGTATATAATAGATAGATTAAGAGATAATTATACTGATAGACATGATAACTAATCAAAGATCATATAAATATCAATGTGTATTTATACATATTATGTTTTGCACACAAATTATCAATCCACATCAAACCAAATCAAATCAAATCAATCCAAGCAATCAATTCAAATCAAACATTACGAGGAACTTCCACCCATCCTTCTTCTCCAAATATAGGGTCTGCTTTAATGACATCCCAATTTTCATTTTTATTGGTGAGAAAGACAGGAGGATGTGCTTCATTATCATCTTTGTGCAGGGAGGAAATCATCCATCGAATCGCATCGAAATATTTTTCTTGCTCCTTGATCATCTGCATTTGACTCAACTCTAAATGTCGCTGATTACGGAGAATGAAAGAAAGAATATTCTTGAAAGACTTAAGGGTTTCTTCAAGATTCTCGATCAACTATGAATTGGATCGGCCATATTTGAGTTTGTGAGAAGAAATATAGATAGAGTAGATAAGAAATGATTTTTAGTGATGAATTCTGGAAGAAATATGTATTTATAGGTGTAGAAATTCATTTGAAATGAATAGACACAAGGTAGTTATTCAAATTTCAAATTTAAAATGAAAAGTCATTTCTGACCAGTACTTGTCGACAGGGTCTCTAGGGGGTTGTCGACAGGGGTCAGTTAATTTTGATGACTCATTTTGATTTTGTGAATAATTGTGTATATATATATATATAATATACTAACATTTATTCTAGAGATAAGATAAGCTAGATAACAGAAAAGTAATTCAATTTCATTTCATAATATAATGATACAATGATTAAACATTAAGAACTACATGAACATTCAAATCAAAACAAACTAAAACCAATACAACATGACATAAAAAGGTAGAACTAGTTAGTGGATGACGAAGATGAAGATAATCCAAGCTTCTTGTTGACTTTGGAGAAAAACTTGCTCATCTTGGATGACATTTTATCCAATTTCTTACTAACGGACCGTTTAAGAGTCCGTTGATTCTCAACAATGGTCTTTTGATTTTTGAGTAAGGTTTTGTTGGTTGGATTAGAGGGATAGTCAATACTTTCCAAGGATGTTTCACCTTCTTCTTCTTCTTCTATTTCCATTTCATCCCCTTCTTCTTCTTCCTCCTCTTCCATCTCCTCATGAGCCAAACGCTCTTCCTTTTCGGCAAGAGTCTCATATGGTTGAAAAACATAAGGAATTTTCATAAGAGAAATGTTTGAGTGATTAAAAACTTTTCTTGAAACAAATTCTTCTCCTTTGAAATCCACTCCAAAATAATTAAAAATCCGAGTGAGATAGATTCCATGATATAAAGTGTTTTCACCCACTTCAAAATTTTTGGGACGAAGTTCACCCAAAATAACTTGCGCCCAATTAATATCGTAATTTCCAAAAATAGCAAAAAGTGCTTTGCAAACTTTTGAAGTTGGATTGTTAAAACTCCCCGATCTTAGGGTCAAAGAAAGTTGTAAAAGAAGATTAACAATTCTTGCTTTTGGTCAAAAGTTTCGATTTATGAATTCAAAGTTATCATCTCCTTCGAAAATGTGATGAAATGTCTCACGATCATTTTTATCGATTTTAAAACTAGAAAGATCCATTCCTGTGCTCTTGCAATTGAGAATGGTACCCAAAACATCACAATTTAAAATGATTCTAGTGCCTTTGACACTACTACAAATTTCATCATCATTTCAATTATAAAATCCACGGTTGAGATTTGCATAGAAAATTTTAACAAGATTTGGATAACAAACAAAGTCATTTTGTGAAGCATCAACAAGACTAAGAACTTGGTTGTTTGCAAAAAGAGAATCGATTTCATAAGTAGAGAAATCTTGAAATAAAGCAAACTTTCCAGGATGGACTTTTCCATAGTTAGCATAGTTGATATATGCTTTTATAGCCTCCGGATTATTGAAAAGTTGCTCTTTTATATCTCTAGAAAGTCTCATTGTGGAAGGGTTGCTTGAAGAAGCCATTAGAGTAGAGAGTAGAGAGCTTGATATTTTGAAATAAGAGTTTGAATTTGAAAATGAAAGTGAAAAGTTGTGATAAGAGATAGTAAATAAATAGATTCTCAAGGGACAGGTTCTCTGGTCAAAAGGTGACTTTTCAGAGACTTGAATGAAGTGAAAAGATGGAGGGAAATTCAAACATTTGAATTCAAATTTGAATTTCAAATTTATGTACCCTTGTCGACAATGTGGGGGGGCCCTTGTCGACAGGTGTCTTTGAATTTTCATGATTTATTTCTCTTAAGTATTCTAATATATATATATATATATACTATTTTTAACGTCTATATAATATCTGGAATATTACTAGAATTATAGTATATTCCATAATATTATGATATAAAATAAAAATAATAATAAAATAATAGTAAAAATATAATAAAATAATAATAAAAATTTTAAAATTCAAACGACACACCAATTCAAAATCAACCAATCAAACATCCAATCCTAAGCATGCAATTTCAACCAATGTATTGTAAACGTGTACCTTTTTCTGAGTCCATTTCTCTGAATTCATTGGAGTCATGAACTGTCGTGAAACACATATTTGAATTATCTGTCTTCTGATCATCATCGCTTGAGGACGAGTCTGAGTCATCTAGAGTAGCGGTAAATGCACATTTTCGTTTCTTTGCGGAATCATTGTTTATAGGAAGATT
Source organism: Allium fistulosum (assembly GCA_030737815.1). NCBI lineage: Eukaryota > Viridiplantae > Streptophyta > Magnoliopsida > Asparagales > Amaryllidaceae > Allium > Allium fistulosum. The sequence goes on from CM060902.1 coordinate 1,146,842,525, forward strand.
TTGCTTATCTGGATGCAAACAGTCTCTTTTGATATGGCCTGGTTCGTCACAGTTGAAACATTTGATATAGTTTGGCACTACATTCTGATTACCAGAGTTCTTATAGTTGTTTCTCTTGAGATTATTCATCTTTCTGTATTTCAGGAATTTCCGAAAGTTCTTGGTCATAAAGGCTATCTCTTCATCATTATCGCTGTTTGAGTCTGATCCATCGTCAATGCATTGAATGCAATTGATTTCTTTTCAGACGCTTTGCTTTCTCTTCTCCCAAGCATTTGGACTTTAAACGACATTAGATTTCCAATTAATTCTTCTATCTTTAAGGTACTGATGACATTTGCCTCTTCGATCGCAAGTGTCTTTTGATCCCATTCTGGAGTAATAGAATTTAATATTTTTCTGACTTGATCTTCTTCCGAACATACCTTTCCCAAGGATATTAGAGAATGCACAATATCCTGAAATCTACTATACATATCTGGAATAGACTCATTAGGATTCATTTTAAATAGTTGAAACTGATTTGTGAGCATGGAAATTTTGGTCTGTTTAACTTTGCTTGTTCCTTCGTAAGTAACTTGCAAAGTTTTCCAGATTTCATATACGGACTTACAAACTGACACTCTATTAAATTCATTCCTATCAAGTGAACAAAACAGAATATTCATAGCTTTAGAGTTATTTTGTGCGACGGTCTTTTGCTCAGCAGTCCACTGTGCAAAATCAGTTGTGGGTTCAAAATATTCAGTCTGTGTAATATTCCAAGTGTCTAGTCCTACAGATTGTAAATATATTTTCATCCTACATGCCCAATATGCATAGTTACTACCATTAAAAAGTGGTGGTCTGACAGTAGACTGACCTTCTACAAATGAACTAGTGACAGAGGTAATAGAACCAGTGTTGGTAGTAGTAACAGTACCGGTGTTGGTAGCCATTTTGAAAATTTTCAAAATTCAGATTATGAAACTTTGAAAACCTTGCTCTGATACCAAATGTGAGAAATGCAGATTACAGATCTTAAAGCTAGAATTAACACTGGAGGGGGGTGAATTGTGTTTTAAGGAATTACTAATTCTTTTTGAGTTTATATTAATTTGAACACAAATGTATGCAATATTCAGACATGGATATGATCACAGAATCAAACACAGATGCATATATAAAGTAAAAGCAATAAAGGAAAGAACACAGCAGATTTAATACTGGTTCGGTGTTACCCTACATCCAGTCCCGCAACACAAGTACGGATTTCCTTTCAAAATTAATTCTTACAATTACACCCTCGATTTCAAGGCCACGAGGTACACTGCTCCAGATTCACAATCCTCTGGGTAGAGATACTTGATTTTACGGGCAACAAGTTCACCCGATTGATTTTCCAGGCTACAATCACACCTTTTCTCGCTCGATTGAATACAAAGAAGTCTATAACTCTGAATAGCACTGGAATCTTGTTGAGATAGTGATAGTGAACCAAACCAGAGATGATCTAGTTAGATTCAATGGTGATTTCGGCAGAGTAATGGTAAAAATGAATATAAAGAAATGTGGAAGAAGAAGAGGAGTGAAATCAGAGAAAAAATGATTGTAAATTCGTTTAAAACAGCCCCTATTTATAGTAGAACAAAAACCATGTCCATTCGTGAAAGGATATGACGAATAGACACTTCTTTTGAAATTCAAACTTTTGAAATAAACTGTCACCTTGTCGACAAGGGGTCCTTGGGGTTGTCGACAAGCCTAAGTTATTTTTGGTAATTTTTTTTCTTTGAAAATAACTTCTATCTTGTATTAAAACTATTTTAAACTTTATAAATATACTTAACTATAGTTAAAATACATAAATAAGTATAGAGAATAATATTTTGGTATACATAAAATTTTACTATAATTTTATATTTAAATCTAAGTATAAATATTAAAAGTTAAATATATTATAATTAAAAGATAGTTTAAAACCAAGGATAATTTGATACTGAAAATAAAGATTATTTTGAGGCTAAAAGTATTTTAAAACTAGGATAGATGCTTTTGATTTAAAAAGGAAGATTTTGAAATCATTTTGAAAACAAGATATAATTTTGTAAAACATTTGAATAAAAGTTAGTGGATACAAAACAATGTTCCACTAGATTTTTCGTAGGTTCCATCCTACTTAGGGTTCCATCCTTTTAACAGGCTCGAAGTGGATTCCATTCCACGAATAAAATGGATTTTAAGATGTCAGTGCTTTTCTAGGAGTTTTAACAAAATTCCTAACTAAATTACTTATCTTGAAATCTTGAACTCTTGATAATCTTGATGCTCATGAGTCTTGAATCTTGATATCTTTGATCTTGAGTTCATCAGTTCTTGAATCTCTATACTGTACAGTCTTCATTCTTTGGTACCTGTATATATATCCTGCATATACATATATATCTAAACAATAATGTTAGTATTTATATTTTATAATCTTATTCTAAGGTTGTTGTCATCAAAACCAACTTCTCAGGGTCTAACAATATTAACTTACTTCCTTTTAAAATTCCATAATTCAGTTTCAAAATACCCAATATTTAGTTTCTCAAAATTTGGATAACATATCTTTCATATCCTTCTTTCTCAAAATCATTTTATTTGTATAAAATACATGCTTATTTTATTATCTTATACAAATTCATTAATCTTAACCCAATATTATTATCAAACATCTTATAGTCGAATCGTGAAACTTAATTCACAAGATGTTCGTTTAGTTAACAAATGGTAATAGCTGAAAATTATCATTCCCTTAACCATAAACTGACATACATAAATATCTATAACCCTCAACAGATATTCCTTTATACTTACAATATAATCCTTTTAAATTTTCAAAAGATTATGATAAGAGTTCTTAAAATTCCTTTTTATTAAAAATATATCTTTTACACCTGAAACAGAATATATCAACACTTAAAGATTTTTCTTTCTTCTTTTCTTTGCTTTCCTTTTATCCTTTTCCTTTATTTACCTACCCTTACACTGAACTGCATAATGCCTTTCTTTTTCGCATTTGTAACAGAAGATGCCGGCATAAGTTCCTAGTTTTAATTTCTCCTCTGTCTTTTTTTGTGCATATATTCTTCATGCTTGCTTTGGATTAGCCCATAACTCATCAGCTGACATAAAATAAGACATCCTGAGCTAAATGATATATTAAGTTATTATCAATAGTTTCATTCTATTAATTTCTTGACTTATGCAAATTACTTGATTCGTACTTATTCGAATTTGAACTTGCCTTGAATGTACAATGATAAGAAAAATAATTTACTAAGCGTTCGATACCATTCGCCCAAGCCAACATATGATCGGTACTTAGAAGATTATTCACACCACCACCAAATAGATCAAGTCCTTATTCTTGGAACTTTCCAAAGGGATAACATCTTATAAAATTTCCATATCACACGAATAGTTATACTTTTGTATATATAAAATATACTCCTTTTAAAATAGTGTGTCGATTAGCCTAGTTTAAGTGTTTAGAAAACCTTATCGATCACCGTGATCAGTTGCATCGAACAAACTCTATAAACCACTCAATAGATAAATTAACACAAAAGATTTTTTTAATATCAAATAACAAATACGTGCTTATATATAATACTCTCAAGCTCATTCTAGGGTGTTACTAACCCTATCGCTAATGAGTCACTCATTCTTGGATATTACTAGCCCTATTTATACTGAGTTTTACCCCACCAAAATCTAGGTGTTTGCTCAACCTAAGCTCTGATACCAAATGTAATGATAGGGATTTTCAACCCTCAAAACACAAAACTAATACGTCCTCGTGCCCCAAACCCAAGTGCCGGAAAGCCCAGTTATTAGGGGGAAAAAATAATTATAAAGCAGATTCTCACATGAATGGAATAACATACATTATTTCAACAATAATCTTTACAGTGGAAAATTTTGAATACAATATCAGAGTCTAAGCTGGATTCACCCTGAACAATTAAAACCCCCTATCCTTACAAATGCTGAAAAATAAAATCAAATGCAATAGATGTACTAGATAATAGAATACGTCCATATGTAGATGAAGACTTCAAGCACTCCGCTGGAAACTCCAAGCGTCTTCAACTAAACCTGAAACTACTCGAATCTAACTCGAGTTTTAAAAATACCGGGATCAGGCTTGATAAACCAGCGAGAGATACTCAAATTTTTTAATGCTACTGTCCATTTGAAACAAAGGGTATCTCATAAGACCACTCCCACACATAGATGAGTTTTTACCTTATGATAACCAAAATACTTTATATGGAAAATCACTTTGATATTATTATTAATAACATTGCTTGTAACACCCCACGTTTTATTGACAGTTAAATTAAAGTAAATTTAATTGATAACTATGAAAACAGTGAAAAACGACTTTTTGCAAATGTTGGAATTTGACCATGAAACTTATACCATTGTGTTCGTGGTAATTTTTTGATCAACTTCCGTATACAATGCTTTCTGAATGGACTTCAAACGGAGAAGTTATAGCCGTTTGAAGTTTTAGCGTTAGAAACAATTACATATGCAAACATGGAAATTTTATCAATTATAAGCATTTGCAATTAATTCATAGGATATTTATAAAAGTAGTAACAAATTTATTATGTTTGTAATGAATGTAAATTATTAAGAGAAATAGATGTAAGTGGAAACAAATAAGGGGAATAATTAACATTTCAAACAAAATCAACTAAAAAGTGCATTTAATTAATATGTGAACTAATATTGGAGGTTAATATATAACGTATATATATATATATATATATATATATATATTAGATCGCTCAATTTAAAGAGGTTTACATGTAAATGTATCAAATAAATTTTCAAATTCAAATCTAGATAAAAAAATATATATGCATATTAAATATATATGTTAATTGGATGGTGAAATTAATGGACATGCCAATTAATGAAACGTTACAATGTGTAAAATATTAATTAAGGAAATTAACTAATAGAGGTGACATGTTAACCTATTAATGGGGCTATTAATTAGGATTGTAACGTAATCAATAGAAAATGTCAATTAATCAGGAAAAGAAACAACAGTTGAACTAGATTTGAATGTATACATATAGGCAGTATATTGCTGCACATAAAAATTAATTGAAGGATCAAGTAAGAAGAGGATTAATTAGGTAATTGGTGGGCTACATCTATATAAGAGAGAACGTAACCTAATTCGTTCCATCAGCCATCACTTTCTTCATCCCTCTCTTACAGTAAACAATGGCTTCTTTCTTCATTCTTTTCTCCCATTTCTCACAAATCTTCACCAAATAAATCCAAATAAAATATATGTGAATAAAATAGAGAAATTGCAACAAATTAAAGGAGAGAAGTTGTAGAACGGCGTAGTAATTTTAGAAGATAGAGATTTAAAGCTTAGGCCGCCGGGTGAGTGGTTAAATTATATAATTTATATATGATTTTGTTATTGTTGAAAATAATATTTATATGGAATTGTCAGATTTGCTTATATGTTGATTTTAATGTAATTGAATTGGCAGTATAATCTCATGCTATTATTTTATTTTAAATAGAGTTAATGAAATATGTTGTATATTGGAAATGTTTATGTAAGATTTTCAGATATGTTTATATGTGTTGATTTTTGATTTTCATTGGATTGGAAATGATATTTTTATTTAATTTGCATCAGATTTGGCTTATATTTTCTATCTCCTTTCAGATCTGTATTGAATCTAGGTATGATTCACATTTTTATAGTTAATTATAAAAATGTGAATTAAGACCTATTTTCTGTATTTTCCTTCAGATCCATACAGTTTTTATGTTCATATTGAGTTGTGTTACAGATCTGAATTGTAAACAGAGAATATAGAATTTATCTGATTTGGAATTAAATAAATCTTCTTATATGTATATATTGTTGTTTATTTTATTATTGCCTATAAAAAGGAATAAATGTGAGGGTATGTCACATTTAGGGGATTACGCCATAAATGAATTAATTAACCTTTTTGAAATTTAAAATGTGATTTTTGGAATAAAAATAAAGGGACATATTTTGTTTCATTTTGAAAGGTTTATATTTTTAGTTTGTTGGAATGAGTATTGGAACAAGTAAATTTCCATATATTATCAAATAAAAATCCTTTGAAATGGCATTGTATAGAATTAAAAGGAATACTTATATATTTTTCTCATATGAAAGGAAAGTACAAAGTAAGGTTGATCGCCGTATTTTGTTCTTCCCATTTTCCACAACAAAAAGAGAATTCCTTTTAATTATAACATCACACAAATCACCTCTTTGGGATAAGATGTGGAAATAGACAAAGTGACAATTGGGTGTAAATGCAAAATTCCAATTTACTAAAGTATAATAAGTTCTAGAAGTGAGGTTTTAAATAAGGAATGAAATTAAAAAGGTTAATAAAAAGAGGAACATGCATAATAGTGTATTTAATAGGAAATATAGGCAAAGGTGAAAATATATGGGATAAATGGAAAACAACAATTTGATTAACCAAATGAATTTAAATGAGAGTTGGTTAAAATAATAACACATACGAAAATATACATAAGGACATAATATTTATGAATAAGCTACATAAATGCGTTGATGACTTGTTTGATTTAAGATCCGCCAGTAGTTCGGTTTTCCGGCAATTTGTGTTTTAATTAGCGAGGTTTAGTAAACTGTGACTATGGACATAGTAGCAGTCTGTGATAGTAATTGAGATTTAGGCTCGCGTTGGTCATTGGGATGTTATGTCCCAAGTATCATGAGGCTATCCCCTCATTTTATATAGGTCTGCTTCCAAATTTAGTAAGAGATGGGATAGTGCCTTGATTGCAATTGTGCAATCTAAAATGTTGATGCGTGGTCCGGGGTCATGTAATCAGTGGAGTACTTGTGCGCAAAAAGTTGTAGTGGGTTGCACGATTTCAGGGACCAGCACGGCCAGTGGTTACGGGGAAGGACAGAGTTAACTCCTCTGTTGAACGGTAATCTACCACATTGTCTTACATGGGGAATGCATTGCCAAATTGGTTGTTATATTGGTTGCGTTAGGGGCTAGTTAGTTAACCTGAGGAGAATACCTTACAAATGACACTATTTGATAGGATGGCTAGAGGGGATCGAGTCCGCATAGGATGAAGACAGTCTGGTTTCTTGGGGGTTATTGGTAGTCTAGTGTAGTAAAGTATTCCCAACAAAATAGGAAGACCCTTGCTTAGGGTCATGTTCGTTCTCGAACCCGGAAAATGGGTTACATGTCCATGTGGATTTGGATGGATTGCTGTGGTGAGGTTGTAAGAAAGGTAGGGTTGTGTTCGATGATCACTCGGGTATGGCTTTCTTCACCTACTTTTCTTACAAACTCGGTATGGACGAGCCTAAGTTGGCATGGTGTGGTTACGCCCTCGCATTACACGATAAGGTATCGTGGGGTGTGGCGAGGCGATAGATATTAGCGTGACGCAAACAGAAGATATTGGGAAAGATATCTTGTAATGGGATATATATTTATATATGTACTATATATAATCTACACGGGGTGTATGTAACAACCCAAAATTTAACCCGTATTAATTAACTTGTTAATTAATTAAATAATAAAATAACTTTGTGAAATTATAAATTAAGCCATGGAAGTTGCACCATTGTGTCCGTGGTAATTTTCTGGTCAATTTCCATATATAGAACGTCAGAAACCGAGCTAATATGACCAAGTTATAAAATAAACAAAATAAGCAGAAATAAAACGAATATATATATATATATATATATATATATATGTTCAGGTCGACCGACCGGCCGACCTGGGCAAGGGGGCGATCGACCGCCCGGTCAACCCACCTTGTATTTCGGCAGGCGAACGAACGTTAATTCGTTCAAACGAATTTGAGGCCACTGAACACGTCATTTGCATCCTTTAGTTTAATACGTTCTCTCCGTTTCTGCATCCGATGGCTTCTATTCAGCCAATGACGTGGTTGCATCATATTCAATCTCCAAATCCAACGGTCCGAGATCCACTTCTACACATATAAATAGACCCTTAGACCTAACACCTTTTCTCATTCTAGGTTTTCTCCAATTGGGTTCACCTTTATAGGAAGGACCCTAAACGGAATAATTTTTCCAAAGGAGAAAATCATTATAAATAAAATTATTTCACAACTCCAAGTGGATCCGGGAAGACCAAAGGAAAAGCTTAGGACCGGAGGTGAGTGATTGTAATTAATTTAAGATTTCTTTAGATAATTTAAAATAATAGGGTTTCCAATAGTTGTAGTTTTACTACGATTTTTGGAATAGCCTTTTAAGTAGTTGTTTACAATTTTTAAAATTATTTTCAGTCTATTTCCTTTCAGCTATTCTTGTCAGTAATTTTTTTATTATTTTAGTTAATTATAATTTATTACTGTTAAGCATAGCTTTTTATTGATTTACAGTCTATTTACAGTACTTAAGTTTGTTTACTATTATTTATTTCTTATTTACATCTTTTTTTCGATGTTTTGGATTTTATGCAAGCGTCTATTCTCTTCATCCCCTTTTTCTTCGCGTATGGATTAGAATAAATTAAACGCGAATGTGGATTATATAAGTAAGAATATTGAATGAAGAAAATAAGATGTAAATTATAGAAACTGAAATAAATAACTGAATTAGATTGCAATAAATAACGAAATTGAACTGCAATAAATAATGGAATTGGACTGTAATAAATAATGGAATTGGACCGAAGTTACGCCTAATTATAATTAAAATTGGACAAATTAAAGATAATTGGCATAGTTATAACTTAGAATTATAACTAAATAGAGTAAAAGATGAAAGGAGCTTATTTTCACACTTAGACCTTGGGTTAAGTAATAAGCATGATTATAACGTAGGTTATAATAAGAAAAAGAAATAAAATGAGGCTTATTTAAGATTTGGGATAAATTAATAAGCGTAGAAAGTAAAAATGATAATAAAGGCTTATTTAAATAATTTATCTAAGTTAATAAGCAAAGATGAATGTAGGATCTATACGAAATAGCATTCCCTATTAGACGAAACGGTGTCTCACATTAGTCTGAAGTGAAACGAGGACACGCTTATGCTAAGAATGGTAGTAATTGGTCAAATATAAGTCCAAATCACGAGGATTTGGATAAGGGGCGCAACTAGATATTGTTTGGATGAAGGGCTAGTACCAAAAACATTTCCCTTATTTTTCTATGGACACATGGTGATCTCACATTAGCCTGAAGTGAGGTGAGGGGCACGTTATGCTGGACGTTGGAGGTAATAAGAAGACCCAATAGATGGAGCAAAAGGTAGCATTGGCATTGTGGCAGTTACGCGTGCGACTTCCATTCCGGTGCTCAGTAATAGCTAGGAGTTCCAAGCGCTTAGTATGGTGTCTTTAGTAGACACCATTGCCTTCTGTGTAGGGAGCTATATATGTCATCCAGATCCACAGTAGTTGCTCTGTGCATCTTCCGTAGATACCATTGGCTGCTGTGTAGGGATTTATATAGCGGCTGGTCCACAGAAAGGTCTATGGAGTAGTAGGCCAATCAAAAAGGGTAGAATTAGGGTTACATCCTAATTACAGGATTAGGAATTCACCCTAATCAAAACAGAAATCAAGGAAAAGTGCAAACAATCAAAGCTAACCTATCTTATAGTTAAATCGTATTTATTTCTAGTTAATCTCTTTTCTATTTCCTTTGTTTCCACCTTATTTATGCTAGAACTGTTTTAGAGTCTATTACTTTCATCTTGCTTAAAGACTCTAGTAATTACTATCATTCACCAGACTTTTAGTTTGACCCACTCCTCTATTTCCCCATTTATCCCCCCTTTGAAAGTCAAGAGAGATGACAGTAGACCGTAGTTGCTTGGAGATTTCTTAGAGGAGTTTGCTACCATGTACTTCTTTTCTTTCAGCTTTTGTTCTTTCTATGTACTGGCTTATTATGAGGGATATTATGTACTCTGATTTTTGAGACTATGAATTTTTATTTCATAAGACATGATGGGTTTTGAGATATGGATGTTGTATTTGGTATTTGACTTATTTATGAAGCAACTATGAAAGTTTTATTTTAAATAAGTTATTATTTTAGTTTCCGCTGTTTTTACCTATTTTTGTCTTGTGAATCTTAGTCTCTGTTAGTTTTATTTATACCTACAACGCACCACGCCTTTTAATGTGTCCTTTTGGGTATATTAAGGGGTGTGGGTGTTTCATTTGGTATCAGAGCCTAAGGTTACATGATTCCTAAAAAATTATTTTAAAAGTAAAGTATTTTCTAAAATAACTTGTTTTGAAAATTATTTTTCAGAAAAGGTCCCTTAGAAATAGTTTTTAAGTATAAAATAGTTTTTATAAAAATCTCCTCAAAGTCCAGTTCAACCTTCTTTCGATTCTTTCGAGCTTTAGTTTACTTTTCTTTGCATAGTATGGCCGACTGGTTCCGTAGAGCTACAGTATAAAAGGTGCAAGGGCAAGTGCCCAATAAAACACTGGTAGGTGGAAATTCCTTTAATCCACCCACACCAGCCGATTTTTCTAAGCTATGCAAGGACTTCGCTAGCATAGGGGGCAGAATGTTTTCTGGTATGGAGGATTTCGAGGAGACACAAGCTAGGTTGGAGGATATGGAGCGAAGGTTTAGGTGGTTAGGTTTGGAGGATCGAAAGTGAATTCAACCTACTTATTGGAAGCTAAAGGGAGAACTTAAGGAGATTCCTACAAGCTCTAAGAAGCCATGGTGGAAGGGCAAGAAGGATAAGAGGAAAAGGAAGGCCCTTAGAAGCGAATAAAGAAATGTGAGAGATGTAACCGTTGTAGAATGACTGGTCATTATGCAAGAGACTGTAAGAGTGCTGGAATGAAGGGAAGGTGTTTCAATTGTGGACAACCCGACCATCATAGTAAATTTGGTCCTCGGAAGATGGGGCAGGGAGCGAGTGCACCTACAGCATAGATTCAGGCTTTGGATGTAACACCTTCTTGCAGCGGACCAGATCGAGGTAGGAAAATTTGGTTTCTATTTTTGATTTTCCCATTCAGACTCTTTTCGATCCTAGAGCATCATACTCTTTCATCTCTAGTTCTTTGGTAGATTGTTTGCACTTAGACATTTCTTTAGTAGTAGACCCCATTATTGTTTCAAACCCCATAGGAGGATCGACACTCTTGTCTATGGTTTGTAGGGGTTTGAAATTTATATCCTAGGCGTAAAATTTGACTATGACGTCTGTATTTTGGGATTTTCGGGGTATGGGATGATTTTGGGAATGGATTGGCTATCCACATATCGAGCTATATTAGATTGCAAGAGGAGAGTCTTTAAACTAGAGATATGCATCAGTAGGATTCTCGAGATTTCTTGCGGCCCGCAAGGATCAATTATGTTGAGCTTCCTTTATTCCCTCGATTCATCATCATCAGAGTTAGATTTGGTTCCTATCGTCAGAGATTTTTCCAAACATCTTTGAGGAGGTTAGGAGACTACCCCCTAAGAGAGAGATTAATTTCAGGATTTATTTAGCTAGCCTGTAGCATTATCCCACTACAACAAAATTACCCTATTACAACGCCCTTTTTACAACGGGCATTTGCTGCCCGTTGTAATAGAAGGCTATTACAACGGTCCATTCAAGACCGTTGTAATAGATGCCCTATAAAACACCATTTTTACAATGGGCATTTGCTGCCCGTTGTAATAGAAGGCTATTACAACGGTCCATTCAGGACCGTTGTAATAGATGCCCTATAAAACACCCTTTTTACAATGGGCATTTGCTGCCCGTTGTAATAGAAGGCTATTACAACGGTCCATTCAGGACCGTTGTAATAGATGCCCTATACAATACCCTTTTTACAATGGGCAATGACTGCCCGTTGTAATAGAATGCTATTACAACGGTCCTTTCATGTCCGTTGTAATAGATGTCAACAATAAATGAATAATAATAATAATAAATATTTAATTATTAAATATTAATCTATAAATGATAGTAGGTAATAATCAATAATAAAACTTTTATAATAAATGGTAATTAACTAAATAATAATAATTGAAAGTAAAAATTAATATTAAATAATAATAATGATCTAAATTAATTTATAATAATTACTAATTAATAGAAAAACTAATAGCAAATAGTAATTACTATTAAATGATTAATAATTAATAATTACGATTATTATTTAATATTTAATAATTAACATGTAATATTTAAGAATCAAGAATTTACCTTTTAGCATTTAATATTTAATTATAATTAATGTTTCAAATAAAAATTAAATTTTTAAATTTTTTTAAAATAAATTTAAAAATATTCGCAGAATTAATTTTTTGAAAAGGATTTTTCTAAAATTCAAAAATATAAGTTTATGGCAATATTTACTACTGTTCTTATTTTGGTTAGCAGGCCACTTTTTCTACTTTGCTTTCCAAAATTTTCATTTCCCGCTTTCCCCTTTTTATTAACCCTAAATTTTAATTTCCATGTCATTTTTCTCCCCACGGGTTCACCGCCTCATCGAGTTCCTCCTCGCATAAGCTGACCTTATTGACTCCGCTTCGCCTCAACTATACACAACCCATAAATCATTCGCCATTTGACATGTTCCTATCCATGTTTAATTCGACGTCAATTCTTCATCCCCTTAATTCAATATTCAACATCGGTTCTTCCTTGTCCGGCATCGACTTTGCTTATTCAACATCGAGATCTCGAATATAGGACCCGATCCAAACTCATTCAAGATTGATTGCTACTTTTTCAACTAGTTTCAGATCTGGATGAAAATCAAACTTATGGATCCAACTGATTTCAAAATTATAGATCTGAAGGGGCCTCATATTTATAGACAGCATCAGATCTTGAATCAATGCCAAGATAGTGATACCGAAGACCACGGGATGCCGAAATTAACGAAATAATGAATTGAACGATGTCAAAGCTAGTGATATTAAGGGCTACTGGAGAGGTTAGCATCGAAGTACAGATCGATATCGGATGTCGAAGAAACTGATGTCAGAAATCTATCAATACTGAAGTTCTTGTTTTATATTGAAGGGACTTATGTCGAAAGTGTTTGGTAGCCCTCCTACCGTTATGCAGGCCTCACATACTCTGATGAAAATACAATCTTACGTTCTGGAAGGCAGGGTAGATTTCGTACTGTTAGAGGAAAATAAGACCTAAGGAGAATGGGACGAGGTATCATTACGAAATCTGGAAGTTTGGTCTCGATTGCTAATTTTCAATACAATCTTTTTACTCAATGTATCTCAATGAAATTACCATTGCGAGGGAACCAAGTTGTGTATAATGTATTATCTGATCATGGAAACATTAGATGGTTTGATACTCCTACCCATCTTTTGCAAACGCCATACTACTGGTTCACACCAATTTGCTTTGAATTCTCTATCACCCAAGGTAAGCATTCATTTCACTACCTTTACTTTACCTGGATGATATTATCCTGATATGCTTGGGCCTTATGATGCCATTGGTTCCTAGGAAACATGTTGATGTGGTGTGGTAGTTGAGCTAATACCACAGTAAGTTATCAACCTGAATATATACTACATATTTTCAACAATAACTGTAGTTTAACCAAAACAAAGTTGATTTCTTAGGAAAATGATAATTCATACAGCAAGCTATTTTGATTTCATAAGCATGTTGGTTTACAAATAATTTTAGATGACTCAAGTTTATATGTCCATTCAAAAAAGGAGCAAGGTTTTGATGGCTTCTTCCATTAAATTTAGTTTGTATTCTTTCTTTTTTTCATTTTTCTTTCTACATTTTTGTACATTCGCCTTTTGGATTCTAACTATAAATAATGTTTTTGTACCAATAGAATAGAATAAAGTATTCATTATTAATGGAGCAACAATCCTAAAACGCAGCTGGAAAATTAAACATATCAAGAGTTTATTTGTAGTAAGTAGACGAAGGAAAAAAACCACATGAAAACGCTAGGGGAAAATTTTGGTAGGAATTTTTTTTAATGTTGCCAATCAGTAAACTTTTCAAGGTTCAAACGACACATACATATTTGAATTTTAATTTCAAATTGTTGTCCATTTTTTCACTAGTTGGCATTATCTTCCAACTTTTCCCACCATAAATTAGGAGTGTTGCTGACTGCGTCACAATTTCAACTTTTTACCTAGATTTTTAATCGGTAATGGAACGTTGATAGTTTTCACAAGGAGCAATCGTAGATTGTCTACTGCTCCACTCATAAAATGGGAATTTAGTGTCATTTTGTCTTCTCCTTTTCACATGGCCAGTGATTTAAGCCAATCATTTTCTTCATGGTAGGGGAACTTGTTTGGCATTGCTATTCACATCCATTGTTCAATAACTCAGTTGTCAAAGCCCCAGTAAAATGAGAGCACTCTTATACATAGGCTGAATTGAAGAGAGAGAATTCAAGGTGATGCTCGAGCTGGAGGGAGCTGCGCTTCAAAAAGACAAACCAGGTCTGGATCTTGTGATAGTAGTAGACGCAAGTGCAAGCATGGGTGGAGAGAAGATGAAAAAATGAAGACAGCCTTGCAGTTCCTGATAAGGGAACTAAACCTGACTAACCGCTTGTCAGTTATCACATCAAGTGGAGAGGGGGAGAGGTTGTTCCCACTGTGCCAGCTTAACAAAAGCTCTCAAGAGGAAATTGAGGACGTTGTCAACTCTTTGGTAGCTAGAGGAGGCACCAATATCACTGCTGGCCTGAAGATGGGTTTAAAAATGCTTGACGATCGATGTCTTACGGATGGCCGTGTAGCTGGTATCATCCTTATATCTGATGGTTACAGTGATGGTGATGCTTCTTTATCTCCCTTTGGTGAAGTGCCAGTCTACACTTTTGGTTTGGCTCCCACGTTGATCCTACGGTACATTGAAATACTCCACCTCTTATTTCCTATCATTATTTTGTTCTACTACTTCTTTTATTTTTTTGATTTCCGATTCAATTCTGTTTGCTTGTCCCATAGATTCTAAAGGCAATAGCAGACGCCAGCAATGGAGGAACGTACAGAAGTTGAAAACTTAGATGATTTAAGCGTTGCAATTTCTCAGTCTTTAGCAAAACTTGTAACAGTGGTTGTTCAGGATGTGAAGCTTACCATCACACCCATCGAATCGACAAGTAAAGTTGTGTTGGCTGGAAGCTATCTGCAAGCCACTGACGATGTTACTGGATCCGTGATAGTGTCATTTGGTGATCTCTATGATAAAGAACTTCGCAAGGTCACACTCAACCTTTTTCTCTCTTCCCTGCCTTTTCCAATCAGTCCATCAAAGAAGAAGTGTACTCTTACAGCTGATAATACACCAATCCATCACAAGTTTCATTTTCATTCATTATAGTTTTCGTTCATATCAACTCAGTTAATTGACCGAATATGACAGATGTGTATGTATGGTTGTTGATGTGTGGAAGCTATTTGATGGCAATCCTCAAATGGTTAGTCGCGTTACGTACTCATCCGGACCAGAAAATCATAGGAAGTGGAGAGGGTGGAGGCCATAATCTAGGAGAAAAGTCTTCCTTTTGTGAATATGGTAAAGAATGCGAAAATTGCCAATGGAAACATGCTTCAAATCCCTTCCTACCGGATGATGATTTAAGGCAAGTATCAACACTGTTTTGATAGTCTTCAATATTTTCATATTCCAACATTAAGGGGTCCTTTGGTAATCTGAGCATTATTGTTATTTTATCAAAAAATCATTTGCTTATTAAAAGTTTAAAAAAAAAATTCAGAAAGTCAATTCGGCAAAGCACTTATTTTCTGTTAAAAAATAATAATCAAAAATAATATTAACCAAATCTACTTTTTAAAATCATAAAACGAAAAGAAAAAGTTGGTTTCAAGTTAAAATCCAACATGACCTTTTTTTTAACTGTCATTCTGAAAAAATAAAGGTAATTTTGTGAGAGTTAATTACAAAACTAGATCTGATTGTAAGAGTTGGCTCACTTAGAAACTTATTACCAAAATACACATCGTTCGAGATTCAATATTGCACATTTTAAAAATACGCAATACATTTTCAAATATGTATTTGTGCATTTTTAAAGTGTGCAAGTACAAATTTAGAGTTTGCATTTGTGCATTGTCAAAATGCGCAAACACAACACTACCAACGAATTCTATTTTTTTATATAATAAATTTGATTTTTTTTTCTACAAGCCTAATATAGGATGAGTCCATTTTGTAAAGCTATCCAAAAAAAACCTCTAAAATTTGAAAATATCATTATGCAGAATCCTTTACACTCAGTGTTGTGGTAAACATAACTACAACATAAGCACTTGGTTGATTTTGTTTTTTCCCTCTTTTTTAAATTCGTACACAAACAATAACACACTGCATCAAAGGGTATATTTAGTATATAAACAAGTTTCAGTGCAAACAACCATGAACAATGATATTAAAGAATGCATGCACAGTTGCACACTTATCAAAAATTGTAAATCTGCCAACAAAAATAATATGGACTGAACACACCAAATTACAACATGTCTAGGACTCCAAAAATAGGAAAAATAAAGTAAAAAAGTTTTGACATACATCTTGTTTTTCAGGAAACTATTTCACATATCAGTGTCATTTGGCTTTTCTAGTAGTGATGGAGAAGTTGCAGTCAATTTGCTAGCAAGCAAAGGGGTTATTTAGTGGATTTCTGTGAAGCAGATGGAAGTTTAGGCTGCGGAAGGAAGTGGTTTTGATGCAGAGCTGCAGTTTGAATGTTGTTGTAGGAAGTTTGTATTATGGGTATGTTGTAGAGTTTGTGAAGTGCAGAGGGTAGGCAATGATAGTTTTGGGTAGTGGTAACAACAGAGCTCTGGTGTGAAGGTTGAATGATAGGAGAGGCAGAGTTTGTACAGAGGTCAATGATGAAGTTGGAATTAGATGCAGTTGTAATGTATTTGGTAGTGGCAGAAGTTCAGGGTATTGCAGGGGAATTTTGTGATGATGGCAGAAATAAAGTGGGGCTGCAAGTTTCGATGGGGGTAGGCAGCAAGGATGATGGAGGAAGGATATGTAGTATGTATGAATGGTGAAGTGGGATGTTGATATGGAAGTTGCTGTGTGCACAGTGTATTTGCAGTGTTGAAGTAATGCACAGTTTTGAAGTAATGTGCACAGTTTTGAAGTAATGCAGTGGTGTGCGCAGTGTTTATGTGATTGTAACTGCTCTTTTTTATTTTTTATAAAGAAATGTACAGTGCACAGTGAAAATGTAAATGAAATGCAAACACACTTAAAATGAAATGATTTTGGTTGTTTTATGATAATATTTATTACTCGTTAAATTATTCATTATTGGTATGGATGTATTGCATGGATGCTGCTGTAATTTTTTTTTAAATTTGCATTTGTTTTGCAACGGTCAGAAACCGTTGCAATATCATGTATTACAACGGGCTATGCCAGTTGTATTATAGTCTTTTACAACGAGCGTTAATTGTTGTCATAGAGCCTATTGCAAGGGCCGATGACCGTTGTAAAAAGGTGTATTACAACGTTCATTGCCCGTTGTAAAATACGGTCGACCTATTACAACGAGGCCTAATACAACGGGCGCATGCCCGTTGTGAAAGCCATATTACAACGGGCATTGCCCGTTGTAAAATGATTGTTTTGTTGTAGTGCCCGTAGGGCATATGGCGCCTAGGGAAAGGAAGGGATTGAGCAAGCAGATCTGTGAGCTTTGGATAAAGGTTTCATAAGAAGAAACATATCAGAATAAGGAGCGCTAGTCGTCTTCGCTACCAAAGTAAGTGGTTCTCTTCGACTTTGCATTGACTATAGAGAATTGAATAAGCTCACAAAGAAGAACCATTATCCACTCTCTAGGATATATGATCTTTTTGACAAGTTAGTTGGCTTTTCGGTATTCTCCTAGTTTGATTTAGCCACTGTGTTTCATCAGCTTAGGGTCGCTGATGATAACATTGATAAGACCACATTTAGGACACCAGATAGATTCTTTGAGTGGTTAGTCATGACTTTTGGGCTAACCAATGTCCCAACCTATTCTATAAATTTGATGAACCATGTTTTTAGAGATGTCCTAAAATAAAGTTTATGGTGGTATCCGTGGTCGACATTTTGGCATTTTCCAAGAAGTATAGAAGAGCAAGTTATTCATCTAAAGGAGGTTCTTTGTATGCTTCATGTTCGTCAGTTGAGAGCAGAGTTCTTGAAGTATCACTTTTGAAGTGCGTTTATTGGGGCATAGAGAATGTCTACACATGATAGGGATTTAAGAAACAGATTTGTACATTTAGGATTAGGAGAATGGAAACTCAAAGAGAGGTAGGCAAAGGTTAGAGATGTACAATAAAATTCTGTAGATAAGCAAAGAGGAAAGTCCATGTGTAGGTAATTGCAGAAATTCTAATTGTCTCAGACAAGTGGATTTGATGGTAATGCCTTAGAATAAATATAAGTATACAAGAGGAATAGGAGTAAAAGCCTTTAGTTTAGGTAAAGTACCCAGAGTGTAGTAAGTAGGAAGACCCACTTTATGCTAAGCCCAATAAAATGAAATTTTCGAAATTTAAAAAGTTGAATTTTTTTTTGTAATTGTTGGAATTGAAGATTTTCATTGTTAATATTTTCTTTCAGAAAATAAACATGGGGTTTCTGAAAAAATGGTATGAAATTTAAATTGGTTTTTATAGGATATAAATTTTGTAAAATGTAAGATTCTTTTTGAAGAATTATAGCTTGCTAGTTTCTTTGTAGATAAACAAAGATTTTAAATATAAAAACCTAGAGGTTATTAAGTATCAAAAACGTAGGTTACAACATTTATTGTTGTAATAGATGTTTTCATGAAAAGTAAAGGGAGCATAGACAATAGCACTATTGTTATAGTAGGTGACTTCCAAAGGAAATGTTTTTACATAGTATATGAGGTTTATTAGTATTTATTTTAATTGAATCCATACACTAGTATTTTTGGATTGTAGTAACAGTGTTTTACGCAATATCTGTTTTGACCCACATAAAAATGTGTTTTGAAAAAAAAATCAAGTATAGAAATAAAGTGGTTTGTAAGTACACTAAATATTTAAATAAGTATGAGGAAATGTTTTCTAGTTATGGATATATTAAAAACAATTTTGAAAATGAGTTTTTTTGAAAGAAAATGTGTAAGTTAGGTATTAGAAAATATTTATCATGGAAGAATATAATTTAAACATATTTTAATCTATTGGAATGAAAAGAATAATGGTATGAATTTCTATGAAACCAATAAAAATGTTTTGTACAAGTTACAAGGAATACATGAAAGAGATATACAAGGTATAAAAAGCACCATATTTTGTATAGCCTATTTCGAAAAATATAAAATAAGTTCCTTGTAATTTTACATAAACATGAAATTCTCTTTTAAAAGGTTCATAGAAGATTTTAGCGTTAATAACTTCTCATAAGAGAAAGTAGTTCCAATACATTAAGATATGAGACTGTTAGGTGTAATAAGAAGCTATTTTGAAAACACGTAAAGGATGTTTTAAAAGATATTTTAAAAGAAAATGGTTTGGTGAAAAAGTAAATAACTTTTTGAAATGAAAAACTTAATAAAAGAAAATTTTAAAAATTCATTTTTTATAGAAAACTGTAAAAGTCTTTAAAAGAAAGAGAGATAAGTTTTAGAATTAAAAATTTAGTAATTTTCCCCCTCTAGGTTTGGGAAATAATATTAAGTGACTAAGTATTTTTGAAATTAATAGAAACTATAAAGATAACACTTTTAAAGACAAAGATTTAAGGATTTGATGTTTTTAAAATTTTAGAAACCTTAGTTTTTAAAACAAGGTGATAAATACCAAACTAAACTCTTATATGTGGAGTAGATAAGAATCATTTCCTAGGAGTAACGGAAAAGGTGTAAGGTGATAGTAGTAATTACTTTTTGAAGTAATAATGGAAGTTTCCGTAAAGTGTATAGGACACTAGTAAGAACCTAGGAATGTTGATTCACGAAGAACAGTAAAATGAAATTAGTAGGATAGTAAGGCAAGCATGGTTAAACATGAATATTCTTGATTTTGGAAGAACTTAGGAAAAGCATCTTTCTTTAATGGAATTCATATGGTAGTAGTTTCCAAGCTAGCATTGGAATGGTACCTTTTGAATCTCTTTTTGTGAAGGTCGTGTAAGACATCTTAATGTTGGTTGGAATCTACAGAAAGGTTGCTTCTTGGTTCCGACATGGTTGGAGAGATTTTGGAGAAGAGTAACTTGATTAGGAGAAAATTCGTATCTCTTATCCATGTCTATTTGATAATAGGTTTTAGAATTTCCTTTTTCTATCTTTAGATTTGAATAGGTTCTTTCCTTTATTATCCTTTGGGAGGGTAGAACTTAGGATTTAACCTGTGGATGGTAGGATTTGATGTAAAAATGTTAATAGAACATGTTATGAATGATGTATGCTAGTGGTTGCAAGTGTTTACTAGTGGATGCTATGGACGTATATAGGTACACTAGGCACTATTATTCCTAGGGATCAGCCTAACTAGGACACTAGAGCATATATGCATATGGATGTGTGCGCATTTTTATTTTATTTCCATGATTGCTATAAATGGATGATTATCACATGATTGTTGCATTTGGATGATGTTTGTAGCACGCATATAGAACTATCAATTATCATTAGGAAATTTTGCTTTCATTTGGATACATGGCACAGACATGATTGCATAAAAAGGAGGTCAACTGAATCAGTGGACCGCCTAATCCTTTGCATTAGTTAGGGACATTTACACCACGCTAATTGCATAAGTATCATAAAATGCATTAGAAAAACTTAAGGACAATGGATGAATGGTTGATGATATGATTGAGTAGTTGGTTGTAGAATTGGATGAAAACATTTAATACATTCTTTTATCCTTAGAGATTTTGGGGACAAAATCCCTTAAGGAGGGGAGAATGTAACAACCCGAAATTTAACCCATAATAATTAATTTGTTAATTAATTAAATAATAAAATAACTTTGTGAAATTATCAAAATTAAGCCACGGAAGTTGGACCATTGTGTCCGTGGTAATTTTCTAGTCAATTTCCATATATAGAATGTTAGAAACCGAGCTAATATGACCAAGTTATAAAATAAACAAAATAAGCAGAAATAAAACGAAAAAAATATATATACGGTTAGGTCGACCTGGGCAAGGGGGCGGTCGACCGCCCGGTAGACCCGCATTGTATTTCGGCAGGCGAACGAACGTTAATTCGTTCGAACAAATTAAATTCCACTGAACACATCATTTGCATCCTTTAGTTTAATCCGGCCTCTCCATTTCTGCATCCAATGCCACCTATTCAGTCTATGACGTGGTTGCATCATATTCAATCTCCAAATCCAATGGTCCAAGATCCACTTCTACACATATAAATAGACCCCTAGACCTAACACTTTTTCACATTCTAGGTTTTCTCCAATTGGGTTCACCTTTCAAGGAAGGACCCTAAACAAATAATTTTTCCAAAGGAGAAAATCGTTATAAATTAAATTATTTTACAACTCCAAGTGGATCTGGGAAGACCAAAGGAAAAGCTTAGGACCAGAGGTGAGTGATTGTAATTATTTTAAGATTTCTTTAGGTAATTTAAAATAATAGGGTTTCAAATAGTTGTAGTTTTACTACGATTTTTGGAATAGTCTTTTTAGTAGTTATTTACAGTTTTTAAAATTATTTTCGGTCTATTTACTTTCAGCTATTCTTTTCAGTAATTTTAGTATTATTTTAGTTAATTATAATTTATTACTGTTATGCATAGCTTTTTATTGATTTACAGTCTATTTACAGTATTTAAGTTTATTTACTGTTATTTATTTCTTATTTACATCTTTTTTCGATGTTTTGGATTTTATGCAAGCATCTATTCTCTTCATCCCCTTTTTCTCGCGTATGGATTAAAATAATTAAACACGAATATGGATTATGTAAGTAAGAATATTGAATGAAGAAAATAAGATGTAAATAATAGAAACTGTAATAAATAATGGAATTAGACTGCAATAAATAATGAAATTGGACTACAATAATGGAATTGGACTGTAATAAATAATGGAATTGGACCGAAGTTACTTCTAATTATAATTAGAATTGGACTAATTAAAGATAATTGGCATAGTTATAACTTAGAATTATAACTCAGTAGAGTAAAAGATGAAAGGAGCTTATTTTCACACTTAGACCTTGGGTTAAGTAATAAGCATGATTATAACGTAGGTTATAATAAGAAAAAGAAATAGAATGAGGCTTATTTAAGACTTAGGATAAATTAATAAGCATAGAAGGTAAAAATGATAATAAAGGCTTATTTAAATAATTTATCTAAGTTAATAAGCAAAGATGAAAGTAGGACCTATACCAAATAGATTCCCTATTAGAAGAAACGGTGTCTCACATTAGTCTGAAGTGAGATGAGGGCACGATTATGCTAAGAATGGTAGTAATTGGTCAAATAGAAGTCCAAATCATAGGGATTTGGATAAGGGGTGCAACTAGATATTGTTTGGATGAAGGGCCAGTACCAACAACATTTCCCTTATTTATCTATGGACACACGGTGATCTCACATTAGCCTGAAGTGAGGTGAGGGGCACGCTATGCTGGACGTTGGAGGTAATAAGAAGACCCAATATGTGGAGCAAAAGGTAGCATGGGCATGGTGGCAGTTACGCGTGCGACTTCCATTTCGGTGCTCAGTAATAGCTATGAGTTCCAAGCGCTTAGTATGGTGTCTTTAGTAGACACCATTGCCTTATGTGTAGGGAGCTATATATGTCATCCAGATCCACAATAGATTCCGTTGGCTGCTGTGTGGGGAGTTATATAGCGGCTGGTTCTCAGAAAGGTCTATGGAGTAGCAGGCCAATCAAAAAGGGTAGAATTAGGGTTACATCCTAATTACAGGATTATGAATTCAGCCTAATTAAAACAGAAATCAAGGACGAGTGCAAACAATCAAAGCTAACCTATCTTATAGTTAAATCGTATTTATTTCCAGTTTATCTCTTTCCTATTTCCTTTATTTCCTCCTTATTTATGCTAGAACAGTTGTAAAATCTATTACTTTTATCTTGCTTAAAGACTAGTAATTACTATCATTCACCAGACTTTTAGTCTGACCCACTCCTTTATTTCCCCTTTTTCCCCCTAGGAAATCAAGGGAGAGGACAGTAGGCTGCAATTGCTTTGAATTTCTTGGAGGAGTTTGCTACCATTTAATTCTTTCTTTCAGCTTTTGTTCTTTCTATGTACTAGCTTATTATGAGGGATATTATGTACACTGATTTTTGAGACTATGAATTTTTATTTCATAAGAATTGATGGGTTTTGAGATATGGATGTTGTATTTGGTATTTGACTTATTCAGGAAGCAATTATGAAAGTTTTATTTTAAATAAGTTATTATTTTAGTTTCCGCTGTTTTTACCTATTTTTGTCTTGTGAATCTTAGTCTTTGTTAGTTTTATTTGTACCTATAACGCACCACGCCTTTTAATATGTCCTTTTGGGTATATTAAGGGGTGTGGGGTGTTTCAGTGTAGGTGGGTATGGACTGTATACCGTAATGGAGTCCAAGCGACTAAAAATGAATTTATAACATAACGGTAAAATTTAAGAAGTCAGCATATGATGATGTTATATATAAAGTATATAGTTTGCCATTCACCAGAACGATTGTTCTGACCCCCTCCTCATTACAACATATAGGATTTTTAGAAGGAAGATACCGGTGATTGGACAAGATAGGTGCAGACCTGGACACTTATCACAAGTGTTGATTATGGTCGGTATTTATTTACTATTATATTTTAATTATTCCGCTGTGAGATATCATTATAATTAGAGATCTGATATGCACCGTTTTCTTTATTTATAGGACACCAAACCAACAATCTGTATTCTGTTGGGCTTGGGTTTTCAGGTTTTTGCGAAAATTCAGGCCCACCGGAGTCCGGGTTGTTACATTGCTTGAAAACACTTTAAAATAAATATATTTACAAGGAAAGTATCAATACCCGGACTATGGTAATATATCCGGACTAGGTCAACGGAATATACCGGATGGAATATATGATACCAAAAGGGGTAGCTGAAATGTTTGCAAAGCATTACAACTATTTTGGGACACAATCAAAACCATAAAGCTCATATTGGGATTGGATTTCCAACATGATGGGGAAGTAGTGGCCTTTCCCTTCGATCCATGCATAACAAACATAGTTCCCGCGGTGACCTTATTACTTTTCTCAGGCTAGCCACTTGGAACTACACTTACTACACTACCAATATCCAGTAGCCTTATCACTTTTCACAAGCTTGCTATATTAAAATAAATGGGGAAATAGATGCCTTGAGGATCCAGATTCCACTGGACTCCTCTATACTCATACAACCGATAGCCTGAAATATATGCCCTGTAGACCATATAATTACCTGTATCATCTCCAGGATGTGAGGCTCAAGAGGCTATGTATAAATTCTACAAAGCCACGCTTTATTTCACACAAAGCCATGCTTTGATCATATCAGGTTCCACTTTGAATGCCACATTGCCATTCCTTTGATCACTATTGACTTTCACGAACATACAACATCTGAGCTCGCATGTCTCAGAGAAGGGTGTTAAGCTAAGAGAAGTTGCATTCTCCACCACTAAGAAGATATGCATTTGTAAAAGTCAATGTGGTGATCTTAGAAATGCAATGTCAGATATTCGTCCATACAAGTTCGTTCTGGGACAGAATGAAACCAAAGGTACTCCTCCTCACACATATTTTTTTGGGAATTACGCTTAGGATCAGTAGCAAGTATTCCTTGTATTACAAAGATTTGAAAACATGACAGGACCACTACTATAATAAATATGTCTATATTGGGAGAAACCCAGAGAATGTCAATAAGCAGTCCTTCCGCTATGAAGATCTCCGGTCTTCAATGCAATGAAGATTTCAGAATGAAGACACCACTGGCATATAAATATAATATGGGGTTAACCCTTGGGGCTCATGACAGCAATCCCCACATTCTGCAGATCTTCGGTCTTCAAAAATCATCATCTTAAACATGCCTTCACTTCTAAACGTATACATTGGTTAGAAGTCATTTTCGGATAGGAATCGCCTAAATCCGACCCTGGATTTTCCTAACCAATCATCGATTAAAAAGATGTTAAGTTCTTATGTGACCATCAATCTTCATTCAATTTAATTCATCTTTTTATTCATTTATAAATATCTCAAAGAGACATATTATTTTAAGTTACTCATTTATCCTCTTAATAGTATATGGAATCATTAAGCCTCATTTATCAAATCATTTGGCTAATGAAACCTTTTTGAATCTTAGAATAATTCTAAATCGTTTCACTTTTTACTTAGGAAAAACATTTCCAAATGATTTATTTAAATCTAAATCAAATATTTCTTATATTCAAATCATAACATTTTAATTGGTCAAAAATAATGTTATTTAAGACATAGTTTATTATAAACCCCAAACCAATTTGTATTGAGGAAAAGATTAGAATAATCATGCCCAGATTAACTTCCGTATTCAACTTGTACAATTCATGGAATAATGGTGGATTCACCTTTTAAATTCACAAGGATAGTACAAGTTCCCTCCTCGGACCTTAATACAAAGTTTGACCAGATCTGGTTTAATTAACTCTTTTGAAAATCCCTTACTTTTGGAAAAAATTAAATGAGATCTTTTTTTAAAGCATCCGGGCTTTCCCTTCGATCTGTTTCACTCCTCATCTAAAAGAGAAAACAGAGGCCGGGTAAGCTTAGGGAACTGGTGAAACATCCCCTATTTAGAGGCCCAAAGTTAAGCGCTACAAATGTTGTAGTCATTAGTAGTATTAACTTCCAACGACTAAATACGGCTATTTTAGTGGTATCATAATATCAGAAGCGCATGAATATGAAACAAAATCACAGATTTCAAAAAACATCATTTTACTGATTACATTTCCAGAACATGTTCCATATTCAAATTACATAATCCCATCGCTTTCCCAAGTTCAGATAAAATATAATTATTACAATATTACGCCAAGAGCAACATATGACGATGCCCCCTTGGTTGACCAGAGTACTATATATACAATATAGTGGAATCAATCCAAAATATAACAGCAACTCCTAATTAGCTTTCAGTCAACCACCTGCTCATCACCGAAAGCTTTAATTGCCAACCTACTAAAACCTGTAAACCTCAACCCTCAGCCTACTCAAATCAATTTTGAGCACCCGAGAGTTTAAGGAAAAATAAACTTTGAGTTAGACATAAAGCCTGATGTGAATAATACTATACA
The DNA here is from genome assembly GCA_030737815.1 of Allium fistulosum. Lineage (NCBI taxonomy): Eukaryota > Viridiplantae > Streptophyta > Magnoliopsida > Asparagales > Amaryllidaceae > Allium > Allium fistulosum. Next base: position 1,146,868,951 of record CM060902.1, read on the forward strand.
TCTCGGTTATCTGATATTAAGTGAGACCATGCCACTTTGCAGAACGAGTTTCCCTCACTATTATTCTTTTTAAAACATATCTTTTGCAAATTATAATCCTGCAACCAAAACTGATTAAATTTGTAAAGCAATATCATGTATATGTATATTTCAATTATCATATGGACTATCTGTCCATACAATGTAGTTTTCTTTGGCTAACTACTAACCATTGGCTGACTCGGGCCTACCAGAAAACATAAAAATCTAACATCTGTTAGATACTCCTCTTCTGGATGATCTGTCCTTACTTACTTCTCCAGGTCTAACTGAGTCTAATGGCTTTGCGGGCTTACCAATAATTTGTCTTTCCTTTTTAGATTCCCTTCTGTTTGTAACATAATTTTAGTCTTACTTGTCAAAAAGTCCTACACACTGGAATTTTGGACTAAATTAGCTAGGGGATAATAGCTAATGGGTATAAGGCGCGAACCTACACTAGTCCCATGGTCTTTGAGTCATTTTCTTAGGGTTAACCAATCTGAGTCGAAAGGTAAAATGTGGCAGTTAGGGGTTTCACCTAGTCGAAAGCAGTTATTTAAAAACAAAGGCGTAACCTCTTAAAACCCTTCCTTTTAAAGTCATTGATCCATTCGAAAGTAGACCAAGTCGAAAGCTATTCAGTCGAAAGCAAAGCAGCCACATTTTCATTTGAAAGCAAATTAGCGCTTCTACCCCTTTGAAACCCCTAGTTTCGACCTAATACCTTCGGCCTATATCCAATTCATTACGTACAAGATATTTAATACCATGTGCATTGGTTTCGATGGAGTCGGAGGTGGAGGTAATGAGTAAGAAGCTTGGTGCCGAAAGCATTGAAATAGGATAAAGCATGTTGATTTGACTTTTAAACGATTTCTTTGTGCCTAACATGCCTTGTTTGTCAAATTATGATTGGTTGCACATTTTTCTTTTATTGAACTACTACCGATTTTCAAAAATAAGAATTTGGATAATTTACAAAATACCCCTTCTCCTTTTTATAAATATATAAAACATTTAAGTGCCATACCTTAAATAATTTTGTATATCCATTAAAACACTTAGGAAAATTCTACAAAAATTCCAGAATATCATTTTTAATATGTTTTCTAACATATATAAATTTCAGACCCTAAGCCAATATAATTTGGCCGTAATTAATTTTAAACCCAAATTTACATTTATTCACTAGAAAATTCATATAAAATACACATTAATTCAGAAAATTATAAAAATCGAAATCCATTTTAAAAATATCATTTTTGATCTAATCCTAAATTCGCAAGGCAATTGGATGTCATATAATAGGGTTTTCATATCAAAACATATCACAAAATCTATGTGAATTAGCATAAATCATCAACATAAAGATATACATTTTATCATCCAAAACATGGCAAAAACATTTGCAAATAATTCGGATTTCATACTAAAATCGAAAAACATTAAAAATTGAGATGTAGTCATTAATCAACTTAGCTTTTTGATTAAGGATGTGAGATTTTTTCTTGATTAAGTGATTTGGTTCTTCCTCTTGAATTCTTCTTCTTTGCTCTTCCTAATGGTGGCTGGCCTTAGCTCTATTTTTGTTTGTGAAAGTAGAATGAATGTGTAGACAAAATTCCTAAGGGGTTAGGGTATAAGGATATTGTAACGTCACGGATTTTGCCCGCTCGAAAATCGACATCCATACTTTACATCGTACTCGAATGCCGTAGATTCGACCGTTCAAATCCGAGTCACCGGAGCTTATAACAACATTAAGTAAACAACACAGCGGAAAAGAAAAAGAATATAGATATACAACATCTCATACAATATCCAGATACAACAATGATACAATGAATATCTATATACATCAGAGATATGATACAAGAAATAGCAGCGGAAAAGAAAAGATAACATCAGCAGCGGAACGATATCAATAGAAGTGATAACTCCAAAATGATCTTCAGACAAGAATGAATCCACAACTCCAAGATAAGCAACTCCGATGAATGAACTAGCTCCAGATAATCTACTAAACCTGAATATCTGAAAAACCCAACTCTAGACTGCCCGTGTGGAAAATAGTGGGCACCCAGAGTTTAGGAAGGGAACAATAAACTCCGGATCAGTCATGGGACTGGTGTGAGCAACAAAAAAAGTTTATCTTTAAACAAACACAAAAGGCTTTTAAACATTGAAACCCGCAATGCTTTTGGAAAATGAAACTACCATAAGACCTCCCACCACACACACAATGCAATCGCAGAATTGGAGGAGATTTCTTCTTATGATAGTCAAAAATGCTTACTACGCAAAAGAAAACTCTTTTGATATTATTATCATTAGTGCATAGTGTCGAAAACATTTTGAAAATACAATATCAATCTTAGCCAGCGTACAACATTTCATCGTATGCCTACTATAACTACCATGTTCAATAACAGGTGACCGCCACATTCCATGGTAGGTTATACAACTAAAACCGTACAGGGTTCGTATTGTTTCTTTGGATTTCCAACAAATGGTCAGGCAAAGGAACTTCCTTACCGAAATGGAAACGCCTCTGGAAAGACGCCCCGGATCCTAACCGGATCTCTGCAAACAAAAGGCCGACGCTACCTCATGCTTTAACCAAGCTGTAACTAGGTAACTAACACACGAGTCATGTCATCCCCCGGTCGTCACCGACCTTTATCCGAGAGCTCTCTATCATACAACAACAACCAAAAAGTATAATAACCGTGCAGCATCAACATAGGTAAAATATCTGGGCTCCATACCATGATATCACCTTTTATCCAGAAGGAAATGACATACCCTAGGGGCGCTACCCCTACAAACCTTTGTCGCAACATTCCTGTTTCGACCATTACCGGGTTGTGAGGCTCGACGAAGTCTCGTCCAAAAAGCTACGCTTTTTCACAAAGCCACGCTTTTCCACAAAGCCACGCTTTTTCACAAAGCAACGCTTTTTCACAAAGCAACGCTTTTTCACAAAGCAACGCTTTGATCAACAATGATCAATCAGCACTTCGTATGCCACATTACCAAATTGGGAATGTATCACTAGTAACCATCAACTACATAACCTCTGAGCTCGTACGTCTCAGAGAAGGGTGTTAGCTAAGAGAATAAATTCTCCGCCACCAATAGAAATGTATTTGATAGAAACCTGCTTTACATCTCAAAGTGTAACGTCAAACACACATCCATACAAGTCCGTTCCGGGATCGAACGGAACCGAAGGCACTTCCAAAGAAGCCCTTGCAAATCCAGATAATTTCTAATCACGTCCGGACTTCCCATCACAAAGGGTGATAAAATCTCTATACCGGGGACCAGTCGGTGCAGAGACAATCGACGAGTTGTCCTTTCATTTTCAAAAATATCCGGTCTTCACCACCGGTCTTCAAATGCTATCCATATACGTCGTATCACTATTCGGAATGGGTTATATGACACAAAGGTCCTCTCCCGGCTAAACCGAATAACGAGCGCAATTAAAAATCATATGGATACTGGGGTCTCAGTTAAATCACAGCTTAAAGCTTAAAACTTTTCATTCGAATGGTTAAAACAAATTACCATTTCCAATCTTTTAAATAAAAAGATTCATTTAAAAAACCTTCAACGGTTTAAACAAATTTCCACACTTTTAATCTTTTAAACAAAAAGATTCAATTCACAAAGTTTACCCCATTCACAAAGATTCATTCATAGATTTTCAAATCGAGTTCCATTTCAATTTGATTAACTCGTTAAATCTTTAAATCAAGATTTAATTTATAGCTTTCAAAACAATTCCATTTCAAGTTGGATTAACTCGTCCGGTCTTTGAAATCAAACACTCATTTCATAGTTTTCAAAACATTTCAATTCCATTTCAAACTTGAAATTCTTTCAACACAAATTGGAAATCCTTTCTTAAAATGAAAGCTATTATTATTTGAAAACAAATAGTTTTCGTTTCAGAAAAATCCAGTTATATTTACACGAGTTAAAACCCTTGAATTAAATTCAAATTCCCAAACCAATACCTTAAAAAATGGTTTAACCCATATATAACTTGTACAACATCTTTAATCCCTAGTTTCAAATCATAGAATTCAATTTAAAACTTGAATTCAAATTTAAATCAAATTATTTAAATTTTCAAAACTTGATTAAGTTATTCAAAATAACCTTTATCTTTGAAATTCCATTTCAAAAGCTTTTCACATTAAACCCAAATTTCCAATTTCAAAATCAATTGAAATTAAAAATCCAATTTCAAAACATTGAATTTAAATCATCTGTGACTTAACCGATTTCCACGTGAAATCCATATTTGTGTGTGTATGGTGTAGTCCAGGGGTTTTACACAATAGTGCACAACATCATCAATCATCATAGATATATCAATATCGATAAGCGGTATAATCCACAACGCTTATCTTCATTCACAGATTCATAGATAAAATAAATTTATCAGTCACAAAGATTCATCATTACACTTCGATGTGGGTTTCGGATAACCAACTGGAATCCGACTCCCTGTCGCATCGAAATTCAAATGTCGTTTACGGGTCAAGGGTTTTCATATTCACATAGTAATATATCACAGAAACAGAAATCACAAATAAATAAATTACAAATCACAACAAAAATCAGGGTATATCACAAAGCATCATATATCAGGGATATCAAACAATGAAATCATTCAATAGAATCCAAGTATTCATAAGTAGGGTAAGTTAATTGTCTAATTAATTCAAATCAGATTTATTACTTATGAATCACTAATCCTGGTTAATTATCATCAATAATTTACAAATCCTTTTGATTAATTATTCTTTAATCACTTGATTAATCGATTGTTAATCATAAATTAATTATCCTTAATTAATTTCATTAAGTAATTATCTTTAAGTAATCAATTATCCTTGATTACTTACATTCATTAATTAATCTTAATTAATTGATTATCCTTAATTAAATCACATTAAATAATTACATTGGTTAATTCTCCTTTATTATTCACTTTAGTTAACTAACCTTTAATTATTATTAAGTTAAAAATAAACTTTTCAAAATAAAGGTTATATTTATTTTAAACCATGTTTAAAATTTGATAAATTTAAAATGATTTATTTAAAAGCCCTTCTTAACTTGTTTTAAAACTCAGGTAGCCTTAATTATTGAAAGAAAATTGATTTAACCAAATTCAATTAAAAGAAAACTTGATTTTTCTTTCAAACATTAAAACTGTTCTTACCACCAGACAATCAACCCGAGCAAATACACGTTTTACCCGAGCTTGACCCCGGGTTCCTCTCAAACACCCACCTTCTTCGAGTCACATATGCACTTACCTCGAGCCTTACCCGAGTCGCTCCTTTCTTCTCCAATCATCATCAGTTCGAAACACCCAAACATGCACAGGTGCACGTGCACGATCTCGCCAGTGAACTCCGACCGACCTCGACGATCTCGATCCATCGACGAACACCACAGCAACCCTCCTCGATCGTCAACAAGCTCGAATAGGCACTTGATCAAAATCGAGCATAGCTCGAGTAACCTCCACCCAGACTACCAACCCAAAACGCTTCGCGATCACAACTCCGGCCACCAAAGGCTCGGCGTCTCCGGCTACTGCTTCGCCTACCTCCATTCTTCCTTCACCCAAAATTGCGTGCAGCTCGGTCACTCCTTGGCGACGAAATCATCAAATGTACAGAACCCAAAAACATCAAACCCAAAACCCTACTTTCGATCCAACCAACTAATCCTTGCATTAGAAATTTTCTTTAGCATTTTTCCTATACTCAGTGATCATCAAGCTTGCTTCAGAACAAATCTCAACATTTATTTTTGATTCGATCGTCAGATATTCGTAAGAATGACATTTTCGTTCATATACGAATTTCTCTAAGAATACTAAACTAAAAATCTTCGTTTTTGTTTTAAAAATCATATATCACAGTAAGCATTCAATCTATACTCCTGAATTTACAAATCGTTGGAGTTGATTTTTTGTAATATCCCGGAAATTTTAACAATATCAATTTAATAATCTGTTAAATAATTAAATTGATATTGATAATCTTTGTTAATAAATTTGAATTAATTTAATAATCTAATTAAAATAAATATTTAATTAGTGATTTATCTTTTAAAACTTTAATAGAATGATTTCTATTTATAATATATATATAAGTGTATATATTGTAAATAGATGAGTTGGTTTGAATTTAACAAATAAAGTTATGTTTCAAATTTCTAATATTTTGGTAATTTGGAAATTATGATTTAAAATAATATTTAGCTTTTCAAAGATATTTGATAAATAACTATATAGTTTTAAATACATAAGATAAATGTTTAATTGTTTAAAAATAGATTTTAGCTTAAGTTTAAATTTAAATAAAAGGTTGGTTTTATTTCTTTAAAATTATCTATACATATAAACAAGAACTTATTAACTAATTAATTAAGTATAAGCTTATATTAAAAATAAATACAAATTAACTTAAAAAGACAAGTGTTAATTTCCTAAAGTCTCATTCTAACAAGTGTTAATTGATAAGTGAATATGATGACAAATGTCATCTTTAATTTTATTTTTCTTTTATTTTGGTAAATCATAAATTTTTACTTATATAAACAATGCTTTCTCTTTTCCATTCTTCTTCTATTTCTTTTTCAAAACTTAATGAGATTCAGCTGAACAAAATAACTCTAAGCAAATCTGAAATTCACTCTTCTCAAACCCTCTCTAGTACAAATCTGAAAATCTGAAATCAGTAATCAAATTGCCTCAAACCAAAATTTATACCCTTCTCAAACCAACCCTCTAATCTAAAATCTATAATCAGTAATAAAATTCCTCAAACCAGAGATTATCAAAATCAAATCTCTGTAAACCATTTTCCAAAATCTAAATCAAGTTCAGTCTGCATTTCTTTTGGCCTGCAATTCTTTTCAACATCAAAGCCTGCCTGCATTTTTCAAATCTGGAAACAACTCAGAACAACATGTCTGCATTCTTCTCAAAACTGGAAGCAAGCATGAAATTTTTAAATCAAAGCTTTGGATTTCGAAATTCTTCAAACTTCAGCCTTCAAAGGACTTCCAGATCAAAAGTATTAAAATATACAAACTCAAGCATATTATCAATTCCAGTCTTCAAGATCCTGTTTCAGGCTCTGTCTCTATTTTAAATGGTGAGTAACATTTTTTTTAAAAGAGCTTAAATATAATAAATCTGTTTGCATGTTGACTTCTGAAAGAAAGTATGTTTTTGTGTGTATAAATATGTGAGTGTGTATATATATATATATATATATGGATGTATAGATGTATGTGTATGCCTGTTTATATGTGTGACACTCTCTGTTCTTGTTTTTGAGCTTAGATTTTAAACAAAATTCCTTATCTTCTTATCTAATCTCTGTTAGATCTTAGACTTTAAACAAGATTTGTTTGTTTCATCGTAAACTTAAGTTTTAAATTTGTTTTAGGGTAAAATAAATGTTGAATTTCTCTGGAAACTAAAGAACAGTGCAAGTCTTAAGTCATGTTGAAATTCCAACTTCTTAATTCATCAATTCAGGAATCTAATCTGAATTATTAAACCAAAATATGATTTTTAGGAATGAAATTGCAATTTTTAGTTGGGTTTTGAGTTTGTATTTCTCAGTTGACCAGAAAATGGTATTTTGGTGAGTACTGGTGATCTAGATGGTTTGGGAGGTCGAGTTTCTTTCTGAGGATAGTAGAGTGGTCGGAGATCGAAGGAAAAATGGTAGGAAGATGATCAAGGCACTGTGGCGTTGGATAATGGTCGTTTTAGTTTGTAGCCCTAGTTTGGGTATTGGTCGGAAATAGACTCACCACGACGTCTAGGATGGATCGAGTTCAATAGAACTCTGGGAGATGGTAGTTTGGTCATTGACGAGGACATGGAAGGAGTTGCAGCACTAACGGTGGTCGGAGGACGGAGATTTGGTCGTTGACAGGTTTTCGAGGTGGTTCCAGTTTTGGGTTCAGGTTTGGTTTTGATGCTCGATTACGATTTCGATTGTCGATTGAAGGTTGGATGGTCGTAATAGAGTTTGTGGTTGATCGCTGATATGGTGGAGTCGTCGTCGATGGTCGGAGTTGATGAGGTTGATCGTGCACGTGCACGTGATCGTGATATGTATCTGGTGAAGTTTGGGTTTTTAACAGAGTGATACTCGAGTTTTCTCTCGAGTTGTTCCGTGAGATGCTCGAAGCATTTAAGGGTACGACTCGAAGCAATTTTGTAAGGTCTCGGGTAAATAGAGATGCCTGGTTTTGAAACCTGTTTTGTTTTCAAAATTTAAACTGAAATCTTAAAATATTAAGCAAGGATTTAAATTAAGTTTAAATCTTATTTTAAATAATGGATTCAAGTTTAATTTGAATCTTAGCTGAAAATGAATAAAGTTTTAAATCTAATTTAAATCTAAATTTGAATCTTTGTTTTAAAATAAATTTAAGTTTTATAAATTTAAGTGTTTTAACAATTTTGAATGAGAAAGTAAAGTTTAAATGTTTTGAATTTTTTTTTAAAAAGGAATTTGGTTTAAACTCTTGTAAAATTCCTTTTATAAGAGAAAGTATTCTTTATCATATAAATCTAATGGTTTTAAATTGATTTAAAGGTAAATTGGGTTTCATTTTAAAAAACTTGAATTTAAAATGAATTTAAAAGTAAATTTGAAAATGGATGTTTTCAAATGTATTTGAGAATGATAATTTAACCATGGATAAGAAAATGTTTTATCTTAAAGCTAAAATCATTAAACTTTAGGGTAATTGAAATGGTTTAAATAATCTAATTAATTAATGATTTGTATTAACTAATTAAGTAATTAAGGACTTAAATTAATTTAATTAAGGTTTAAGATTAATTAAATAGAATAATTAATTTATAATTAAGGATTATAAATTTGAGTATTAATTAATGATTAATTAATAAAGTACTTAAAGATTAATTAAGTTATGGTTAACACTGAATTAATTAAATAATTAGAGATAAATTAATTGGTTATTAAGATTTATCAATTTGGAATTAATAATAATTAATCCAATTTAATTACTTAAGAAAAGTAATTAAAGAGTTGTTAATAGTTAATGGAGATCATTAACTATGGATTATTAAATAATTAATTAATAGGATTAATTTTGATAATTAATTAGTTAATTAATTTAAGATAATAAATTATAGAATTTGTTTTAAATGAATTACTTAATGGAAGTAATTAAGAATTAATTACTTATTGTAATTAATTAAGTTAATTTGATTTAGTTAGATTAATTAATTAAGAAATGATTTGATAATAATTACTTAATGTAATTATTAAGGTATGATTATTTAGGAAGTAAATAATAAGATAATTACTGGAAGTAATTAATTGATGGTTATGTATTAAGGAAAGTAATTTAAGTTTAATTACTTGTGAATTAATCAAGGGATTAATTAAGGAATTAATTAAGGAGAATTAATTTAGTAAATGAAAGTAATTAAGGGTAGTTAATTACTGATTGAAGATTAATCAAGGTGATTAATAAATGTTGTTTAATTTAAAGTTAATTACTTAATGTAATTAATTTAATTAAAGTAATTAATAATTAAGTTGTAATTAAGGATCATTAATTAATATAATTAATGATGTAATTAAGATTGATTAATTAAGTATAATTAATAAATGAAGTGATTAATTAATGTAATTAATTAAGGTTTAATATAATTAATTATAGTGATTAATTTAATTAATTATAGTTAATTAATTAATGAAGTAATTAAAGGTTAATTACTATAAGTGGTTAAGGTTAATTAATTTGAGTAATTAATTAAAGATAAATTACTTGAAGGTAATTAAAAGATAATTAATCAAAGATGATTAATTGAAAAAGGTAATTAAAATATAATTAATCAAAGATGATTAATTGAAAAAGGTAATTAGAGGATAATTAATTAATTTGTAATTAAGTAATGGTTAAGTAAGCAGGATTTATAAAATGAAGTAATTAATTTAATTCACTTTAAATTAATTAGAGATGATATAGATCATTACTTATGGATGGATGATAATACTGAATGCTTTGCATTTGATTGATATCTCTGATGAGATATATGCTATGTGATATGGATGTTTAGTTGAATTGTGATAATATGGATTATCTGATGATATTGATAATGTTGATTATCTATTGTGAATTATCTTTCTAAGTGTATAAAGATAATTGAATTAAATTGTTTTAACCTTTAAAACAACTTGGCCTTAAAAGATACGTTTTGGATTTCGATGAGACCGGGATCGGGTTTCCGTATACCGGATTTCCAGGTCTGGAGACTCGAATACCACATCGATCCAAATTAACGATAGGTCGTGAATCAAGTGAAGATGAAGATTCAGAGTGCAAGGGTTATTGTCGTTAACTCTGAGGGTGATTCCAAAACGAGTGTAACGAGATAATGCCTTCGGTTTCGTTCGAACCCGGAACGAACTTGTATGGATTGAATGCTTTCAGCACATCGTCAGGTGGACGATGAGCATTCTAAGATAGATGTGTTCTTTTAAAAGGTAATCGTGACCTCAAGCCTCACAAACCGGGAATGGCTAAAACAGGGGAGGTGCAGCAAGGTTAGTGGGTAGCACCCAAGTAGGACAAGATGACCTCTGTCTAGATGTCCCTTTCTATTTTCGACTTAGTGGTGCGGTTGAATCATGACAACCGTGAGGTATCTTGTGTGGGAATTATCCAGTAAGGGATGTTCCGGCCTTGTGTTGCAGGGGATTGGGAGTGATTCTCGGTACGGTGATCTAGGCCACGTACTGTGACGGGCGGTACCCCGGTAGCCCTGCCATTGTATGGAATCCAAAATCCAATAAGTGCCGTACGTTTTAGTTGTGCCCAACTATGTTGGAACGTGAGATGTAAGCATTCCAGCTATTTCATATTTATTTGAAAACCCTAGACCTATTATAATACAATCGAATTTCCTATCAAATGTTTTGGTTAGCGTAAGGTAAAAACTTACCCATATTTATTGGTGGGGAGTCTTACGTGATACCTTTTCTTTCAAAAGGTTTTGAAGTTAAACAAGTTTAACCTGTTACTCACACCAGACCCATGTCTGACCCAAGTTGTTTATTTCTGTTTATAAACTCTTGGGTACTCAAATTTTTACGAGTAGCCAAGGGATTCAGGTTTAGCTTTGACGAGTAATCTGGAGGAGCAATGGAGCAGGAGGCTTCGGCGTTGTAGATATAGATAGTAGTTTTCCGCTGTGTTGATCTTTGTATTGATCTGTATTGTGTTGAGGTGTAATAACTAGACAGATGTTTATAACTGTCTAGTATGTGATGTGTAATCTGTGTAACTCTGATAGATGATGTATATGATACTATGTAATATTTATGTGATATATTATATTTCGTTTCGTTTCCGCTGTGAGTATCTGTTGTTGTTTTCTTTTCTCTTCTTCTCTTTTCTATTTCTCACCCCTTTCTTTCTTTCTGTCGATGCGATTTTCCGGGAGTGGAAAGTCGGGTCGTCACACGTGGTATCAGAGCTTAGGTTGAGCGAATGCCTAAGCTTTTGGTTAAGTGAATATCAGAGCTATTGGTTGAGTGAATACCTAGCACTGGAGTGGTATCTATCGTGAGAGAGCGTATTTGTAATTTTTATATAACTATATATATATATTCTACCTATATTGTTGGGTTACCCGTACAGGTTCTCCAATATAAGATATAAAGGTAGATAGGGTAGTAGTGTATGAAACACGACTACCAATGGTTGGAATTAAGGTTGGAAGTGTATTTATCGAGACTGTAGACCCAATACTGTCTCGAGTAAGTTTTGCTGTGATGAAGGATTTCATCGAATCTCTGAAGGAAACCTGTTAAGGTTCGGAGTTTATCTGTAAAGTTGGATGAGTAGAGTTGGATCTGTCGGTTAGGCAGAAGCGAGTAATGGTATCTTATAACTTCTGGAAGAAGTAACTGTGTGATGAGATGCAGTGACTATGGATGTTCCCGAAGGTGTTTTCTTTGGAACGAGTTTAAGAAGTGTATGCTTCAGTGTTGTGGCTGAGTTCAGCATGGTGCTTCTGTTTGGTTTGGAGTCCGAGTTTCTCGAAAAGCTTTGGAAATCTTTGGCATCAGTGTCAGCAGTGCAGCTCGAAGTGTTCTGTGTTGGCAGGAAGTTTTCTGGCTGAGCAGTTTTTCTGAAGGTGAAGTTCAGAAGCAGCAAAGAGGATCCATTTCTTCGATGGATTGGATAGTTAAGTATGGGCTGTTCTGATTTGTTAAGAGGAACAGTTTTCTTTGGAAATAGGCTGGGTTGATCGCAAAAGTGACTTGCGATAGTTTGAGGGTTCTCTTGGGTTATCAGAGTTTTTCTGAGTGTCTTCAGAGAAGTCAGGAGTTGTCCGCATCTGAAGGTTGAGTTTTCTTATCGACTGGATTCCAGGAGTAGTACCGGTAGTTCAGTCTAGTTGAAGGATGTTTCCTAGAGATGGAGTTGGTACAGCAACTCAAGTTTTGATGAAGTATCTGAGTTTTATTTATGGATCAGTGAACCTTATTTCTGGAATATGTTGTCCAGTCTGTGCTTGTGTTCTACCTCAGATCAGAATTGAGCAGCGAAAGTAGTTTGGAGTATATCTCTGGATAGGAGAAGTAAGTTTGGAATCTACTGAAATTGTGGAGAAGAGTTGTGTTTGGATCTCTTCTGTATTCTGATTTGGATAAGTAATAGTCTACTTGGTTTAATTGCCAGTTTGGATAATTGGAATTCATTGTGATGTACGTATCTATGAGGGAGTACGTATTTGATTTATCTTTGGTTTTAGAATCAGCAGTTCTGGAAGGTTTAGTTGTTGAGTCAGACTCGTCTGTAGTCTGATATTCTGTTTAGTTCTGTAGATCTAGATGAGTAGGAGATCTATAGCTTAGTAGTTTAGATTGTTGTAGAGCGAGTATCCCGGTATATATATACTTGGGGAAACTCGAGGAATTCTATCTAGAATTTTGTCTGGATAGTTAGATTTGATTGATTGGATGAATTGGTTGCTATGGTTGTTAGCATATGGATGATAGTATATGCTTGTGTTTTAAAATTTAAAATCTTTAATAAGATTATTAAATTACCTTTGTTTAAATTTCGGGGATGAAATTATTTTAAGGGGGAAGGAATGTAATATCCCGGAAATTTTAACAATATCAATTTAATAATCTGTTAAATAATTAAATTGATATTGATAATCTTTGTTAATAAATTTGAATTAATTTAATAATCTAATTAAAATAAATATTTAATTAGTGATTTATCTTTTAAAACTTTAATAGAATGATTTCTATTTATAATATATATATAAGTGTATATATTGTAAATAGATGAGTTGGTTTGAATTTAACAAATAAAGTTATGTTTCAAATTTCTAATATTTTGGTAATTTGGAAATTATGATTTAAAATAATATTTAGCTTTTCAAAGATATTTGATAAATAACTATATAGTTTTAAATACATAAGATAAATGTTTAATTGTTTAAAAATAGATTTTAGCTTAAGTTTAAATTTAAATAAAAGGTTGGTTTTATTTCTTTAAAATTATCTATACATATAAACAAGAACTTATTAACTAATTAATTAAGTATAAGCTTATATTAAAAATAAATACAAATTAACTTAAAAAGACAAGTGTTAATTTCCTAAAGTCTCATTCTAACAAGTGTTAATTGATAAGTGAATATGATGACAAATGTCATCTTTAATTTTATTTTTCTTTTATTTTGGTAAATCATAAATTTTTACTTATATAAACAATGCTTTCTCTTTTCCATTCTTCTTCTATTTCTTTTTCAAAACTTAATGAGATTCAGCTGAACAAAATAACTCTAAGCAAATCTGAAATTCACTCTTCTCAAACCCTCTCTAGTACAAATCTGAAAATCTGAAATCAGTAATCAAATTGCCTCAAACCAAAATTTATACCCTTCTCAAACCAACCCTCTAATCTAAAATCTATAATCAGTAATAAAATTCCTCAAACCAGAGATTATCAAAATCAAATCTCTGTAAACCATTTTCCAAAATCTAAATCAAGTTCAGTCTGCATTTCTTTTGGCCTGCAATTCTTTTCAACATCAAAGCCTGCCTGCATTTTTCAAATCTGGAAACAACTCAGAACAACATGTCTGCATTCTTCTCAAAACTGGAAGCAAGCATGAAATTTTTAAATGAAAGCTTTGGATTTCGAAATTCCTCAAACTTCAGCCTTCAAAGGACTTCCAGATCAAAAGTATTAAAATATACAAACTCAAGCATATTATCAATTCCAGTCTTCAAGATCCTGTTTCAGGCTCTGTCTCTATTTTAAATGGTGAGTAACATTTTTTTTAAAAGAGCTTAAATATAATAAATCTGTTTGCATGTTGACTTCTGAAAGAAAGTATGTTTTTGTGTGTATAAATATGTGAGTGTATATATATATATATATATATATATATATGGATGTATAGATGTATGTGTATGCCTGTTTATATGTGTGACACTCTCTGTTCTTGTTTTTGAGCTTAGATTTTAAACAAAATTCCTTATCTTCTTATCTAATCTCTGTTAGATCTTAGACTTTAAACAAGATTTGTTTGTTTCATCGTAAACTTAAGTTTTAAATTTGTTTTAGGGTAAAATAAATGTAGAATTTCTCTGGAAACTAAAGAACAGTGCAAGTCTTAAGTCATGTTGAAATTCCAACTTCTTAATTCATCAATTCAGGAATCTAATCTGAATTATTAAACCAAAATATGATTTTTAGGAATGAAATTGCAATTTTTAGTTGGGTTTTGAGTTTGTATTTCTCAGTTGACCAGAAAATGGTATTTTGGTGAGTACTGGTGATCTAGATGGTTTGGGAGGTCGAGTTTCTTTCTGAGGATAGTAGAGTGGTCGGAGATCGAAGGAAAAATGGTAGGAAGATGATCAAGGCACTGTGGCGTTGGATAATGGTCGTTTTAGTTTGTAGCCCTAGTTTGGGTATTGGTCGGAAATAGACTCACCACGACGTCTAGGATGGATCGAGTTCAATAGAACTCTGGGAGATGGTAGTTTGGTCATTGACGAGGACATGGAAGGAGTTGCAGCACTAACGGTGGTCGGAGGACGGAGATTTGGCCGTTGACAGGTTTTCGAGGTGGTTCCAGTTTTGGGTTCAGGTTTGGTTTTGATGCTCGATTACGATTTCGATTGTCGATTGAAGGTTGGATGGTCGTAATAGAGTTTGTGGTTGATCGCCGATATGGTGGAGTCGTCGTCGATGGTCGGAGTTGATGAGGTTGATCGTGCACGTGCACGTGATCGTGATATGTATCTGGTGAAGTTTGGGTTTTTAACAGAGTGATACTCGAGTTTTCTCTCGAGTTGTTCCGTGAGATGCTCGAAGCATTTAAGGGTACGACTCGAAGCAATTTTGTAAGGTCTCGGGTAAATAGAGATGCCTGGTTTTGAAACCTGTTTTGTTTTCAAAATTTAAACTGAAATCTTAAAATATTAAGCAAGGATTTAAATTAAGTTTAAATCTTATTTTAAATAATGGATTCAAGTTTAATTTGAATCTTAGCTGAAAATGAATAAAGTTTTAAATCTAATTTAAATCTAAATTTGAATCTTTGTTTTAAAATAAATTTAAGTTTTATAAATTTAAGTGTTTTAACAATTTTGAATGAGAAAGTAAAGTTTAAATGTTTTGAATTTTTTTTTAAAAAGGAATTTGGTTTAAACTCTTGTAAAATTCCTTTTATAAGAGAAAGTATTCTTTATCATATAAATCTAATGGTTTTAAATTGATTTAAAGGTAAATTGGGTTTCATTTTAAAAAACTTGAATTTAAAATGAATTTAAAAGTAAATTTGAAAATGGATGTTTTCAAATGTATTTGAGAATGATAATTTAACCATGGATAAGAAAATGTTTTATCTTAAAGCTAAAATCATTAAACTTTAGGGTAATTGAAATGGTTTAAATAATCTAATTAATTAATGATTTGTATTAACTAATTAAGTAATTAAGGACTTAAATTAATTTAATTAAGGTTTAAGATTAATTAAATAGAATAATTAATTTATAATTAAGGATTATAAATTTGAGTATTAATTAATGATTAATTAATAAAGTACTTAAAGATTAATTAAGTTATGGTTAACACTGAATTAATTAAATAATTAGAGATAAATTAATTGGTTATTAAGATTTATCAATTTGGAATTAATAATAATTAATCCAATTTAATTACTTAAGAAAAGTAATTAAAGAGTTGTTAATAGTTAATGGAGATCATTAACTATGGATTATTAAATAATTAATTAATAGGATTAATTTTGATAATTAATTAGTTAATTAATTTAAGATAATAAATTATAGAATTTGTTTTAAATGAATTACTTAATGGAAGTAATTAAGAATTAATTACTTATTGTAATTAATTAAGTTAATTTGATTTAGTTAGATTAATTAATTAAGAAATGATTTGATAATAATTACTTAATGTAATTATTAAGGTATGATTATTTAGGAAGTAAATAATAAGATAATTACTGGAAGTAATTAATTGATGGTTATGTATTAAGGAAAGTAATTTAAGTTTAATTACTCGTGAATTAATCAAGGGATTAATTAAGGAATTAATTAAGGAGAATTAATTTAGTAAATGAAAGTAATTAAGGGTAGTTAATTACTGATTGAAGATTAATCAAGGTGATTAATAAATGTTGTTTAATTTAAAGTTAATTACTTAATGTAATTAATTTAATTAAAGTAATTAATAATTAAGTTGTAATTAAGGATCATTAATTAATATAATTAATGATGTAATTAAGATTGATTAATTAAGTATAATTAATAAATGAAGTGATTAATTAATGTAAATAATTAAGGTTTAATATAATTAATTATAGTGATTAATTTAATTAATTATAGTTAATTAATTAATGAAGTAATTAAAGGTTAATTACTATAAGTGGTTAAGGTTAATTAATTTGAGTAATTAATTAAAGATAAATTACTTGAAGGTAATTAAAAGATAATTAATCAAAGATGATTAATTGAAAAAGGTAATTAAAATATAATTAATCAAAGATGATTAATTGAAAAAGGTAATTAGAGGATAATTAATTAATTTGTAATTAAGTAATGGTTAAGTAAGCAGGATTTATAAAATGAAGTAATTAATTTAATTCACTTTAAATTAATTAGAGATGATATAGATCATTACTTATGGATGGATGATAATACTGAATGCTTTGCATTTGATTGATATCTCTGATGAGATATATGCTATGTGATATGGATGTTTAGTTGAATTGTGATAATATGGATTATCTGATGATATTGATAATGTTGATTATCTATTGTGAATTATCTTTCTAAGTGTATAAAGATAATTGAATTAAATTGTTTTAACCTTTAAAACAACTTGGCCTTAAAAGATACGTTTTGGATTTCGATGAGACCGGGATCGGGTTTCCGTATACCGGATTTCCAGGTCTGGAGACTCGAATACCACATCGATCCAAATTAACGATAGGTCGTGAATCAAGTGAAGATGAAGATTCAGAGTGCAAGGGTTATTGTCGTTAACTCTGAGGGTGATTCCAAAACGAGTGTAACGAGATAATGCCTTCGGTTTCGTTCGAACCCGGAACGAACTTGTATGGATTGAATGCTTTCAGCACATCGTCAGGTGGACGATGAGCATTCTAAGATAGATGTGTTCTTTTAAAAGGTAATCGTGACCTCAAGCCTCACAAACCGGGAATGGCTAAAACAGGGGAGGTGCAGCAAGGTTAGTGGGTAGCACCCAAGTAGGACAAGATGACCTCTGTCTAGATGTCCCTTTCTATTTTCGACTTAGTGGTGCGGTTGAATCATGACAACCGTGAGGTATCTTGTGCGGGAATTATCCAGTAAGGGATGTTCCGGCCTTGTGTTGCAGGGGATTGGGAGTGATCCTCGGTACGGTGATCTAGGCCACGTACTGTGACGGGCGGTACCCCGGTAGCCCTGCCATTGTATGGAATCCAAAATCCAATAAGTGTCGTACGTTTTAGTTGTGCCCAACTATGTTGGAACGTGAGATGTAAACATTCCAGCTATTTCATATTTATTTGAAAACCCTAGACCTATTATAATACAATCGAATTTCCTATCAAATGTTTTGGTTAGCGTAAGGTAAAAACTTACCCATATTTATTGGTGGGGAGTCTTACGTGATACCTTTTCTTTCAAAAGGTTTTGAAGTTAAACAAGTTTAACCTGTTACTCACACCAGACCCATGTCTGACCCAAGTTGTTTATTTCTGTTTATAAACTCTTGGGTACTCAAATTTTTACGAGTAGCCAAGGGATTCAGGTTTAGCTTTGACGAGTAATCTGGAGGAGCAATGGAGCAGGAGGCTTCGGCGTTGTAGATATAGATAGTAGTTTTCCGCTGTGTTGATCTTTGTATTGATCTGTATTGTGTTGAGATGTAATAACTAGACAGATGTTTATAACTGTCTAGTATGTGATGTGTAATCTGTGTAACTCTGATAGATGATGTATATGATACTATGTAATATTTATGTGATATATTATATTTCGTTTCGTTTCCGCTGTGAGTATCTGTTGTTGTTTTCTTTTCTCTTCTTCTCTTTTCTATTTCTCACCCCTTTCTTTCTTTCTGTCGATGCGATTTTCCGGGAGTGGAAAGTCGGGTCGTCACATTTTTACTTGTTCTTCAATGTCCCTTGTTCCTTTCATCTTCCAGATAGGTTTTCAAACTTATACTTATTAAATAAATTTTTAAACTTTAATTCATGATACAATAACCATATTCTGTTTGAATCTTAAACAATAACGTTTATTTTATCAAGTGATAATGGATTTCGATCAATTCTTGAGTCTGGAAACCAAAGACAGTAAAATACTGGAACAACACATATATTCACTTTTATATCTATACACACAAAAGATCTACTGATGTGTATAAACATAGTGTATACTGAACACATAACTTAATCATGCAACAAATCAATACTTAAACTTATTTAAAAGTGATGTTACTCACTTGTTTTAAGAAATGGACAGAGTTCTTTTATGTTGAGATAAGCAGTGAATTTTTCAAGCTGAAGCCCTCTCTCTTGAATCTCTGGTTTGCTATTTGCTTTCTAAGTTTGGTTTTGAACGAAATGAAATGAGGAAGCTTGATGTATAAAGAAGATTACAGGTTGATGATGATATTTGTACAATACAAAGTAATATCTTTGTACAATAGTAAGTAACATTTCTTTGCTTTGGGGCTGAAGACATTTTCGAATTGACAAAAATGTTGCCAGCATTTAATGCCAAGTACTTTATGTCCAATATATGTTTACTTATTTTGTCTTCATACTTACATTTTGCTTGCGCATGAATATACATTGCATTAGAGAAAAAATCTGGTGGCTGATATGATATCAGTGAGTACAAATGTTCCTATTTCGTTTACAAACTTATGCTATGTGTTGTTATGTATGTACAATTTGCTTTGTACTTCTTTGTTTTGTTTTGTAGATATTATCTTTTCTTTGTTTACTTGTTCTTTATATGTATATAAGTACATAACAACTTTGTTTCATTTATTCTGCAATACAAATATTTACTTTGTTTCATCTATCTTCTTGCATACACAACTCATTTTAGATATATACGTACTTCATATGTTTACTTAAGTACCAATATGTTATTTTTACTAAAATAATTTTGAGTTTTATTTCTATTTAAAGTTTAAATATTTATTGTTATTTTACTTTATAAACTCAAACCATTATTAACCATAAATTCTAATATTTATTATTACCATTTATTATTAAACCATTTATTTACAATTTAAATCCAAACCAACGTATATATATATATATAAATTTCAAATTTTCTCGTATATGCCCAAATACATATATATTCACACATATATAATATTTAAATTTAATCGGTTAACACAAATTTATTCGTCTCGGGGAAACTCGCAATCTATCTACCGTTTTATTTCACAAATTTTATTCAAAAATCAATTTAATTATCAATTTAAATTTATATAAAATTCGGGGTCGTTACAGACTTCCCCCCTTAAAAGAATTTCGTCCTCGAAATTTGCCAAGGAGACACAAGGATAGATGAAAAATATTTCATCAAATCAAACTGAACGTCTATTCTGCATTTGGCTTACCAAATCAGAATATCAATAACAGATACACGAACTAATCTGTTTAAAACTTCACAAGATACTCGGGTTATCCAAATCTATGAAATATACAATGGCACCGGTTAGTCCGAAGGGATAACTAACCATTCGTAGAACATATCTGGACTCAAAGAATAGATAGATATATGGATACGATTTCAGAATTTTTAGTTTAGAACGAGAGTATACCTATCAGCCATAGCAATCAAAGCAAACAATTCATCCAAACAAACAATTTAGGCCTCTCTGGAGTTTATGTCCCATTCAAATATATCGAATTTTCTTCCTGAATCTACCAGAACCTATCGAAGAATTGAGAGAAGATGCTGAACAAAAGAGATTGATAGAGAAAAGATTGCTTCCTCGTTGTTACAGAGCATTGACCATTTATAGTCGTATTCCCTGTCCCCTATCTCATCCTCTTCTTACACTCATACTTACTATCAGTGGATAGCAAGAGAATTTACTGAGGCATTCGAACGGATATCTGAGAATTACTCATTCTAGAGTTTACTTCACTCTATCTCTAATGAGCTACTTAATGTGTTATACTCCAGAGCTAAAGTTCAACCTTAGCTCTGATACCAAATGTAACGTCATGGATTTTGCCCGCTCGAAAATCGACATCCATACTTTACATCGTACTCGAATGCCGTAGATTCGACCGTTCAAATCCGAGTCGCCGGAGCTTATAACAACATTAAGTAAACAACACAGCGGAAAAGAAAAAGAATATAGATATACAACATCTCATACAATATCCAGATACAACAATGATACAATGAATATCTATATACATCAGAGATATGATACAAGAAATAGCAGCGGAAAAGAAAAGATAACATCAGCAGCGGAACGATATCAATAGAAGTGATAACTCCAAAATGATCTTCAGAAAAGAATGAATCCACAACTCCAAGATAAGCAACTCCGATGAATGAACTAGCTCCAGATAATCTACTAAACCTGAATATCTGAAAAACCCAACTCTAGACTGCCCGTGTGGAAAATAGTGGGCACCCAGAGTTTAGGAAGGGAACAATAAACTCCGGATCAGTCATGGGACTGGTGTGAGCAACAAAAACAGTTTATCTTTAAACAAACACAAAAGGCTTTTAAACAATGAAACCCGCAATGCTTTTGGAAAATGAAACTACCATAAGACCTCCCACCACACACACAATGCAATCGCAGAATTGGAGGAGATTTCTTCTTATGATAGTCAAAAATGCTTACTACGCAAAAGAAAACTCTTTTGATATTATTATCATTAGTGCATAGTGTCGAAAACATTTCGAAAATACAATATCAATCTTAGCCAGCATACAACATTTCATCGTATGCCTACTATAGCTACCATGTTCAATAACAGGTTACCGCCACATTCCATGGCAGGTTATACAACTAAAACCGTACAGGGTTCGTATTGTTTCTTTGGATTTCCAACAAATGGTCAGGCAAAGGAACTTCCTTACCGAAATGGAAACGCCTCTGGAAAGACGCCCCGGATCCTAACCGGATCTCTGCAAACAAAAGGCCGACGCTACCTCACGCTTTAACCAAGCTGTAACTAGGTAACTAACACACGAGTCATGTCATCCCCCGGTCGTCACCGACCTTTATCCGAGAGCTCTCTATCATACAGCAACAACCACAAAGTATAATAACCATGCAGAATGAACATAGGTAAAATATCTAGGCTCCATACCATGATATCACCTTTTATCCAGAAGGAAATGACATACCCTAGGGGCGCTACCCCTACAAACCTTTGTCGCAACATTCCTATTTCGACCATTACTAGGTTGTGAGGCTCGACGAAGTCTCGTCCAAAAAGCTACGCTTTTTCACAAAGCCACGCTTTTCCACAAAGCCACGCTTTTTCACAAAGCAACGCTTTTTCACAAAGCAATGCTTTTTCACAAAGCAACGCTTTTTCACAAAGCAACGCTTTGATCAACAATGATCAATCAGCACTTCGTATGCCACATTACCAAATTGGGAATGTATCACTAGTAACCATCAACTACATAACCTCTGAGCTCGTACGTCTCAGAGAAGGGTGTTAAGCTAAGAGAATAAATTCTCCGCCACCAACAGAAATGTATTTGATAGAAACCTGCTTTACATCTCAAAGTGTAACGTCGGACACACATCCATACAAGTCCGTTCCGGGATCGAACGGAACCGAAGGCACTTCCAAAGAAGCCCTTGCAAATCCGGATAATTTCTAATCACTTCCGGACTTCCCATCACAAAGGGTGATAAAATCTCTATACTGGGGAACAGTCGGTGCAGGGACATTCAACGAGTTGTCCTTTCATTTTCAAAAATATCTGGTCTTCACCACCGGTCTTCAAATGCTATCCATATACGTCGTATCACTATTCGGAATGGGTTATATGACACAAAGGTCCTCTCCCGGCTAAACCGAATAACGAGCGCAATTAAAAATCATATGGATACTGGGGTCTCAGTTAAATCACAGCTTAAAGCTTAAAACTTTTCATTCGAATGGTTAAAACAAATTACCATTTCCAATCTTTTAAACAAAAAGATTCATTTCAAAAACCTTCAACGGTTTAAACAAATTTCCACACTTTTAATCTTTTAAACAAAAAGATTCAATTCACAAAGTTTACCCCATTCACAAAGATTCATTCATAGATTTTCAAATCGAGTTCCATTTCAATTTGATTAACTCATTAAATCTTTAAATCAAGATTTAACTTATAGCTTTCAAAATAATTCCATTTCAAGTTGGATTAACTCGTCCGGTCTTTGAAATCAAAGACTCATTTCATAGTTTTCAAAACATTTCAATTCCATTTCAAACTTGAAATTCTTTCAACACAAATTGGAAATCCTTTCTTAAAATGAAAGCTATTATTATATGAAAACAAATAGTTTTCGTTTTGGAAAAATCCAGTTATATTTACACGAGTTAAAACCCTTGAATTAAATTCAAATTCCCAAACCAATACCTTAAAAAATAATTTAACCCATATATAACTTGTACAACATCTTTAATCCCTAGTTTCAAATCATAGAATTCAATTTAAAACTTGAATTCAAATTTAAATCAAATTATTTAAATTTTCAAAACTCGATTAAGTTATTCAAAATAACTTTTATCTTTGAAATTCCATTTCAAAAGCTTTTCACATTAAACCCAAATTTCCAATTTCAAAATCAATTGAAATTAAAATTCCAATTTCAAAACATTGAATTTAAATCATCTGTGACTTAACCGATTTCCACGTGAAATCCATATTTGTGTGTGTATGGTGTAGTCCAGGGGTTTTACACAATAGTGCACAACATCATCAATCATCACAGATATATCAATATCGATAAGCGGTATAATCCACAACGCTTATCTTCATTCACAGATTCATAGATAAAATAAATTTATCAGTCACAAAGATTCATCATTACACTTCGATGTGGGTTTCGGATAACCAACTGGAATCCGACTCCCTGTCGCATCAAAATTCAAATGTCATTTACGGGTCAAGGGTTTTCATATTCACATAGTAATATATCACAGAAACAAAAATCACAAATAAATAAATTACAAATCACAACACAAATCAGGGTATATCACAAAGCATCATATATCAGGGATATCAAACAATCAAATCATTCAATAGAATCCAAGTATTCATAAGTAGGGTAAGTTAATTGTCTGATTAATTCAAATCAGATTTATTACTTATGAATCACTAATCCTGGTTAATTATCATCAATAATTTACAAATCCTTTTGATTAATTATTCTTTAATCACTTGATTAATCGATCGTTAATCATAAATTAATTATCCTTAATTAATTTCATTAAGTAATTATCTTTAAGTAATCAATTATCCTTAATTACTTACATTCATTAATTAATCTTAATTAATTGATTATCCTTAATTAAATCACATTAAATAATTACATTGGTTAATTCTCCTTTATTATTCACTTTAGTTAACTAACCTTTAATTATTATTAAGTTAAAAATAAACTTTTCAAAATAAAGGTTATATTCATTTTAAACCATGTTTAAAATTTGATAAATTTAAAATGATTTATTTAAAAGCCCTTCTTAACTTGTTTTAAAACTCAGGTAGCCTTAATTATTGAAAGAAAATTGATTTAACCAAATTCAATTAAAAGAAAACTTGATTTTTCTTTCAAACATTAAAACTGTTCTTACCACCAGACAATCAACCCGAGCAAATACACGTTTTACCCGAGCTTGACCCCGGGTTCCACTCAAACACCCACCTTCTTCGAGTCACATACGCACTTACCTCGAGCCTTACCCGAGTCGCTCCTTTCTTCTCCAATCATCATCAGTTCGAAACACCCAAACATGCACAGGTGCACGTGCACGATCTCACCAGTGAACTCCGACCGACCTCAACGATCTCGATCCATCGACGAACACCACAGCAACCCTCCCCGATCGTCAACAAGCTCGAATAGGCACTTGATCAAAATCGAGCATAGCTCGAGTAACCTCCATCCAGACTACCAACCCAAAACGCTTCGCGATCACAACTCCGGCCACCAAAGGCTCGGCGCCTCCGGCTACTGCTTCGCCTACCTCCATTCTTCCTTCACCCAAAATTGCGTGCAGCTCGGTCACTCCTTGGCGACGAAATCATCAAATGTACAGAACCCAAAAACATCAAACCCAAAACCCTACTTTCGATCCAACCAACTAATCCTTGCATTAGAAATTTTCTTTAGCATTTTTCCTATACTCGGTGATCATCAATCTTGCTTCAGAACAAATCTCAACATTTATTTTTGATTCGATCGTCAGATATTCGTAAGAATGACATTTTCGTTCATATACGAATTTCTCTAAGAATACTAAACTAAAAATCCTCGTTTTTGTTTTAAAAATCATATATCACAGTAAGCATTCAATCTATACTTCTGAATTTACAAATCGTTGGAGTTGATTTTTACTTGTTCTTCAATGTCCCCTGTTCCTTTCATCTTCCAGACAGGTTTTCAAACTTATACTTATTAAATAAACTTTTAAACTTTAATTCATGATACAATAACCATATTCTGTTTGAATCTTAAACAATAATGTTTATTTTATCAAGTGATAATGGATTTCGATCAATTCTTGAGTCTGGAAACTAAAGACAGTAAAATACTGGAACAACACATATATTCACTTTTATATATATACACACACAAAAGATCTACTGATGTGTATAAACATAGTGTATACTGAACACATAACTTAATCATGCAACAAATCAATACTTAAACTTATTTAAAAGTGATGTTACTCACTTGTTTTAAGAAATGGACAGAGTTCTTTTATGTTGAGATAAGCAGTGAATTTTTCAAGCTGAAGCCCTCTCTCTTGAATCTCTGGTTTGCTATTTGCTTTCTAAGTTCGGTTTTGAACGAAATGAAATGAGGAAGCTTGATGTATAAAGAAGATTACAGGTTGATGATGATATTTGTACAATACAAAGTAATATCTTTGTACAATAGTCAGTAACATTTCTTTGCTTTGGGGCTGAAGACATTTTCGAATTGACAAAAATGTTGCCAGCATTTAATGCCAAGTACTTTATGTCCAATATATGTTTACTTATTTTGTCTTCATACTTACATTTTGCTTGCGCATGAATATACATTGCATTAGAGAAAAAATCTGGTGGCTGATATGATATCAGTGAGTACAAATGTTCCTATTTCGTTTACAAACTTATGCTATGTGTTGTTATGTATGTACAATTTGCTTTGTACTTCTTTGTTTTGTTTTGTAGATATTATCTTTTCTTTGTTTACTTGTTCTTTATATGTATATAAGTACATAACAACTTTGTTTCATTTATTCTGCAATACAAATATTTACTTTGTTTCATCTTTCTTCTTTATACACAACTCATTTTAGATATATACGTACTTCATATGTTTACTTAAGTACCAATATGTTATTTTTACTAAAATAATTTTGAGTTTTATTTCTATTTAAAGTTTAAATATTTATTGTTATTTTACTTTATAAACTCAAACCATTATTAACCATAAATTCTAATATTTATTATTACCATTTATTATTAAACCATTTATTTACAATTTAAATCCAAACCAACGTATATATATATATATATATATATAAATTTCAAATTTTCTCGTATATGCCCAAATACATATATATTCACACATATATAATATTTAAATTTAATCGGTTAACACAAATTTATTCGTCTCGGGGAAACTCGCAATCTATCTACCGTTTTATTTCACAAATTTTATTCAAAAATCAATTTAATTATCAATTTAAATTTGTATAAAATTCGGGGTCGTTACAGATATGCCTTGTTCCTATTTTTCCCTTGCATATTTCCTAACCTATTATTCTCTTCTAATTCTTTAGTTCACTTGTTTAACATAGCACGACTACCCCTTATTTAATCACAAATCTCAATCCATTAATCATCTTACATTATTTAATTTAATTTAACTAATTAAATATCCCAAATAATGTTACTAAAAATATGGGTTGTTACAGACTCTCCTCCTTAAAGAATTTCATCCTCGAAATTACGATAAGGTACACATTAAAACAATCAAAGGTAAAACCTGTGTAGTTAATGCCCCGCTATTACCCCGCTATATCTCATAGCGGATTTCTACCGCTACGATATTTCCATATAGCCCAAAAATATAGCCTTTTCGCTTTAAGCCCCGCTATTTCCGCTATATCCCGTTATTCCCGCTATATTCCGCTATTTCCGCTATATCTTCTTTAATAAAATGAACTGAAAAATTGCATTTATACATTATAAAAATTATGAAACTGATTTATTTGATTTAATTTTTAATATATTTTCAGAATGAAAATACTCTAATATTCTACTAAATTCAATTATGTTATATAACAGTTTTACGTTTATTTAAAGTATATTCGCACATGTTTTTATTTAAAATTATTTATGTATTAATTATAATTCATTTGAATGATATTTTTTCATTTAATTACCATTTATATATCTGTAAAAACATTAAGTACGAGTTTTATATGCTATTTTAGAGTCATCCGCTATATCCCGCTATATCCTTGCTGTATCCCCGCTATGACTTTTTGCACCTCCACCGCTTTGAATCTGCCGAGCGCTTTAACTGCACAGGGTAAAACATACCATCAAACAAATCAGGACAAGTATCTCTCATTCTGTTTTCAGTCTTCCAAGTACAATCTTTGTCATCGTCGCTCCACTAGATTATAACAAATCTGACTGTCTTGTTCCTGAGCCTCTTCTCATCTCCAGCGACCATGCGAACTGGCTTTCTAACTGTAGTCAAGTTCGGCTCTACGACTAAGTCATCTAACACAATCGATGATATAGTAGTATCTGGATCTCGAATACATTTCCTTAGATGAGAAACATGGAAAACATCGTGGACTCCTGCCAAACTACTCGATAACTCTACTCTATACGCGAGTTTCTCGATTCTCTCAATAATAGGAAATGGTCCAACGAACCTCGGTGCCAACTTCCCTTATTTTCCAAACCAAATCACACTCTTCATCGACGACACCTTAATGAAAACATGCTCTCCAACAGAAAACTCTAAGTCTTTCTGTCTTTTATCCGCATAAATCTTCTGCCTAGATTGAGCTTCCTTCATTCTAGCTCGAATTAACTCAACCTTTTCTGCATTGTCTCTAACCAAATCCGAACAAAGAAACAACCTATCCCCGGTCTCTAACCAACAATCTGGAGGTTTGCATGGGCTTCCATACAAAGCTTCAATTAGTGCCATCCCTATACTAGTCTGATAACCATTGTTATACAAAAACTCGACTAGATGTAGATGGTCTTCCCATGATCCCCTAAAATCTAGCACACAAGCTCGTAACAAATCCTCCAAGACTTTGTTAACTCTCTCCGTTTGCCCATCAGTCTGTGGATGATAAATGGTATTCATCTTGAGCTTGGTACCTAAGGTATCATGTAGACTCTTCCAGAACTCGCTAGTGAATAAAGAATCTCTATCACTCACTATACTACTAGGAATTCCATGTAGTCTAACCACATTCTTCATAAACAACTTCTCTAACATAGGTGCCGTTCAGGTTGACTTAATTGGAATAAAATGGGCACTCTTGGACAACCTATCCACAATGATCCATATGCTTTCATTCCCTCTATTAGACCTTCGCAACCCGTCAATGAAATCCATAGAAATAGAATACCACTTGCACACTGGAATGTCCAAAGGCTGAAGCAACCCACTTGGCTTTTGATGTTCGGCTTTTACCTGTTGGCAATTCAGACACTGCTTCACCCATAAGCCTACATCCCTCTTCATACCTTCCCAAAAGAAACTTCTGTTCATGTCCTGATACATCTTAGTCCCTCCCGAAGGAATAGCGAACTTCGAGCGATGGCATTCCTCCAAAACTTCCTTCCTAATGTCTCCCACATTCGAAACACACAACCTTCCTTTCTTTCCCAACCACATATTCTGGTCAAGACTAAAATCCTTTAAGTCATCGCTCTCTGTTCCATCTCTCAGCTTTCTGATGCAGTAAGCCAACACTGGATCCTCTAGCTGTTTAGAAGCAACCTTTTCGATCATAACTGGTCGAACTTACAAACATGATAACAAAGCAATTTCTGTACTTGAACTACTCTTAGTTCTCCACTGTACTCTGCAAGTTGCTAATGCTCCCAAATCTTTCCACTCAGCTATCATCGCTAACACCACATTCTGATGTTTTCTACTAAGTGCATCTACAACCTTGTTGCCTTTTCCTAGTGTGTACTTAATACCGAAATCATAAGAAGCTAAAAACTTTAACCACCTCTGCTGTCTCATGTTCAGCTCCTTCTGACAGAACAGATACTTCAATGATTTATGATCCATATACAATTCAAATCTTTCCCCAAAAAGGAAATGTGTAACAAACCGTTTTTCCGTACCCTTTGAATCAACATTAAACCACACATGTACAACTCAAATTGCACGAACAAGCGGATCATTAAGGGTAGAAAGAAAATAAAGACAGAACAGAATCTCAAACAAATGGAATAATATATATTATTTCAATAATAATCTTTACAGTGGAAAATTTTAAAATACAATATCAGAGTCTAACCTAGATTCAGCCTAGACAGTTATAAACCCCTATCCTTACAAATGCTAAAAATAACAAAACAAATGCAATAGATGCAGCGGATAATAGAATACGTCCATACGATGATGAAGATCTCCAACTCTCCTCTAGAAACTCCAAGCGTCTTCAGCTAAACCTGAAACTACTCGGATATGACCCGAGTATTAAAAATACCCGGATCAGGCTTGATAAACCAGCGTGAGATACTCAAAATTTTAAATGCATAGATCATGACCATGGTATCAAAACCTTTGAAAAGAAGGGTATCTTATAAGACCACGCCCACACATAAACATAGACGGGTTTTTACCCTATGATAACCAAAACACTTTTATTACCAAAATAGTTTGATATTATCTTTATTGACATTCTTTTGGAAAACATCTTTCAAATAAACTTATTCAAATAAGGTATCAATACTTGGACTAAGTCTAAGGTAATATATCCGGACTGGGTCAACGGAATATACCGAACGGAATATAAGATACCAAAAGGGGTAGCTGAAATGTTTGCAAGTCATTACAACTATTTTGAGAATACAATCAAAACCATAAAGCTCGTATTGGAATTGGATTTCCAACATGATAGGGAACCTCGATAACCACGCATAGCAACCGAAATCCGGTGGTTTTTCGTGCAAGGACTCACACACCACTATTCCTCATATTGCCACACTTCTTGATATTCGGTGGCTTCTCATGGAAGGACGCACACGCCACTTTACTATACAATAAGGGTCCCATCAGGACACCTTGGTGACCTAGATCATACATCGCCAGTCACCTTAAGCGATCATATGCCACTCTCGTCATACTCAGCCTGAAATATGTAACATAGTTCCCGTATCATTTCTGTGATGTGAGGCTTAGGAGTGAGGTTACGCTCAACTTAGACAAAGCCACGCTTTTCATACAAAACCACGCTTTGATCATAACAGGTTCCACTTTGATTGCTACATTGTCATTCCACGTCACATGACCGATTTCTAGAAAAGTATAACTTCCTGAGCTCGTATGTCTCGGGAAAGGGTGTTAAGCTAAGAGAAATTTCCTTCTCCGCCACCAACTGATATACATTTATAGAAACCACTCAAATGTGATTTAGAATACAATGTCAGACAAACATCCGTACAAGTTCTCTCTGGGACTGAACGAAACTGAAGGCACTCTCATACTACCACTAGTAGCGAGTAGTCCTTGCAATCTGAAAAATCTCCACAACGAGGAGATCACTGCTATAAATAACTCTATAATGGGAGCGACCCAGATCATGTCAACAAGCAGTCCTCATGCTATGAAGATCCTCGGTCTTAAATAATCATCATCTTCAACATGTCTTCACTTTCGAACGTATACATCACTTCGAAGTGGTTTTCAAAGTGGAATCACCCAAATCCGACCCCGGTTCCTTCAAAGCCAATTATCGATAAAAAGATGTTAAGTTCATATGTGTATCAATCATCAATCAATTACTTCATCTTTTATTTAAATCAAATATCTTTCTTAGATATACTCTTTTCAATTTATTCCATTTTCTTTTCAAGAGTATATGGAATCATTAAGCCTCATTTATTAAATCATTTGATTTATTAAAACCTTTCTTAAATCTTGGAGTAATTCCAAATCATTTTCTCTTTTACTTAGGAAAACCATTCCAAATCATTCATTTAATCTTAATCAAATATTTCTTATGTTCAAGTTATAACATTTAACTTAGGGAAAATATTCCCAAATCATTTATTAAATCTTAATCAAAGATTTCCTTCTTAACTTCAAATCATATTCTTGCAAATCGAAGATTTTCATAACAGAGTACTACTGCCACCTTAGATATGGTAAATTTCACCTCTAGGGACTAGTGACAAGTAATCCTACATTATGAAGGTCTTTGTATTCAATGATCTTTGTCTTCAATATGTTTTATTTCGAAATTTAGTTTGAAGGGGTTTTCGAATAGGAATCACCCAAACCCGATCCCGGGTTTTCGGATAGGAATCACCCAAATCTGATCCCTGTTCCTTCGTACCAATCATCGAATAAAAGATGTTAAGTGGTTAATTAACATTCAAAGAATTTGTTTCTTTTCTTTTATCTTGGAAAAACTTACATATGATCTTTTAGAGCATTCGGGCTTTTCTTTCGATCTATTCCACCCCTCGCCTAAAAAGAGAAAACATAGGCCAGGTAAGTTCAGGGCACTGGTTGTTCCCTAACCTTAGTTAAAGATCTTGTTTTATCTTCCCAGATCTCACAGGCGGGACAAATGTAATAGTCGTTTCCGCATACTCAGTTATTA
This sequence comes from Allium fistulosum, assembly GCA_030737815.1. Taxonomy (NCBI): domain Eukaryota; kingdom Viridiplantae; phylum Streptophyta; class Magnoliopsida; order Asparagales; family Amaryllidaceae; genus Allium; species Allium fistulosum. The sequence goes on from CM060902.1 coordinate 1,146,900,680, forward strand.
GCTTTATTTTGGAATTGATTATAAGATTCCAAATTATCTTTTAAACTCTTAATTTTCCTTTTAAAAACGTTCATAATTGATTCTAGGAAATTTTTTTAAGTTTAAACTTCCTTTTAAAAGGTCGTAGAAACGGCAGCAGAAAAGTGCTGTGGAAAGTGCTTTATAAGCTTATTTGATTTAATAACTTTTTAATATTTGAAATTAATATTTTCCATTCCAAATCTCTTTTAAACAATTTTAATAGATTTATCAAATTTATTTCATATTTTTAATCATTTAAAAATATTATTTATAAAGAAATCCCGTTTTGAATTCCGAACTGCAAAACCGCGATGTTTTTAGAAAATTGTTTTGGACATATTTCAAATTCTACTTGATGAAAGTTTAATTTTCTTTCTTCGTTGGAAAACTATTATCATTGTGACCAAAGAATTTTTATTCGAAGAAATCCGACTTATAAATCATTCTCTACGTTAATTTGAAATTACGGGTCGAAATTTACGAACTGCCGCTACGCGACGAGCTTGATTTTGACCAATTTTGTGAATTGCTTCGGAACTGGTCTGAAACACTTCAAATTTGTTTTAAACCATATTTAAACTATTTTAACTCATTTAAAACAATATTTTTGTCATTAGAAACTCATTTTTCATTTCATTTCATTCTATAATATTATATTATTATAATATCATTTCCAATCTATTTAGATATTTTGAAATCATTAAGATGCTAAATAATTTCCATACACACATTTGTATGGATTTAAATCTCATTTAATTAACCGTGCTTACTAACCATTTCTCTTATCATTTATCAAACCAAGTTATCATCCATATCACAAACGTATAATCAACCATAATATCAACCAAGTTATCATCCATTAAATCATCCAACATATAACAAACTTTTCATATAATTAACTTGAAATATTTTTTTAAGAATTAGTAACTTAAAATATGAGTACTCACCTTTAACCAAATCGTTTAACTTCTTACCAATATTCATTTAATCCAACACTTCACTAAATCATCTTAACTTCATCAAAACATCACCTAAACAACTCCACCTCACTTTCTATTGCTCGACCTTCACTTCACTTCCACTTGCATTTGACCAAATCTTCTAACAACACCAATAGTGCTCGGCCACACCTTGATCCTCCCCTTCCTCCATCATTTTTTCACTTCTTAGATGCTAAACCATGTTTTGATGATTTTCTAAGGCCTTTGGCAAAGTTTGGTTGAGTTTTGACTTTCTTTGATATGGTTTTGAAAAAAGTTAGCAAGGAAATAGAAGAGAAGAAGCCACTAAAGCTCTAAGGAAGAAGAAGAAGGGAGCTTAGAAAAGAAAGAAGAAGAAGAATGGAAAGTGTGAGAATGGAAGCGGTATGCATGACTATTTATAGAAAAAAGTTTGGAATAAAATATTATTATTTAAAATAACCAAAATATCATCTACTTACTTTTTAAGCAACCTTATTTTTTCAATACTTAACATCACATTTCAAATCATTACTTTATGTCATTTTCACTTAAGTATTAAGTAAAGAATATAATAATTATGTTTGTTTGATTTGATGTTTACTTTTTGACCTTTTTAACACTTTTTGTCTTTTTATGCTTACTTTTTGTTAATTACATTCTAGAATTTTCTATATATGTTTAGTAAAAGTAAAATTAATTAGTGAATTAATTAATACTTATACTATTTGAATATATCTTCCTATATAAGAAAATAAAGGTGCGACAACGTTGCGACAACTTTTAATCGACAAAACGTTGATTTTCGACAAAATGTTTTACGGTCACATTTTGATGTTTTAGTTAAACTATTTATTTATGTAAACCAAATTTAAAAATAAATTTTTATAATGTTATTTAAAAATATAAATACTCATAAATTAATTAAAATAATTTATTTAACCATTGAAATTTACTTTTATGAAATCGGCATTTTGTCACTTTTGTCGATATAGGCAAATGTTACTATTTTGTGTATACTTCTCTTTCCAATTCCTATGTAATATTGTTTGAATCATATAACCTTACCTATTTTATATTTGAAATCACTTTAAATAGTATATTTTAAAGTGGTCAAATTCTAGGTCGTTACATTGTCCCCTACTTAAAAGAATTTCGTCCTCGAAATTACCCAAAACAAAAGTTTGCCTTAAAAATTTATCTTTAAACTTAATTCCATATAATATCCACAGATCATCCGTATGAAATATCTTATTCGATCTTCTATTTGAATACAAAACTTTATTTCTGAACTAGTATCGATCCTCCGATCCTCTAGTGTGGACTCTGATCGGGCTTCTAGATCAGAACCTTAATTTACTTTCCTTGCATAGTTCTCAACTATGATAGAAAACTAAAGTACCTAACCACAAACCCTCATCAATGTTCGTCGTCAAGAATCGACTGATAAATCATTTTTCAGACTAGTGTAAACACCTCAAAGTTTCGAACTCGAATCTTAGATCAAAATTTGTGCGATGTAATGATCTACATATAATATACGTATTTATTAACTTTCAAAAACTTTTCATAAACTTTTATCTTAAGTTTAAAATTTTTATAAAGGTGCTTTTTTATATAATCCCTTTATTTCCAAATATTTTTATTAAAGGAAAATATCTAAAGAAACCATTTTTCACTCAATAAAATAATTTATCTTTATAAAAAAGTTTTCCTACAATATTTTAACTTGGTATATTTCCTTTAACACTTATATTATTTATGAATCATTTCGTAAAACTATTACTTAAGTTTATTTCATCTTATAACTTATGTAAATCAATCATATTTTAAAGAATTCAGTTCAAATCCTTAATTAATGTTGGAATTCATTTATAAAACATTTCCAGGTTATAATTACCTTTTTGAAGAGTCATTATTTTACTTAATAGTTCATGACTTAAATCTATATTTGTAGGATATACCTTTACATCCTAAGAGTATATACAAATCCCAAATTTAAAATTGATTTTACTTAAATCCGTCTGCCTAACAAATTTAGACTTTGTTGTAATTTACTATTATCTCAAATTTATAAGTTATAAAACTTATTTCTTATTTAATACTATTATAAATTTTCTAGCTTTGAAAAAACAAAATTTAAAACCACCCGTATTTAAATCCTCAAACTCATAACTCTTAAATCTTTTTTCTTTTCTTTATAAATCAGATTTATAAATTATCCTTATCATATTTCATTTACTCAAAGTATTTCACAATCTTTTACCAAAAGTTTTCATAAATTCCTTAGCTCTGAGTTAGGTATGATTCGAAAATTTTCTACTGTCCAAAATCGTCGGAAATTCCGCTTTTTTATCATTTAGCGATCCCAATTTATATTGGTTTAAACACTTTAATAAAGCTTACTAATCAACGATTCACATTATTTCTTTAACTTAATAAAATTATATAGATTGAGTAATTCCAAAACAATCCAAGGAACTGGGTACTACCAATAGTATCATATATCCTCTTAACAAGAAGAGTAATACTTCAGAGAAGTGTTTACCATCCGAACACATCTCTTGCCCATTTTTAGTTTATTTTCGAGCCAATCAAATTAGTTATCATAAAATACCTCTTTTTATTTGAAATAATACCATTTTCAAAATCCTTTATAGATTACTTTATAAAACCTATTTTATAAATTCAATTTATCTTGTATTAATTAACTTCATTTAAATTACCATAATTCTTTTACTCGAATTTAAATTCTCATTCCTTTTATATTTATCTTTTTACATAATCATTTTCTATTATTTAAATACATTTTTATCTTATATGTTCATTTCTTATATAAATCTTATTATCAAACACCTTATAGTCAAATCGTGAAACTTAATTCACAAGGTATTTGTACTTAAACTTTTAAATCAAACAATTGATCAATTTATGATAGTAACTTAACATTATCATTTCTTAATTTATTATTTTGGAATAAGTATTAAAGATCTTAATTACCTTATCAGATATCTTACTTACCGATTATCTTTATGAAACATCTTATAGTTAAACTGTGAAATTCTAATCACAAGATGTTCATATTTAAATTTCACTAATCCTGATTTCTAACTATAGAACTTTTCAAAATACATACTTTATATTCAAAATATAATCCTAGGTAAAATTATTTCATTTACCAATTTTTTCAAAATTAGTTTGTCGGTTTACCTTGTTTAAATGTTTAGGGACCCTCATCGATAACGGTGATCGGGCGCATTAATCCAAATCCATAAATCACTTAACAGATAAATCAACACAAAACAATTTATTAGTCACTAACAAATACACACTCATATATAATACACTCAAACTCATTCTAGGATGTTCTAACCCTATCTCTAATGAGTCACTCATCCTAGGGTATTACTAACCCTATCTCCGATGAGTCTTTACCCCACCAAAGCCAAAGTTCTCGATTAACCTTCAGCTCTAATACCAAATGTAACGAACGGGTTTTTCAGACCCACCCCGATAGGCTTTTCAACCATCCCGGTACCCTTCTGCTTTTCAACAAGGGGGCACTTCTGCTTTTCAACATGGAGGTGACTACATGTGGTACCTCGGATCTGCTTTTACAGCAAGCCTCTCGACTATCAACCAACCCTTTCACTCTATGGACATGTGGGGGTAAGAGTCTAAGTTTTATCACAGTTTACAAAGCGAGAAACCCCTATCATGCTGAACATAATCAAGCAAATCCAATACCCGGTTCCTTTGTACCAATCATCGAATAAAAGATGTTAAGTGGTTAATTAACATTCAAAGAATTTGTTTCTTTTCTTTTGTCTTGGAAAAACTTAAATATGATCTTTTAGAGCATTTGGGCTTTCCTTTCGATCTATTTCACCCCTCGCCTAAAAAGAGAAAACATAGGACAGGTAAGTTCAGGGCACTGGTTGCTCCATCCCTAACCTTAGTTAAACACATTGTTTTATCTTCCCAGATCTCACAGGCGGGACAAATGTACTAGTCGTTTCCGCATACTCGGTTATTAGCTTTATTTTGGAATTGATTATAAGATTCCAAATTATCTTATAAACTCTTAATTTTACTTTTAAAAACATTCATAATTAATTCTAGGAAAAATCGTTAAGTATAAACTTCCTTTTAAAAGGTCGTAGAAACGGCAGTAGAAAAGTGCTGTGGAAAGTGCTTTATAAGCTTATTTGATTTAACAACTTTTTATTATTTGAAATTCATATTTTCGATTCCAAATCTCTTTTAAACCATTTTAATAGATTTATCAAATTTATTTTATATTTTTAATCATTTAAAAATACCATTTATAAGAAATCTCTTTTTGGATTCCGAACTGCAAAGCCGCGATGTTTTTAGAAATTTTTTTTGGACATATTTCAAACTCTACTTGATGAATGTTTGATTTTCTTTCTTCGTTGGAAAACTATTATCATTGTGGATCAAAGAATTTTTATTTTGAAGAAATCCGACTTATAAATCATTCTCTACGTTAATTTGAAGTTATGGGTCGAAATTTACGAACTGCCGCTACGCGACGAGCTCGATTTTGACCAATTTTGAGAATTGCTTTAGAACATGTCTGAAACACTTCAAATTTGTTTTAAACCATATTTAAACTATTTTAACTCATTTAAAACAATATTTTCGTCATTAGAAACTCATTTTTCATTTCATTTCAAACTATAATATTATATTATTATAATATCATTTCCAATCTTTTTAGATATTTTGAAATCATTAAGAGGCTAAATAATTTCCATACACACATTTGTATGGATTTAATTCTCATTTAATTAATTATGCTTACTAACCATTTCTCTTATCATTTATCAAACCAAGTTATCATCCATATCACAAACATATAATCAACCATAATATCAACCAAGTTATCATCCATTAAATCATCCAACATACAACAAACTTTTCGTATAATTAACTTGAAATATTTTTTTAAGAATTAGTAACTTAAAATATGAGTACTCATATTTAACCAAATCATTTAACTTCCTACCAACATTCATTTAATCCAACACTTCACTAAATCATCTTAACTTCACCAAACCATCACCTAAACAACTCCACCTCACTTTCTAGTGCTCGGCCATCACTTCACTTCCACTTGCTCTCGACCAAATCTTCCAACAACACCAATAGGGCTCGTCCACACCTTGATCCTCCCCTTCCTCCATCATTTCTTCAATTCATAGATGCTAAACCATGTTTTGATGATATTCTAAGGTCTTTGGCAAACTTTGGTGGAGTTTTGACTTTGTTTGATATGGTTTTGAAAAAGTTAGTAAGGAAATGGAAGAGAAGAAGCAATTAAAGCTCTAAGGAAGAAGAAGATAGCTTAGAAAAGGAAGAAGAAGAAGAATGGAAAGTGTGAGAATGGAAGAGGTATGCATGGCTATTTGTAGGAAAAAGTTTAGAATAAAATATTATTATCTAAAATGACCAAAATACACTTTACTTACTTTTTAAGCAACCTTATTTTTTCAATACTTAACATCACATTTCAAATCATTACTTTATGTCATTTTCACTTAAGTATTAAGTAAAGAATATAATAATTATGTTTGTTTGATTTGATGTTTACTTTTTGACTTTTGTAACATTTTTTTCTTTTTATGCTTACTTTTTGTTAATTACATTCTAGAATTTTCTAAGTATGTTTAGTAAAAGTAAAATTAATTAGTGAATTAATTAATACTTATACTATTTGAATATATATTCTTATATAAGAAAATAAAGGTGCTACAACGTTGCGACAACTTTTAATCGACAAAACGTTGATTTTCGACAAAATGTTTTACGGTCACATTTTGACGTTTTAGTTAAACTATTTATTTATGTAAACCAAATTAAAAATAAATTTTTATAATGTTATTTAAAAATATAAACACTCATAAATTAATTAAAATAATTTATTTAATCATTGAAACTTACTTTTATGAAATCATCCTTTGGTCACTTTTGTCGATATAGGCAAATATTACTATTTTTGTGTATACTAATCTTTCCAAATCCTATCTAATATTGTTTGAATCATATAACCTTACTTATTTTATATTTAAAATCACTTTAAATAGTATTATATTTTAAAGTGGTCAAATTCTGGGTCGTTACGTAATGTCTCTGTACCTTTAGTGCAAAAATTACCGCAACTAACTCCAAGTCATGGGTTGGGTATCTGACTTCACTACAAGAATATCCATTAATAATGGCAATGTAGGACAGCGTTGGGACTGAACTTGCTATGGTTAGGTTCCTTCAGCGTAAAAAATTTGGCTATACACGCTATAACACACCTCAAAAACACGAGGCGGTAAATAATTTGGCCGCCCGCACTTTTTATTACTCCAAAAACACTCCTCTTTGCCTTCACCCCAAAAACCTAGTTCTCTCGATTTCTGCCGATTTATTCTCCAATTATGGCGTCCCCTTTGGAAACTCATGATTTACGCTTTAATCAAACCCATAGATACTTTGCACGCAAGCACCAGTCAAAGTCTCCCAACCTGGAGATCGAAATTCTAGTTTAGATTTCTTCAACTACTCAAATCTGACGAAAATCAAACTTCACTGCAAATACGTACCATGGCGGAAGAGGCAACGGAGGTAGGTTCCAAAGAGTTCCGGCATCGCGATGGTCGAACCACAACCATTATCGACGTGATGCAAGATTGCTGGAGATTTTCCTCAACCATTATTTCTTGCCATGTTTCAAGACTCCCGTAGTAGAAGTAATCAATGGTAATTTCAATTTTCCTCAATGATCTATAGTGATTTTATTTTTTATATAGCATACCTGCGACAAACTAGAATTTGTTTTATCAAGTTAATAAGTTTCTTAGCGAGCGTTTGATTAGGCTAAGGGAAACAAATGTTTTGAAAAGCTGGGATTCCATGCTTCTTAAAACCAAGAATTTCCTGAAGAAAAAAAATGCAAACACCTTCTAAGTTTGCTAGTAGCATGTATTAGTGTCATTTACTAATCGTATGCCATTGCATTTTCTATAGGGTTAATGTTATTTATATTTATATTCATGAGCAAATTTGGTTTACTGGCTGTAAAAACATGCATGTCCCTGTTTCATTGATTTTATGTCGAACTCCTCATTATAAATTTGATCATGTATGAGTTTTGGTATTGCAAATAAATTATATATTCAGTTGACCACACTATAAGAAAATACATAATTAATAGCAATGCGGTATGGCAATGGAACACTACTTGCTTACATAAAAATTAAATAATAAATCACTCTCTTACCTTGTACACTTACAAATTTAACTAAGTTAGCTAAATTTTATAGAAATTAAATAATTTTATAAAAGTTCACTAATATTTATAAAATTGAGTAACTTTATAAAAATAAATAAGTTTATAAAATATAAGTAGGTTATAAAAAAATTCATTAAATTTACAAAAATAACTAATTTTTTAAAAGTTAACTAGGTTTTATAAACATTTAACTAACTTAACTAAGTTTGTAAAATTTAGCTAGGTTTTAGAAGGTGAGGATGTATATCATCATCATCATTTTGCTTATTGTAACATATGGAGTGGTGTAATTGTGTTATGAAATAACATAAACCGACTTTAAAAAAAAAAGAATTGAAGATTAGTGCACAAAAAGAACTTGGAATGAGTGTTCATAGAGGATGTTTGAATTAGTTAATTAACAAAAAACAGATTGGTTTTAAGGGGTATTTATTAAGTTAATTAGTTCCTTGCCGTATTCAAAATTTAGAAAAATACGATAGTGCTATTAGAGAGCAGCAGGCATAGACGTATCGATATTCTTAGTGATTAACATTTTTTTAATAATTAAAGAACCAAATTTCGTTTGTATAGAAGTATGTATCAAGTTAGTCCACAATAAATACAGGTATGTTCGCTTGTACTAAACTCGTTAAGCATTGGTTTTTTAGTAATTTTCTATCATTTCCATATAATAATCTTGTAAGTTCAAGATGGGTTCATGTTCTTTTGAATTTTGTATAATTTTGAAACCAATTGCATCTGCTTTGGGTTTACTATATTTCTTGTTTGTATCATTTGATCATTTCACAAACCATATCAGAATTACCAAGCGCGGTATTATTTTGAAATAATATGCAAACAACAACAGAACCTAATAATGATGGTAAACATAAGATTATCCAGAACCAGAACATAACTCAGCAGACCCCAACAGCCTGTTTTACAGGGTCGATATAATAAAAGAATGGTGTGCAGTTTCTTTTACTGCTCAAGTAATTAATTCATGCATAATTCTGGTGCCACGTCTAAATGGATACTCAACTCCATCATGCTGCGACATGCTAGTGGATAACCCGTTACATAAATGCCTAGCTGACGAGTACTTAACCTGATTGTTGCAGGGCTTATCTTTGGGTAAGAAGCCGGATTGATGCATAGCACAACTGCAATATTTGTGATAAAGCATAGGCGTTTCAATTCTGATCCATACGTATGAAATGTCCAACATGGTTCGAAAACTACACCTTTTTTAAATAAATCATAGGCGCCTATTACATTATTTCTCAGATCCTTTCTTTGAAATCAGACTTTCTCAGATTATTAATAAAATTCAGCCAAGGTTTTGTCCATGTTTTTACACTACAGGTCTTAGCTTGCTCAAACCATAGGGTTGTTTTTGAATCTTTTCATATTCTATTTTATACTAAAAGGGAAATTAAACAAAAGCTTTTAACAAATTCTTGAATCATAGCAGCACTGTATAGATTCGACTGAGAAACCAAACACACTTGCCCTGCATAAGTATATGCAAAGTGAATTAATACCATATTATAAGTTATCAACCAACAACAAACAAATTTCAATTGTCAAGCTGTAGTATTAACGCTTAGCACTTGTGCATGCAAGGCTAAAAAAATAAAGGTAATGGAAATAAATTGTTGAGTTAAAGTAGATCAATCAAAGATTCACCTTCAAGAATAGTAATCCATTACAGAGAAAGTAACATAAGCAGGAGGCTTTAAATGCTAAATTTAAAATAGTGTTTGTCTCTTGGCTTTGAATTTAAAAATTGAAATCGAATTCAAAAACTAAAATCTAAGCAAACGACCTAAGAAAAGATGCTATGAAACATCACTTTCCTACATTTAGAGGGTCGGCGGTCCATTCTCCAGCAATACCATAAATGTTTCACTGCATTATTATATCTTTAAGCTGATGAAATCTACCGAATCACATAAAACACCACCTAATGTAATTATTATTTTAAATTTCCTTTTTATTCATAGTTAAAAAAAATTGTTACATGTTTAACTTAACAATGCCACATGTTAACCAATAATAAACTGCATCTAGATGAAATCCTAGTATGTCACGAAGATAATTAACCTTTAAACTTTTAAAAGTAAGTGAATTGTTCACGATGGTACTATAGACTTTTAATTTAAGTTTTTTTTCCTTCATGAATTGATTTATGTCCTTTTGTTGTAGATCATTAAACCTCATTCATTAGGCCAACAAATTGGCTATACCTTTTTTGTACAATCTTAAAACATTAAGTATAGGGCATAGAATAATATGATAAAAGCACTTAAAACTATTTAAATAAATTTTGGACATTCATTTATGAATGACAAGGGGAGTGCCACTATAGTAGTTGCACTAATGTCCAAAAATTATCTTCTAATTCATATTAGTAATATTCTTTCTTACAACCTTTTCTCTTTCACTGCAATTTTAACGCAGGAAAGGGAGCGATACTTAAGTGATCAGAAAAGCAGAATGCTGACCTCTTTTATGGTGTTCTTGCTGGACTTGGACAATTTGGGATCATTACCAAAACTAGAATTGTACTTGAACCTACACTGAAAATGGTAAGCTAGCACAAATGTTATAAAATAAAAAACGTCTCAGTGTGAAGATTTTATATATATATATATTTCAAATCAATTTTTGTTCAGAATCAAATTGGACAACAATCATGTTCAGAGTTAATACTATGTGAATTAAAGCGTAGTGAAGTTTTTAATTGATGTGAACATTATAGGAGGAGGTGCAAAATAAGAGCACCTTGCTGTAATGAAGTTTTTAATTGCAGGCACTGCTATAATGAAGCAAAAGTGAGCTCTTTTTATATTCAAATGTTCAATTTATAAAAGGTTGAAACTTGATGTAGAATGCGACTAATTAAACCTGTTATTTATGTTGATGGGTTTTGATTAGAACTCATTAGATGTGGATCCTATTGAAAGGCATATGATTCCTCGCCATGATGTTAATAAGGTTCTGGTTTATTTACTCTCTTTAAATTTTTATAATATATTGTCTGCATTTATCTTTAATTATTTTGATGACATTTTTTGTTCCATAACTTTCTATGTTTTTTTCCTTCAGGTCATATGTTCTTTATGCAACACAGAACAAGATGTAAGTTTGCAGATTTCATAAAACCTGTTACAATTTTATGCCAGTTTTTAAAATTAATTGGAAATTAAAATTGTAATCTAGTTAGAGTAACTATTTTGATCTATCATGCAGGTTCATCAAAATTGCTCAAACTGTGGTGTTTGTATGGGAAACTACTTCTACGAGAACTGCAAGTTTTTTGATGACAATGTAAGGTTTAAATCCTATATTTTAATATGATATTTCTCATTTTCTGGGACATCTATACTCTACTAAATATGTTTATGCCGTGCATTTTTGGAATACCTTATCATGTTTCTACACGACACATATAAGGCAAAGAGATTTGAATTTCTTGAATAATGATTTTCATGCGTACACTAATAATTATTATTTTATTGTCATCATGGTTATAGCTTTAATTTTTGTGCTGAGGTGTCAAAGAATCGGTACCAAATTACCCATAACATCAATTTGAGTACATGAATTTTGTATAAACCTTGATTCAGAATTGTCATTGTTTGCATGAAAGTCGCCCATAGCATCAATGAAGGGGAAGTAACACTGAAAGAGTATTATTCAGGTGTACTTTATTTTTTTCTAAATTTATGGTCTGTCTATTATCCAATTTATTTGCAGCTTTGATCCCATTATCAGAATTGCGAGATCCAATAGCAATGAAACACTATGGACTGGACAGTAATGCCGCTGTTCTTGATCTGCCTGATACTTCTTCAAGGTAGAAAAATTAAATTATGATAATCTTTCTTTACACACACACACACACACACACACACATATATATATATATATATAGTTTTCACTTGATGTTAGAAATTACTTTTATTAATGAATGAACCAGGTTATGAGTGTCGAAAAGCTTAACAGGTATGCTTGTCCACTATTTGATAATAAGTGTCGTATTAAGTGATTAGATGTGTGTATAAACATGTTTTTGCTTCATCTATCAGTGACTCTATTTAGACAATGTATATACACCATGATTATTACAAGGAAATCAACTCTAATATATTAGGCATTCATATGTGTCAAATTGTTTAGCATTGCATATATTCAACATTAACCAAATTAAGCTAAGAATCTACGAACTTCTCGTTGTCTAGTTCATAAATTAGAAAATAGAACATCATTTGCTCATAAGTGCAACCAACACTGAATTAGGCGATTACGCCATGATCATAGGTGAAAAAAAGGACTAGTACAAATAAATCAACTTTTAGCTACATTGCAAATATACTACTAGCTTCCATCTTTCTTTGCTTGCTTGGAGGAATGCTTACTTTTTTCCTTGGAAAATCTTCCTACTCTAAATGAGTTTTCATTTTGTCCAAAAAATACTTGGTATAAATATCACACACAAGTTATTTCTTTTAATCTCGTAAAATATGGTTATAAATCCTATAGTTTGATTTTAATTTTATTTTTGTGATTACTAAAAGTTACAAATCAGATAGGTTAATCAACCGCCACAGGGAAACAGGCAATGGGATAAAATAAATGCGTCCACTCGTATCGTTTTCTATGTAAAAATTGCGATATATATCACACATTTCCTTCCCACCATCCATTTGCATCCTTATAACAGTTAAGTTTGTTGCATGCAAAGACAGAAAAATTCCAATAGTTAAGTTTGTTGGGTTGGATTTTGTGTCTCAGTAGCTGCAGTGTGTGTGAGATATTTGAAAAAAGTTTGATTTTATCAGAATTATCGAAGCCTAGTTTTACTTTATAGGAACTTCACCAACCAAATTTCAAATATATTAGAATTTCAGGTATGTTTTGCCTGGCAATTCTTACTTCAAACAGCGATATTTCAGTCTAAAAATAGTATTATTATACTTGTACATATATGTGAAATGGAACAACTGAATCAGTTTATTGATCAAACTGATGTTTGACTCCATGTTTCAGTGTCAGTTGAAATAGTCATCTTATGGTTAGAATCTTTAGATATTCTCCAAATAATATTTTCATATAATAATTCTTATATAATCAACTTACTGATTGGTTTCAGTGGGAAGTTAATCAACTTACATCGGAGAGAGATTAAACTTATTGATTTCAGTGGGAAGTTGTATCTTGCACCGTTGACCACTATTGGTAATCTTCCTTTTAGAAGAATCTGTAAAAGCCTAGGTGCTGATATAACTTGTGGTGAAATGGCAATGGGTACAAATCTTCTGCAGGTTTGTTTTATGACCATTTCCTTCTGCAATCCATCAGTTTACATGGCTTGGTTGTTATTTGGTAATGTTTTATTCATCTGCTTATTTAAAGTTTCAACTGAGACTCAATTGATTGATAAAAATAAAAAACCGATCTTTAGTAAGCAAGCAGACTTAGTACTGCAAATCCCAAGTTCATCCTCCGTCTTGTGCCATGTTAAAAATAGAAGAGTTGTTGCCGTATTGGGTGGTAATGCTCTATTCACTGTCCTACTGTATTGCAGAAATAATGCATTAAAGTAGAAGTATAATCGGATGATATAGTATTAAACAAAGCAAGCTAGATGTAATGTAATTCGTAAGCCTCCATACTAGATAACATATATCTGGAAACGGCTAAATTCAGAAATAAGAAATGTTGGTCGGTGGGTAAATGAAACTGAAAGGACCACTTTTTTTTGGTAACTAATTTAACGAACCAAATCGTATGCAGTAAGATTTCTTCTTTGTAAATAGCACAGTCGTACGTGTTATGTTTAGGTTGACGGGTATAAATTTTAATGAAATAAAGTATGTAGTAAGCGGGACATTAGTTTTTTTATAAACAAAGACAGTATATAACAAAGGTAATAAGAAGCATATTGGTTCAGATTCATCTATGAATTCATGAAAAAAGTACTTTGGTTAGTTATGAGAAAGGAGAGTAAAATTAATCATAATTTATGCAGTTGAAACAGGTGGATGCGCACTGAAATATTATGATATTCACGAATGTTTCACAGGCCATGTTTAGCTTGTGAATGTCTTCTAAGTGATGGCTGGTTATATTATACCTGACCTGAAATTGTGCTATGTGTGAAGTAACCATACATGCAAATTGCAACTCGGTGTTCAATGCTGAGTTGCACTTCCAACTCAATTTTTCGAAACTGGATTGCAAATGCAACTCAATTTTCAACTGAGTTGCAATTTGCAACTCCAGTTTTGAAAAACAAAATATGTGTATTACACAATGTACTACTAAAAACTTTGTAAAAAAACACAAAACTCACTTTAGTTTTTTATGCTACTATAAGGAATCTATGTTATTGCACTCATGAGGCATTTTGGATGCCCTTGTAGTTACATGCTAGAAATTTTGTGTAATAGGAATGTTGGACATAGCAATGATCTATAATTAATTAGCGATTATGTTTCTTTTATCATTATTGTATTCTTTTAGCTGGGAATTAGCTTCTGTCTTCCAAAATTTGAAACCATGGTTTGATGCAGCTGGAGTAAAATTGATTACAGTTAGTTTTGGCATTTCCAACAAAGCTTATTTATCTGCAAAAAGGGCATGTACACTCTAACTTGTTTAGCTCCGCATTGGTTTTAAGTTTCTCTAATTTATCGATTTTAGTGCGTTTGTATAACGAAGTTATATTATGGAATGTTGTATACTTTGTATTAGTCAATCACCTAATGAAATAGTGTGATGAATATTTAGTGTTTGCATTATGAATCCGATTTAACTTTGTGTACACTTTTTTGATGAATTGATTCTCAAGCATTACTTTTGCTTTACAGGTAGATAGATGACTGTGATGCAAAAAAAGGTTGCAACGAGTTATGGATCAAAGTTATTTTTGCTGCTAGAACTACTTTTTGGTTTTAATGTATGTACTACTTGCTTTTGTTTTGCTATTGCTACTTGTTCTATATTTTGTTTTTGAACTATTGATGACAAACTATTTATGTTTGGTGTAAGAATATTGTGTATTTTAATTATGAAATTTCATACGTTGGTTATCAAATATGTGTCCAAAATGTGGTATCGATATAATATGTTGATTTTGAAATGTGATATTGATATAATATGCTAATTTAGAAATGTGGTATATATATGCACATTATGGTGGGTGTTTGCAGAAATGCAATTAAAACATTCCACAGCGTTTTTAAAACGCTGTTAAAACATTCCATAGCGTTTTTTAAATGCAGTTAAAACATTCAACAACTTTTTAAAAGCAGTCAAAACATTCAAAAGCGTTTTTAAAATGCTATTGAAAGTTTTAACAGCGTTTTTAAAACGCTGTTGAAAGTTTTAACAGCGTTTTAAAAATGTCGTTAAATTGTATCTAAAAACAGAAAGCATGATCTATTGCAACAATGAAACGCTGTAAATAAATCTCACAGCATTGAAAAAACGTTATAAAATCTTATCTTAGCACGAAACAAACGCTAAGAAAGATCTATAACTGCACCCAACCAAACGCTGTTAAAAGATTTCATAGCACCAGGGAAACGCTGTTAAAAAGGACATTTAACAGCGTTTATTTCCTGTCATTGTATATCCCTGACATATAACTGCATGTCGATATACAGCATACGCAAAAACGCTGTTAAAAGCTTTTACAGCGTTTTTAAAACGCTGTTAAAAGTCCTGTTTGTTGTAGTGCTTCATGCGGTCTAAGCTGTCAAGAAGCATAGGCAATTACTCTACCCATCTGCATCCGTGTACACCACTAAATCCTGATTCCCCTCAGGAACAACTAACACAGGTGCATTAGGCAATAAGTGTTTCAGCTTCTGGAATGCCTCTTCGCACTTATTGGTCCAAACAAACTTTACATCTATTCGAGTTAACTTAGTTAATGGTGCCGCTATTTTCGAAAAATCCTTAATAAACCTTCGATAGTAACCGGCCAACTCCAGAAAACTTCTTATCTTAATCACCGTTTATGCTCTCTTCCTACTATTCACAGACTCGATCTTAGCTGGATCCACCAAAAACCCATTCTTTGAAACTACATGGCCAAGAAACTTCACTTCCTTCTTCCAAAAATGACATTTCGAGAACTTCGCCTTCAACTGATGCTGCCTCAGTGTTTCAAGCACTACCCTATGATGAACTTCATGCTCTCTTTCATTCTTAGAGTACACCAAAATATCATCTATGAAAACCAATACGAACCTATCCAGGTGCTCTCGGAAAATCTGGTTCATCAAATCTACATAGAAAACTGGCGCATTAGTCAGTCCGAACGACATCACTAACCATTCGTATGATCCATATCTGGTTCTAAATGCGTTAAAGCAATACTATCCTCTGCCACTCTAAGCTAATAGAAACTTGTTACTAAATCCAACTGTGAAAATATCTTGGCTCCACTCAACTGATCGAACAAATCATCAATCCTAGGTAATGGATATCGATTCTTTATCGTTTTCTCATTCAACTTATGATAATCAATACATAACCTTAACCATTTGTCCAGTTTCTTAGCAAACACTACGGCTGCTACTCAAGGTGAACTACTTGGTCTAATTAAATTCTTGCCTTCCAAATCCACCAACTACACCTTGAGCTCCCTCATTTCGGTAGGTGTCATCCTGCTTGGTGGTCTATTCACTAGTTTTGCTCCAGGCACCAAATCTATCTAAAACTCAATGGCCTATTTTGGGGGCAATCCCACTATAGATTCAAAAATATCTGTGAATTCTCTAACAACAAAAACTCGATTCAGCTCATCTTCTATCTCCACAACACCCAACAAAGTATTTACCTCATAGTTAGGGTTTTTATGGTATATACAATCCGCTCCCTACAGTTTGGGTGTCTAATCGATATTTTCCCATCATGACAAAATATCCTAGCATCGTAGTTACTTAACCAATCCATACCCAAAATAATTCTGAATCCTATGAAATCAAACACATGCAAACTGCAAACAAAAGTATGACCTAACAAGTCAAACTTTAGGTGGTCACATCTCATCCCAAATGTTGCATACCCTTCTATCGGATTTGCAACCTTTAAGGAATTAACTAAGTATGAGGGTTTTAGGTTAAGCTTATCTACCAAACATCGAGATATTAAAGAATGTGATGCACCAGTATTAAATAGAACACTAATTGCCATACCGAGAATCATAAGTGTACCTCCCAACACTGCTTCCCTTTTTCCCCTGCCGTGGGTCTGGAGGTAGCTGGCTCCAATGCATATACTTTTCCCTTTCCATCCTTAGCAAGCTCCATGCATTGGCTCCTGTAATGACCCATCTGATCGAAGTTGAAGCATTGGATATTATTCTTCCCAGTCAACTTCTTTGCCTCTCTAGAACGACATTCATTCGCAAAGTGCTCTTTCTTGTCGCACTTAAAACAGACAACTTCTGACTTTCCCTTCTTCACGGCTCCACCCTTCTGGGCTCCCTTCTTAGGAAAGAACTTCCTTTTTTGACTCTGCCCTACCTGGACCTCCTTCACCTTATTCTTCTCCACAGAAGCAATAATTTTCTCGTGTCATAGAGCCATCTCTACTACAACATCACAAGGATCCCTAATATGAGGTAATGTAGTCCTGGCCAATTCAGGTTTTAACCCCTAATGAACTTCTTGTTTCTCTTAATCACGATATCCATAGTGGCATGACCATATCTTGCCAACTCCTCAAACCTTGTGGCAAACTCTAACACAGTCATCTCTCCCTGCTCTAACTCAGCCAACTTTCTGAGCAAGGTAGACTTTTCCATCACAGACATGAATCTCTCCTCGAACCTCCTCTTAAACTCATCCCATGTCATCGTTCCTTCATCCACTCCGGTTGTTATGTTATTCCACCAGTATAAAGCTGCTACTTGAAGCTGTCTTGAAGCTAGCATTCTTTTGTGCCCATCATTGAGCCCTAAATCTATGAAGATCCTCTCACAGTGCAACAACCAGTTCCCCACTTCTATGGCGTCTTCAGTCCCTATGTATGGTTTTCCTCCCAACCTAGCATAGTCCCTACTCAAAGCATCATAATTGTTGACTACTGGATCTTCCTGGACTCCTCCCCTAACTACTCCAGCAACAACCCCTGTATGCATCATATTCACGAAAAACTGTTACATGGCTCCTATGTCAACTTACTGGGCTTCAGCACCAACATTTCCAACTCGTCCCTGACCTGGGTTCCTTCTAGTATTAGGTCTGGCATTTCCATCTGTAGCGGTGCTTCCTCCTCCAACATTATCTCTTCGAGAATCTATAACGACCTAGTATTTTCAACCATTCACATCCGCACATGTCGGACTTGAATTGCTCACATACCAGATTGTAAATTTATATTTGGCAAAACTCAGCATATACAGTAAATAAATCAATCACAGACACATGGTATTATAATAATAAGCAGCGGAATAGATAAATAACCGAGTCGAAATAAAATACAACAGAATATCTCAAATACAATGTTGTCTCGAATACAAACAGACAAGTCTGAACCAACAACTGGACAGCTGAAAGCTGAACAGATACAGATGGATCTCCAAGTGAAGCTCCAACTCAAAAGGTGAGTCTCAAATGTTGCGACACTCAGTCTGACCTGAGCGTAAAGCAAAACACAAAACACTCAAGTCAGGATTAACATTCTTATATCAGTAAATCCAACTCAAGTGAAATATCAACTGAAATACAAATAACTTAAAGGATGTTTGGGATTCACATCCTCTAAGGATCCGTGGAACTATCTACTATGCAGTAATATACGCTATTATAATACGTCTATAGTAAAGTAAAAGTATTAAAATACCATTAAGGCGTTACCCATATCCCCCTTAACACATTTTATATATTCCCATAGTCTATACAGTACCGTAACCCCCCCTTAAACTGGAGGGCTATCAGAGGGCACTCCATAGGCATGGTACAAAATAAACTCGTAGAAGGTGCGATAGGGCATGTGACAAGACTCGAGGCAATGCCAGGGTAGATATACCGTTTGCGGATCCGGACTGGTGGTAACGCTTAGCAGCTACTACCGCCCACCTTGTGACACACTCCCAAATCAAAGGGTGCCAATCAAATCACAAAAGCAACAGAATGGTATTGAAGAAATATGTCCGATCGGAGGAATGACCTCACTTGGCCTGGCATGGCTTCTGTTTTAACCGCATCAAGCTGACTCACGGGAGTCAGGGCTACGTAAATACCATATAGAATCATCACCAAACTATCCTACTTCATTCTGGAATCTCCACCATGTACACAGTTGTTAAAGTGGTTTTCGGTATTGGCAGAGAGTATGACAATATCCGATCCCGGTCTCTTTAACAACCAAACGTTATTATAACACCACAGTCATTTCATTTCAAATCATATTTCAAAACCAAAATATCATATCTATTTCAAAACCATATCAATACGATGTCATTATTCACTTAAAATAATATTCATTTCCAAAATCACAACCCTTCCTAAAATTTTAACACTTCTGAAATTATAACATTTTTGAAACCATAACACTTCGAAATCATAACACTTGGAAATCATACACTTTGAAATCATAATACTTTGAAATCATAATACTTTCCACTCAAACAGTTTAGAATATAGAAAATAGTATATGTAATAAAATAGATTATAAAATAAAAATAGTTTATAAAATAAAATAGTTTATATAATAAAATAGTTGTATATTAAAATAGTTATAAATTAAAAATAGTTTATATTAAAATAATTAGTGTATTAAAATAGTTTTATATTAAAAATAGTTTATATTGAAAGTAATTCATAAAGTAAAATATTTTTATATACTAAAATACTTTATATAAAATAAAAATAGTTTCCTCAAATTTCACAAATCGATTCAAATCAACTCGAACTCCAAAATTCAATTTAATTTAATCTCAATTCACCAATTTCAATTCAGTTCAAAACCATTTAAAATTTATATCGATTTCAAATACATATATAAACTACAATTTAAACCATTTCAATTTCAATAGATTTCAAAGCTTAAATTCAGTTATATTCCAAATTCAACTTACCATTATTTAATATTGAAAAATCCACTTAGTCAATCCTATCATTTAAATAAAACCTTAAACTACAATTTATATAAACTAAATATTCCCTTCAATTTATTTACTTAAAATATTCATTTAATCACTTTAAATCAAAATCAAGTTATAAATCATATCTTTAAAATCTCAAATTTAATAAGTTTCAAATCGGTTTTATTTAAGAAAAAATTCAAATTAATTTCTATTTCTCTTTCCAACTTAATTTATTAAAATTATTATAAAACCTATATTAAAGATATAATATCTTAAAACCAATTTTTTTTTTAAAACCACATATATTTCTTTTCAAAACCTTGGAAATCATTTTCAAAATATATATATATATATATATAGACCAACGGTGTCTGTATAAAATTTTCTATCATATGGTCAAGTGATACGGATATTTATCATTTCAATCCGCAATTTAAATATATACAGGTATATATCTTTTCAACCTGCAATCCCAAATTCAATTCAATGAAAATCACTTGGGTTTATCATTTCAACCCTTAATAATTTTCTCCTATTCTACAGATCGTTCGGGTATGTAACATTTCTACCCATAGGGAATTCTATACTAACAGGGAACTTGTAGAGTGAGAACAGTTATGATAATAATATAACATATCAACAATAGAGATATATCATCGGTGATAAATAAAACAAAATATAAACAACGAGATATGGTGTCATATCCCACAGGTGAACAATTACAGATAATAGCATATCATATATAACAATTAAATAATTAACAGTTCAAATTAGCAACATATTTCAATTGTTGTTTCAATTGAAATCAAATTTAATAGATATAAAAACGTTAGTCATGAGTGATTGCTCACTTTTTGAGGTTATAGAGATGAACGAGAATGAGATGAGTTACGAATCCAAGCATAAATTCCAAAACAAAGTAAGATGTGCACTAATTAGACGAACAAAGCTGATAATAAGGAATCGATGAAAATGAATCAAATCGATTTTTGATATAAGCTGAAACGGATATATATATATATACATATATATATGTATATATATACACACATTTCAAACAATTTTTTTTAAAACATATACTTAAAATAATATCTCTCTTTGTTTTTCTTCAAATCAATATTAAATTTAATACAAAACTATATATATATTTTTAAAGCCATACCTATAACATAATTTCTTTTTTTAAATCAAATATGCTGTACTACTTCCAAATCAACTATATGCAGCCAATCATAACCTATACCCTATAAACAACTGTGTATAATTGCATATATACACTTTAAAACCAATGTTAAATAAACAAACATGTTATCTTTCAAAATTTCATGTAGTATATGCAGACAGAATGTACAGACTTACACTATATATATATATATATACTGTCTTCATATAAAATTTATACATTCAGATAAGATATAACATTAATATAATCTTATCCATATAATTCCCAGGATATAATTATTTATTTAAATTTATATAGACTAACAGTATACAATATCATAAACCAAAATGCAAACCCAATTACATAACAAAACTAGTATAACCATAAATTAAATACTGTAACCGTGCACACATGCTAAAATATCTTTATATATCTCAAAACCAAAACACATACTAACATATATATTTATCTATAGAGTTTATACACCCGAAATAACTTATATAAATATATATATATATATAGCAAATAAAACTAAGTATATTATACTATCTATAATTAAACTACACATGTACTTCCCTGACATACTTTCCAAAAGCAAGCCACGCATGCCAAACTTTTACACTTTTAAACAATATATACAGTAGTCAAATATATTTTTATATATATATAACCTATTTGCATATTATCTTCAACATATGTATGCTTCAAAATAAATGTGCAGACTAATAATGTATATGTATGCAGATCACAAAACAAACAAAATAAGTGAACAAGTTAAAAAAATGTATGCAGACTAACATATATATATCATACTGTAATATATAACTAATATATAAACATATAAACTAAATTTCCCATTTGAATTTGTTTAAATTTCGAAATATGCATTTAATAACCATAAATCAAAACCATATATGTACAAAGTAAACCTTTATAACTATTATTTACTAACAGCATAAATACAATACTTTTGTAATAACATATGTAAAATAAACCGACTACAAACTGAGGCAAACTAACATATAATAAACTAAACTTATATAAACTTTGTATAGTATCAGAACCCATATAAATATATACCAATCCAAAACCAAACTCATGTATAAATAAACAAATATATACTTACATGTAAAGAATAAAAGAAGAGAGGCTACAACAGTGCTCGGAAATGAAGCAGGGCAGGAGGGGAGGAGAAAAGGTCTCGGCTAGGCAAGTGGAAGGGTCATGAAGTCTCGGCCATGATGATGTTGTGGTGAGGTTCGGCCAAGGCTAGATCAAAGGCATGGTCATGGTGGATGAAGAGATGGAACCGGGTTTTGTTGGTCGTGTAGATGAATCAGGGTGAAGTGGTGATGTGTAGGTGCAAGGTGAGGAACGAGCAATACATGAAAAACCATACCAGCTTTGCATTATATTCATTCATTCCTTTTTTTAAGGGAAGATGGCCATAGATCGGCCATGAAAGAAAGGGGAAAATGTAAGAATAAGAAGGTGAGTGAATAAAGGCTAATACGTAAGGCAGGGGAGAGGAAGTAGCTCCCAACCATACATATAAAATTTCCTATTATATTTATAATTTCAAACAAGATCACATTGAATTAGCAGGTAGAATTTGAACCATCAATTAACATGTAGAATCCGTAGAATCACAAAAGTCAAGAATGTGCATTTTAGAAAATAAATGATAGTGGTTATTGGGTTAATACACGTTGGAAAACTGAAAGGGTACCGGAAGCTAAAAGGTCCAAATGTGGAACCGATACGATTGGTCGGTTCACAAATTTTGTCATGTCTCGAACTCCGAAACATACGAATGAATATACCACGGAGATCAGCACGACGAGACGATCACAACGATATACAAATATCGGTGGCACGGCCATCCTAGTAAAAGTCAATAATCGATACCGAAAATGCTACTATTCTGTCGAAAATAAGGTAAATAGAGCAATAACAGTTCAAATTTGGGAAAATGAAATATGAGGTCTCACTCAGAAGATGATTTACAAATTTATCGTATAAAAATATTCAAGATTGGAAAACATTTTATTATCATCCAATATTAACTGATTTGGATTGAAATAAAATTACATAATAAAATAAACTTCCATATTATCTGATGAAAATTTTTCATTTGCTATGTTAAAAGAGACATATTCCAAATATTAAATTTTTAGTTCAAAATTCAAATATTTAAAATTTCATAAAAATTCAGTTAAATATATAAATAAAGTCACTAAAATTTACGGGTCGTTACAGAATCCATATTTGGATTCGAACCTTCGTGAGATACAGAAATATAACCAAATAGAGATAGGAGACTAGAGATAGAGTGCATACTTATATATGGAAAATACAAGTACGTTACTATAGAATTATCCCATACCCCGATCATATCGCTAATTCCTTAGGATTATGTTTTCAAAATTCATTTTTAGTTAAATTTTTTCATAAACCTATGCTCTGTTACCAAGTTGTAACATCCCCTATCTAGAGGTCCAAAGTTAAGCGCTACAGATGCTGCAGTCATCTGTAGTATTAACTTTCGGCGACTAAATACGACTATGCTAATGGTATTCATAATATCAGAAGCGCATGAATATGAAACAAATTAACAGATTTTAAAAAACATTATTTTATTGACTACATTTCCAAAACATGTTCCATATTCAAATTACATAATTCCATCGCTTTCCCAGATTCAGATAAAATATAATTATTACAATATTACGCCAAGAGCGACATATGACGATGCCCCTTTCTTGACCACAGTAATATATATACAATATAGCTGAATCAATCCAAAATGTAACAGCAACTCCTAATTAGCTATCCGTCAACCACCTGCTCATTACCGGAAGCTTTTTTTGCCAACCTACTAAAACCTATCAACCTCAGCCCTCAGCCTACTCAAATCAATTTTGAGCCCTCGAGAGTTTAAGGAAAAATAAACTTCGAGTCAAACATAAAGCCTGATGTGAATAATACTATACATCTCGATTATCTGATATTAAGTGAGACCACGCTACTTAGCGGAACGGGTTTCCCCTCACTAATATCATTTTTAAAACATATCTTTTGCAAATTATAATCCTGCAATCAAAACTGGTTAGATCTGTAAAGCAATATCATGTATATGTACATTTCAATTATCATATGGATTATCTGTTGATACATTGTAGTTTTGTTTGGCTAACTACTAACCCTTGGCTAACTCGGGCCTACCAGAAAATATAAAAATCTAACATCTGTTAGATACTCCTCTTTTGGACGGTCTGTCCTTACTTACTTCTCCAGGTCTAACTGATCCTAATGGTTGTGTGGGCAATAACCTGTCTTTCCTTTTTAGATTCCCTATTGTGTGTAACATAATTTTAGTCTTACTTGTGACAAAGCCCTACACACTGGAATTTTAGACTAAATTAGTTAGGGGCTAATAGCTAATTGGTATTGGGCACGACCCTGGATTTTATATAAATTTAAATTGATAATTAATTTAATTTTTGTATAAAAATTTGTGAAATTCATTGATAAATTGATTCGAGTTTCCCCGAATCCAATAAAATATATTAAATCATTTTAAATTTAGAAATTGTATATATGTGAATCTATATAGTTGTGCCTATATGAGTAGATTTGAAATTATAAAAAAAATTATAAAATAAATATAAGACGATAAATATTAAAGTAAAATAATAATAATAAATATTTAAACTAGAAATAGAAATAACTATAAGATAAATTATAATAAAAATAGAAAGTAGAACATTTGCTAAAAATTTTAACAACAAATTTGAAAAAAATAGAAATTTATTTATATTACAAAATAATAAGAATGAAACAAATAATACATTCAAGTGTGTTCAAACAAGAATATAAATATATGTAACTGGGCTTGCAAAACAAGATAGCGAGATATAGTCAAGCATCAAAACAAAACAAGAAACAAAATTATAAATATCTATGAACAAAATAAGTAAACATATAAAAGATGTAAAGTATTTAGCATTAAATGCTTTCATCTCAGCTCAAAATATTTGGTCAAATTTGAAATCTTACAAAGTATTATCAGCCACCATAAATCACTTCAGCCTCCAAACCAAAGAAAAAATCTCTGATAGTTTTGTACCAAAACCATATCATCACCTTGTACAAAATATATCCCTGTATACTTCTCATTTCAGTTTCGTTCCATTCCAGCTGAGAAAACAAAAGTAACATCACCTTGAACATAAACAAAAACTTAAATTCAAAACATCAAACAAATCCTTACAAGCCAGAGATCAAGATGAATTCCAGTCTGCAAATTACAACCTGTTTCAAAGAAAAGTAAAGCTCTGTTTTTTTTCTTCTGGAAACAACACTGTGAGTAAACTAACACATTTAAAACTTGATTTCTGTGATTATTGTTTGAAGTTAAGTTATGGAAAATGGTTTGCATGAATGTTTTTATTTGGAGAATGGTTGAACTTCTCTGTATATATATAGTGTGCATATCTGTAAATCTATATATATTCCACTGTTTGGAATCACAGTCACAAATCTACACAAATAAATTAATATCTTCCTATCCAAATACATTCAAGCTATAATTTATAAAGATGAAATGATTGTAATAATGTAATGTAAGTTTTAAAAATAATTTCAAGTGATCAAGATTGAATAATTGTTTCAAAAATGATAAAACACAGAGATGATCCTATATGAGTCTAAAATCAATTATCACGATTTCTTGTTTGAATTCTATAACTCGATTTGTCTTAGAAAATTACGAATTTTTAAAATCAAATCCAGATTTTTACGTTTGGGATCGTCGTGAAATATGGTGTTGACCAGAATTGGGTCTATCGTCAAATTCAGACGATCGATGTGATAATCGTCGTCGAGATTGACATCGAAGGTAGCATGGAGGCTGTCGATCATGGAAAAAATATGGATGGTATTTATCAAAGGCCGTGGTGGTCTGAGATTGGAAAAGTAAGGTTTAAGCCCAGTATTTTGCCAGTCGTGTTTGTGGGGCAATGGTGTGGTCGTGGGTGATCTGATGATGATCGGAGGTGGGGAAAAAGGTTCGTGGTTGAGTGGCGAAGCCAAGGACGTGGTGGCGCGATGTCAGGTGACCGGAGATGGGAGTTCAAGGAACTTCTTCTGACATTGTTTGGATGCAGGCTCAACTGAGTAGCTCGATCTTGTTCGAAGGCCTGTAAGTGTGTTTTGATGATCGGAGAGGGTTGCTGCGATGTACGGTGATCTGTCGGAAGGTGCGGCGATGGTCGTAGTAGCTTCAGGTGGTGGTGCATGTACACGGTGGAGCGTTGCATGTCATTGTTTTGGGATGTGAGATTTCTCGAAGGGTTACTCGGGAAGAATGGGTTTTGGCTCGAGTATAAGCTCGAGTACGTGAGCGTGTTGTCTGTTGTTATTATTTAAATTTAAATTTAACTTACTGGAAAAAAATAAAAGAGGAAGAAGAAGTGTACGAGAGGGGGAGAGGGATGACTCGGGAAAGATGGAGAGAAACTCGAGTTCAACTCGAGTGAAACCTGAGGTAATCTCGGGTTCTATTTTCGAAAGTGTTAAGCCAAATAAAATTTAAAGTAAATGTTGTAGACAATTTTATTACTAATGAAGTAATTGTTGTTTGATAACTTAAGTAAGAATTTGTTTCCAGTTTTAATAAATTAAGAAAATACTTAACAATGTTTTTTCTAAAAATCTTAATTAATATTTTAATTAAGTAGATAATTTAACTTAAGTGTTGACATTTAATTAACATTAAAGTTTTATATAGTTAGTAACAATTTGATTTTCGAAGTTTAAAGAAGATTTTAAAATGTTAATTGAGATGAACTATTATTAATTAATTGTTCAAAAAGGGTAATTAAGAACAGTTAATTAATTTATGATTGTAATTAACTAAGTGATTAGAGATTTATCAACTTGTAATTAAAGATGGGTTAATTAATAATCAAGTGTCTAATTTATTCGTAATAAAGAATTGTTATTAGTTAATGAATGTCATTAACTAAAATTATTTAAATAATTAATCAATGTGATTAATTTTTTTTAATTAATTTAGATTAATTAATTTAATGATAATCATTTATGAAATTGTATAAGTGTAATTACGTTATGGAAGAAATTAAGGAATTAATTGCTTATTGTAATTAATTAAGAATAATTGATTAAAGATTAATTATTTATTTAGGGTTAATTAACGGTTAATCAAAGAATAATTAATTAAATGTTTGTAGTTAATTAATTATTAGTTAACCCTGACTAGAAATTATCCATAGGCAAATAATCTGGTTTAGATTAATCAGATATCTTAATTGGTTTCATTATGGATGATTGTATTCTATTGAATGCTGTGAATTGTTCGATATCCCTACTATGTGATGCTGTGTGATATGAATTGTTTTAATTCAAGCTGTGATGAATGTAATTTATTTTATCTGTGATTTATTTGTGGATCTTTGAATGAGGATAAGCCTTATAGTTTATACCGCTTATCAAATATATTGCTGTATTTGAATATGTGATGATTGAATAATGTTGCACTATTGTGTTAAAACCCCTGGACCACACTATACACACACAAATATGGATTTCACGAGGAAATCGGTTAAGTCACAGATGATTTAAATTTAATGTTTTTTTAAATTGAAATTTTAATTCCAATTGATTTTGGAAATGTATTTGGGTTAAATGTTAAAGCTTTTGAAAAGGAGTTTTTAAGATAAAAGTAATTTTGAATAACTTGGTAAAGTTTTTCAATTTAAATAATTTAATTTTAATTTTAATTCAAAATTTGGAATTGAATCCCATGATTGGAAATTACGGTGAAAGATGTTATAAATGTGTTTATATGAATTTAAACCATTTTAAAAGTATGGTTTTGAGAATTTGAATTTAACCCAAGGACTTTAACTCATATAAATGAATCGAATTTTTCCGAAATAAAAACTATTTGTTTCGGATAATAAAAGCTTTCATATAAGGAATGAATTTCCAAATTGTGTCAAAAGAATTTCAAGTTTGAATTGGAAATAGTTTTCCAAGTTACGAATAAACCTTTGGGAAACGTGTTTGAAAGCTATGAGTTAAATCTTTGTTTTAAAGATTTAATGAGTTAATCCAGTTGAAATGGAAATCGATTTGAAAATCTATGAATAGATCTTTGTGAAACTAGGTGAACTTTGTGAAATGAATCTTTTTGTGTAAAAGATTAAAATGGTAATGTGTTTAAACCATTTGAAAGAGAAGTTTTGGGTAATAATGTGACTTAATTGAAATCCCAATATCCATATGTTTTCAAAATATTATGCTCACTATTCGGTTTAGCCGGGAGAGGACTTTGTGTCATATAACCCATTCCGAATAGTGATACGACGTAAATGGATAGCATTTGAAGACCGGGTATTTGCGAGAACGATAAGATAACCTATCGATTGTCTCTGCATTGAGTTGCTACGGTATATAGATTTCCTAAGTGATGGGAAGTCCAATCGGGATTGTGAATACCCGGATTGCAAGGGATTCTTTGGAAGTGCCTTCGGTTCTGTTCGAACCTGGAACAGACTTGTATGGTTGTATGTCTGACATTGCACTTTGAGATATAAAGCTGATTTCTTTCAAATACATTTCTGTTTGGTGGCGTAGAATTTATTCTCTTAGCTTAACACCCTTCTCTGAGACGTACGAGCTCAGAGGTTATGTAGTTGAAGGTTATCAGTGATATACTCCCAAATTGGTAATGTGGCATGCTGAGTGTTGCTGATCATTTGTTGATCAAAGCATGGCTTTGTGAAAAAGCGTAGCTTTGTGGACCAGACCTCATCGAGCCTCACAAACCGGAAATGGTCGAAACAGGAAAGATGCGGCAAGGTTATGAGGGTCGCTCCCTTTAGGGTATGTCATTTCCTTCTGGAAAAAGGTGATATTATGGTATGGAGCCCTGATATTTACCTGCGTGGTTGCTCCAATCTCATTTACTATGTGATTGTTGTTGTGTGATCGAGGCCTCAGATAAAGGTCCCAAAGGACCGGGGGTGGCATATTCGTGTAGTAGTTACCTAGTAAGAGGTAACCCGGCCTTGTGTTGGCAGAGATCCGGGTAGGTTCTCGGGACGTCCCTCCAGAGGCGTTTCCATGTGGCATAGGAAGTTCCTTAGCCTGACCATTTGTTGGAAAATCCAAAGAAACAATACGAGCCCTTTACGTTTGCAATTTGTATAACCTGTCTCCTCAGGCGGCAGCTATAGCAGGCATAATATAATGGTACCTATGCTGGCTAAGATTAATATTGTATTTTCGAAATGTTTTCCACTATGCGCTATTAATAATATCAAAAGGATTTTTGCGTAGTAAGCATGTTTGACTATCATAAGAAGAAATCTCCTCCAAGTCTGCGATTGCATTGTGTGTGTGGTGGGAGGTCTTATGGTAGTTTCATTTTCCAAAAAGCATTGCGGATTTCAATGTTTAAAGTTCTTTTGTTGTTGTTTAGAAGATAAACTATTTTTGTTACTCACACAAGTCCCATGACTGACTCGGAGTTTATTATTCCCTTCCTAAACTCTGGGTGCCCACAATTTTCCACACGGACAGTCTAGAGTTGGGTTTTCAGATAATTAGGTTTAGTAGACTAGTTGGAGCTAGTTCGGTTTTTTGGAGTTCACGGACGACCAACATTGCTTATCATTGTGCATTGTGATGATGGTTCGAGCTTGATTTTGGAGTTGTTGGACTCATTATCTTTTTCAAATCATTTGGAGTTATCAGTTCTGTTGTTTCCGCTGTAGCATTATTATTTATCTCTGATATTGTTGTATCATATTGATATCATTGATGTATATCATTCTGGATATTGTATTTATTGGAGTTGTATATGATATCATTTATTTCTTTCTTCCACTGTGTTGTTATACTTACTGTGTTATAAGCTCCGGAACGAGTCGAATTTCAACGATTGAATCTGCGGCATTCGAGTACAAGTGAAGTACGGGTGTCGATTTTCGAACGCTCGATTTCAGGAACTTTACAAGTGGTATTAGAGCTAAGGTTGAACTTTAGCTCAGGAGTATAACACATTAAGTAACTCGTTAGAGATAGGGTGAAGTATACCCTAGAATGAGTAATCTCTAAGATATCCGTCCGTATGCCTCAATAAGTTCTCTTACTATTTATTGATAGTAAGTATGAGTGCAAGAAGTGGATGAGATAGGGGATAGGAAAATACGACATGTGTGTCTGCCTATGCACTTGGTGGGTGCAGCATGATAGGGGGTTCTCGCATTTGGTTTGGTAGCGAGCGGATGACTCTTACTCCTACATGTCCCTGCGGGGTTGGTGCAGTCGAGAGGCTGGCTGTAAAGGCAGAACACAGGTACTGCTGTATGCTACGGTGGGCGTTACCCCACTGACGCGGTCTGTTACAGTTGGTATCAGAGCTTTGGTAGCTCTTGGCAAAACTCAGCATATAGGGTAAAGGTATTTACAGAATCATTTTCATTCGAGTTGAATCTCTTCCTTTTGACTCGATTCCTTTGAATTTTGGAACGTTCCCTGCGGTTCCAAAATCCATTCGTGTCCCTCACTATTCGTCTTCTAATTCCGGAGTATCTCATAACTCCACCTTGAAAGATATTTATAATGAGTTGGCGGTCCCGCCAATCTCAAATTGATTTGTAAAGGGGTGAAACTCTTTTACGATAGAATCGATTCACCGGAGATTTATATATCCTCGGTTAAGATGCTGACATCTTTGGTTATGCCAAATTCTATTTCTTGAGATCAAATGTCGATTTGCCTCGAAATTCTACATTGATCTTATTCTTGAAGTCACGGTTGACCCGGTTAAGGTTGCCCGCGATTTATATAAACTTATCAATCTTCCTACTTTGTTATTTAATCATCATATCTTTGTTTCGAACTTATCTTCGAATCAAAATTCTCTTTGATTTGAGTCCATCAAAATTTGAATCCCTATACTTATTTTGAAATCCATCCTTGTATCGGCGAGCGAGGAAGTGTATTTATAAATTAATATTTAAAATGTTTTAATATATATTGTGTTGTTTGGGTTGTTGATGTTGATTTGGGTTTCCGATCGATTCGTCTGATCAACGCTATCGATAGGATTTCCAAAACACTTGAGCAGAGCAAACTGACACAATATTGTTTTCAAATTTGGAAAATAAAATAAAGTTTGTATGATTTTACTATATATATAAGTATGAATTTTCTTTAACCAAACTGTTAATAAATTGATTGTTGGAATGATAATATTTGGTTATCATTTATTGATTTGTAAATAATTGACTATTGCAATATAAATAAATGAAGTTATAAACTTGGCTATAATTCAATTTGAAATTTGAAATGTATTTAAATCAAGAATTTGAGAATTTAATTTCCAGTGATTTCAAGCTTTGTTTTTTTTAAATTTTTTTAAAATGTATATTATTGAAGGTATTTTCAAATAGTAACCATTTTCAAAGAATTTTAAAATGTTGAAACCATTGCTCTTCTCTTTGTCGCTGGAAAATAATTTCGGTGATGGCGGCCGCATCATCGACATTCATTTTCGAGTTTCGAAGTGGATAGACTATTCTGTAGCTTTGCTACGGTTTGTTTTGAAAATAAATCGAGTTGAATTTCTTAAAGAATGATTTGATTTGTAATATATTGATGTATGTTTTAAAACTTGATTTGATATATAATATATATTTATTTATCTTTAAATAAATTTGAAGTTACTCAAAAAATTTGATTCTTAAATTTATGATTAAAGATGATTTCAAATTGTAAATTGAAGCAAAGATTTTGAATAAATATTTAACTTGAAATAACTGAATTGTAAAAATTTATTTGTATAATACTCAATTGCATTATATATATAACTTACCTAAATTTTCAAAAGTTAACTATGAAATTGAATATTATGCAATATAAAATGATGGGAGAATATACAATATGAAATGTCCTTATAAAACAAATTTGAGTGCTTAGAATAAATGTTATTCACTTAAAGTTTAATTATAAAATGATTAATAGAGAAAAATAGAATAACGAGTTAATTGAATAATGAATGAGATAGAGAAGATAAATTCTATTCTAAGGAACTGATAAATTGAAATTAGATCAACATATTGAAATACCTTGAGTTTAAAATAAATTATTGAATATTAATTAGTTCGATTAATTTATATGGTTTAAATTAATTGTTATTTTGTATTTCAATTCTGTTTTTCTTTCTGGTTGTTTCTATTCTCCTACCTCCTTCCTTTTCGGGGACGAAAAGTTTTGAGTGGGGGAGAGTGTAACGACCCGTAAATTTTAACCATTTTAATAACGTTATTAATTGAAATTTTACGAAATTTTAAACGATAAATTTTGAAATATAAATTTGATATTTGGAATGCGTCTAGTTAAACATAGCAACTGGTAAATTTTCGTCCGAAAATACGAAAGTTTATTTCGCGCGTAAATTTACTTCAATTTAATCAGTTAAAAAGCGATGAAAATAAAATGTTTTCGAAACCCAAATATTTTTATATAGAAAAATTCTAAAACATCTTCTGAGCAAGTCGTCATTTTTCGTTTTTCCAAATTCGGACTTCTTTAGCTCCGTCGATCTTATTTTTCTGCGTTTTTACTGCATTTTCCGCTAGTAGAAAATTCAAATTTTTATAATTCAATCATACCACTGATATCTATATACCATTTTGATCGTCTTGCCGCGCTGATCTCAACGGTATATTTATTTCTGTATTTTGAGATCCGTTTCGCGACGGAAACACTAAATTGTTCATTGTAACGGTACCGTAATTTTGACTTCACACCTTCCTTCGGTTTTAAAATTTGAAATGTACAGCTTGTACCGCAATAATAATTTACATTAAAAGTTGAGCTGAATCAAATCCCAACCGTTACATTTCATTTCATTTCCCACTGCTCAAGAAATATTACAAATCCTGTACTGTCTATTCGTTTGCCTGGAGAATACCACTAGCAATTACTACTTATTGAATTCAACATCTGACTCCTACTATTCCCATTGATTTATTTTATTCTGGTCCATTCCTACCGTATATTCTCCCCTTCTCTATTCTCTTCGTGTTCTGTTCTAAGAAAGAAAATTTTATATAAAGTTATAATATATTGTTTTCACTCATGGCTACTGTAACCAGTTCGCCTTCGTTTGCAATCCTCTTGCCTCATGCAACCTTACCTTCCCACCTTGCTTTCCATGACCATTCCCTACCCGTTGACAGCCGCACTTGCCTCCACCGCCTGCCTCACGCCAAGCCCCATCTACCATGGTCGTACCCTGACACGCCGACCTAACAAGCACCCTGGCCTCAACAGCCAAGTCGCGCCTCATCTCCACCTCGTCCTTACGTCTACCCTTTTAGCCGAACCTTCCCCTCACCACAAACCGATCACCGCCTAGCAACCTCCGCCCTGACTACCGGAGCACCCACCGCCGCTCGCTATTTACAACCGCTCCGCTGCCATGCCGAACAACATCCCACCATCAGCTGAGCACTGTTCTTCACTGCCATCTCACAATGTCTCCAGCCTTATCCCCTCCCAATAGTAGCCGCCGGAAGCCTCGGCCGAAGTCAACTCGACCACGTGAGCAGCCCTCCTCCTTGCCACCCGCTTCTCCCCTTCCGACCTCCTCTCTCGTACCCATCTTCGGCCTCAAACCCTGCTAGCTTCCCATCCTTCTCTGTGCTTATATAGGTGAGCATGTATTGGCATAGTCTACATTAATTTATATATATATTATACTGTACATAAGGTATAAAAGTATATTAGTTTTACTGTTACACATATATATTTACTTTTGTGTATAAGGGATGGCTTGTCTTGCATATATATTATTTAAGATATAATGTGTGTGTACGTTTTGTATGCATGTTGTTTTTTTAGGTGCTTATATGCGGTACGACTGTATATAATTGTTTATATATCTGGTAAACAACAACTAACTTGATATTTACAATACTAGCTATACATATTCAAACCTATTATTTATGATATGGTAGTAGTTGTATTTCGCAGTACAGGCTTGAAATATAAATTTTAACTTGTTTTAGTAGTGTGTTATGTAAGTTATTGTTTAATATAAAGTATAAGTTGTTTGGTTTAATATGCTGTATAGGTTGTTCATACATATGAATTTATATAGAGTATACATGATCTGTAACTTATATGTGCAAGTGTATGCGTGAGTTGATTTTTCCACATATATATTTTGTTTGAGATCTGAGGCATATATATTATATGTGTTCCTGTAGTATTAGTATATAGGCATCAAGTATATGCTGAGCATGTGTAATATATATGCCAGTTTATAAAGCTATAAAGTATATATATATATAGGTAAGTAATTTAAGAATAGTGTTATAATATGTAAATTTTGCATATAAAACTGTAAACCGATGAGTTAAGGTACAGATTCATAATTGATTATTACATATAGATGTATATAGTTTTGGGGTCAGTCAGTTTATTCCAATCTTTATAGAGATTTTGTTTAATATTGTTTGAAAACATTTTTTTAGAGATACAATTTGAAAAGTTACTTTTAGTATGGTTTTAATTTAAACAATGATTTTGGAAATATATACATATTTTAAATTGTGTTTAAATATAGAATATGATTTTTATAAATAAATAGTTATATATAGTTGTATATATATACGAGTTCACTTATACTCATCTATCTTCATCAACCCAATTCTGATTTGATTTCGTCTATTCCCTATTATCAGCTTTGATCAGCGATTTCGTGCCCATCTAGCTTTGCTTTGGAATTCGTGCTCGGGTTCGTAACTCAATTTCATCGTCTATTTCTCTAGCCTTGAAAGGTGAGCAATCACTCACGATTAACGTTTTTTTTATTTGTTAAATTTGATTTCAATTGAAACGATAATTGAAATATGCTGCTGTTAGTTATTTACACTGTTATATATGTTATTACCTGTATCAGTTCACCTGTGACAACTGACACCCTTATTTATTATTTATACAACGATAATCCAGTTTGGTTGATAAATGATTGATTGTTGATGTTTGACATTGGATGTTAAATTGTTAATGTTGAAGTGATAGATAATATGTAATTGAATTTGACGTAGGATAGTTAGATTTGATATATGTGTTAAATTTGATTAAATGACATTTGTATAATATGACCCCTTTAACTGTTAAATTTATTGACACGTAGGATTTGTTTAATTACACCTTGAACCACTGAATGTATGTTGTTAAATTGATGATGTATGAAATTGTAAATAGATGACAAGTGAAGAACCGTAATGTAATAATCTTTAATCTACATGAAATGATAGTGTAGATTCTAGAATTAATTATATTAATTCGCACAAACAACAATGTGAATTAATACGATTATTTCGGGATTATTTGAATTGATTATTGGATTGTTGTTATTGCTTGTTTATTTACTTTGACACCATCCCAGTTATCACACTGCAAGTTCCCTTTGTTATGCTTTGATTTTTGAATTGGAATGGAATCGGGTTGAAATGATAAATACCCAAATTGAACTTTGACCTAGGATAGAGAATTAAATAAAAACCCAATTGGTCAATAATTTGATTTAAAAATAAAATGAAGATTTTTTTTGAATAAATAATATGGATTTGAAACGAAGTTGGAAATTGGATTTTGATGAAATTTAAATGTGAATATGTAATAATCCGAAACAAAATATTAACATAGTAGTTGATGAAAGAATGTTGTTTAAAATTTAATTATTAAGTTTGAAATTATTTAATAATTAAGTTTTTGGAATTATTTAATAATTAAATAAGATTGAATTATTTAATAATTAAATGAAATTGAATTCTTGATATATGAAATTGAACTTCGTAATAAGTGAAATTGAACTTCTTTAATAAGTAAAGTTGAGTTATGAAATAATTAAATTTTGAAAATTTTTAACTAAGTAAATGAATAAGTGAAATCGAATTTCTTTAACAAGAAATAAAATGTGATTTATTGAAACAAATGTAAGACTTGTAATTTAAAGAATTTGATTTGACGAAATTAACTTAATTAAATTTGTAAGCTTTGATATAATGGGGTTGAACTTCAGTAATTGATTTAATGAATTGGAAATTTAGTAGAAATTGTTTTGAATGATAAATTAACTTAATGAACATTGAATGTAATCGATCAATGAATTTAAATTGATTTGAATGTTAAATTAAATTAGTTTAAATGATTTTGGAATGAAATTTATTTATGAACTTGGAACAATTTGAATTGTTTTAAATAGAAATTGAAATTGAATTATAAGATTTTGAAGTTATGAATATTGAAGTTTTGAAACGTAAATTATGGAAATTACTTTAGAAAGACGAATGAAATGTTGGTTTACAAATTCTAATTGAAATTGTAATTGATTTGGTTTTTGAAATATACAAACGACCAATCGGTGTAATAATTACGGAAGTTATTAAAGAGACCGGAATCGGTTAGGGACATACTCACTGTCTAAACCGAAAACCACTTTAATAACTATACGCGGAGTGTGATCCAGAATGAAGTGATTGGAATGATGTATGTGACAGCCCATAATTTAAGTATATTTATATAATTTACATACTTTGCAAAAGAAAGTTGGTTAGTTGTAAAACAAAATTTTTCTTTTCTCTGAAAAACAATGGTGTGTAGATAAATATGTGTGTCTTTGTGCACATGCACACTATTCCAATATACTACCTGAGCAAGGAAAATTAGTATGTAGAGGCCCTGTTGGTAAATGCAAAAGTAAATGAGTGCATGACCTATTAGTATAGCTACATTAACCCAATCATAATAACATAGGCAGTCTTAGTCCTAACTTAAATAAACTAAATATATATATATATATATATATATAATAAACATGGCAGCATGCATGGGTAGAAAATATAATAACTAATTAACACACACACACATTTGGTTAGACACATAAGTTTTTATGCATAATTAAAATCAGAAAATGCCAAGCCAGAATCATGCATAAAGTGTGTAAAGAAAATTGCCAAAAATAGTTAAGACAAGGAAAAAGGGAAAAATGGTAAGGAGGGAAAGTGGAGAGGGTGAGCTGTTGGGTGAGATCAGAAATAATGATGGGATTTCTGATGAAAATAAATTACCTAACTAACCTTAAAACCCTAGTAACTCCACTATATACCTCATCACCTCCTACGGGTGCACAGGAGAAAAACCAGAAAACAAAACATAGAAAAGAAAGAGAAGGCAGGCAGCAATTAGGAGGTCAATGGCAGACTTAAATCAAGGCTTAGGAAGAAGAACCTTGGTGAGTAAACCCTCACTTGGCAAGGCATTAAGACCTATGGAAGGCAGCCATTTGACCTTTAATTTATTTTAATTCTGTTTGAAGTTTTGCTTGCATTTTTAGTCTAATCCTTTTCTGTGGGTTCTGAAGATATGTGTCTTGTATTCCTTGGTTGTCACTTAACCTATGATTGATTGCTCATATATGATATATTTAAGGATAAAATTGATGATAATTTAGATGTTTATGTACCTAGGAAATGTTTTAGGATTAAGCATAAATTTATAAAAAAAAGTAAGGTGCAAGGCAGTAAGAGGAAGTGGTCCTCTGGCTTATGTCTTGCAACTGAAAAGATGGTTAGGATGCAATGGAATTACCATGTGCTGAATCCTGATTTATCATTTGATGTTCTCTGGAAATAAGGTTGAAGTAATAAGAAAATACACTTTAATATGTGGGTGGACTATAGGGAGAATCAGAGTAGCACTTCACTTGGTAAAGGCTCTAGGCTATGCTTTAACCAAGGTATATCTCTAAAATAAAACTAACTTGAACTGATTTTTAAAGTATAAGTGATTGTTGAATAAATATATATAAGTGAATGAGTTTTGATGGATGTATAGAAATTATTATGTAGTGATTAGGGATAAAACAGTGTTGGGCATAAATCTGCATGGAAAATATGGGATGTGTGAGAAAACTTAGTGATTAAACTAAGGACATGGGTCACCTCTATCAGGTTGGGTAAGAGGGAAGTGGGTATGGCATAGTGGTTGGCTTGCACCAAGGTTGGGGTGTGAGTATGCACATGGCAT
This sequence comes from Allium fistulosum, assembly GCA_030737815.1. Lineage (NCBI taxonomy): Eukaryota > Viridiplantae > Streptophyta > Magnoliopsida > Asparagales > Amaryllidaceae > Allium > Allium fistulosum. Next base: position 1,146,939,361 of record CM060902.1, read on the forward strand.
GATCATGTCCAAAAAACTTATAGTGCACTGGAAAGTAAGAAGCAGTTCCAGGCAATGTGCACCAATGCAACCATAAATGTGATACTGGATCCTTTTGAAATGAATAACATGAAGTGAATATACATGCAAAATGTATAAATGCTGAAAGTATATGGGAATCTTAATATGCAGTCTCATATTGGTACTTTAGCTTAATGATATGGATGTTGCTTGTTCATGTTTGGGAATGCCTGTGTGATTTGCATGATGGCTGCTATGAATTTCTAAAATAAAGGTTTATGTTAAGAAATTAGTCTGAGCACATATACATGTATTTAGCAGTTCCCTCACTTCACTGTAAGGATACTTAAAAATGTGAACATGAGAAAGTGGTTTAATAATCCGAGTAAAACATTTAACTTCTGAAACAAAGGTGATATGGAATTAGTTCCATAAATATTATGTATTGTCAATTGAATTTACTCATACCAGACTTTAGTCTGACCTGTTTGTTGCTTGCATCAAATGGGTGCTTCACTTACATGGTGGGGCAGATCATGGGATGTCTGCAGGTAATGAAGAAGCTAAGTAAAAAGAGCAGAAATGTGATGCTAGGAAGAAATTGCTAACAACTGAAATATGGCTTTTGTTGAAGAATGTCCCTTATGTTTTATTTTAAAGACTTATATGTAATTAATATTTGCAGTATGTTGAGCTTGATTATTATGTAATGAATGATTTTAGGGATTATTATGTGATGGAACCATTACTAGTGAAAGAAAAAGTATCAGGAGTTGAAACTATATTCAGTGGAAAAGATAGATATGTTTAGCTTTATATTATAATTTGTAAGCATGTAAATTTCTAAGAATTTAGCAGTAAAGTAATCATAGACCTGAAAGCTTTCACCTATCCAAACCAATGGTGAGAATATATATACATCAGACTGTTTTAAAGATTAGAATCCACTTACATATGAATTGAAGCAAAATTTTATGAGACAAGGAATAACCCAAATTTAAATGTGCTTGATGATTTTATGAATGAATGAAACTAGTATATTATGATCAATTAGTTTAGGGAACTCACCAAAACAAATTAGTCCAATTGAAGACTAAGGTAGGCAGAAAATAGCTGTACATGACTATGTGCACACATGTGCACAGAAGCATGCACAACTCAAAGCTCATCTGTTTAAAAAGGCAAACCTTGCAAATTTAAATATTACAAGTTAGTTCATATGTTATATCAGATACACAAAATGCTAAATGTAGGAAAATAAATGGAAATTGGCTAAAAAAGGAATTAAACAGAGATTTAACCTCAGTCTTATTACTATTTTTTTATATAGACTGAGATACCCTTTACAGAAATACTCTGATATTAGAATTAAAATGAACACCCAAATAGTTTTATAAAGTAGTATATCAATATTTCTATATTGATCAAGTGGATCTTGGGAAACACATAGGAAAATATACATAAAAAAAATAGTTGGTTTGTGCAGGAGTGCAACCCTGAATTTAGAATTAATCTAAATTGAGTCATACAAAATAAATGACAGATAAGGGTAGGGTTGCCTCAGTTGGTATCAGAGCTGTGTTATTAAATACATAGCCAATACAAATACTTGGTTGAATCTGTGTGCCTTGTTTGTACTGTTTGCATTGGTTGTTTTATTTATTATGTATGAATGAGTTCACTACTAGTTTAAAAGTGAAGTAGTGAATAGGAATTAGAACTAACCATACTAGAAATGTTCAATAGAGGCCCAGAACAGTTAGGAGCAATCCCCAGGCTGCTGGAGAAAGGGAGGACAATCATGTTGAACAGGCAACTGGAATGGCCACTGATCCCCCGATGATTAACATGCAAGATTTTGTTAGAGTATTAAGGGATGGGATGGCACCTAAAGTAGATAATCCTCATGAGGAGCTATCCAAATTGCTTAAAACATATTCACACTTAGGAGGCAGTAGCTTTGATGGCACATAAAATGTCATGGGTGTCCATACATGGCTAAGAACAGTGGAAAGGATCTTTGCAGATATGCAGGTTAATGACCAGAGAAGAAGGCAAATAGCTTCAAGACAACTGAAAGGCCTTGCTTTGGATTGGTGGGAAGTGATCATTGCAGGTAGGCAAGAGCAAGAGATCACATGGAATCAGTTCAAAGAAATGTTAGAAGCCAGATTTGCCCCGGCATCAGCAAAAGCCTCATTGCTTGAGGAGTTTATTAAACTTAGGCAAGGATCTATGAGTGTCACTGAATACACTCAAAAATTTGAAGGGTTGTCCAAGTATGGAGCAGTATTAATCCCAGATGAAGTTTCAAGGAATGCAAGATACATTCAGGGGTTGAATGCTGGGTTGAGCAGAGCCATGTTACCCTACAAAGACAGAACCTTTAGTCAAGTTATGGACTTGACATTATCATTTGAGCAGCATGATAATGCCAGGGAAAAATTTAAGAATTTCAGGAATAGCAAGAAAGGGAAGAATAGAGCACATCCATATGAGAAGAAGAAGGGAGAAGCAATGAAAAAAGAAGGAAGTAAGGTGGCAAGCTCTGACAATAAGAAACCTAAAGTGATTTGTTAGAACTGTGGAAAGGAAGGCCATATAAAGACAAAATGCCAAGCACCCAAGTCAACTATTCTTAGGTGCTACAACTGTGGTAAAGAGGGGCATATGAAAAGGCAGTGTCCAGAAATGGCAAGGGTGGCTGTACTTGAGGGAAAAGGCAGGGCAATGGAGGCACCTAGCCAAGTGGAAGGTATATTATTTATTAAAAGCATACCCATATCAGTTGTTTATGACACAGGAGCTACCCACTCTTTTATTTCTTATGACATAGTTCAGAAACTGGGATTGATATGTATTCTTATTGATAAACCATTGCATATTGATAGTCCCATAGGAAGTTCCTGTATTACTAACATGAAATGCATGCAAGTAGAAATATGTGTGGGTGGTCACATCTTTATTTCAGAATTATATGTGCTAAATTACCCTAAGTTGGATATCATATTAGGGATGGATTGGTTAAAAAGATTTCATGCTATTATTAATTTAGAAAATTCTACAATCTCACTACAACTCCCTGATAGCAAAAGAATTTTGGTCATGTTTGAGGTAGCAAAAGCTAGGGGTATGGGTAGGATGTTCAACTTGAACAATGGTGAAGTTGAACCAAGCCTAGAAAAGATACCCATAGTTAGCCAATACACCGATGTGTTTGGTGAAGTGAATGGTATCCCTCATAATAGACCAGTAGAATTTCAAATAAGACTTAAACCAGGGACAAGCCCTGTCATTAAGAAGCCAAATAGGATGGGTCCTAAAGAACTAATTGAGTTGAAGAAGAAAATTGAAGAATTAGAGCAAAAAGGCTTCAGTAGGCCTAGTAGTTCAAACTGGGGATCACCAGTAGTATTTGTTAAAAAGCATGATGGTTCCTTGAGAATGTGCATAGACTATAGGGAACTAAATTCAGTCACCATCAAAAAAAATACCCTCTACCTCGAATTGATGATCTTTTTGATCAACTAAATGGTGCTAAGGTATTTTCCAGACTTGACTTAGCATCTGGCTTCCATCAAATGAAAGTGGAAGAAGAAAGTATTAAGTATACAGCTTTCAACACCAGGTATGGATTGTATGAATACTTAGTAATGCCATTTGGTTTGACCAATGCACCATCCTATTTTGTGGATTTAATGAATAGGATTTTTAGAGACTATTTAGATAAATTTGTACTGATTTTCATTGATGATATATTAATATATTCTAAGTCAGCCAATGAACATGAGAAACATTTGCACATGGTACTAAGTAGACTAAGGCAACAAGGCCTTAAAGCCAAGTTTGCAAAATGTTCCTTCTGGAAGAATGAAATAAAATTCTTAGGCCATATAATTTCTCAAGAAGGAATTTCAGTAGACCCTAGTAAGGTCATGGCAGTGCAAGCATGGAAGAGACCAAGCAATGTTACTGGGATAAGATCATTCATGGGCATGGCTGGATACTACAGAAGATTTATAAAAGACTTTGCTAAAATAGCAACCCCACTAACTAAGCTAACAAGGAAAGACCAACCTTTCTTATGGACTGAGAAGTGTGAAGGGGCATACAACCAATTGAAGAAAGCATTGATGGAAGCTCCAGTGCTGAAAATCCCAGAAGGCAATGATAATCTGGTAGTGTACACTGATGCATGTGGGTCAGGTATAGGGGCTGTTCTTATGCAAGATGGTAGAGTAATAGCCTATGCATCAAGGCAATTGAAACCAAGTGAGACCAAGTATGCAACACATGACTTGGAATTGGCAGCTGTGGTGTATGCATTAAAGCTTTGGAGGCACTACCTATTAGGAGAAAAATTTGAGCTTTATACTGACCACAAAGCTTTGAAATACTTATTTTCTCAAAAAGATTTAAACATGAGACAACATAGGTGGGTGGAATTCCTTGCTGCCTATGATTTGGACATTATGTACACACCAGGAAAAGCAAATAGAGTGGCAGATGCATTGAGTAGGCAACATGCCAAGTTGGCTACATTGATGATAGAGGAATTTAAAATGTTATTGGCACTATCTGATGTGGAAGTGCAAAGTGTGGAAGAACAAATTAGGGTGATAGATGAGGACATGGAGCACTATGGCAAGCTCAGCCTCATCACAATAAAATCAGACTTAGTGGAAGAAGTGAATCAGTCTCAAGACATGGATGCATTCCTAAGAGAGAAGAAGGAACTATTAAGGAATGGTTCAAATATTGATAAGTTTGAATTGGATGATAAAGGATTTTTGAGATACAAGGGAAGACTATGTGTGCCTGGCACAGAAGCACTACAAAGAAAAATTATGGATGTCCATCACAAGTCTAAGTACACTATACATCCAGGTGGTACTAAAATGTATCATGATCTAAAGAGGAGTTATTGGTGGAAAGGAATGAAAAGGAGTGTGGGTGAATATGTGGCAAGATGCATGACTTGCCAACAAGTCAAGGCTGAGTACCAAAGACCCAGTGGACTGTTGCAACCCCTGGAAATTCCAAGGTGGAAATGGGAAAGCATATCAATGGATTTCATTGATGGTTTGCCAAGATCAAAGAGAGGTAATGACAGTATTTGGGTGGTGGTAGATAGGTTGACTAAATCATCACACTTCATACCAGTAAAGAGTGATAGAAATGCACCAAAATTGGCACAAATTTTCATGAAAGAAATCGTAAAACTACATGGAGTTCCTACCACTATCATTAGTGACAGAGACACCATATTCACATCAAAGTTTTGGAGTAGTTTTCAACAGGCAATGGGGGTTGAGTTGTGCTTGAGCACAGCCTACCATCCCCAAACTGATGGCCAGACAGAAGTAGTTAATAAATTTTTGGAGGATCTACTTAGAGCCTGTGTACTTGACCATGGTGGTAATTGGGAAGACTACCTTCATTTAGCAGAATTTGCTTACAACAATAGCTACCAGAGTAGTATAGGGATGGCTCCCTATGAAGCTCTATATGGGAGGCCTTGTTTGTCACCTGCTTGCTGGTTAGAGGTAGGTGATAGGGTGATGTTAGGACCAGATCATGTGAAAGAAACAAATGATAAGATCACACTGATCAAACAGAGAATGAAAGCATCACAAGACAGAATGAAATCGTATGCAGATAAAAGAAGGAAACCACTTGAATTTGAGGTAGGAGATTATGTGTACTTGAAAGTTTCACCTATGAGGAAGGTGTTGAGGTTTGGTAAGGCAGGGAAGCTAACACCGAGATACATAGGGCCATATGAGATCATAGCAAGAATAGGAAAGATGGCTTACAGGTTGAGGTTGCCAGAAGAAATGAGTGGAATACATAATGTATTTCATGTATCACAATTGAGAAAATGTGTACATGATGAAGCTTCAGTGATTCAGCCACAAAACCCAGTGGAAGTTAGACCAGATTTAGTATATGAGAAGAAGCCAGTGGGCATTGTAACTAAAGAAGATAAGAAATTAAGAAATAAAACTATTAAACTGGTAAAGGTGCAGTGGAGTCTAGACCCTAATGATTGCACATGGGAGGTTGAGGACAAGATAAAAGTCCAGTACCCTCAGCTATTTGCAACTGACAATTAAATTAAAGGTAATTCATCATTTATGCTTGCATTCAGTTAATTAAACATAGTATTCAATGTTGAATGTGCTTGCTTGATATATTCTTTAGTTGAATTAAGAAATGGTAAATTGTGGGACACAATTTCTTAAAGGAGGGGTGTATGTGACAGCCCATAATTTAAGTATATTTATATAATTTACATACTTTGCAAAAGAAAGTTGGTTAGTTGTAAAACAAAATTTTTCTTTTCTCTGAAAAACAATGGTGTGTAGATAAATATGTGTGTCTTTGTGCACATGCACACTATTCCAATATACTACCTGAGCAAGGAAAATTAGTATGTAGAGGCCCTGTTGTTAAATGCAAAAGTAAATGAGTGCATGACCTATTAGTATAGCTACATTAACCCAATCATAATAACATAGGCAGTCTTAGTCCTAACTTAAATAAACTAAATATATATATATATATATATAATAATAAACATGGCAGCATGCATGGGTAGAAAATATAATAACTAATTAACACACACACACATTTGGTTAGACACATAAGTTTTTATGCATAATTAAAATCAGAAAATGCCAAGCCAGAATCATGCATAAAGTGTGTAAAGAAAATTGCCAAAAATAGTTAAGACAAGGAAAAAGGGAAAATGGTAAGGAGGGAAAGTGGAGAGGGTAAGCTGTTGGGTGAGATCAGAAATAATGATGGGATTTCTGATGAAAATAAATTACCTAACTAACCTTAAAACCCTAGTAACTCCACTATATACCTCATCACCTCCTACGGGTGCACAGGAGAAAAACCAGAAAACAAAACATAGAAAAGAAAGAGAAGGCAGGCAGCAATTAGGAGGTCAATGGCAGACTTAAATCAAGGCTTAGGAAGAAGAACCTTGGTGAGTAAACCCTCACTTTGCAAGGCATTAAGACCTATGGAAGGCAGCCATTTGACCTTTAATTTATTTTAATTCTGTTTGAAGTTTTGCTTGCATTTTTAGTCTAATCCTTTTCTGTGGGTTCTGAAGGTATGTGTCTTGTATTCCTTGGTTGTCACTTAACCTATGATTGATTGCTCATATATGATATATTTAAGGATAAAATTGATGATAATTTAGATGTTTATGTACCTAGGAAATGTTTTAGGATTAAGCATAAATTTATAAAAAAAGTAAGGTGCAAGGCAGTAAGAGGAAGTGGTCCTATGGCTTATGTCTTGCAACTGAAAAGATGGTTAGGATGCAATGGAATTACCATGTGCTGAATCCTGATTTATCATTTGATGTTCTCTGGAAATAAGGTTGAAGTAATAAGAAAATACACTTTAATATGTGGGTGGACTATAGGGAGAATCAGAGTAGCACTTCACTTGGTAAAGGCTCTAGGCTATGCTTTAACCAAGGTATATCTCTAAAATAAAACTAACTTGAACTGATTTTTAAAGTATAAGTGATTGTTGAATAAATATATATAAGTGAATGAGTTTTGATGGATGTATAGAAATTATTATGTAGTGATTGGGGATAAAACAGTGTTGGGCATAAATCTGCATGGAAAATATGGGGTGTGAGAAAACTTAGTAATTAAACTAAGGACATGGGTCACCTCTATCAGGTTGGGTAAGAGGGAAGTGGGTATGGCATAGTGGTTGGCTTGCACCAAGGTTGGGGTGTGAGTATGCACATGGCATGATCATGTCCAAAAAGCTTATAGTGCACTGGAAAGTAAGAAGCAGTTCCAGGCAATGTGCACCAATGCAACCATAAATGTGATACTGGATCCTTTTGAAATGAATAACATGAAGTGAATATACATGCAAAATGTATAAATGCTGAAAGTATATGGGAATCTTAATATGCAGTCTCATATTGGTACTTTAGCTTAATGATATGGATGTTGCTTGTTCATGTTTGGGAATGCCTGTGTGATTTGCATGATGGCTGCTATGAATTTCTAAAATAAAGGTTTATGTTAAGAAATTAGTCTGAGCACATATACATGTATTTAGCAGTTCCCTCACTTCACTGTAAGGATACTTAAAAATGTGAACATGAGAAAGTGGTTTAATAATCCGAGTAAAACATTTAACTTCTGAAACAAAGGTGATATGGAATTAGTTCCATAAATCTTATGTATTGTCAATTGAATTTACTCATACCAGACTTTAGTCTGACCTGTTTGTTGCTTGCATCAAATGGGTGCTTCACTTACATGGTGGGGCAGATCATGGGATGTCTGCAGGTAATGAAGAAGCTAAGTAAAAAGAGCAGAAATGTGATGCTAGGAAGAAATTGCTAACAACTGAAATATGGCTTTTGTTGAAGAATGTCCCTTATGTTTATTTTAAAGACTTATATGTAATTAATATTTGCAGTATGTTGAGCTTGATTATTATGTAATGAATGATTTTAGGGATTATTATGTGATGGAACCATTACTAGTGAAAGAAAAAGTATCAGGAGTTGAAACTATATTCAGTGGAAAAGATAGATATGTTTAGCTTTATATTATAATTTGTAAGCATGTAAATTTCTAAGAATTTAGCAGTAAAGTAATCATAGACCTGAAAGCTTTCACCTATCCAAACCAATGGTGAGAATATATATACATCAGACTGTTTTAAATATTAGAATCCACTTACATATGAATTGAAGCAAAATTTTATGAGACAAGGAATAACCCAAATTTAAATGTGCTTGATGATTTTATGAATGAATGAAACTAGTATATTATGATCAATTAGTTTAGGGAACTCACCAAAACAAATTAGTCCAATTGAAGACTAAGGTAGGCAGAAAACAGCTGTACATGACTATGTGCACACAGGTGCACAGAAGCATGCACAACTCAAAGCTCATCTGTTTAAAAAGGCAAACCTTGCAAAATTAAATATTACAAGTTAGTTCATATGTTATATCAGATACACAAAATGCTAAATGTAGGAAAATAAATGGAAATTGGCTAAAAAAAGAATTAAACAGAGATTTAACCTCAGTCTTATTACTATTATTTTTTTTATATAAACTGAGATACCCTTTACAGAAATACTCTGATATTAGAATTAAAATGAACACCCAAATAGTTTTATAAAGTAGTATATCAATATTTCTATATTGATCAAGTGGATCTTGGGAAACACATAGGAAAATATACATAAAAAAAAATAGTTGGTTTGTGAAGGAGTGCAACCCTGTATTTAGAATTAATCTAAATTGAGTCATACAAAATAAATGACAGCTAAGGGTAGGGTTGCCTCAGATGTACGTGATGACTGAAGAAAGAGAACGATAATGGATAGCCTTGACACTTGTGTCAAATTGGAAATGACTAAAACAGGAGCCGTGCCGGGCAAAATAGGGGTTAGCTACCTCGAGCGAACACACTTCTTCGAAACTACTCATTACTTGTTGTCGATTGGTGCACCCTTGATTTGGGAGTGTTGTTTCACGGTGTTGCGATCGCTGCGGCGATGCGTTCTCACCAGTCCGGATCAGGTAAACGGTAGTTTCACTACCTTGGGTATTGCCTCATGTGCCTTGTCATACTTGTATCCCTATATACGCGACCACTACGATTTGTTTTGCGTTATACCTATGGAGTACTCCCTGATATCCCACTAGTTTACGGTGGAGTTTACAGTGCTGTATAGACTATAACGCTTATATAAATGCGTTAAGGGGGAGAATGGTAACGCCTTAACACTATTTTGATACTTTATATTACTGATAGGCATTATCTACTTATCGTACACTACTACATAGTAGATAGTTTAACGGATCCTTAAAGGATGGTTATTCCAAACATCCTTTGAGTTACTTGTATTTCAGTTGCTATTTCACTTGAGTTGGATTTATTGATATAAGAATGTTAATCCTGACTTGAGTGTTTTGTGTTTTGCTTTATGCTCGGGTCAGACTGAGTGTACCAGAATTCGAGACTCACCTTTGGAATTGGAGCTTCGCTTGGAGATCCAGCTATCTATCCAGCTTTCAGATATTCAGTTGATTTCAGTGACGTATTCTGTTATTGTATTTGACTATTGTATTCGAGACATCTGTTGTACCTTATTCAACTCTGATATGTATATAGTAGCTTCATGAACTACTATCTTTTGTTTCCGCTGCAAATTATTACTCTGTGTCTGTGATCTGTGATTTTTTATTTACTGTATATCTTAGTTTTGCCAAATTTAAACTAACAATTTGGTATTTTGAATTATTCAAGTCCGACATGTGCGGATGCGAATAGTCCAAAATAGCGGGTCGTTACAACCCTGTAACAACAAGGAAACAATCTTTTCTCTATCAATCTCTTTTGTTCGTCATCTTTTCTCAATTCTTTGATGGTTCCTGGTAGATCCAGGAAGAAGATTTGATATATTGTCATGGGACGTAAACTCCAAATAGGTCAGAATTGTTTGTTTGGATGAATTGGTTGCTATGGTTGATAGGTAAACTTTAGTTTCTAAACTAAAAGTTTTGAAATTGTATCCATATATCTATACAATTTGGGTCCGGGTATGTTCTACGAATGGTTAGTTATCCCTTCGAACTAACCAATGCCACTGCATATTTCGTAGATCTGGATAACCCCAGTATCTTGTAAAACATTTAAAAAGATTCGTTCTTGTATCTATTATTGATATTCTGATTTGGTAAGCCAAATGTAGAATAGATGTTTAGTTGATTTGATGAAATATTTTTCATCTATCTTTGTGTCTCCCTGGCAAATTTCGAGGACGAAATTTCTTAAGGGGGAAGGTTGTAACGACCCTGGATTTTATATAAATTTAAATTGATAATTAATTTAATTTTTGAATAAAAATTTGTGAAATTCATTGATAAATTGATTCGAGTTTCCCCGAATCCAAATAAAATATATTAAATCATTTTAAATTTAGAAATTGTATATATGTGAATCTATATAGTTGTGCCTATATGAGTAGATTTGAAATTATAAAATAAAATATTTATAAAATAAATATAAGATGATAAATATTAAAGTAAAATAATAATAATAAATATTTAAACTAGAAATAGAAATAAATATAAGATAAATTATAATAAAAATAGAAAGTAGAACATTTGCTAAAAGTTTTAACAACAAATTAAAAAAATAGAAATATATTTATATTACAAAATAATAAGAATGAAACAAATAGTACATTCAAGTGTGTTCAAACAAGAATATAAATATATGTAACTGGGCTTGCAAAACAAGACAGCGAGATATAGTCAAGCATCTAAACAAAACAAGAAACAAAATTATAAATATCTATGAACAAAATAAGTAAACATATAAAAGATGTAAAGTACTTAGCATTAAATGCTTTCATTTCAGCTCAAAATATTTGGTCAAATTTGAAATCTTACAAAGTATTATCAGCCACCATAAATCACTTCAGCCTCCAAACCAAAGAAAAAATCTCTGATAGTTTTGTACCAAAACCATATCATCACCTTGTACAAAATATATCCCTGTATACTTCTCATTTCAGTTTCGTTCCATTCCAGCTGAGAAAACAAAAGTAACATCATCTTGAACATAAACAAAAACTTCAATTCAAAACATCAAACAAATCCTTACAAGCCAGAGATCAAGATGAATTCCAGTCTGCAAATTACAACCTGTTTCAAAGAAAAGTAAAGCTCTATTTTTTTTCTGGAAACAACACTGTGAGTAAACTAACACATTTAAAACTTGATTTCTATGATTACTGTTTGAAGTTAAGTTGTGGAAAATGGTTTGCATGAACGTTTTTATTTGGAGAATGGTTGAACTTCTCTGTATATATATATAGTGTGCATATCTGTAAATCTATATATATTCCACTGTTTGGAATCACAGTCACAAATCTACACAAATAAATTAATATCTTCCTATCCAAATACATTCAAGCTATAATTTCTAAAGATGAAATGATTGTAATAATGTAATATAAGTTTTAAAAATAATTTCAAGTGATCAAGATTGAATAATTGTTTCAAAAATGATAAAACACAGAGATGATCCTATATAAGTCTAAAATCAATGATCATGATTTCTTGTTTGAATTCTATAACTCGATTCGTCTTAGAAAATTACGAATTTTAAAAATCAAATCTAGATTTTTACGTTTGGGATCGTCGTGAAATATGGTGTGACCAGAATTGGGTCTATCGTCAAATTCAGATGATCGACATAATAATCATCGTCGAGATTTTCATCGAAGGTAGCATGGAGGTAGTCGATCATGGAAAAAATATGGATGGTATTTATCAAAGGCCGTGGTGGTCTGAGATTGGAAAAGTAGGGTTTGAGCCCAATATTTTGTCAGTCGGGTTTTTGGGGAAATGGTGTGGTCGTGGGTGATCTGATGATGATCAGAGGTGGGGAAAAAGGTTCGTGGTTGAGTGGCAAAGTCAAGGACGTGGTGGCGTGATGTCAGGTGACCGAAGACGGGAGTTCAAGGAACTTCTTCTGACATTGTTTGGATGCAGGCTCAACTGAGTAGCTCGATCTTGTTCGAAGGCCTGTAAGTGTGTTTTGATGATCGGAGAGGGTTGCTACGACGTATGGTGATGTGTCGGAGGGTGCGGCGATGGTCGGAGTAGCTTCAGGTGGTGGTGCATGTACACGGTGGAGCGTTGCATGTCAGTGTTTTGGGATGTGAGATTTCTCGAAGGGTTACTCGGGAAGAATGGGTTTTGGCTCGAGTATAAGCTCGAGTACGTGAGCGTGTTGTCTGTTGTTATTATTTAAATTTAACTTACTGGAAAAAAATAAAAGAGGAAGAAAAAGTGTACGAGAGGGGGAGAGGGATGACTCGGGAAAGATGGAGAGAAACTCGAGTTCAACTCGAGTGAAACCTGAGGTAATCTCGGGTTCTATTTTCGAAAGGGTTAAGCCAAATAAAATTTAAAGTAAATGTTGTAGACAATTTTATTACTAATGAAGTAATTGTTGTTTGATAACTTAAGTAAGAATTTGTTTCCAGTTTTAATAAATTAAGAAAATACTTAACAATGTTTTTTTCTAAAAATCTTAATAAATATTTTAATTAAGTAGATAATTTAACTTAAGTGTTGACATTTAATTAACATTAAAGTTTTATATAGTTAGTAACAATTTGATTTTCGAAGTTTAAAGAAGATTTTAAAATGTTAATTGAGATGAACTATTATTAATTAATTGTTCAAAAAGGGTAATTAAGAACAGTTAATTAATTTATGATTGTAATTAACTAAGTGATTAGAGATTTATCAACTTGTAATTAAAGATGGGTTAATTAATAATCAAGTGTCTAATTTATTCGTAATAAAGAATTGTTATTAGTTAATGAATGTCATTAACTAAAATTATTTAAATAATTAATCAATGTGATTAATTTTTTTTAATTAATTTAGATTAATTAATTTAATGATAATCATTTATGAAATTGTATAAGTGTAATTACGTTATGGAAGAAATTAAGGAATTAATTGCTTATTGTAATTAATTAAGAATAATTGATTAAAGATTAATTATTTATTTAGGGTTAATTAACGGTTAATCAAAGAATAATTAATTAAATGTTTGTAGTTAATTAATTATTAGTTAACCCTGACTAGAAATTATCCATAGGCAAATAATCTGGTTTAGATTAATCAGATATCTTAATTGGTTTCATTATGGATGATTGTATTCTATTGAATGTTGTGAATTGTTCAATATCCCTACTATGTGATGCTGTGTGATATGAATTGTTTTAATTCAAGCTGTGATGAATGTAATTTATTTTATCTGTGATTTATTTGTGGATCTTTGAATGAGGATAAGCCTTATAGTTTATACCGCTTATCAAATATATAGCTGTATTTGAATATGTGATGATTGAATAATGTTGCACTATTGTGTTAAAACCCCTGGACCACACTATACACACACAAATATGGATTTCATGAGGAAATCGGTTAAGTCACAGATGATTTAAATTTAATGTTTTTTGAAATTGAAATTTTAATTCCAATTGATTTTGGAAATGTATTTGGGTTAAATGTTAAAGCTTTTGAAAAGGAGTTTTTAAGATAAAAGTAATTTTGAATAACTTGGTAAAGTTTTTCAATTTAAATAATTTAATTTGAATTTCAATTCAAAATTTGGAATTGAATCCCATGATTGGAAATTACGGTGAAAGATGTTATAAATGTGTTTATATGAATTTAAACCATTTTAAAAGTATGGTTTTGAGAATTTGAATTTAACCCAAGGACTTTAACTCATATAAATGAATCGGATTTTTCCGAAATAAAAACTATTTGTTTCAGATAATAAAAGCTTTCATATAAGGAATGAATTTCCAAATTGTGTCAAAAGAATTTCAAGTTTGAATTGGAAATAGTTTTCCAAGTTACGAATAAACCTTTGGGAAACGTGTTTGAAAGCTATGAGTTAAATCTTTGTTTTAAAGATTTAATGAGTTAATCCAATTGAAATGGAAATCGATTTGAAAATCTATGAATAGATCTTTGTGAAACTGGGTGAACTTTGTGAAATGAATCTTTTTGTGTAAAAGATTAAAATGGTAATGTGTTTAAACCATTTGAAAGAGAAGTTTTGGGTAATAATGTGACTTAATTGAAATCCCAATATCCATATGTTTTCAAAATATTACGCTCACTATTCGGTTTAGCTGGGAGAGGACTTTGTGTCATATAACCCATTCCGAATAGTGATACGACGTAAATGGATAGCATTTGAAAACCGGTGTTGAAGACCGGGTATTTGCGAGAACGATAGGATAACCTATCGATTGTCTCTGCACTGAGTTGCTCCGGTATAGAGATTTCCTAAGTGATGGGAAGTCCGATCGAGATTGTGAATACCTGGATTGCAAGGGCTTCTTTGGAAGTGCCTTCGGTTCTGTTCGAACCCAGAACAGACTTGTATGGTTTTATGTTTGACATTACACTTTGAGATATAAAGCTGATTTCTTTCAAATACATTTCTGTTTGGTGGCAGAAAATTTATTCTCTTAGCTTAACACCCTTCTCTGAGACGAACGAGCTCAGAGGTTATGTAGTTGAAGGTTATTAGTGATATACTCCCAAATTGGTAATGTGGCATGCTGAGTGTTGCTGTGTGTTGCTGATCATTTGTTGATCAAAGCATGGCTTTGTGAAAAAGCGTAGCTTTGTGGACGAGACCTCATCGAGCCTCACAAATCGGAAATGGTCGAAACAGGAAAGATGCGGCAAGGTTATGAGGGTCGCTCCTTTTAGGGTATGTTATTTCCTTTTGGAAAAAGGTGATATTATGGTATGGAGCCCTGATATTTACCTGCGTGGTTGCTCCAATCACATTTACTGTGTGATTGTTGTTGTGTGATCGAGGCCTCGGATAAAGGTCCCAAAGGACCGGGGGGTGGCATATTCGTGTAGTAGTTACCTAGCAAGAGGTAACCCGGCCTTGTGTTGGCAGAGATCCGGGTAGGTTCTCGGGACGTCCCTCCAGAGGCGTTTCCATGTGGCATAGGAAGTTCCTTAGCCTAACCATTTGTTGGAAAATCCAAAGAAACAATACGAGCCCTTTACGATTGCAATTTGTATAACCTATCTGCTCAGGCGGCAGCTATAGCAGGCATAATATATTGGTACCTATGTTGGCTAAGATTAATATTGTATTTTTGAAATGTTTTCCACTATGCACTATTAATAATATCAAAAGGATTTTTGCGTAGTAAGCATGTTTGACTATCATAAAAAGAAATCTCCTCCAAGTCTGCGATTGCATTGTGTGTGTGGTGGGAGGTCTTATGGTAGTTTCATTTTCCAAAAAGCATTGTGGATTTCAATGTTTAAAGTTCTTTTGTTGTTGTTTAAAAGATAAACTGTTTTTGTTACTCACACCAGTCCCATGACTGACTCGGAGTTTATTGTTCCCTTCCTAAACTCTGGGTGCCCACAATTTTCCACACGGGCAGTCTAGAGTTGGGTTTTCAGATAATCAGGTTTAGTAGACTAGTTGGAGCTAGTTCAGTTTTTTGGAGTTCACGGACGACCAACATTGCTTATCATTGTGCATTGTGATGATGGTTCGAGCTTGATGTTGGAGTTGTTGAACTCATTCTCTTTTTCAGATCATTTGGAGTTATCAGTTCTGTTGTTTCCGTTGTAGCATTATTATTTATCTCTGATATTGTTGTATCATATTGATATCATTGATGTATATCATTCTGGATATTGTATTTATTGGAGTTGTATATGATATCATTTATTTCTTTCTTCCACTGTGTTGTTATACTTACTTTGTTATAAGCTCCGGCACGAGTCGAATTTCAACGATTGAATCTGCGGAATTCGAGTACAAGTGAAGTACGGGTGTCGATTTTTGAACGCTGGATTTCGGATCGTGACAACACCAGTCCCATCTGGTCTTCTAATCTGAGTCATTTTCTTAGGGTCTTAAAAAAAATTCCTTGAAAACCTTTTCAAAATGATTTAAACCTTTAAATCATACATATACAAGGAAAATATACTCTTTTCTTTACTCTAAACCATTTGCCAATTTATATATACTTTACCCAAAATAATGTTGATGAAATTATTAAGGATTTCCCATCCCTCCAAAATAAGTTAAAACCTCTTTTAACTTAAAAACATTTAGGCTATATTGCCAAAAACAACTCATTCGAAACCTTTGATTAAAATCTTTAAACAACCCTTTCGAAACCATCGAAAGTACTCCTTTCGAAACCTTTAAAGTATCCCTTTCAATACAAGTAAAACCTTAGGCCGAAGACCAAAACATAGCTTTCGAAATAATACCTTTCGAAACCATTCGTCTTTATCCATTCGAAAGCATACCTTTTGAAACCATTCTTCTTTATCCATTCGAAAGCATTGAAAAACATCTCCTTCGAAAGCTTTAAACCCTTAGACATCCTATCTTTAAAGCACTTAACCATTGCCTTTCGAAACTATTGGAAAATCTTTCCTTTTAGACCTTTTGAAACCATTGGGGAACCATCCCTTAGAAACCTTTCTTTAAAACCTTTCGAAAGCATCAAAACATCAAGCCTTTTGAATGCATTTGGGTTCAATTTTTATAACATGTGGAAACACCTTTTGAAACCTTTAAAACCATTTCTTTCGAAACCATTTGGGTTCTACTTTTTATAGAGAAAAAGGGTCATTAAAACATTTAAGTCGAAAGCATCTCTTTCAAAAGCATTCCTAAGTAAAGAAGTGATGGTGTTGAAACCATCCCTTCGAAAGCATTACAGAAGTGGCTTAGTTTTAAAAACAAGGTAACCCTTTTGAAACAAATCTGAGTCGAAAGGTAAAAAGCGGTAGTCAGGGGTTTCACCTAGTCAAAAGCAGTTATTTAAAAACAAAGGTGTAACCTCTTAAAACCATTCTTTTTAAAGTCATTGACCCAGTCGAAAGTAGACCAAGTCGAAAGTAGACCAAGTCAAAAGCTATTCAGTCGAAAGCAAAGCAGACACATTTTCATTTAAAAGAAAATTAGCGCTTCTACCTCTTCGGAACCCCTGGTTTCGACCTATTACCTTCTGCCTGTATCCAATTCACTACGTACCAGATATTTGATATCATGTGCATTGGTTTCGATGGAGTTGGAGGTGGAGGTAATGAGTCAGAAGCTTGGTGCCGAAAGCATTGAAACAAGAAAAAGCATGTAGATTTGACTTTTTAAATGATTTCTTTGTACCTAACCTGCTTTGTTTATCAAATTATGATTGGTTGCACATTTTTCTTTTGTAAAAGTACTATCGATTTTTCAAAAATAAGAATTTGGATTATTAACAAAATACCCCTTCTCCTTTTTATAAATATATAAAACATTTAAGTCTCATACCTTAAATAATTTTATATATCCATTAAAACACTTAGGAAAATTCTACAAAAATTCCAGAATATCATTTTAATATGTTTTCTAACATATGTAAATTTTAGACCCTAAGCCAATATAATTTTAAACATAAATTTGCATTTATTCACTAGAAAATTCTTATAAAATCCACATTAATTCAGAAAATTATAAAAATCAAAACCCATTTTTAAAATATCATTTCTGATCTAATCCTAAATTCGCAAGGCAATTGGATGTCATATAATAGGGTTTTCATATCAAAACATATCACAAAATCTATGTGAATTAGCATAAATCAACAACAACATATAGATATACATTTTATCATAAAAAAACATGGCAAAAACATTTGCAAATAATTCGGATTTCATACTAAAACCGAAAACCATTAAAAATTGAGATGTAGTCATTAATCACCTTAGCGTTTTGATTAAGGATGTGAGATTTCTTCTTGATTAAGTGATTTGATTCTTCCTCTTGTATTCTTCTTCTTTGCTCTTCCTAATGGTAGCCGGTCTTAGCTCTATTTTTGTTTGTGAAAATAGAATGAATGTGTAGACTAAATTCCTAAGGGGTTTAGGGTATAAGGATATGCCTTGTTCCTATTTCGCCCTTGCATATTTTCTAACCTTTTATTCTCTTCTAATTCTTTAGTTCACTTGTTTAACATTGCACGACTACCCCTTATTTAATCACAAATCTCAATCCATTAATCATCTTACGTTATTTTATTTTATTTAACTAATTAAATATACTAAATAGTGTTACTAATAATATGGGGTATTACAACTGGTTGCTCCATTTCTAACCTTAGTTACACACTTTGTTTTACCATTTAGATCTCAAAGGCAGGATAAATGCACTAGTTGTTTTCGCATACTCCTTTCATTTTTAGAAATGATTTGTAAAACTTTGAAATTATTATTTAAAACACTAAATTATTCTTTTTAAAAACTATTTATAAAATAAAAAAAAATAATGTTTGAGTTTAAAATCATATTTTGCAAGTTACTTAAAACTGCTGCGTGTTGCAGAAAGTGTTCTAAAAGCTATATTGATCAAATCGACTTTGCTATCTTTTTGAAATTGATTTATGTAAATAAATTTCCTTTAAAAAATTTAAAAGATTTATAAAATTTATTACATATTTTTAAACATTTAAAAAAATTCACTTTAAATTAATTTAAATTTCAGGTTCTAAATTGCAAAATAACGATTTTTCTGAAAAGTCCTTTTGGACTTATTTTAAAATTTACAAGATGAAATCTTGATTTTCTTTCTTCATTTATAACATATGGATGCAATAGTCTGAAATTTTTTTATCTCAAATAATTCTGAACTATATTTCATTCTCTACACTCAATTGAAATCTTTGGCGTGAAATCGCGAGCTACCGTTACGTGACGCGCCTAGTTTTGACTTGTTTTTCAATTTTTTTCTCAAACTTTATGGAAACACTTTTATATGTTTATAAAACATTTCTTAACCATTTTAAACTCATTTTAAGCAATATTTTCATATTTCAAACTCATATTTCAGTCCATTCCATATTATAATATTATATTATTATAATATCATTTTCAACCTTTTTAGATATTCTAAAATAATTAAGAGGCTTAATAATTTGCATACACATATTTATATGGATTTAATTCTCAAAAAATTAACTATAGTTAATTACTAACCATTTCTCTTACATTTATCAAACCAAGTAACCATCCATATTAACATTCATATATTCAAACAAGTAATCGACCAAGTAATCACACATTTAATCATCCAATATATATATATATATATATATTCATATCATTAGACTTTGAATTATTTAGAGATTAATTTGTAAATTTAAATGTGAGTACTCACCTTTAAACAATTCGTTTCACTTCCTACTAACATTCTTATCCAACGGCACTTCACTAAACCATTGTTATCTTCATCTAATCATTATCTATTCCATTCCTCCTTCCCAACCTCCAAAAAATTCGGCAGAGCTTCTGCAGTACTTCAAACTTCCTCCTATATTCTTGGGATGAAACCGGCGGCACTTCTTTCCAATAGTTTCCCTTAAGAGATTCCCAAACTTCACTTCTCCTTATGTTAAGGTCGGCCTCCACAGGTTCTGTAACGACCCAGAATTTCAGTCATTTGATTTTGGAATATTTAATTGATTTTAAGTATTGAAAAGTTAATTTTATAAGTTAAATAAATTATATTTTGATTAATGCGATTTATTGGATAATTAAATGCTAAACTTAATATATGAAATTATTTAAATAACTGAATCATGAATTTAATATGAATGAAAATGATTCCTAAAGTTGATTTAAATTCTTATTAAATAATAATGAAGTCAGTAAACTTTTGAATTTGAATTAAAAGTTATCTAAACTAATTCTGAAAATTACTTGTTTTAATTAATGTGGAAAAATAGTCTTTTGGGGCACTATCTCGGATTTTGACGAAACCAGTTTCGTTGGATACAGATAGTGAATTATCATATGCTGTCGAATTTCATGGCGATCGGACGTATCGTTTGGTCGTGTGAGTTCGAAATGCATAGAAATTAATTAAAGGAATTTTAATTAAAATAATTTTGTTTTGAAAAGCTATCTTCGGTATATGATGGAATTGACTTCCGATATATATTCCATTATGTTCGGAATAGGGGTATAACATATAGAACGCCAGACGGCATGTTTTGTTTGGAGTTCGAAATTTTCACGGATGAATAGTGCCACGAAAATTTTCTATATAAGGACATCCATTCCTTCATTTGCAACTATAAAAATTTCCAGCCATCATTAAAAACCTAGAAATCAATGGCCATGCTTGATCGGAGCCTCTAGGGGTCGAGTTAGCCTTTGACGCCAACTAACAAAATGTAGAGCACGTCGATACGAAGCAAACTACAGGTTGGATCGAGGCGAATTGGATCAAGGTAGCGGCAATCGACTCGCGTTCGCTGCAGCGAAATTTGGGTTGTGGCCTCGATTCTCGTGCGATGCACACACGTGGAGGGGGCTTGAAGTAGCGGTTGTCGCGGTAGGTGAGGTCGGCGGTGCGGCGGTTCAGTTGGCGGCGGCGTACGGTTGGGAGGCGATGATCGATCAACGATTAAAACAAAAGGAAATATCATGGCTGAAAGTGCACGTGCCTAGTATGTTTCGTGAACGAGAGGGAATGGAAGATAGGTTAAAATTTTAAATTAAATTATTAAGTTAATTTTAATTTTAATTATCTCGTATATTCATAAATTCATAACTTGTTCGTATGAGGTCCGTTTCGAGCGCGACAAGTTGCGTTGCATTCATATCAGCGAGCACTATGCTATGAAATTGGATTGGATGAATTTAGAGCTAGTTTGAATTTTGAGTTAAATTGAATGACCGTTCAATTTTAATCCAAACCGGAGTGCTTTGGCGATTTCTAAAATTTTTGTGTGTAAACTCACCTCTCTGGCCTGCTTATATTTTTATATAGGTGGGAAATAATTTTATTTATCATGTTTGTTGTTTGTTTGGATGATATACTATATTTATTAGTTGGTCTAGATATATTCCTACCTATTGGAGCGAATGAGACCCTATTACGTTCCCATGTATGAGCAGATGACCTTTTGTATACGAATCCCGCCTTGAAGCGGCTGATTTTTATATTATATGATTATATGCTATATGTAATGCAGGGGGACAGATTTCAGGGATCCAACAGGATTCCTTACACTGTTGATTTATATTCGTATATATGCTGATATATGATGTGATAGATGCCATATTTGATGACATGGATATGATTTGCTTATTTGGTGCTATGGTAGCACCGGGCCTTATTTTTGGTATTTTGAGATACTGGAAAATAGTGATTTTGAATTGAAAATATTTTCAAGTGATTTTGGAAGTATATGTTTTTAATAATTTATAAATTATTAAATGGAATGGATTTATTTTTAATAGATATGCAATATGATTTTTGATGTTATAAATTTATGGTTTTGGTGAAATCTTTTTATATAGAGATTGAATATTTTATAAAGGATTTTTAAAACAATATTTTCTAAATAAAGAAATAGATTTATAATCGGAGTTTGTGAATATGTTGTAAATGGATTTAAAAAGTATTTGGTAAATGGATTTATAAGTGGATTTTTATAAATAAATTAGATTTATAAAGAAATGGATTTATAAATGGATTTTGATAGTAAAATGAGTTTAATAAAAGAATGATTTATAAATAGAATTTTATAAATAAACGGATTTTATAAAATAGAAGTTTATAAAATAGAAAGGAGATTTATAAACATAGCTTTTATAAATATGGAAATGATTTATGTTGAGATTTAAATACGGATTTTTATATAAAGTAAATATATTCGAGTATTTAAGAGTTTAACAATCTTTCAAAGGATTATTTTGAAAGTAATGTTTTCGATAAAGTTATGATTTTAAAAAGTAATTTATCCTTTTTAAAGTAAAGTTTTAGAAAGGTAAAATAATCTTTCAAAGGATTGTTTTGAAAATAATGTTTTTGATGAAGTCAGTAGTTTTAAAGTGGTAACCTTTAAAAGCGAAGTTTTGGAAATAATAATTCTAAATGGAATTTAATAGTTTTAAAATATGATATGTATCGAAACATAAATTTCAAAATTTATTGCTGTAATAGACGTTTTTGGGTAAGTATGGAAGGCATGGACTATAACACTGTAGTTATAGTAAATGATTTTCGAAAGAAAATGTTTTATATAGTATATGGGATTTATATATATATATATATATAATTAATCGAAACCATATACAAATGTTTTGGGTTGTTGTAATGATGTTTTACGCAACATTAATTTTGACCCAATGAAGCGTGTTTTGGAAAATATGAAGCTTTCCTTAAATGATTTGTAAATATACTTATTATGAATTTAAGTATATGAAGATATATTCTAAGTGTTGAAAATGAAATAGTTTGTGAATGAACTTATACCGTTGATTTAAGTATATGGAAATGTTTTCCAATATCGAAGATTTGAAATGGTTTTGAAGATATATCTTTTCAAAGATAACTTGAAGTAAATATTTGGAAATTGATTTAATTAATAAAAGATTAATTAAATGGCCTAGTAAATGCTTATGTGCCAGATATTGTTTGTTGCTTTGATAGTTAAATAACCGCCTATCAAAATTTTGGCCTCTTTTATCGTTGTGGGTTCGGAGAGACCAAGGTCGGATATATTCGAGAACCACTCGGACTAATGTATGCGTACGAAAGTGCGGGTTTGTGATTATGATTTTGAAGATGGTGATCTTCATGATGCAGGGCTACTTCGCACTAGTCCCTCGGGGTGAAATTTACCATATCATATATTTATGGTGGTAGTAGTGCTTTGTTATGAAAATCTACGATATGCAAGGACTTCTCGCTACTAATCGTAGGGGTAATTCTCGACAGGATGTGGTAGGAGAGTGCCTTCGGTTTGCCCTGTTCCTGGACAACTTGTATGGATGGATTTCTGACATTGCATTTTTGAGATTACATCGTTGACTTTTACAAACATACATCTGTTTGGTGGTGGTGAAGACAACTTCTCTTAGCTTAACACCCTTCTTTGAGATGTATGAGCTCGGAGGTTGTATGTTCGTGAAAGTCAATAGTGATTGAAGGAATGGCAATGTGGCATTCAAAGTGGCATGTGCTATGTGAAAGTTAATCGTTACCTTATGCCACATCACCCGAAAATGATAGAAAAAGGGTAGAAGCGGCAGGGCTATGTAGGTTGTTCCCATAAGGATATGGTCATCAACTTTCTAGATTACCCTCTATATGTCAAGTATTTGTATGTTGTGGCCACAGGTAGGTCGGGAACGACCGGGGTGATGTCATATTTAGTACTATCCAGCGAAGGGGTAGGCCGGTTCGTGTTGGTTTAGGTGTTCAGTATCTCGACCCTAGGTGCATTTTTCTAGAGATGTACTATCAGAAGGTAGTCCCTTACCTTGTCATTTGTATGAAATCCATTCTCCAATACGTGCCCGCCAGTTTGTTTGTAAACTTATTACGCCGTCAAATTTAACTAATGTAATAATTTCGGCTATTTGAATATTATTTATATACTAGACACTAGTATAATATCAGATGATTTGATATGAAATGTTTTGGTTATCGTAAGGTAAAAACCCGTCCGTGTTTATGTGTGGATGAGGTCTTACGAGATACTTTTGTTCAGATAAAGGAAATTTTTTATAACTTTAAAATTCATTTAAAATGTGTTTTCTCACACTAGTTTACCAGACTGATCTGGGTGTTCTTCCTTTTCAATGCTTGGGTCAGATGGAGTATATTTACAGATTTAGATTTGGATGCTTTGGAGCTTCAGCGGATGAGCTAGAAGTCTTCAGGTCGTATTCACGTATACATTTATTTTCTGCTGCATTATTGTTTAAATTATCAGCATTTATGAGGATGGGTTATTATAACTGTCCAGGCTGATGAATCTGATTTGATTGTTGTACGCTATTGATGTGTATATATATATTAAAGATTACAGTTTCTCTTTTGTAAAGCTCATTGTATTATATTATATGTTGTTCCACTACGATTGTGAGATTCTATGTTTGTTTTTGGTTTCTCTTTCTTCTTCTTCTTTTCTCTTCTTATTTCTTCTTTCTTTCCCATAATGATCGGTTTTCCGGCACTTGGATTTGCGACACATGAGGATGTATATTGCCAATTTTCGAGGGTCGAAAATCCCCATTCGTTACAGGTTCCATACCTTCTTCTATCATTTCTTCACTTCATAGATGCTAAATCATGTTTTAATGATGATATAAGAACTTTAGCAAAGTTTGGAATTGGTTTGATATGATTTTAAGAAAGCTAGTATGGAAAGAAAAGAGAGGAAGCCATTAAAATAGAGTGGAAGGAGAAGAAGCTAAGAGAAGAATGAATGGAAGTGTGAAGAAATGAAAGCATAAGGGTCCATATTTATAGCCTTAGAATCCTTAACCCTTAAGCTTCATCAAATGACATAAATACCCCTCCTTAACCATTAACTAAACATGCTTTTTCAACACTTTCCATCATCACATCACTTCATTACTTTATGTCACCTTTACTTAATACTTAGGGGATGTATTTGGAAGGAAAAGTGGATTAAACTGAAGATTTATTTTGATTTTGATGTGATTTTATTTGACATTTGCTTTTTGACTTTTGTATAAATATCTTACTTACTTTCTTTAATTAATTACATACTTAGTTTAGTTAATCTTATTACTGTTAAATACATTCTTATTTGTTAAATGTGTATATATTTACAAATGTGTGCAACAACGTTGCAACAACATTCGTTTGATGAAAAGTTGAAAATCTGAAAAATGACTGTCGGTCACATTTTCAATTTTTAATCAAACTATTTATTTATATAAAAAAAACTTAAAAATAAGTTCCTTATCATTTTTAACGAAGTAAAACAAGTTTATTTTAGTTATAAAACCATATTTGATAATATTAAGATCCAATTGTAAAATACGACGTCGATTTGTCAAAATGTGACGAAATTTGTCAAACATTATAAAACAAGTAATTATATAGTTATAAAACTTTTATCAACCAATTACTGTCACTATATAACAATTTTAAAAGAATCATTTATCATTAAAAATAAAAATTGAACGTATATCCAATTTTATCGAAAACAGACGTTTGTCACTTTTCGACGAAAATCCAAACTTCTTGATTTTGCAATCAAATTCAAAAAATAAGTTTATCATTTTTATTTATCATATAAAACATGATTATTTAAGTTTGAAAATTCTATATTTGAATATTTTAAAGTTAATTAAATATTCCATTTAAAAGCGATAAAATTAGGGTCGTTACATGTACGATAATACGCAAGAACGTGGGGTGGGAGGTTACATCTCTATTTTGAACATTCGATTATATATATATAAATAATCATATACATATACATACATATATATTCTCATTATCACGTTGTTATTTCGGTTATAATTTAAAATAAAAGCTCAAAAATTAATAATAGTTTTTAATTAATTAATTTATGTAGAAAGTATTTTATAATACACACAAACACACACACAAATATATATATATATATATTCAAAATTTGCACAACCACCTCATTAAAACTTGTATTGTGGTAGGACAACACAATACAGGAGAAAAGGAGTACAGTTTCTTTATTGCTATATAAAATATAATACATAAGTATGTAGCAATAATATAAATATATACACATGTACACACACACACACACATATATATATATATATATTTAGTTTTGACATTTGCGGATATGAAATTATATATTTGTATATATATTAATATAAATAATTGTACTTTAAGTTATTAAATCTTTTTTGGTTATAAATGTTTTAAAAAAATCATATTGCTCTTGACTTCAAATTCATATATATATATGTATGTATGTATGTATGTATGTATATGTATATATATATGTATGTGTGTATGTATATGTATGACTGTATGTATGTGTGTGTGTATAATGTAGAACCATTTCTAAGTTTTCAGATTCCATCAAAATAAAATAATTTTTTTATTTTAGTTATAATTTTTTTTAAATGCCAAATAAGTTTAAAATTTAAAGTTTTGAAAATTTTAAACAAAAATAAAATCTGATAGAATATCAAAAATAAATAAAAATCTACCTTTTGCTAGCAGCTATTATATATGTATATAAATTTATATATGCATCCATGTGTGTGTATATTACTATATATTTATTTTGTATAGGTCAAACTTATTTAAATTTCTTTGACCGAAATGATATACGACTCAGGGTCATACAACCATATGCATAATAGAAATAAGAAAGTATGTCCGACTAACTGACCTAGTCGGTAGTCATAAGTAATATACAAACTCAAGAAGAGCCAAAATAAGCATCATGCATTAAATATGTCCACATGCACATAGATAATAATATACATCATTGCATCAAAACACATAGTACAGCCGAGCACAAGCATATCAAAGGCGAACATTGTTGACACTGGCATTATTACCCATAGATTCTAGAGGAGCTACATCATGAATGTGAAACTGATGTGCCCTTTGCTGAACCCCTGTCCATGAAAAAAAATTATATAAAAATTTATTAGCCATATAGACATAACCATGCACCTTTGCATTAAAAACATCTATCATTCCGCTCTAGCCAAATCGCCTAGCAAAATGCTAGGGCCCGAAGCGCCTATAGTGATTGAGGTGAACAGAAGGCCCAGAGCCGATTTAGTTTATGTTTAGAGTTATCACATTCAGCGCTGAGGTTAGGAGCAAAGAGCCCAGACCTGATAGCTATAATCACAGCTGAAAAATATTTGGCAGTAGAGTCGATAAAGTTCGAACAAAGAAAGCAGACAATGGGGAAACCTAAATATTTCATAGCTAAAAGAGTAGTTGTGTTTAGCTTGTTCATCATGATCAGTCCTATGTGCACCTTATACTTCGAGGGAGCCTTAAGAAGCCAAAGCGATTTGAAGTTTAGATACATACTAGTGAAATTATAGAAGTGATATAAACTCTTCACTGAGAATGAACCTTAACAATTACTACCCCACATGAATTTAACCTCATCGAATGACAGCCAGATAGTAGAATTTTACAACACGAGTGAGCATAATTTTGCAAGGTTGTCTCCAGAGATAACTGAAACGAAACTTATGCTACAGCCTCCAAACTAGAAAGCATGAAAGACTGATATATGAGGATCTGAGGCTAGAGCATACAGGTTTGGGAACAGTGAGCAAATAGCAATTACATTCAGCCATGGATCATGCCAAAATAAGATCCTTTTGCCATTGCCAATTTTGATCTTAATGATAATATGAAGCTCTTGGTAGTCAAGAAGAATTCCCCTCCAAAAATTAGATGAACAGGTTAGGGTTTGAAATTTAAAGTATGATAAGGTGAAGTTACCAATGTGGTACAAGTTATAAATAAATATTAGTTAATTAAAATTTAAAATTTAAAAATTATTAAACAAAATTTTATAAAATTCGAAAATTAATTAATTAAATATTTAAATATAAATTTTCATATATACGTACAAATAAAAATATTTTTGTACAAAAATAAATTATAATTTAAATATTATTATTTTGAGGGAATACAAAGTATCAATTTAAATATTATTATATATATGTATATATAACATTTTTATAACTATTAATTAAAATAAAATGGTTAAAAAATAGTTTATCTTATTGTAAGTGTAAACTTAATTATTTGATGTATACGTTTATTTTTTGGCATTATTATTGACATATGATTATCGCATATACATTTATTAACCGTAAGTCATAACGATTAATTATACACATGTTCCCATATTACTCCTAGGTTAGATTATTCTCTTTAATATAGTTATTATGTTTATATCATGAATGCGAGCATAATAATATTTTAAAAATATAAAAGTAAACTAAAATTAAATTAACAAATTATATTTTAATTAAACTAATAGTAAAATATTAGTATTAAACAATAACAAATAAATAAATATTTTAAATTAAATTAAATTAATTAAAAATAAGACATTGTTAAAGAGACTCCATTTCTGGATAAGAGGGGCAAATTTTAGGGTGTCTCCAGCCAAAACAATAATTCATTTTATGGTGACTTTGACAAATAAAACGATTTACTACTTTACCCCTCATGCAAAGCAAAATTTGGCAGCAGTTTATCAAAAAATGGAATAAAATGACGATGGTCACTAAAAATCAATTTTATGCGAATATGATTGGAAAGAATGTCAACAACAATAGATGGTCACCGAAATACTTAGAGAAGTTATGAATTTTTTTCTGTTAAGAGGGCAAATTATTTTGGTGCACCCAACAACAATTTTCCAAAAAACGAAATATGATTCCTCATCCAAATTAGAGTCCCTTTAACAATGCTCTAAAAGTATTTTTCAAACTCTTTTATTAATAAATACTAAATATGATTTCGTATAAAGTTTATTATTCATATAAACACAAAATAAGATCTTGTGCAAATTAATAAAATGATTTTTTTTATTCACCAATTTACCCCACTGTCAATGAACTCGATCCAAAAAGGGTATCAAGCCCACATTGTGTTTATGTAATAATTAACCAACACATAGGGAAATTCATTTGGAAAAACCAATCAGATGGTGCCTAAGGAAAACCTCCCAATCTCTTACCATCTACCCAGCTAGTCGAAGTGGTCTGTTCTATCGGTATGCCCTTCTAGAAGGCTCAGAAGCATTCTAAAGCTTAGGTTAATTCAAATAAGTGTATTTGAATATTATAAATTAAACTTAAAATTGTTTTAAATTTAAACAATGTATTACTAATTTTATAAAGAGTTATAAAATACAAATTTAAATTGGTTTAAACTAAATATATATACGCAGATATAACTTAATGAATTATAAAATGTTATAATATATATATATATAAGTCATATGTATAAAGAAAATGGGTGGTTAAATAAATTAAAACTCAAGAGATTTAATAGATATACATTGGATGTATATAAAGATACATGGTATCGTGGGTTATACTCATCTCCCTTAAATAGTCGATATCTATACAAATTATTTTGAATTAAGTCTTTAAAATACTGTCTGTTATTTAAAATATAAATGAGGTTTTGAATGCCTATGGTTATTTAGCCCCCTCAAGCTATAGAATATCTATGATCTCTAGATAAGTAATAATGGCATGTAACTTTGTTGAGCATCCTTAAGGGTTTACATAATACCCTTAGGACATCGCACAATGATAGGTTTAGGGTATGTAACATACTTTATGATTTGTTGAGCGCCCTCAAGATCATAAAGACGATTAGGAGCATAACAAAAGTATGGCTATGAGTTATGTATGAGATATAATTAGTAAAGTTTTACTTACCATTTATGGAAACTACAGTCTGTTGAGCAACTCCAAGGTTTTAGTATCATGATAAATGAATCCTAAACCCTAATGAAGGAATTTATGGAATTCTTGTGTCTCTTTTAGGGTTTTAAGAGATAGAGGATGCAGTGTGAGCCTTATTAGATAAATATAATAAACCGATCTAGTAAGTATAAGAACGTATATAATTTCATAAAATCTACTTTAATAAATTTGAGCAACTAATATAATTGATAAAATTGTTTATCGATTAAACTATACTAAATGAACTGAGTTAAAGATTGATGAAGAAATGTAAAATTTACTTACCAATAAATCTTTTGTCATGTTGTCGCTTTAAGACCCATGCAAGAGCCAAATTATATAACAATTAAAACATTCATGCCTAGGTCACTTAAGTGTTGATCTGTCTAATATTAACTATTGTCTTAAATGAGTTTTGAACTCTAAAGAAATATAAGAATGTGGATATTTGATCCATACTCGATCACATATAAAAGTTGTATGGTGAACAGTCCTATTTGTGGTATACAAAATCTCAATGAAAAATATTTTCATTTGGAATGAGCAAGTAAACAATAGTGTGAGATAATTTGTTCAATACGATTGAATACAATAACGATCTTGTTGTGTAGAAACAACACTAGACTAAGAACTGCATACAGACCTATAACTACGATCACTGAATTGACAGTTTTGATATGTTTCCTTAAGTGCATCTTATTTTATATACTTAAAGTGCTAAGGATGATTAAATGCATTTCTGCCATGGATTTAGTGCAATCCTATAGTAAAGGGTTTCTCTTTCAAACGGTTTAACCTTTTAAAGGACAAAATGAAAGTTTGAGGACGGTCAAAATGTTGGTGTGGTTGGGATGAAGAAAATAAGTGGTCATTTCTGCTTTATGAAGAGAGATCAGAAATAAGATTGTTTAAAATATTTGTGGATGCTTAATAGGAATCAAGAATTATGATTTCTATTCCAAATGGATTTTTTTATAGGAAACTATTTCCTATATGATTTATTTCTTTGAGTTCGAGAAATTTGATATAAAACTATCAATTGTAAATTAGTTATTGTAAAAGAAATCAATATCCCATAGTAAGTAGTTAAATGGAGCTTTATATTTCAAAGTAGCCCTTCGTGTGGGCCTCCTAGTGGGAGGCCTGCTATGCCAAAAGCGAGAGAAACCCCATCCATCTCTTTCCCTTTTGCGCCCCATGTCCCTCTCATGTGGCGGCATGAGGACGTAAAAAGTGGGATCCTACCAACTTGTTCCGACCTAGGATAATAAGCTCATGAACTTGTTCTTACTTCACTGTCGTGAAATGAAAGAAGAATTCAATATCCAAGCTTAGCTCAAACGTAGCTCGCTTCATTTCCGCCTTAGAGGGAAGCACCCGTGCAAGCACGTGTGGACAAAGCGGAAGCGAGAACGTCGGCTTGAGTAACGCAAACATTGGTGAGAATCCAATGCCCCGAAAATCTAAGGGTTCCTCCGCAAGGTTCATTGATGAAGGGTGAGTCAAGGCCTAAGATCAGGCCGAAAGGCGTAGTCGATGGACAATAGTGATATAGAGAAAAAAAACTAAAAACTTTTTCTGTTTTTTTGTTAAATCAAAAAAAAAAATTCGAATTCTATAAGGCTGAATAAAAAAGAAATTAACCTTTTTTTATAATTTCTAGGCTTAGTATGTGACTCGTTAGTTTTTTCTTTATAGTTTTTAGTAGGATCAAAAAAAGACCGATCCATAATATTAATTCAATAACTACTACTACTTAGTACAATTGGTGCTATATTCAGTATTTAAAGTTTAAGAGATACCAATACTCCTTTTTTTAATCATTCTGCTCTTGATCAATGAAATAGAATAGAGTGCTCAGATTTGGGGGGGGGGGGGTACAGACATAAAATAGCTTTGTCTATTATATGATAAACAATGAACTTAATCTTCATAAAATTTAATTCTCCAGTAAAGTATTGTTATCGTAACAATGGAAATAGTGCAAGCATACCAAATGCCACTTACTAGTGGACGCATGAAGCCTTGAAAGATTACTTTTGTATTTGCCAAATATTACTTATGAAATAATTATTTTTGTCATCATTGATTTAAAGTAAGAATTTTTGTTTTATTATTATATTTATTATAAAATAAATCTATGTTTTGGCATTTCGGTTATGGTATTTGTTTTCATAACGATAGTGATGTGTTACCTATAGAAAATACAAATGCTTCTAAAATATTTAACTATTAATTTTTGCATTATGGACTAAGCCGTATTTTTGAGAAATCATTCTTTAATCATATGATTATTGTAACGACCACGACTTTCTCTCCATAGAAAGTCGTATCGCTAATAAGAAAGAAAGGGGTGAGAAGTAGAAAAGAGAAGAAGAGAAAAGAAACAAACACAAATACTCACAGCGGAAACGAACAAAATATATTATATCACATAAATATTACATAGTATCATATACAACACTTATCAGAGTTACACAGATTACACATCATATACTAGACAGTTATAAACATTTGTCTAGTTATTACATCTCAATACAAAACAAAGATCTAAACAAGATCAACACAGCGGAAACTACTATCTATCTACAACGCCGAAGCCTCCTGCTCCATTGCTCCTCCACAATTCGTCAAGACTAACCTGAATCCCTTGGCTACTCGTAAAAATTTGAGTACCCAAGAGTTTATAAAACAGAAATAAACAACTTGGGTCAGACATGGGTCTGGTGTGAGTAACAGGTTAAACTTGTTTAACTTCAAAACCTTTTGAAAGAAAAGGTATCACGTAAGACTTCCCACAAATAAACATGGGTAAGTTTTTACCTTACGCTAACCAAAACATTTGATAGGAAATTCGATTGTATTATAATAAGGTCTAGGGTTTTCAAGTAAAATACAGAAATAGCTGAAATGCTTACATCTCACATTCCAACATAGTTGGGCACAACTAATACGTACGACACTTATTGGAGTTTGGATTCCATACAATGGCAGGGCTACCGGGGTACCGCCCGTCACAGTACGTGGCCTAGATCACCGTACCGAGGATCACTCCCAATCCCCTGCAACACAAGGTCGGAACATCCCTTACTGGATAATTCCCGCACAAGATACCTCACGGTTGGGATCAGCAACCGCACACACTAAGCCGAAATAAGAAGGGACTTCTAGACAGAGGTAACCTTGTCCTACTTGGGTGCTACCCACTAACCTTGCTGCACCTCCCCTGTTTTAGCCATTCCCGGTTTGTGAGGCTTGAGGTCACGATTACCTTTAAAAAGAACACATCTATCTTAGAATGCTCATCGTCCACCTGACGATGTTCTGAAAGCATTCAATCCATACAAGTTCGTTCCGGGTTCGAACGAAACCGAAGGCATTATCTCGTTACACTCGTTTTGGAATCACCCTCAGAGTTAACGACAATAACCCTTGCACTCTGAATCTCATCTTCACTTGATTCACGACCTATCGTTAATTTGGATCGATGTGGTATTCGGGTCTCCAGACCTGGAAATCCGGTATACGGAAACCCGATCCCGGTCTCATCGAAATCCAAAGCGTATCTTTTAAGGCCAAGTTGTTTTAAAGGTTAAAACAATTTCAATTCATTATCTTTATACACAAAGGAAGATAACAGATAATCAACATTATCAGATAATCCATACAATTCAACTAACATCCATATCACACAGCATATATCTCATCAGAGATATCAATCAAAGCCAAGTATTCAGTATTATCATCCATCCATAGGTAATGATTTATATCATCTCTAATTAATTTAAAGTGAATTAAATTAATTACTTCATTCTATAAATCCTGCTTACTTAATCATTAATTAATTACAAATTAATTAATTATCCTTTAATTACCCTTTAATTCCATTCAGGTAATTTATCTTTAATTAATTACTTAAATTAATTATCCTTAACCACTTATAGTAATTAACCTTTAATTACTTCATTAATTAATTTACTAAAATTAATTAACTTAATCAACTATAATTAATTACATTAATCCTTAATTAATTACATTGATTAATTACTTCATTTATTAATTATTACTTAATTAATCAATCTTAATTACATCATTAATTATATTAATTAATGATCCTTAATTACAACTTAATTATTAATTACTTAATTAAATTAATTACATTAAGTAATTAACCTTTATTTAAACAATATTTATTAATCACTCTTGATTAATCTTCAATCAGTAATTAACTACCCTTAATTACTTTCACTAACTAAATTAATTACTTCCTTAATTAATTTCTTAATTAATCCCTTGATTAATTATTCAAAGTAATTAACTCAAATTACTTCTATTAATAAAATCATTATTCAACTAATTACTTCCAGTAATTATCTTATTATTTACTCCCCTAAATAATCTTACCTTAATAATTACATTAAGTAATTATTATCAAATCATCTCTTGATTATTCTAAATTAATTAAACTTAATTAATTAACTTAACAAATCAAATTAACTTCAATTAATTACAATAAGTAATTAATTCTTAATTACTTCCATTAAGTAATTCCATTTAAAACAAATTCTATAATTGATTATCTTTAAATTAATTAATCTAATTAATTATTAATATTAATCACATTAATTAATTATTTAATAATCCATAGTTAATGACTTTCATTAACAATTATTTAATTACTTTCCTTAAGTAATTAACTTAGATTAATTATTATTAATTTCAAATTAATAAATCTTAATAACCAATTAATTAATCTAATTTATTTAATTAATTAAGTGTTAACCATAACTTAATTAATATTTAATTACTTTATTAATTAATTCTTAATCATTAATTAATATTCTAATTTATAATCCTTAATTAAAAATTAATTATTCTAATTAATTAATCTTAATCGTTAATTAATTAGTTTAAACCTTTAATTACCTATTTAATTAATCCAAATGATTAATTAATCAATTAAACTAATTATCCATTAAATTTCCTAATTAATTTAATGAATACAAATCTCTAATTACTTTAAGATAAAACTTTGTTCTTATTAATAATCAAGTTATCATTTACAAAGTATCTAAAATTAATTTACTTTAATTTTACCTTCAAAATTTCATTTAAATTTAAAGATTTAAAATGAAAACAAATTATCTTTAACAATGTTTTAAACAACATTTCTAAAACTCTTTTATTTACAAGTTAAAGAAATACTCATCTTATAAAAGAACTTAAAGAATTTAAATTAAATTTACTTTTAAATTCTAACCATTTAATATACATTTTAAACAATTAAAATCATTAAAACAATTTAATTTAAAAACTACTTTTATTTCAAATCTGAGATACAGATTTAAACTTAGATTTAAGACTTGTTTAAATTTCACTTAACCATTTAAATTCAGTTTTGAATTTTTAAAACAGATCAGAGTTTTTAAATCTGGCAACACAAATTTTTACTCGAGCCTATCTAAGTTTACTTCGAGTCGCCTCTCCCACAACTTCGAATATCTCACGAAACAACTCGAGAAAATCTTGAGCACTTCCCACTGCTATAATCCCAGACTTCACTCAGACATTTCGATCGCGTGCACGTGCACGACCACCAGCGTCAACTCCGACCATCGCCGAGTATCCCCACAAGTCAGCGATCCTCCCTACACCATATCACGATCATCAATTCTTCGATCACTACTCGAATTCGAAATCGAGTAGCATCACCCAAAACTGGAACAGAAAGACCAAACTCCCCAAAACCTGTCAGCACTTCCCCCACGGCGCTCCCTTCACCAGAGAGCTTCCACCACCGGCCACAGCCTCGCCTACGACCAAACTTCCAACACCTAAAACCAAGTTGAACTCGATCTTCTCTACAGGCCGTACCGACCCAGACAAGTTGCCTAGTTAAAACTAGGGCTACAGATAAGAAACCATCACCGCAGCTACCAAGGTGATTTGCATCATCATCACTCATTTTTCCACACTTCTCTGATTGCTCCTCTACCCACAAGAAAAATCCCTACCCTTCAATATCAATAGATCACCACAATTTCCCAAATTCCTCTTTTTAGTTCATCACAGAACTGCTTCCCAAATCCTATACTAAAAATTGTGTTTTCAATGCTAAAAATTATGTTTTTGCTTATGTATTTAATTTATAAACCTGGAATAGCAATTTACAATATTTGAGTTCTTACTTTTATATTCATGCACTTGTTGTTTTGGTTTACAGAGACATTCGAACTTAAATTTGACTTAATTTAAATTTTAAACATTCGTCTAAGATAAACCAAACAATTCTTGTTTGTAATTTAAATCCTAATAAAACTAGATCAAGTGGTAAGAAATTTTAAAGGGGATTTTTAAGCCTGGCAAGCAAAACAAAAACAGAGCACACCATACATCCATTATTTCACAGCAATTCCACTTATACATACATGCAATACATATTTACCACAGAGATTTAACATGCAATCTTATTCATAATCTAAACTTTAGAAATAGTGATGTTACTCACCAGGCAAAACAGAGACAGAGCCATATATTTTGAAAATCTTGAAACTGGTTTTGACTTAAAACTGGAATGCCTCACTTGAACAAAAATTTGAATTGTTGGCTACTGAATCTTGCATGTTGCTTCCAGTTTGAAGAAATGAATGCAGACAGCTACTGACTTGAATTGATTCCAAAATTTGACTTGAAAAAGAATGCAGGCTTTTGAATTTGATTCCAGTTTGAAAAGAATGTTGCAGACAGTTTTTTTTTTTTTTGTTTAGCTTGAGGGGTTTTGATTTGAAGATGAGATTATAGGGATTGATTTGGTTTGAGGCATTTAGATTTCTGATTTCAGATTTGCATTTTAGATTAGAGGATTATTTTGAAAAGTGGTACTGATTTCAGATTTTAGTTTTAGAGAAAGATTTGAGTTTCTCTTGATTTTAAAAAGAATAATAGAAAGAACCAAATGAAGAAAAGCAAATGTATATATGTAAGTAAATTTTGATTTTATAAAAATAAAAGAAAAAGAAAATAAATAAGACACTTGTCATAAACATTGATTACTTACATTACACATGTTAAAATGAAACCTTAGGATAATGACACTTGTCTTTTTAAGTATTTTATTTATTTTAAAAGTAGATAAAACCTTTTATTGATTTATTTGAATACTTATTTATATATATATCTATTTAAAGAGAAACAAAAGCTAATTACATTTTATAAATATAAGTTTATACAAACAATTTAAATATATATATATATATATATTCTTTTGAACTTCAACTTTAAATTCAAATTTAAATAAAATTAAATCCTAAGATTCAATTTAAAAGTTAAGTTATATATATTTACATACACTATTTATTCAATTTAAAATAACAATTCCTTTTAGCATTAAAATTCATACATATTAAAAATAATACATTATACTTGTTATTTGAAATTAACATATTTTATAATTTAAACAAGAGATTATATTATCAAGAAATATTTAAAAAGAAATAAAACAAACCAATTTTGTAAATTTTATTTATTTAAACTTAAGTTAAAATATCTTAAACCAATTAAATATTTCCTTAAAGTATTTTAAAACTATAAAATTACTTATTTAAATATCTTTGAAAAGTCCAGATTAAATTAAATATAAATTCCCAATTTACCAAAGCTTCTACTTACAATATATATATATATATATATATATATATATATATATATCCAAATAGAAATATCTTATTAACTTTTAAAAGATAAAATCATCAATTAATACTAATTTAATCAGATTATTAAATTAAATTCAAATCTTATTATCAAAGATTATCCATATCAATTTAATTATTCAACAGATTATTAAATTGATATTGTTAAAATTTCCGGGATATTACATTCCTCCCCCCTTAAAATAATTTCGTCCCCGAAATTTAAACAAAGGTAATTTAATAATCTTATTAAAGATTTTAAATTTTAAAACACAAGCATATACTATCATCCATATGCTAACAACCATAGCAACCAAATTATCCAATCAATCAATTCTAACTATCTAGACTAAATTCTAGATAAAATTCCTCGAGTTTCCCCAAGTTTATATATATATCGGGATACTCGCTCTACAAACAATCTAAACTACTAAGCTATAGATCTCCTACACATCTAGATCTACAGAACTAAACAGAATATCAGACTACAGACGAGTCTGACTCAATAACCAAACTTCCCAAAACTGCAGATTCTAAAACCAGAGATAGATCAAATACGTATTCCCTCAGAGATACGTAAAACTCAATGAATTCCAGTTATCCAAACTGACAATTTAACCAAGTAGACCAATTACTTATCCAAATCAGAACACAGACGAGATCCAAACATAACTCTACTTCACAACATCAGTAGATTCCAAACTTACTTCTCCCATCCAGAGATACACTCCAAACTGCTTTCGCTGCTCAACTCTGATATGAGGTAGAACACAAGCACAGACTGGACAACTCACTTCTAGAAATAAGGTTCACTGATCCATAAATAAAACTCAGATATTCCAGCAAAACTTGAGCTGCTTCACCAACTCCATCTCTAGGAAACATCCTTCCACTAGACTGAACCACCGATATCACTCTTGGAATCCAGTCGATAAGAAAACTCAACCTTCAGATGCGGACAAACTTCTAACTTCTCTGAAGACATCCAGAAAATTCTGACAACCCAAGAGAACACTCAGACAATCGCAAGTCACTTTTGCGATCAACCCAGCCTAATTCCAAACAGACTGTTCTCTCTTTACCAATCAGAACAGCTTACACGTATTTATCCAATTTATCGAAGAAATGGATCCACTCTGCTGCTTCTGAACTTTACTTTCAGAAAAACTGCTCATCCAGAAAACTTCCTGCCATTACAGAATACTCCGAGCTGCACTGCTGACACTGATGCTCTTATCCAAAGCTCTTCGAGAAACTCGGACTCCAAACCAAAGCAGAAACTTCATGCTGAACTCAGCCACAACACCGAAGCATTCACACTTCCTTAATCTTGTTCCAAAGAAAACATCTTCAGGAACATCCATCGTCACTGTATCTCATCATACAGCTACTATTACCTGAGGTATCAAGATATCATCACTCGCTTCTGCCTCATCGACAGATCCAACTCTACTCATCCAAACTTCAGAGATAAACTCCGAACCATTACAGTTTCCTTCGGAGATCGATGAAATCCTCCACCACAGCAAAGCTTACTCGAGACAGTATTGGGTCTACAGTCTCGACAAATACACTTCCAACCTCAACATTTAAACTCCAACCATTGGTAGTCGTGTTTCACACACCACTACCCCATCTACCTTTATAACTTATATTGGAAAACCCGAACAGGTAACCCAACAAATAGGTAGAAATATATATATATTTAAAATGATACTTTTTATATAGAAATTATTTCTGGGTAAAATTATTTCATTTACCTCTTTAAAACAATATTGTGTCCGTTGGCCTGGTTCAAGTGTTTAGAGATCCCTATCAATAACGTTAGCTACTCGTATTGACCAGAATCCATATACCACTCAACCGATCAATTAACACAATATAAAACCATTTTTATATAACTAACAATTACGCGCTCTCAAGATAGACACCACTTCAGAGCCTAGGTATTCACTCAACCTACCGCTCTGATATTTACTTAACCAATAGCTTAGGTATTCGCTCAACCTATGCTGTGATACCACTGTAACGACCACGACTTTCTCTCCATAGAAAGTCGTATCGCTAATAAGAAAGAAAGGGGTGAGAAGTAGAAAAGAGAAGAAGAGAAAAGAAACAAACACAAATACTCACAGCGGAAACGAACAAAATATATTATATCACATAAATATTACATAGTATCATATACAACACTTATCAGAGTTACACAGATTACACATCATATACTAGACAGTTATAAACATTTGTCTAGTTATTACATCTCAATACAAAACAAAGATCTAAACAAGATCAACACAGCGGAAACTACTATCTATCTACAACGCCGAAGCCTCCTGCTCCATTGCTCCTCCACAATTCGTCAAGACTAACCTGAATCCCTTGGCTACTCGTAAAAATTTGAGTACCCAAGAGTTTATAAAACAGAAATAAACAACTTGGGTCAGACATGGGTCTGGTGTGAGTAACAGGTTAAACTTGTTTAACTTCAAAACCTTTTGAAAGAAAAGGTATCACGTAAGACTTCCCACAAATAAACATGGGTAAGTTTTTACCTTACGCTAACCAAAACATTTGATAGGAAATTCGATTGTATTATAATAAGGTCTAGGGTTTTCAAGTAAAATACAGAAATAGCTGAAATGCTTACATCTCACATTCCAACATAGTTGGGCACAACTAATACGTACGGCACTTATTGGAGTTTGGATTCCATACAATGGCAGGGCTACCGGGGTACCGCCCGTCACAGTACGTGGCCTAGATCACCGTACCGAGGATCACTCCCAATCCCCTGCAACACAAGGTCGGAACATCCCTTACTGGATAATTCCCGCACAAGATACCTCACGGTTGGGATCAGCAACCGCACACACTAAGCCGAAATAAGAAGGGACTTCTAGACAGAGGTAACCTTGTCCTACTTGGGTGCTACCCACTAACCTTGCTGCACCTCCCCTGTTTTAGCCATTCCCGGTTTGTGAGGCTTGAGGTCACGATTACCTTTAAAAAGAACACATCTATCTTAGAATGCTCATCGTCCACCTGACGATGTTCTGAAAGCATTCAATCCATACAAGTTCGTTCCGGGTTCGAACGAAACCGAAGGCATTATCTCGTTACACTCGTTTTGGAATCACCCTCAGAGTTAACGACAATAATCCTTGCACTCTGAATCTCATCTTCACTTGATTCACGACCTATCGTTAATTTGGATCGATGTGGTATTCGGGTCTCCAGACCTGGAAATCCGGTATACGGAAACCCGATCCCGGTCTCATCGAAATCCAAAGCGTATCTTTTAAGGCCAAGTTGTTTTAAAGGTTAAAACAATTTCAATTCATTATCTTTATACACAAAGGAAGATAACAGATAATCAACATTATCAGATAATCCATACAATTCAACTAACATCCATATCACACAGCATATATCTCATCAGAGATATCAATCAAAGCCAAGTATTCAGTATTATCATCCATCCATAGGTAATGATTTATATCATCTCTAATTAATTTAAAGTGAATTAAATTAATTACTTCATTCTATAAATCCTGCTTACTTAATCATTAATTAATTACAAATTAATTAATTATCCTTTAATTACCCTTTAATTCCATTCAGGTAATTTATCTTTAATTAATTACTTAAATTAATTATCCTTAACCACTTATAGTAATTAACCTTTAATTACTTCATTAATTAATTTACTAAAATTAATTAACTTAATCAACTATAATTAATTACATTAATCCTTAATTAATTACATTGATTAATTACTTCATTTATTAATTATTACTTAATTAATCAATCTTAATTACATCATTAATTATATTAATTAATGATCCTTAATTACAACTTAATTATTAATTACTTAATTAAATTAATTACATTAAGTAATTAACCTTTATTTAAACAATATTTATTAATCACTCTTGATTAATCTTCAATCAGTAATTAACTACCCTTAATTACTTTCACTAACTAAATTAATTACTTCCTTAATTAATTTC
This sequence comes from Allium fistulosum, assembly GCA_030737815.1. Taxonomy (NCBI): domain Eukaryota; kingdom Viridiplantae; phylum Streptophyta; class Magnoliopsida; order Asparagales; family Amaryllidaceae; genus Allium; species Allium fistulosum. Next base: position 1,146,980,949 of record CM060902.1, read on the forward strand.
TTAATTAATCCCTTGATTAATTATTCAAAGTAATTAACTCAAATTACTTCTATTAATAAAATCATTATTCAACTAATTACTTCCAGTAATTATCTTATTATTTACTCCCCTAAATAATCTTACCTTAATAATTACATTAAGTAATTATTATCAAATCATCTCTTGATTATTCTAAATTAATTAAACTTAATTAATTAACTTAACAAATCAAATTAACTTCAATTAATTACAATAAGTAATTAATTCTTAATTACTTCCATTAAGTAATTCCATTTAAAACAAATTCTATAATTGATTATCTTTAAATTAATTAATCTAATTAATTATTAATATTAATCACATTAATTAATTATTTAATAATCCATAGTTAATGACTTTCATTAACAATTATTTAATTACTTTCCTTAAGTAATTAACTTAGATTAATTATTATTAATTTCAAATTAATAAATCTTAATAACCAATTAATTAATCTAATTTATTTAATTAATTAAGTGTTAACCATAACTTAATTAATATTTAATTACTTTATTAATTAATTCTTAATCATTAATTAATATTCTAATTTATAATCCTTAATTAAAAATTAATTATTCTAATTAATTAATCTTAATCGTTAATTAATTAGTTTAAACCTTTAATTACCTATTTAATTAATCCAAATGATTAATTAATCAATTAAACTAATTATCCATTAAATTTCCTAATTAATTTAATGAATACAAATCTCTAATTACTTTAAGATAAAACTTTGTTCTTATTAATAATCAAGTTATCATTTACAAAGTATCTAAAATTAATTTACTTTAATTTTACCTTCAAAATTTCATTTAAATTTAAAGATTTAAAATGAAAACAAATTATCTTTAACAATGTTTTAAACAACATTTCTAAAACTCTTTTATTTACAAGTTAAAGAAATACTCATCTTATAAAAGAACTTAAAGAATTTAAATTAAATTTACTTTTAAATTCTAACCATTTAATATACATTTTAAACAATTAAAATCATTAAAACAATTTAATTTAAAAACTACTTTTATTTCAAATCTGAGATACAGATTTAAACTTAGATTTAAGACTTGTTTAAATTTCACTTAACCATTTAAATTCAGTTTTGAATTTTTAAAACAGATCAGAGTTTTTAAATATGGCAACACAAATTTTTACTCGAGCCTATCTAAGTTTACTTCGAGTCGCCTCTCCCACAACTTCGAATATCTCACGAAACAACTCGAGAAAATCTCGAGCACTTCCCACTGCTATAATCCCAGACTTCACTCAGACATTTCGATCGCGTGCACGTGCACGACCACCAGCGTCAACTCCGACCATCGCCGAGTATCCCCACAAGTCGGCGATCCTCCCTACACCATATCACGATCATCAATTCTTCGATCACTACTCGAATTCGAAATCGAGTAGCATCACCCAAAACTGGAACAGAAAGACCAAACTCCCCAAAACCTGTCAGCACTTCCCCCACGGCGCTCCGTTCACCAGAGAGCTTCCACCACCGGCCACAGCCTCGCCTACGACCAAACTTCCAACACCTAAAACCAAGTTGAACTCGATCTTCTCTACAGGCCGTACCGACCCAGACAAGTTGCCTAGTTAAAACTAGGGCTACAGATAAGAAACCATCACCGCAGCTACCAAGGTGATTTGCATCATCATCACTCATTTTTCCACACTTCTCTGATTGCTCCTCTACCCACAAGAAAAATCCCTACCCTTCAATATCAATAAATCACCACAATTTCCCAAATTCCTCTTTTTAGTTCATCACAGAACTGCTTCCCAAATCCTATACTAAAAATTGTGTTTTCAATGCTAAAAATTATGTTTTTGCTTATGTATTTAATTTATAAACCTGGAATAGCAATTTACAATATTTGAGTTCTTACTTTTATATTCATGCACTTGTTGTTTTGGTTTACAGAGACATTCGAACTTAAATTTGACTTAATTTAAATTTTAAACATTCGTCTAAGATAAACCAAACAATTCTTGTTTGTAATTTAAATCCTAATAAAACTAGATCAAGTGGTAAGAAATTTTAAAGGGGATTTTTAAGCCTGGCAAGCAAAACAAAAACAGAGCACACCATACATCCATTATTTCACAGCAATTCCACTTATACATACATGCAATACATATTTACCACAGAGATTTAACATGCAATCTTATTCATAATCTAAACTTTAGAAATAGTGATGTTACTCACCAGGCAAAACAGAGACAGAGCCATATATTTTGAAAATCTTGAAACTGGTTTTGACTTAAAACTGGAATGCCTCACTTGAACAAAAATTTGAATTGTTGGCTACTGAATCTTGCATGTTGCTTCCAGTTTGAAGAAATGAATGCAGACAGCTACTGACTTGAATTGATTCCAAAATTTGACTTGAAAAAGAATGCAGGCTTTTGAATTTGATTCCAGTTTGAAAAGAATGTTGCAGACAGTTTTTTTTTTGTTTAGCTTGAGGGGTTTTGATTTGAAGATGAGATTATAGGGATTGATTTGGTTTGAGGCATTTAGATTTCTGATTTCAGATTTGCATTTTAGATTAGAGGATTATTTTGAAAAGTGGTACTGATTTCAGATTTTAGTTTTAGAGAAAGATTTGAGTTTCTCTTGATTTTAAAAAGAAGAATAGAAAGAACCAAATGAAGAAAAGCAAATGTATATATGTAAGTAAATTTTGATTTTATAAAAATAAAAGAAAAAGAAAATAAATAAGACACTTGTCATAAACATTGATTACTTACATTACACATGTTAAAATGAAACCTTAGGATAATGACACTTGTCTTTTTAAGTATTTTATTTATTTTAAAAGTAGATAAAACCTTTTCTTGATTTATTTGAATACTTATTTATATATATATCTATTTAAAGAGAAACAAAAGCTAATTACATTTTATAAATATAAGTTTATACAAACAATTTAAATATATATATATATATATATTCTTTTGAACTTCAACTTTAAATTCAAATTTAAATAAAATTAAATCCTAAGATTCAATTTAAAAGTTAAGTTATATATATTTACATACACTATTTATTCAATTTAAAATAACAATTCCTTTTAGCATTAAAATTCATACATATTAAAAATAATACATTATACTTGTTATTTGAAATTAACATATTTTATAATTTAAACAAGAGATTATATTATCAAGAAATATTTAAAAAGAAATAAAACAAACCAATTTTGTAAATTTTATTTATTTAAACTTAAGTTAAAATATCTTAAACCAATTAAATATTTCCTTAAAGTATTTTAAAACTATAAAATTACTTATTTAAATATCTTTGAAAAGTCCAGATTAAATTAAATATAAATTCCCAATTTACCAAAGCTTCTACTTACAATATATATATATATATATATATATCCAAATAGAAATATCTTATTAACTTTTAAAAGATAAAATCATCAATTAATACTAATTTAATCAGATTATTAAATTAAATTCAAATCTTATTATCAAAGATTATCCATATCAATTTAATTATTCAACAGATTATTAAATTGATATTGTTAAAATTTCCGGGATATTACAATTATGAATTATATGGTACTTGTGAATTGTATCTCAATCGATTAAGGGTAAAACACCCATTCGATGGAAGTGATGAAAAAGTTAACAAACAATGTCAATTGATACATACAGATGTATGCAGTCCAAAGTCCAATGATACTAAATTTGGGTCCACTTACTTCGTTAAATTCACCAGTGAATTACCATAAATATGAATATGTGATAAATAACGGTAGTAATACGATTTGTATGGATGTATAGATGTATTTTGCTTGGAAATATAGTTGAATCACTGAGAGATCATCTGTATGCCTATGTATATATATAGATACCTCTGTTCTTAGTTTACAGACCCAAAATTTAATCAAAAAAAATCAATTCCTCTTCATATGAATCAATATAGATTAGGATGTTTATAGGAATTATGTTTGAATTAACTAAACCTTATTTATAAAAATAATTAAAAGTGAAATTAGTTAGTGTTCACTGGGAAATTTGGAAATTACAGTAAAAATGTATTATATCAAGAAAATCAACCATTTTAATTTCAAGTTTCAACTTTGAAATCTGATTTATTAGTAAGAGTTAGGATTTTTGAGATAAATATCATGATATTTAATGTGGTGGTTGTTGAGATCTTGCGAGTTGAACGGGAAACATGTTTTGGGTGATTTATGGCGAAGATGATCGGAGGGGCGGCAAGCTTGCGTGCACGTGCACGTGTGCACGGTGATTATCTGCGTTCGTTCATTAGTTGGGGAAGAAGGATTTCTCGAGTTGTTCGCTTGGGTTGCTCGAGGTTTTTGTTGTCTTGACTCGGGTCGTCACATATGGTAAATATAAATAAATTCCTTATACATGTATTTTAAAATCTAGAACATTTATATAACCATTTAAAATTTAACACTTTAAAGAAAACTAGAATAAAACTTTGATTAAACCCTTTTTTTTTTAAACTATCATATTTAAAATAAACAATTATCTTATATTTTGAAAACAATTGAATTAAACTTAAATTATCTTTTGAAAAATATTAATTTTAAAACAAAGCTTTAAATCACAATTCATACATATATATTACAAATTTGAAAATTCATCTTTAAAACAAAACAAAAAATATTTCCATTCACAATATATATCAAATATATATATTATAAATAGAATAAGATTTTATTAGCTTTAACATATATTCTTTTAAAGGTAAATTAACATTTATTAATTAAGTAACTTAAAAAGTAAGTTATCGGCGATTGGATTGGAGCCCGAGTTTCTTTTGGAATGTCTGCCATCTTGGAGGTCCGTTGTGAGGTTTGTTGATGGTCTTAGTTTGAGAAGTCTTTGGATCAGAAGTTCTTGGTTAGTCTGGTAGTAGGATGGTTCTTAGAGAAAGAAGAGTTGGTATAGCAGCTCAGAAATATTTTTGGAAATGGATTGGTCAGATCTAGTTTTCAAGTTTGGATTTCAGAAAATTTTGGAAGGATCATCTTGTTGATAGGATCTAGAGATCATTTTGTTCTTGGTCCAGAATTGTTTCAAGAAGCATCAGCGAAGGTTAAGCTGATCAGGAAGAGATGAGGTAGCCCAGGAATCGTCTAGTGAGTTATGCAGATAAGAGACAAGGAGTTTGGAATTCGGAGTTGGAGATTGGAAATTGTTTAAGTTTTTCTCCAATTAAAGAGCTATAAGATTTGATAAGTCTGGAAGTTAGCACTGAAGTATTTTGGATTTTCCTGTGTTCTCGAGAGAAGTAGTTCTTTGATCTACAGAATTGAATGGCCAGTTTGGATAGCTAGAATTCATTGTATTTCACGTATCTCTGAGGGAGTACGTGTATGATTCATCGCTGGTTATAGGATCTGCAGTTCAGATGGATTTGGAAGTTTGAGCTGGACTTGGGTGTGATCTGATATTCTGTTCAGATTAGTGGATCTAGAGATAAGGGAAGCTCTGGATTATGGGGTGTAGTTTGTTTAGATTCTGTAGAGCGGGTCTCCCGGTGATTTATATCCGGGGAAACTCTAGATAGTGTTAGTAAGATTTATTCTGATTTGTATCAGGATAATTAGTTAGGTTTAATTGTTTGATTGGTTACATTTGTTTATTTGATACACATTAAGTAACTAAGATAAGTTATAAAATGGAAGTTGGAAATATAACATGCAAAGGAAATAACACAAATTTGATTTGACCGGATGGGTAAGTATATTTTATAAGAGTTCCAATAGTATCAAAAAGAGAATAAGATTCACTCTCAATGCCAGTTCTCCCTAGGATACATATGATGTATCGGTAAGGAGTAAATAGACAAACTACAAAAAAAATACATTATTGACAACTAGGGCCGGTCCTATCTTGTTAAGGGCATAAGGCCTAAAGATCCAAAATCAAGTGTAGAAAAAAATTGAAGGCACTAAAATGAAAATTTATACTCAAGCAAAATACATGCATAACACTAGATTTTAAATTTGGTGGATAAGAAATAAAGCACATCATATTACCGTCAAACTAAACACACTCTTATTGGTTTAAAGGATGACACATTGTATATATAAACCAAATACAATTATATATATATATATCTGTGTGTGTGTGTGTGTGTGCGTGTTTATATATAACTTGATTTTTTGGCATTCGAAAATCGAAGGCCATAGGTGACGACCTTGGTGGCCTTGGGGTAGAGCAAGTCCTGTTTACACCATTCAAAAAATGTTGTAATGGGAGTTTTACAATGTTTTATCGAACATCGTATTAGGCCAAGTTGTAATCGGATTGACTCCTTTGATAATTTTTTAATCCCTTATTAGGAAATGTTATACTAAACCATATCACAACTTTTGTAGAAAAGTTGTAATGTGGTTTACAACCTTTTAGAAACGTTGTTTGGACCCATATTACAACTATGTGTGAACGTTATTTAAATGTTTATTACAACTTCTTTCTAAACGTTGCATAAAATCTACAAATTTAAAAAAAAATATGTTACAATCAAATTTTACATTGTATTAGAACAGACTCTAACATATATATTAGACTAAGGAATGATGAAGGAATAGAGCTAGAGACTTGAAAATATATCAAGAATGAAGAAATAAAGGAGTACAAGAAGTTTGATGGCATTTCGAGGAGACAAATTATATACGTGCCAAACTTATTTGATTTGCACAGACCTGTTTCTAAGACTTGGAATGGCAGGAGATGGATGAAAGGAGCTTAAATACAAAGAGAAAATTGGCTTTAGATGCATAAATTCAGGTAAGTACCAACCTGATTTTCTTTATGATATTCGTGCAGTGTGACAAGTTTTACCTGCTGGATTATCTGATGTTAAATTTTTTTTATAAATTCAGGCCCGAATAAGGAGATTGATGCGTGGAGCCGCCTATAAATAGCAACCTATCTTCAACTAGAAAGAGATTGGCATTTTGGTATTTAAGTGTTATCTTCTTCTATCATCAACCCGTAAAAACTCTTGAAAAATCCGAGATCCACTAGAATGTGGTTGAATTTGATTATAAACACTGTATTCGGGAGAGAAAACAATCGCTAACAAAGATTAAAGTGGATGTAAGCTGGAGTATTCATTAAACCACTAAAAAAATTATGTCTTTTTATTGCTTTTTGATTAGGTCCACTATATATTATCTATTTTAGGGTGTTGTGTTAATTTTTGGTGTAACATTTTTGGTGCTTTCATCGAGAAAGAATTAGATTTGAAGAATTAAAGCTTGGATCTGAAGTTTGGAAGAGATGAAGAGGCCTTCTATAAAAGCAATCATAGGACTAAGTCAAATAGAGCATAGGGCAGCCAGGAGGTGTCCTCAAGGTCAAATCCATCTGTATATGTAACGAAGGAGGAAATGGAGAGGATGATGAAAGAGATGCAAGATGGAATGATAGCTCGACAGAAGGAAATGTTAAAGGGATTGTTTAGAAGGATGGGATAGCAAGGAATAGCCAAAGTAGCTACAACTCAGTACAAGAGGCTAGAAACAAATGTAGGAACATCTGGAGTTCGAACATAGCAAATTAGAACTGAGCCCCCATACCCAATTCATATCAGTACCCGACCAAAATTAGGTTGGTACCAACATAAATTTACAAGAGGGCACAGTGGATCTAAACTTAGGGCAAGCTGAGATGCCGAGGGCAGACGAAGCTGGAACCGGAAATGCAGATGCATGACAATATGAATTAGAACCAAAACCTCACCATAGGAATGTGGGGGGTAGAATGGAGCTGTTAAAGACCTCCATTTGATGACAACAATCAAATAGCTGAATCGGTAAGGAGAATTGTGAGAGATGGACCTTCAGACAAGAGGTTGGAGGATATAAACATAAATCCATTTACCCTTAACATCCGGTACGCAAGGAATCCACCCAATTTCAAACTACCAATGCTCCAACTATACAACGGAAGGACAGATCCGATCATTCATCTGATGAGATGCATCCGACATATGGAGATGTTGGGTGCTTTGGAGGAAGTAATTGGACGTTGTTTCCTTATATACATGACGGAGTTGGCTACAATATGGTTCGGGCTGTTAGAGAATGGGTCTATAAGCACGTGGGCCGGATTGGTAGAAAGGTTCTAAAGACAATTTAGAGTTCACATTTCTCGCTCAAAGAATGAGATGATGCTTTCGAGCATGGAGTAGAGGGCCGAAGAACCCTAAGAATTTATCTGCCTAGATTTAATGCAACAATTTCTATAGTTCATAAGTTGGATCCATCGATAGTTCTAATGGCGGTCGTGTCTGGAGTTGTAAATAAGACTGACTTCGAAGTTTCTTTGGAAAGGGTCCACCCTAAGAATTTATCTGCCTAGATTTAATGCAACAATTTCTATAGTTCATAAGTTGGATCCATCGATAGTTCTAATGGCGGTCGTGTCTGGAGTTGTAAATAAGACTGACTTCGAAGTTTCTTTGGAAAGGGTCCAATTATGGAGTTTTACCATGAAGCCGAGAAATAACAATGTTAGGAAGATGCTGAGGCCGACAATGTTGAAGTTAATGATATGGACAATGGAGGACCGCCCAGAGCAGGGTATAGTAAAGAAAAAGGAAAGCAAAAGCTGACGACAACTTTTGAGGACCGAAGCAGCGAAGGAGAGGACAAAAATTCTCTTCATACACCGATCAAACCAAAACCTCGGAAAGGATATACCTAGATACTATAGGGAAAATCCCCTATCAGAGGCCATCCAAGAGAGAACCCATGGATCGGGAGAAAAGGTCTAGAAGAATTTTCATTTTTCACGAGATGGATGGGCATGAAACAAACAAGTACAGACACCTCCGTGATGTAATAGAACATAAGGTTCGGAATAATCTGAAACAATAGAACATGAGGAACCAAACTACAATGGTACAACATGAGAAGCCACCATCTATGGCGAATGCATCAGGGTACGACCACAGATCTGGTTCAAGAATGGTTGTCCCATGATTGAAATGAGTAGGGGTCATATTAAATTCCCTTGTTTTTATTTTTGTTTCAAATAAATAAAATGAAATTACTACCGGGCTACTTACACATGTACCGGACCTCGATTGGTCTCTAGGCACGCTCTGAGTTAGATTCCTGATAGTAATCATCGATAGTAGGAATGTTTAAGTTATTTGCTTGTTGCTTTGATTTGGATCTAGTAAACGAATGCTTGGTTTTGAAAATCATTTAACATGATAACTGATATATAAACTGATTAGACATGATTCTCCCGACCGAAGAGACAAGGAAATGAACCATAAGGTAAAAGTCTCTTTGCTGGAGAGCAAGTGCACAGACTTGTACAGGAAAGTAAGTACCATCATTGGAGAATGAGTGGATGGACTTGCTTGGATGTTAGGTCCCCTTGCTGAAGAGAGAGCGGATTGGACTCAGCATAAATATATGATCCGAAGAGACCACGCCCTAGATTGGACGTTTATAGTACGATCCGCAAAGATCTAGATTGGATGTTGAAAAACGACCCGAAGAGATCAATCCCTAGGAATGTCATTCATTATGCGATACGGAGAGATCTAGACTTAACCTCAGAATTAGAACACCTAATGATTGGATAAAAATTACTAATTAATTAATGATTGTGATTGTCTCGATTAGGTTGGGCTCACTTATATCGGGATATTATGCGATACCAGACGATTTATAAATAACATTCCCATCGGTAGCAATGCACCCGTATGATTATTGACGTATGATTGTATGATATATAATTAACCTGAAATGAATAAATCCCAGGCGAGCATGGGATGATATAAATATTAACTGATGATAACTTGCCCCGAATTAATCGGGATAGCTTTGATAATGATATATGATATGATAACTCCGGGTGAACATGGAATGATTAATTTATGACTAACACTTAATCAAGGGCTAGAGTCCTTAGCTATAGTGGTCTAGAAAAACCTTTGATTTGCTGGTAAATCCGAAAGAACCAGATGATTCACTACAACTTGGATCGATAGATAGAGAGCTTGACTACAAGTGATTGATTATTCTTGAAACTTGTTATTCAACAAAGCACACCTTACATTCATAAGGTGTACTTTAGGGGCAAGTGTAACAGTTGAATTTTCCATTGTATCAGAGTAGACTCAAAAAAATAGGTTGAACTAAGAAATGAAAAAGGGATGAATCAAAAGACATGGAAAGCTATCAAGAGTGAAGAAATGAAGGAGTACAAGAAGTTCGATGGAATTCTAAGGAGATAAATCAGGTCGGTACCGAACTGATTTGATTGGCACCGACCTTCTAAGATTTCGAATGGAAAAAGATGGATGAAAAGTGCTTAAATATGAAGAGAAATTCGACTTTGGATGCATAAATTCAGGTCAGTATATACCTGATTTTCTTCCTGATATTTGTGTGGCATGACCTATTCTACATGATGAATTATCAAATCTTGAAAATTTGGATGAATTCAGAACCATATTGTGAGACTGGTACATGGAATCGCCTATAAATAGCAACCTAACTTCAACTAGGAAAGAGATAGGCATTTTAGGATTCAAGCTTTATCTTCTTCTATCCTCGACTCGTCAAAACTTTAGAAAAATCTGAGATCCACTAGATTATGGTCGAACTTGATTATAAACTTTGTATTTTGAAGAGAAAACAATCAATAACAAAGATTAAAATGAACGTAGTTCGGAGTATTCACTGAACCACTATAAAAATTGTGCCTTTTATTACTTTAGATTAGATGTTATATATTATCTACTTTGGGGTGTTGTATTAATTTTTTACGCAACAATACATACATACATAAATATGTGTGTATTGGAAAAGCTTCTATATATCATTAAATAACGTTTGAATATTCTTTAGTATATCTAACATATACGAATCAAGCTTAAACAATAATCGTATGAACACATAAAAAAATTTGAAATAATATATTAAAAACAAAGTTTAAATAATATCCATAAAGTAGGTTTACACAACATCCACAAGTAAAGTTTTCAAAATATCCATGCATTCCCAAAAAATACGTGTCACGACCCACTATTTTGAACCATTCAAATCGACAATAAAACCACACATGTCAGACTTGAATAATACAAAACAATAGATTGTAAATAAATTTGGAACAAATAAAACCAATCACAGACACAGAATATCAGAATAACTCGCAGCGGAAAATAAAATAAATAGTGGTTCATGAAGCCACTACAATACATAGTCTCAAAACAGGTACAAAATACCATAGTCTCAAAAATAGATACAACAGAAGTCAAAGCTGAATGAAATAACAGAAATGGAAAGACAACTAGATAGACAGATAAACTCCAGCAATCTCTAGCTCCAGAAGGTGAATCCAAAGCTGTAATACTCAAGCTGACCCGAACGTAAAGCAAAACACAAACACTCGAGTCAGGACATACATGCTTATACAATGTAAATCAACTCAAGTGAACTGTAATAGAATGCATAAATAACTTAAAGGATGCTTGGGATCGCCCATCCTTTAAGGATCCGTTAAACTATCTACTATGTAGTAAGATACGCTATTATAATAATGTCTACAGTAAAGTAAACTTACTTAAAAATAGCGTTAAGGCTTTACATTTTCCACCTTAACACATATATAGTGCCAATAGTCTATACAGTACCGTAATACCCCGTAAACTGGAGCTACCAGAGGATACTCCATAGGTACGACACAAATCAAACTCGTAGTAAAGCACGCTAGGGTAGGTGACACGGCACAACTAGGCAATGCCAGGGTAGATATACCAATTACACTTCTGGGGCGGTGGTAACGCAGAGCCGCAGCAATCACCCACCTCGAGCCACACTCCCGAATCAAGGGGTGCACCCAATCAATCACAAAGTAATAGAATGGTATACGATGGAATGTGTCTGATAAGAGGAGCTACCTCATTAGCCCGGAATCGCTCCTGTTTTAGCCACCTTATGCTAACTCACGGGAGTTATGTCCACGTAAAATACCTTAGGATCGTCGCCACCATCCTACTTCATTCTGGAATCTCCACCACGTGCATAGTTGTTAAAGTTGTTTTCGGTATCGACAGAGAGTATGTCCATATCCGATCCCGGTCTCTTCAACAACCAATCGTTATTATAACCCGTGGTTATACATTTCAAAAATGGTTTATATTCCAAATCAAAATAATCCATTTTAACCATTTAAAAGTGAAGGCATTATCCTTTCAAATCAAATATTCAATTCCCAAAATTATAGCATTTTCTGAGTTCATTCATTCAATTACAAAAATTTCAAAACATTGTATTTTCAGAAACAGCAGCACTTATAAAGTGTTACGGTAGATATAGTAGTATTTCAAAACATTGTCAATTTCAGAAACAGCAGCACTTATAAACTGCTACAGTAGGTATATTAGTTTCAAAACAATTCAGCTTTAGAAATAGCAGCACTTACAAAGTGCTACGGTAAGTATTTTAGTATTTCAGAACTTAGTTTAATTTAGAAACAATAACACTTATAAACTGCTACAGTAGATACAGTGTTAATTTTAAAAACCAATACATTTCAGAAACAATAGCACTTACAGAACGTTACCGTATGTATAGTGGTAATTTGGAAAACACTACATTGAAACCACAGCATTTCTAAAATGCTACAATTGCTGTTATAAGTTTATTATAACCATTTAAAACCATATATTTTCAATTTTTCTCATTTTTAACTTATCAACTTATTCCACTTTTCAAAGTTATTTATTTGGATATTACTTAACTTATAATTCTAATAAAATAACATTTTATTAAATAAATATCAAATTAATTATAATTCATTCACTAAGTCAAATTCACATTATAATTTGCTTAACTTTTCATTTTTAACAAACAAATCTTAATATGTCTTTCTTTTAAAAATATCCATTTCATAACTAAATATTTTAATTACTAATTTAAGTTAAAATTCCATTTTTAATCAAATTTCCAATTATTAAGTTAAATCAAATTTTAAATTTCAATTTAAACTATTTATCAACTTATGACCTTTTAACTTATAAAAATCACTATTTAAATCATTTAAATCGAATTTAAGTTAAAATTTCATATTTTTACATTTAAAAATACTTAATAATTTTAGAAAAAGTGATTTTAAATTAACCACTGGTCCGTATAATATTTTCTAACCTAGGTCAAGTGATATACGGACAATATATCATTTCAATCCGTAATGAACTAAAATTTCAGGTTTTATCATTTCAAACCAGCAATCCCAAGTCAAATGAAAAATGAAAATCGCTTAAGCCTATCATTTCAGCTCATAACGATCTTCCCTTATTCTACAATCTGTTCGGGTATGTATCATTTCAACCCATAGTGATTCTATTCTAACAGGGAACTTGCAGTGTGAGAAACAGAAAATAAATAAACAGTAAAACATATCATATGATGTCAGGTGATGTAATAGGTATATAAACAGGTTGTATCATTATATAATGTCAGATAACAGGCAGATGTGAACATATAACATAGCATATCAACTACTACAATTCAAATGACATTATTTCACATTTATATAAGTACGATTTGTCGAGAGTGATAAACTCACCTTTTTAAAGCTAGAGATCAAATTCAAACACACAAACAAACTCGAAAAGCACGACTAGATTCGAGGAAAAGATGAGCCAAGATGCAGATCTTGCAACAACAAATAAAAATAACAAATATAAGTATATAATTCAACACAAACAAAATAAGAATTCAATAATGTAAAACATAAATCAATTTGAAACAAAATATGGATTAGTCAGCAAGTGGGCTCAGCCACATCACTTATAGGCTCGGCCAACACCAAAACATGCTCGGCCATGACTAGGTTTAAGGCATCTAGTGTAACAACCCGCATATTTTACGATTTTATATTTAAATATTTTATTTAAATATAACGTCGTTAATCGGATTAAGTCTGAAAAGCTACTTTTTGCAAACGGTCGAATTAGGACTCGGGACCACTTCCATTGAGTCCAAAATGGCATTTGCGACTTTTTTGAGTATAAGCTTCGATATGTTTGGAGTAAGTTGATTTTCACTATTTTCTATTGGGCTTTTTGGGTTTGGGTTTGACCCAACTCATCATATAAACTAGTTCAGCCCCTCTTCTCTCCTCTTCACTACATTCTATTTTCTTAAACACTCTTGCACAACTGTAAATGGGGAGAGGAATGGGAAATTAAAACACCAAGCCCTAGTTTTCAATTGCAAACTACAAATTCTTGCTCCAAACTCGTGGAAAAGCTAAGGTAACTCCATCTTCATCTTCTCCATCTCTTCTCCTCTTCAATTTCAGAAAATTCCTAAACCTAATTTAGGAAATACTTGTTTTAAATCTTAGATTGAAGCTTGTAGAGTTGAAGTGAAGAGTGATTGATCTTTTCCTTGTGTTTGTGCTTCTCATCTTTGTTTTTGAGTTAAAAAGGTGAGTTTTGAACTCACATCTACTTCTCTTGATATCATTGATGTTAGGTATGAATTCCTAACGCTTATTCATGTTCAATTGCTTTTGGTTTTAATTGATTTGGTGAACATTTCCATTTTTGGTGTTTTGAAGTCAAAAACTCTAAAAATCATAGCTTTGATGTTGAACATGTTTTTGGTGGTGAATCGGAGAGCCAATGGGGCTGGGTTATCGATCGGCAAAAGCCCCTTAAGTCCATTGCTGGACCGGTTGCAAATAGTGAGAGTTGCTCTTCCATTTGATAGGCCGGAAAATAGTTTCAGCTACAGCCAGTCGACTGGCCCCCTACAGTCAGTCGACTGACTGCAGGGTCTGAAAACTCTCGGGTTCTGGTTCAGTCGACTGACTGCAGGGTGCCAGTCGACTGACCTGCTTGTTTTTGCCTATTTTGCTTATTTTTCTTGGGTTTCCAATCTTAACCGATTCGGGTTGTTCCAATTAGTTGTTATTGCATATTTGACTTTGATAATTCTTTTTTGATTTCATACACGGGTTTTATATAAAACGATCTCTTCAAATTTTATTAAAAGCTCGTTTCTCCAATTTATAATTTCTACTTAAAACACACACACAATTTTGCACTTCGAGCGAAGATGGAGGAGAATTAAATGATTAGATAAAACGCGTGCTATGAACACGTGCATTTATCTTTTCAGTTAATTCCTAATCTATTCGTTTGACCATTTTGACCTTTGGGTCTGGTTTACCGATGAAATGAGGTGAACTTTGTACTGCTTTGAGTGTGAGATTGACTAACGGTTAGTAAACCGTTTAGTTTGAACGTGTGGTATGGGACTCACGTTAACATTTTTCGGGTTCTTTTCTGAGAGTTGTGACACATTCCGCCAGTTAGTGGTGTCCAGTACTGGGCCTTCGGACCTTCACCACTACGGTTTGTTGCCTTCGGGCTTAAGCCTTCGGGGTTTTTTTGCCTTTGGGTATGTTGCCTCGGGTATGTTGCCTTCGGGTATGTTGCCTTCAGATCAATTCCATCGAGAATCTCGCCCATATCGTTCTTATGCGCAAGTTGTAAAAGAATGTCTGCCTTCATACCAATTTCAAAGATCTCCATCGCATTTTTCATTAAAAAAGAAGAATTGGATCGATTCAAGAAAAAGCAAGATCTTCTGCTTTAGATGTGGCGGATATAATCATCTGGCTTTTCAATGTCGCGAGCCTATCATTTGTTTCGCCTGCGGCAAATCTGGGCACAAGAAACATGCTTGTTCATCCAGATCGAGCGAATTGGTTTCTTCTGATTCTTTGGTTGAGCACGGCTTCCAATTCGTCTTAAAATGTATGCTGCTGAAGGGGATTCTTATTGATCATCTTTGGCAAAATCGTTTTGAAGGTTTCAAGTACTTAGAGGATTTGCTGTATCACTTCAACATTATAAACGAGCCAAATATCGGTAAAGGGTATAGGGAAAAATTTGGGGATCCAGAGCTTTACTTTGACAAGACTGTTACTCGTTTTAACTCGAAAAAGGAAAATCCAGTTGGTGTTACAGGAAAAGATTTTACTGTTTCTGTCATAAATAAGGATTGTTCAAGCTTCGACCCTATGTCGATCGACCCCGATGTTGTAGCATTTGATCATTCATCAATTGCTAAGCCTGGAATTGAATTGAAAGATAATTTTACTCATGTTAAATCCAAAAATGGCAAAAATCTTAATAGAAGATTGGAGAACTTCGTGATTCCTACTGCAAACAGTTTCGAATATCTAGATTCGGCATCTTCCTTAGAGTTCATTGAGGGAGTAGTGGATAGAGACAAGTCTGTCCATTCTTTGTCTGATTGTTTGATGGAAAATCATTCGACAGAGATGGTTTGCAATGTAGCCTCGGTTGATAATGAAGGCGACAGTCAAGGTGACAGTCTAAAGAATTGTTATTTTGTTAGTGAGTTCTTATTCGACCACGATTTGGATCATCAAAACACTTTGCAAATGGAGGTGGATCGGGTTTCTTCACTGGGTAAAGATATGTGGTCAACAATTTCAGCAGTTAATCTGCCTTTGGTATTTGATTTATCTGATTAGAACTCAAGTTTGGATTCCTGTAAAAGTGACAGTGAGTTGAAGGACGAGTTGGGGTTATCAATAGAATCTGATGAATCTGCATATTCAAATGGTTGTGAGTTAGTTGATTTTAGAGATTGGTTCTTGTCACCTGAGCAGCTTAAGGAGTTTGATATTATTATTGAACCAGAGAATTATGTTGATGATGAGTTCAAAAATTTGATCAATGTTTCTCTTGATGATATGTACACTGATACAGTTGTGCATGATGCGCGACTCAGGTTGTTATTGATGATAAAAATTCATCATTTTCTTCTCTGAGTTTGGTTAGTCTATCAGTGGTGGGTTTTCATGGTGCAAATGTTGTTCCTAACACCTTGAATGGTTGTGATGCTGGTGATATTGGTTGTGATATTGTAGTATCCCCTGTTGAGCGATTGGGTGGTAATGATAATTTGGTGGAGGTATCTTTGGCTTTTGAGGAATCTCATGAAACTAGTGGTCTGGATAGGAATTCTGGGCTTCATTCGTCAGGTCAGATTAGGGAGGCTGGTGGCGATTCGGCGTCTTGTTTTACGTCTTTGAAGAGAGGCAGGCGAAGAAAGTTTTCAGCTTCTAGCGGGTCGGTTCGTCGTAGTGTCAGGATTCGAGGCAGTCGCTCTCAGTCTTTGGGTAAGTTTCCTGGTTCGAGCACCGTGAGCGGTGCTACGGAATCAGGCTCAGGTATGCATTTTGATTTGGGTAGTACATATTCTTCTTATGCTCTAGGTAATTTGTCAGCTTCTGAATTCAGTCAGTTAGCCAGTGACACTGCTTTTATTTTCACTGATATTGAGTTAGATACTGAGTATATTAGAAGTAAGGAACTTGATAGGGCTAGGTCCATTGGTTTATGAGGATCACTAGTTGGAATATTAGAGGTTTGAACGACTCAAATAAATGTGATAAGGTTAGAGTTTTCTTTAAAGACTATTCTATTGACATTGCTCTTCTTCAAGAGACTAAAATTGTATGTCCGTATATTTGCTTTTTTAGAAGACTAGATGGTTATCATTTTAGAAAATGGGTTTTTTTACCTTCTGTGGGTTCTTCCGGGGGTTTAATGATTGGTTGGAGGGATAATTATTTTAAATTGCTCCAATGTATTTACAAACAGCACTCATTACACATTATTCTTATTAATCTTTTTGACAATTCTTTTTTAAATATTTCTAATGTTTATGGGCCTAACTCAAAAATAGATCGTCGAATTCTTTGGAATGAATGCCTGGAATTTAGATCTTTAGCGCCGTGTTCTTGGATTTTGGGGGGAGATTTTAACGTTGCTCGCTTTATAAGGGAGCGAACTCCTCGTGAGGGTGATTACTCCGCCATGGAGGAATTTGACCATTTTATTCTTAATTCTAATTTGATTGAAATTCCTCTTACTGATAGAAAGTTTACTTGGAGTAATAATAGAGAATATCTATCTATGGCTCTTGTAACAACCTGGGGTTTTATAACAATTAATTAGCGTCAAATGACGATTAAAATTTGTTGGCTAATTGCTGTTGGAGTTTAATCGGTTGAATTCTTTTAAAAATTTGATTGAAATTCATTAGAGTTTGTATTCGGGTGTAAATTGTGTTGAATGTTGATGGGCTTTTGAAATGGATCCTGACCCTTATTTATTTTGGTGCTGTGATAATTATTCGAACCATTCCCCTTATCTCCATTGGCAAGCCCAGCTCCTTCATTTTATTTTTGCGAAAAACCCTAGAAACAAACGAACAGGAGAAAGAACGGTGGCTCCAAGATTTCTTCGTTCGTCCCCTCTAAAGCTTAGGGCTTCTCAAAATCGAAGGCGCCGACCCCAAGAAGATCGATTGGATGAGGTTGCTTCTCCATAGATCGTTCGCCTTTTCGAGCTACACCCACTGCTGCTCCAGATTCGTTTTGCGAAGGTGAGTAATTTTAAATTACTCACATCTAATTCGATTTCATGCATACATGATTTTGTGTTTTCAGGCCTTGAATTCTGGGTACTTTGACTTCGGTCACTTTGGAATTTTGATAGTATTTGACTTCGATCTCATTTTGCTTCGCGTTTGACTTGGGTTCATTGTCGATGATGATTTGGGTCTTTTATAGGGTTCGCAACCCTATTTTCTCGTTCGTTTGATAATTTCAAAAATGTTGCTTTGACCGTTCGATTTTGTTTGGATGTTTGCGATGAAGTCTGGCCTTTTCCATATGCGTATATTTTTGTATATTACATTATTTGATAATCACGGTGTTGAATTTCTCTTTGACGCTGTTGATTTCAATTCCGTGAATTACTTGCTTTGACTTGTTCGTTCCATGACTTCTGCAACCTTTGAACTGCAGTTAGTCTTCGACTACAAACTTGACTTTTGTGATATTGACTTTGTTCGACTTTTGCTTGCTGTTTTCTGACCAGGTTCACAGTTGCATATTTACCTGTTTACTCAAGACTGTATATGTGCATACATACATACGTATGTGTGTATGCATATATTCTTGGATTTGTACTGTTGTAGTTTGATTCTCCTTGGCTATTTGGTTGTCTTGTAACGACCCGTAAATTTCAACTGTTTTAATAACGTAATTAGTTGAAATTTTGTGAAATTTTAAACGATAAAATTTTGAAATAAAAATTTAATATTTGGAATACGTCTAGTTAAACATAGCAACTGGTAAATTTTCGTCCGAAAATATGAAAGTTTATTTCGCGCGTAAATTCACTTCAAATTTAATCAGTTAAAAAGCGATGAAAATAAAACGTTTCAAAACCAAAATATTTTTACATAGAAAAATTCTAAACCATCTTCTGAGCAAGATGTCAGTTTGTCGTTTTTCAAAATTCGGACTTCTTTGGCTCCGTCGATCTTATTTTCTTACGTTTTTCTCGCATTTTCCGCTGGTAGAAAATTCGAATTTTTATAATTCAATCATACCACTGACATTTGTATATCGTTTTGATCGTCTCTTCATGCTGATCTCTGTAGTATACTCATTTGTGTATTTCAGAGTTCGGTGTGCGGTGTAAATTGCGAAATGCCTAGCGTAACGGTTTCGAAACCGAGTCTTTTGGGTTCTTATCTTTTCATTCTCCAAATGAACCAATGGCCTTAATCATTTATAATTTCTGAATCCAGCAGTTTGCTTTTCTATTCCCAACATTCAATTTATTTTTGGTTCGTTTTCCTATTTTTCTTTCTGTCTTTCCAGTATGAAGTATAGTATGTTCACCTTTTTTTCAACGGGTAAAAATTTAAGCAGCAGCTAGCTTTTATTTGTTGCAGAATTCAAGTGCCAGCTGTTTCTATTTTTCATCATTTCATTTATTATTCACTGTTTCGTTTCTCTCAACCTTTTGCAGTCTCTTCGTTTCATGTTATGAAAGAAGATCTATATTTTATTTTATTTTTGATTTACGTTCATTTTTATGAAGTGTTCTTCCTTCCCCTCCTATCTTCATTTTGTCTGAAACCTTGCTCTACCAAAGCAAATCCTTCCACTTCTTCTTTTGTTTAAATATGTCTACATTGATCATACATGAATCTAAAAGCCTGTAGCCCATTTTCTTCAAAACTTTTGCTTCCACCTACTGTCATTTCTCATGTAAGGCCACCCACTCCCTTCCACCAACACTTGCCACATCCGCCATCACCAAACACCAGACCTGACCTCAATCGACATAACCGACCAACGTTGTTTCCCTCCCTCCGGCCTCTTCCGCCCCAAGCACCGACCCACCAGTTCTCCTCCTTCACCGCTACTTTGCCGCAACACCCTCTGGCCGAACCCAGAATGGCCACGTCCACCTTCTCCCATCAACTCGGCCTCACCATGAATTCAGCCATCGAACGCTCCGAGCCTAACCCACCATTCGAGGACTTGCTCTCTCGCCTTTCCTTTCCTCAGCAACCTCCACCCGACCCTTGCAGCAGCCCTATAACCCACGAGAACGCCAACACCCAAACCCATGAAATCTTTCCTCCACCGCAACCCCACCTTCAATTCGTTTACAGCCTGCTGGCCACCCATCCAAAAGTCTCGCCGACCTGAACTCGTCGCCAGTGCCGTGTGCCTCCTTCAACCCGAGACTCCCCCCTGGCCGATATTGGTACCATTACCTTTATTCTTTGTACCCGTATATATATATAAAAACTTTTATACTAATGATGTTATACTTGTTGTTGTTGATAGTTGAAAGTATATATCAGTTTGTTAATGTTTGTAGCTCGTTGTCTAATTCTGGTGTAAGTATATTTGCTATAGTATATAACCTATTATATTTACAATCTTTTATAGTAGTTATATTATAATATAGTGTTATATACCTGTATATATATGATTAAGTAAGTTTCGTATATTCTGTTACTTTATAAAAGTTTAAAGGCATATGTTGTATGTTAGATACATGTTTGCATTCAATTAGCCTGTACATATAATATAAAGTACATGTTTTATTCAATGTTTATATTAGTTTATATGTAAAGTTTTTAAAATCTAACTTGTTGCACTGTTTGGATGTTGTAATAGTTTGAAAGTTGATATTGCATAAGTATTCTGTACTGTTTAAAGAATAATATGTGTTCGGGCTAGTACTATTTGGGGATAGACCCAGTAGGTACATATATGTATGAAAATTTGGTTTTGTTTACCATTGTCTGTTTCATATCTATATTTATATATTATGTAGATAGGTTGCACTGTACAGATATTATAAGATGTATGATGATGTGGTCTGCATTTGTTATATTGCCCGCATTTTTCATATATATGTTGACAGTCTGCATTTGTAGTTAGTGTGCATTTTGTAGTGTGTATATGCATTTGTTTTCATATTTATATTGTGCGCATGATAATGATAAGGTTGTGACAATATATTGGAACTGTTAGTATAGATATATTAGTTGTATAGAATATTATATTTTAAAGGACATCATATAGTTTCTATGCACTTTTAATTTTTAATCTTGATTTTTTTTAAGTTTGTTTCGAATATATGAGGCATTGAAAATAATATTTTATTTTTATTTTTTGATTTATATATGTGTTTTAAATGGATATTGATTCTTTTTTTTTACAAATTCGCTTATCCCAATTATCTTCATCGATCCGGTTCTAATTTAATTCCATCGATTCCTGTTGTCAGCTTTGTCCGTAGCGCCTGTTTTCTCCATCGAATCGTACCCATCTAGCGTTGCTTTGGAATTCGTAGCTCGTTTCTTGTCAAATTTCTCTAACCTCGAAAGGTGAGCACTCACTCACGATTAACGTTCTTTTATTTATTAAATTTGATTTCAATTGAAACGACAATTGAAATATGCTGCTGTTAGTTAAATACACTGTTATATATGTTATTGCCTGTATCAGTTCACCTGTGACATCTGACACCATTATCTGTTAATTATTTATGTGATGATAATACAGTTTGGCTGATAATTGATTGATTGTTGATGTTTATACTGGACATTAAATTGTTAATGTTAAAATGATAAATAGTATGCAATGGAAATTGATATAGGATAGTTAAATGTTAAATTTGATTAAATGACATTTGTATAATATGACCCATTTAACTGTCAAAATTTATTGACACGTAGGATTTGTTTAATTACATCTTGAACCACTGAATGTATGTTGTTAAATTGATGATGTATGAAATTGTAAATAGATGACAAGTGAAAAACCGTAATGCGATAATCTTTAATCTACATGAAATGATAGTGTAGATTATAGAAATGATTATATTAATTCGCACAAACAACAATGTGAATTAATATGATTATTTCGGGATTATTTGAATTGATTATTGGATTGATGTTGGTTGTTGTTATTGCTTGTTTATTTACTTTGACACCATCCCAGTTATCACACTGCAAGTTCCCTTTGTTATGCTTTGATTTTGAATTGAATTGGAATCGGGTTGAAATGATAAATACCCAAATTGAACTTTGACCTAGGATAGAGAATTAAATAAAAACCCGATTGGTCAAATAATTTGATTTAAAATTAAAATGAAGATTTTATTTGAATAAACAAATGGTTTTAAAATGAAGTTGAAATTTGAATTTTTAATGAAAGGAAAATGTTAATATATAATAATCTGAAACAAAATATTAACAATGTAATTGATGAAAGAATGTTGTTTAATTTGAGAAATTATTGAATTAAGTTTGAAATTATAATTAAGTTTGAAATTATAATTAAGTTTGAAATTATTAAACTTTGAAATATTTAATCATTAAGTTTTGAATTTTTAATAATTAAATAAGATTGAATGATTTAATGATCAAATTGAACTGAATTCTTTAATAAGAAAAATTGAACTTTTGAATAAGTGAATTTTACTTCGTAATAATTGAAATTGAGTTTCTTTATTAAATAAGTTTTGGAAAATTATTTAAGTAAGTAAATAAGTGAAATTGAATTTCCTTAACAAGAATTAAAATGTGATTTATTGAAATTAATGTAAGACTTGAAATTTAAAGAATTTGATTTGACGAATTTAATTTAATTCAATTTGTAAGTTTTGATATAATGAAGTTGAATTTAAATAATGGGTTTAATGAATTGGAAATTTAATAGAAATTGTTTTGAATGGAAAATTTACTTAATGAATATTGAATGAAATCGATAAATGAATTTAAATTTGATTTGGATGTTAAATTAAATTAATTTAAATATTTTCGAAATGAAACTTATATACGAACTTGAATCAATATTTGAATGGTTTTAAATAAAGATTGGAATTGAATTATAAGATTTTGAAATGATAATTTGGAAGTTTTGAAACGTAAATTATTGGAAATTGGTTTTGAAAGACAAATGAAATGTTGATTTACGAATTGAAATTGAAATTGAAATTGATTTGGTTTTGAAATAAATAAATGACCAATCGATGTAATAATTACGGAGGTTATTAAAGTGACCGGAATTTGGTTATGGATATACTCTCTATCTAAACCGAAAACCACTTTAATAACTATACGCGGAGTGATGATCCAGAATGAAGTGGTTGGAATGATGTACGTGATGACTGAAGAAAGAGAACGATAATGGATAGCCTTGACACTTGTGTCAAATTGGAAATGACTAAAACAGGAGCTGTGCCGGGCCAATGGAGGATTAGCTACCTCAAGTGGACACACTTCTTCGAACTACTTATACTTGTTGTCGATTGGTGCACCCTTGATTTTGGGAGTGTTGTTTCACGGTGTTGCGGGCGCTGCGGCGTTGCGTTCTCACCAGTCCGGATCAGGCGAACGGTAGTATCACTACCTTGGGTATTGCCTCATGTGCCTTGTCATACTTGTATTCCATTTATACGCGACCACTACGATTTTGATTTGTACCTTTAGTATATGGATTGCCCTCTGGTGACTTCCGGTTTTGGGGAAACTACGGTCTTGTATATGCTTTTGGGAATAAAAATGTGTTAAGGGTGGAATGGGCCATGACTTAACGCTATTTTGATATCTTTACAGATTACTAATAGACATTATCTACTTATCGTACACTACTACATAGTAGATAGTTTAACGGATCCTTAAAGGATGGTTATTCCAAACATCCTTTGAGTTACTTGTATTTCAAATTGCTATTTCACTTGAGTTGGATTTATTAATATAAGAATGTTAATCCTGACTCGAGTGTCTTGTGTTTTGCTTTACGCTCGGGTCAGACTGAGTGTACTAGTATTCGAGACTCACCTTTGGAGTTGGAGCTTTGCTTGAAGATCCAGCATCTATTCTGCTTCCAGTATTCGATGATTCCAGTGATGTATTCTGATTTGTATCTGATGTATCATATTACTCTTCCGTTGTATCTGGTTTAACTCTGATGTAACTTATACATTTATATAGTAGCTTCATGAACTACTGTCTCTTTTATTTCCACTGCATTTATTACTCTGTGTCTGTGATCTGTGATTATTTATTTACTGTATATGTTCAGTTTTGCCAATTTAAATTAACAACGCGGTATTTTGAGCAATTCAATTCTGACATGTGTGTCTGCCTATGCACTTGGAGGGTGCAGCATGATAGGGGGTTCTCGCATTTGGTTTGGTAGCGAGCGGATGACTCTTACTCCTACATGTCCCTGCGGGGTTGGTGCAGTCGAGAGGCTGGCTGTAAAGGCAGAACACAGGTACTGCTGTATGCTACGGTGGGCGTTACCCCACTGACGCGGTCCGTTACAGTTGGTATCAAAGCTTTGGTAGCTCTAGGCAAAACTCAACATATAGGGTAAACGTATTTACAGGATCACTCTCATTCGAGTTTCAATCTCTTACTTTCGACTCGATTTCTTTGAATTTTGGAACGTTCCCTACGGTTCCAAATTTCATTCGTGTCCCTCACTATTCGTCTCCTTTCAATTCTGGAGCATCACATAACTCCACTTCGAATGACCCTTATAGTGAATCGGCGGTCTCGCCAAACTTCGAATGATTTGTAAAGGGGTGAAACTCCTTTATAATAGGCATTGATTTACCGAAGATTTCTGTATCCTCGGTTTACGATGCTATCTATCTTCTACTATACCTGAATTCTATTTCTCGAGATCGAATGTCGATTTACCTCGGAATTCTACACCGATCTTATTCTTGAAGTTACGGATGACCCGGTTAAGGTTGCCCGTGAATTAAATAAACTCATCCATCTCTCGATTGTAGTAATTGAATTATCTTATCTTCTGTTTCAAACTTATTTTCGAATCAAAATTCTCTTTGATTTGATTTCCATCGAATTTGAATCTCTATACTTATTTGAAATCCATCCTTGTATCGTCAAGTGAGGAAGTGCATTTATAAATTAATATTTAAAATGTTTTATATATTGTGTTGTTTGAGTTGTTGATGTTGATTTGGATTTTCGATCGATTCGTCTGATCAATGCTATCGATAGGATTTTCAAAACACTTTAACAGAGCAAACTGACACAATATCGTTTTCAAATTTGATAAATAAAATAGAAGTTTTGTATAATTATCTTATATATAAATATAAGTTTTCTAAAATTAAATTGTTAATGAATTTGTTGTCTGAAAATAATAATATTTGAATTTCATTTATTGTTTGTAAACCATTGACTATTGCATAATATAAATAAATGAATTTATAAACTTGGTTATAAATTGATTGGAATTTGAAATGAATCTAATTCAGAAATTTGAGAATTTATTAGTTTCTGATGATTTCGAACTTTGGTTTTAAAATTTTAAAGTATATATTATTGGAAGTATTTCCGAATAGAAATCGTTTTCAAAGAATTTTAAAATGTTGAAATCAGTGCTCTTCTCTTTGTCGCTGGAAAATAATCTCGGTGATGGCGGCCGCATCATCGACATTCATTTCGAGTTTCGAAGTGGAGAAACCATTCTGTAGCTTTGCTACGGTTTTGTTTTGGAAAAATATTTTGATTCGAATTTCTTAAATATGACTTGATTTATATATATATGGGTATATTATTTTAAATTTAATTTGATTCAATATATATAGTATATACATAATTATTTCTAATGGGTTTGAAATTAAATGGAATATTAATTCTTAAAAATCATGTTAAATGATGTTTTCAATTATAAATAAAGCTGAATTTTGAATAAGTATTTAAACTTGAAATAATTGAATTTGAAATTTTATTTGTATAGTACTAAATTGCATTTCAATATAACTTACCTAAATTATTCATAAGTTAAAATGTAATTGGATAATATACAATATAAAATGATTTTGTAAATAAAATTTGAGTGTTTATAATAAATATTATACACTTAGATTTTAATTATAAAAAAAAAGAGATAAGAAAAAAAATGCTAATAAAGATGATAGTATAATAAGTTAATTGAATGAGATGAATATAATAATTTTGTTCTGAAAGAATTAATAAATCGAAATTTGATCAATATATGAAAATACCTTGAATCTAAAGGAAATTAGTAAATATAAATTTATTTAAATCGAAACTTTTATGGTTTAAATTAATTTATATGGGTTAAATATATGTGATTAGATATATTAAGTGGAATAAATTTAACAATAATTTGGAATAAAGAAGAATTTAAATTACTGGAAAAAATATGATTATAATAAAAGACTATTCAAATTTATGGTTTTAGAAATTGTAAATTGAAGATAATTAGATAATAAGATAATGAATTTAGAAATAGTTGGGATTGATTTTAGTGAAATCAAATGGATTAAATCAATTATTGAATATCAATTAATTTAAATTTGAATTTATATGGTTTAAATTAATTGTTATTTTGTATTTCAAAACTGTTTTCTTTCTGGTTGATTCTGTTCTCCTACCTCGTTCCTTTTCGGGGACGAAAAGTTTTGAGTGGGGGAGAGTGTAACGACCCGTAAATTTCAACTGTTTTAATAACGTAATTAGTTGAAATTTTGTGAAATTTTAAACGATAAAATTTTGAAATAAAAATTTAATATTTGGAATACGTCTAGTTAAACATAGCAACTGGTAAATTTTCGTCCGAAAATATGAAAGTTTATTTCGCTCGTAAATTCACTTCAAACTTAATCAGTTAAAAAGCGATGAAAATAAAACGTTTTCAAAACCAAAATATTTTTACATAGAAAAATTCTAAACCATCTTCTGAGCAAGATGTCAGTTTGTCGTTTTTCAAAATTCGGACTTCTTTGGCTCCGTCGATCTTATTTTCTTACGTTTTTCTCGCATTTTCCGCTGGTAGAAAATTCGAATTTTTATAATTCAATCATACCACTGACATTTGTATATCGTTTTGATCGTCTCTTCATGCTGATCTCTGTAGTATACTCATTTGTGTATTTCAGAGTTCGGTGTGCGGTGTAAATTGCGAAATGCCTAGCGTAACGGTTTCGAAACCGAGTCTTTTGGGTTCTTATCTTTTCATTTTCCAAAATGAACCAATGGCCTTAATCATTTATAATTTCTGAATCCAGCAGTTTGCTTTTCTATTCCCAACATTCAATTTATTTTTGGTTCGTTTTCCTATTTTTCTTTCTGTCTTTCCAGTATGAAGTATAGTCTGTTCACCTTTTTTTTCAACGGGTAAAAATTTAAGCAACAGCTAGCTTTTATTTGTTGCAGAATTCAAGTGCCAGCTGTTTCTATTTTTCATCATTTCATTTATTATTCACTGTTTCGTTTCTCTCAACCTTTTGCAGTCTCTTCGTTTCATGTTATGAAAGAAGATCTATATTTTATTTTATTTTTGATTTACGTTCATTTTTATGAAGTGTTCTTCCTTCCCCTCCTATCTTCATTTTGTCTGAAACCTTGCTCTACCAAAGCAAATCCTTCCACTTCTTCTTTTGTTTAAATATGTCTACATTGAGCATACATGAATCTAAAAGCCTGTAGCCCATTTTCTTCAAAACTTTTGCTTCCACCTACTGTCATTTCTCATGTAAGGCCACCCACTCCCTTCCACCAACACTTGCCACATCCGCCATCACCAAACACCAGACCTGACCTGACCTCACTCGACACAACCGACCAACGTTGTTTCCCTCCCTCCGGCCTCTTCCGCCCCAAGCACCGACCCACCAGTTCTCCTCCTTCACCGCTACTTTGCCGCAACACCCTCTGGCCGAACCCAGAATGGCCACGTCCACCTTCTCCCATCAGCTCGGCCTCACCATGAATTCAGCCATCGAACGCTCCGAGCCTAACCCACCATTCGAGGACTTGCTCTCTCGCCTTTCCTTTCCTCAACAACCTCCACCCGACCCTTGCAGCAGCCCTATAACCCACGAGAACGCCAACACCCAAACCCATGAAATCTTTCCTCCACCGCAACCCCACCTTCAATTCGTTTACAGCCTACTGGCCACCCATCCAAAAGTCTCGCCGACCTGAACTCGTCGCCAGTGCCGTGTGCCTCCTTCAACCCGAGACTCCCCCCTGGCCGATATTGGTACCATTACCTTTATTCTTTGTACCCGTATACATATAAAAACTTTTATACTAATGATGTTATACTTGTTGTTGTTGATAGTTGAAAATATATATCAGTTTGTTAATGTCCGTAGCTCGTTGTC
Organism: Allium fistulosum; assembly: GCA_030737815.1. Lineage (NCBI taxonomy): Eukaryota > Viridiplantae > Streptophyta > Magnoliopsida > Asparagales > Amaryllidaceae > Allium > Allium fistulosum. The sequence continues at coordinate 1,147,009,555 of CM060902.1, forward strand.
TAATTCTGGTGTAAGTATATTTGCTATAGTATATAACCTATTATATTTACAATCTTTTATAGTAGTTATATTATAATATAGTGTTATATACCTGTATATATATGATTATGTAAGTTTCGTATATTCTGTTAGTTTATAAAAGTTTAAAGGCATATGTTGTATGTTAGATACATGTTTGCATTCAATTAGCCTGTACATATAATATAAATTACATGTTTTATTCAATGTTTATATTAGTTTATATGTAAAGTTTTTAAAATCTAACTTGTTGCTCTGTTTGGATGTTGTAATAGTTTGAAAGTTGATATTGCATAAGTATTCTGTACTGTTTAAAGAATAATATGTGTTTGGGCTAGTACTATTTGGTGATAGACCCAGTAGGTACATATATGTATGAAAATTTGGTTTTGTTTACCATTGTCTGTTTCATATCTATATTTATATATTATGTAGATAGGTTGCACTGTACAGATATTATAAGATGTATGATGATGTGGTCTGCATTTGTTATATTGCCCGCATTTTTCATATATATGTTGACAGTCTGCATTTGTAGTTAGTGTGCATTTTGTAGTGTGTATATGCATTTGTTTTCATATTTATATTGTGCGCATGATAATGATAAGGTTGTGACAATATATTGGAACTGTTAGTATAGATATATTAGTTGTATAGAATATTATATTTTAAAGGACATCATATAGTTTCTATGCACTTTTAATTTTTAATCTTGATTTTTTTTTAAGTTGGTTTCGAATATATGAGGCATTGAAAATAATATTTTATTTTTATTTTTTGATTTATATATGTGTTTTAAATGGATATTGATTCTTTTTTCTTTTTCTTTTTTTACAAATTCGCTTATACCAATTATCTTCATCGATCCGGTTCTAATTTGATTCCATCGATTCCTGTTGTCAGCTTTGTCCGTAGCGCCTGTTTTCTCCATCGAATCGTACCCATCTAGCGTTGCTTTGGAATTCGTAGCTCATTTCTTGTCAAATTTCTCTAACCTCGAAGGTGAGCACTCACTCACGATTAACGTTCTTTTATTTATTAAATTTGATTTCAATTGAAACGACAATTGAAATATGCTGCTGTTAGTTAAATACACTGTTATATATGTTATTGCCTGTATCAGTTCACCTGTGACATCTGACACCATTATCTGTTAATTATTTATGTGATGATAATCAAGGTTTCAAATCTCGGATTTTGGCCAATATCTCGGGAAAATATCTCGGCTGTCTCGGGCGATATTTAAAAGACTTATAACTAACCAAGCTGCCAAATCTCGGATTTTGGCTAATATCTCGGATTTTCATCTCGGCTGTTCTCGGGGAGATTTAAAACCTTGATGATAATACAGTTTGACTGATAATTGATTGATTGTTGATGTTTATACTGGACATTAAATTGTTAATGTTAAAATGATAAATAGTATGCAATGGAAATTGATATAGGATAGTTAAATGTTAAATTTGATTAAATGACATTTGTATAATATGACCCATTTAACTGTCAAAATTTATTGACACGTAGGATTTGTTTAATTACATCTTGAACCACTGAATGTATGTTGTTAAATTGATGATGTATGAAATTGTAAATAGATGACAAGTGAAAAACCGTAATGCGATAATCTTTAATCTACATGAAATGATAGTGTAGATTCTAGAAATGATTATATTAATTCGCATAAACAACAATGTGAATTAATACGATTATTTCGGGATTATTTGAATTGATTATTGGATTGATATTGGTTGTTGTTATTGCTTGTTTATTTACTTTGACACCATCCCAGTTATCACACTGCAAGTTCCCTTTGTTATGCTTTGATTTTGAATTGAATTGGAATCGGGTTGAAATGATAAATACCCAAATTGAACTTTGACCTAGGATAGAGAATTAAATAAAAATCCGATTGGTCAAATAATTTGATTTAAAATTAAAATGAAGATTTTATTTGAATAAACAATATGGTTTTAAAATGAAGTTGAAATTTGAATTTTTAATGAAAGGAAAATGTTAATATATAATAATCTGAAACAAAATATTAACAATGTAATTGATGAAAGAATGTTGTTTAATTTGAGAAATTATTGAATTAAGTTTGAAATTATAATTAAGTTTGAAATTATAATTAAGTTTGAAATTATTAAACTTTGAAATATTTAATCATTAAGTTTTGAATTTTTAATAATTAAATAAGATTGAATGATTTAATGATCAAATTGAACTGAATTCTTTAATAAGAAAAATTGAACTTTTGAATAAGTGAATTTTACTTCGTAATAATTGAAATTGAGTTTCTTTATTAATTAAGTTTTGGAAAATTATTTAAGTAAGTAAATAAGTGAAATTGAATTTCCTTATCAAGAATTAAAATGTGATTTATTGAAATTAATGTAAGACTTGAAATTTAAAGAATTTGATTTGACGAATTTAATTTAATTCAATTTGTAAGTTTTGATATAATGAAGTTGAATTTAAATAATGGGTTTAATGAATTGGAAATTTAATAGAAATTGTTTTGAATGGAAAATTTACTTAATGAATATTGAATGAAATCGATAAATGAATTTAAATTTGATTTGGATGTTAAACTAAATTAATTTAAATATTTTCGAAATGAAACTTATATACGAACTTGAATCAATATTTGAATGGTTTTAAATAAAGATTGGAATTGAATTATAAGATTTTGAAATGATAATTTGGAAGTTTTGAAACGTAAATTATTGGAAATTGGTTTTGAAAGACAAATGATTTGTTGATTTACAAATTGAAATTGAAATTGATTTGGTTTTGAAATAAATAAATGACCAATCGGTGTAATAATTACGGAAGTTATTAAAGTGACCGTAATTTGGTTATGGATATACTCTCTATCTAAACCGAAAACCACTTTAATAACTATACGCGGAGTGATGATCCAGAATGAAGTGGTTGGAATGATGTACGTGATGACTGAAGAAAGAGAACGATAATGGATAGCCTTGACACTTGTGTCAAATTGGAAATGACTAAAACAGGAGCTGTGCCGGGCCAATGGAGGATTAGCTACATCAAGTGGACACACTTCTTCGAACTACTTATACTTGTTGTCGATTGGTGCACCCTTGATTTTGGGAGTGTTGTTTCACGGTGTTGCGGGCGCTGCGGCGTTGCGTTCTCACCAGTCCGGATCAGGCGAACGGTAGTATCACTACCTTGGGTATTGCCTCATGTGCCTTGTCATACTTGTATTCCATTTATACGCGACCACTACGATTTTGATTTGTACCTTTAGTATATGGATTGCCCTCTGGTTACTTCCGGTTTTGGGGAAACTACGGTCTTGTATATGCTTTTGGGAATAAAAATGTGTTAAGGGTGGAATGGGCCATGACTTAACGCTATTTTGATATCTTTACAGATTACTGATAGACATTATCTACTTATCGTACACTACTACATAGTAGATAGTTTAACGGATCCTTAAAGGATGGTTATTCCAAACATCCTTTGAGTTACTTGTATTTCAAATTGCTATTTCACTTGAGTTGGATTTATTAATATAAGAATGTTAATCCTGACTCGAGTGTCTTGTGTTTTGCTTTACGCTCGGGTCAGACTGAGTGTACCAGTATTCGAGACTCACCTTTGGAGTTGGAGCTTTGCTTGAAGATCCAGCATCTATTCTGCTTCCAGTATTCGATGATTCCAGTGATGTATTCTGATTTGTATCTGATGTATCATATTACTCTTCCGTTGTATCTGGTTTAACTCTGATGTAACTTATACATTTATATAGTAGCTTCATGAACTACTATCTCTTTTATTTCCGCTGCATTTATTACTCTGTGTCTGTGATCTGTGATTATTTATTTACTGTATATGTTCAGTTTTGCCAATTTAAATTAACAACGCGGTATTTTGAGCAATTCAATTCCGGCATGAGTGTCTACCTATACACTTATAATGGATGCGAATGGTCCAAAATACTGGGTCGTTACATGTCTGCACTTCTGTAAGCTTGAGTTTGGTTCTTGGTTCACTTGTAGTTCTTTTGATGCTTGCTTGTATTCATTCTTGCAGTTGCTTGGTACATCTTTGTTGAACATAGTTTCTCGACTTGTAGTTAATTACTTCTGGCTTGTATTCAGTTATATTGCACTGTCCTCTAACTTGAGTTTGATTCTTCACTTGGAATTGCACTTCCTATATATGTGTATTTGCATTGCATCACTGGTCTTTGCATTTTCCAGTTTTATCACTGTTTCACTTCCACACTGTTGCACTAGTTGCATTTGGTCACTTATTCCAGTCTTCATGTTGCTCTCTACATACTTGAACTGTCATTGTTTCACTTGTTCATATGCATGTGTTCACCTGATCACTTCCAGTTATACTGCTATTTGAATTGCAGTGCTTCATGTTGTAGCTTGACCATTTGTGGTTTGATGTGCAGATCTGAGTGCATTTTCATGTAGCTTCACTTGAGTTTTCTGATGCATTTTTGAACTGGTATCTGCACTGTAGCTTTTGTATTGTTGCTGTAGTCTTGATCATTTGAGTCATTCACTAGACATTGTTTTACTTGAACTACTTGTGATATTTTTAGACTTGTACATGATGCTTTTGACCGTTACTTGAGTACTGCATTTGTCACTGATTGTTAATGCTCACTAGATATTGGTATATGTCTGCATTTAGGGTCCTTTGCATTTGTGAAATTGTTTCATATCTGGTTTCATTGTAAGCATGGGCTCTTTGATCATATCTGGTTTATGTTCCATATATGTATTGTTGCAGTTTGCCCCTCGTATTCATTTGTGACTGCAGTTTAGTTTTATATGCAGTTTTTCCCTTGTTGGCTTGCATTGTATTAATACAATTGGGTCTGTTTTCAAATTCACTTGTGTTGAACCCGATTTCGGGGTTTGACTTTGCGATCATTGTGACTTTCACTGAGCTTTTGTGTATCTCATGCGATATTGGCGAGGCAGTACACGTTAGCGTGTACTGCAGCCAATCAGCATTGTTGTTTTTTATTTGACATTTCAATTGTTAAATTGATTTGGATTGCTGATTTGTTGTTTAACACTATTTAGTGTTATATCTGCCGTTATCCGATTCTTTTATCGAGGAGTCGGATATACGAGATTTCTGTGACTGTCGTCTATTTGATATTTGATTATTATTGCTTCTGTGCACTAATAACTGAGTTTGAATTAGACTGACCCATGTATTATCTTCTTTTGAATGTAATACTCGGGTCAGACCCGAGTTATTTCAGGTTGTAGATTTCATGCTTTGAGTTGCTGTTCGGGATATGAAGACTTTTTTTATATCTTCTGGAGTAGTTTTCGTCATTTTGTAGAAGTCGTGTCAAATTGTATAGGTTGATATGTATTCATGTATATTAGTTGATAATGTACGTGTATATATAACTTCCAGAGTCGACAGTTGTAGTTGTATCATATGTATTGTGTCAAAATGTATTGTAACTGACATCAGTTATATATATATGAGACTTTTGTTTTATCTGTGTTCCGCATTCTTTTTGTATCTGTGTTATTATTATATATATTATCCTAAACTATTATGAACCATTGTAGTTTGTTTTATACTGGTAATTGGGTATGTCGATGGGAGTAAATAAAGAGACGATGAAATATGAAAAATATATATCACTCCTATCGAGGTAACCAATACTAGTGTAAGGCCAACTACGGATGGCCGCTCCTATCCAGCCTTATTCTTCGTAATAACAGACAGTATTAGTTTTAATACTCTTTGTTATTGTGAGCATAGAGGTGGGGCGTCACAGCTCTATTAGATAGGTTTTTTGTTAGCGATGAAATAGAGGACGAATTTCCTTTATGTAAAGTGTTTGGTTTGCCTTACACGTTTTCTGACCATTGTCCCATTATTCTCTCTTGTGACCACCATAGAGCTATTTTTAGATCTTTCAGATTTGAAAAAATGTGGTTACTAGAACCTAGTTTATCTAATTTAGTAATTAATAAATGGTTTTCTATGAGTTTTTATAATATTAAATATAGTGATAATTCAGCCAAAGCTTTTGTTTCTAAGCTTAGAGAACTTAGGAATTCACTTAAAAATTGGAATAAAAATATTTTTGGCAATATTAAAATTAAAAAAGAAAATATTCTTAATGAGATGCTTAAATTAAATAAGATAGAAGAAACTAGACATCTAAATCTAGGTGAGAGGAACGTCCTCACTAACTTAAAAGAAGAGCTTAACTCTATTCTTGAAAAGGAGGAAGTTATGTGGAAACAAAGATCCAGAATTCAGTGGATCAATGAAGGTGACAATAATACTAATTTTTTTCATAATATGGCTAACGGTAGAAAACGTAGTAATACAATTAACTCCATTCTAGTGAACAATGTGGAATTAATTGACCAAAGAGATCTCAATAAAGCTTTCACATATTATTATAAAGATATTTTTGGTAATAAAAATAAGCATATAATTAACGTAAGATGGAATGATCTGTTTCCGGCTAACTCTAATCTTAATCTTTCTGAGTTAGATGATCCTTTCAATGAATAGGAAATCCGAAAAGCCATTTTTGATCTACCGGGTGATAAATCCCCGAGTCCGGATGGATTTCCGATTTTCTTCTACAAAACTTTTTGGGATATTTTAAAAATAGACTTAAATAGTATCTTTAATGATTTTTATAATGGAAATTTACAACTAGGTAGATTTAATTTTGAAAATGTTATTTTATTGCACAAAAAAGTAGGTGCTAATAATATAAAAGATTTTAGACCCATTTCTTTGATTAATTGTTCTGTTAAAATTATTTCAAAAGTTTTAGCTAATAAACTTAGTATAAGAATGAATGACCTAATTGACTGTTCACAATCTGCTTTTATTAAAGGAAGAAACATAATAGATGGTGTGGCAGTGGTTCAAGAATTTATTAATCATTGTTGTAAGAATAATATTACTTGTGCTATCTTAAAATTAGACTTCGCTAAAGCTTTTGATTCGGTTGATTGGGATTTTCTTGTTGATATTTTTCATGCTAGAGTCTTTAGTAATAGATGGATTAACTGGATTATGATTTTACTTAAAACTAGTAACTCTAGTATTATGGTAAATGGAATTTTAGGTAATAAAATTCAATCTAAGAGAGGTTTAAGACAAGGGGACCCTTTATCGCCTCTTCTTTTTAACTTAGCTGCTGATGTTTTTGCTAGGATCATTAAAAAAACAGTTGATAATGGTTCTTTGGGTAATATTGGTAATGATATTGTTTCCTGGAGATTTGACCAGGCAATTGAGTACTCGGCATTGGCAAGTACTCGGCATCCAGTAGTGCTCGGCATCCAGGAGTACTCGGCATTCAGTAGCACTCGGCGTTTAGGAGTACTCGACTTCCAGGACTACTCTGCATTCAGTAGCACTCGGCGTCTGTAAGCGCTCGGCATCGGAAGACATTCAGCATGTACAACTGCTCGGCATGGCTGTATTATTCGGCCAGAACCATCATTCGGCCAAAGGCACTACTCGGCTAAAGGCAACGTCCGGCCATAACTCTCGTTCGGCCAAGAAACATCGTTCGGTTAGAAGCATCGTCCGGCTAAAGCATCGTTCGGTCGGGGACATTGTTCGGCCAGAAGCATTGTTCGGCTAAAGCTATCGTTCGGCCAGCACCAACGTTCGGCCAGAGACAACGTTCGGACAGAAGCATCGTCCGGCAAAGCATCGTTCGGCCAGGGACATTGTTCGGCCAGAAGCTTTGTTCGGCTAAAGCTATCGTTCGGCCAGCACCAACGTTCGGCCAGAGACAACGTCCGGTCAAGCGCTTCGTTCGGCCAGAGGCACGTTCGGCTTCGACTGATGTTCGTTCTACTCTTCCCACACAGCAAGCGTATCGTTCGGCATAGAGAGGGTGGTTCGGCATCCAAGTGTTCGGCCTATTTGGTTCGGCATACGACGACCACTCTATTTGGGCCAGGATGTTCGGCTGCCGAGCCCACCTGGGAAGTCCAACCCATCATTGCCTATAAATATAGGGGCAGGGGCACAGTGAAAAGGGACCTTTTTTCAGGAACACTGGGGAGACTCTGCCATTTTTCAGACTCATCTTCTTTACTTAGCAACTTCATTCAAGCATTTGATCTACGAATTGTATTTGTAATCAATCATTAAGAAGATCAATAAAGTTTAACCTCAAAGTGGACGTAGGCAATTACGCTGAACCACTATAAATCCGGTGTTCTTACTTTCTGCATTTGAATTAGCATATTCTTCTTTGTTTAATTTATCTTCATCATTTATATCTCTTCACAATCTTTCTCAACGAGGTTAGTGACCAATTTTGGTGCTAACACTTTGGTGCTTTCACTGAGAATTGAATTCTCAGACCTCAAGGATCTGCTTTGAAGCTACTGGATTGAACAAATCCCCCAAAGAAGATCTGACTCATTGATAGGACATCCGTTGATTTTACTCAGAGTTCATACCAATAACTCTACAATGGCAAGACCACGTACCAGGTCAGCTTCTCATAATGCGGATGCCCATGAGACTGATAGCGTGCAACAAGAAGGACCTAGCAATCAGCCAGCGATTCCGGGTGTAGGAATTGCCGCCCAGGACCAGACTCCAGTTGTCACCAGAATAGAGTTCAACGACTTGATGAGAGAACTCAGGGAAAGCAGGAGACAACTAGGAGAGCAGATGCAAGCTAACGCCAACCTGATGGCACAACTCACTCAACAGCAGCAACTGAATGCTGGGGGCAATCCCGCTCCTTATTCCTCATCCGACAGCTCAACTTCCTCTGATGAACCTCCCAGGCACAGACGCCATAAGACTGAAGCTGCGCGGGCAGGTGCTGCTGTTCAAACAGCTGGAGACCGTAACCAAGCCGGGGCTGGAAACTTAGGAACTGGAGTGCAGGTGGAGGCTGGAGGCTCAGACCATCAAAACGCTAACGATGTCGAACCTCAAGATGCACGTTTGGCAGATCGCCAGGAGAGGAGGCATCAGCATGGACAGTCGCGTAGAACAGACTCTAACCTTCCGCCTTCCATACAAACACCAGATCTGACAGCCATGGTCAGGCAATTGATGAAAGAAAATCAAGGCTTATCAAATGACGATTGGGGAATATCAAGAAGTAATACTCCGTTTACAGACATTGTGTTGCAGGCGGCGTACCCCAGAAAGTTTAGTATGCCAACTATCCCTACTTATGAGGGAAAGACTGATCCCAGACAGCATGTCATGAGGTACGAGTGGATGATGGATTCAGCTAGAGCAAATGACGCAACCAAGTGTAGATGCTTTCCAATTACTCTATCTGGGATCGCTACTATGTGGTTCACCCGACTTCCTCCGCGGTCCGCATCGAATTTCGAGGAGTTGGCAAAGAAGTTTATTGAGCAGTTCAGGATACACACTACTCGTCCAAAGGACGTAATGTCCCTGTCAAATGTAATCCAAAATCCTGGGGAGTCATTGAAGGAATATTTACAAAGATTCCATGTTGCGGCAACTGAAGTCAGTAATCCCAATGATCATGCAATTCTAATGGCTGTAATGAGAGGTGTGGATCCGGATTCTGAGTTTGGAGACTGGTTGGCAGGAAAACCTCCGACGTCGCTAGAGCGTTTCTACTCAAAGGCACACCAGTTCATAAGAAGAGAGGAAGCTAGGTGGGTAAGGAGAGATAAGGCACCAGGACCTGTCCAAGAGTCCGTGAAAAGAAACGTTGCTGTGCAGCAGTCCGGAGACAACTCGGGAAAGGTCCAAGTCAATGTCCAGAACAAGCCTGGGCAGCCAAAGGAGTCCAGAGGAAGAAATCAAGGGAAGAAGAGAGAAGCGGGGAAGTGGAAACCGAGAATTCCAAGCTATAACGAGTATACCCCGCTGAATGCGTCTCTTGAGAACATTTACCTATCAACCTGCAATACTTTCCTGTACAGAAAGCCATGTCCAAAAGAGTCAACCGAGGAACAGAAGCGGACCGGGAAATATTGCCGCTTCCATGAGACTTATGGGCACAATACGGAAGAGTGCAGACACCTACACGACGCTATAGAGAAGTTGATCAGGCAGAAAAAGTTGCAAGAATTTGTGAAGGATCCTCAGGAAGGAGGACAGGGAACATCCAACCCAGGTCGTGCTCCAGCTCCGTGTCATTCCGATGAACCTACCCGGACTGTGGGTAGGCTAGTCATAAACACGATCATCGGCGGGCCTCACCCTGCGGATAAGAATTGGCAGGAGATGGAGCGGTATGCTAGTTCCCTGAAGCATGCAGATTTCGAGTGTTGTTCCAACGTGGAGGATGCGACCCCTGCTAAGCAGCTGCGCGTGATGACAGGCGATATAGTGTTCAGAAACAGAGATGCTGACCAAGTGGAGGCTCCAACCATCGACCCGATGGTCATATCTGCGACGATCCGACCGGCTTATGTGAAAAGAATTCTGATTGATTGTGGAAGTTCTGTCAACATCATCTTCAAGAAGGCTTATGGAAACAAAGGACTTGAAACCGTCCAAAGCTCGTATACACGGCTTTAATGGCGCAGCGACCGATGTAGTGGGGTATGTTGAGTTACCAGTTGAACTGGGACAAGGCGAACGTCGGAGGGTGCGAATCCTGCCCTTTATAGTTTTGGATGTAGATTCTCCGTATAATGTATTCCTGGGCCGACCAGCCCTGGCTGAGTTTAGGGCAGCACTAGCCCCGTGGTGCTTAACTTTGAAGTTCCCAACTGACAAAGGAGTGGGTCTTGTTTATGGAGACCAAGCAGTTGGTCGTGCCTGTTATGTGGCTGAGCTCAGAGAGGCCCATCGGAGGGAGAAAGGAAAGGTTGCGGACATTCCCGTCCGCATCCATAATAATAATGATTGACAAGTAGTGCCCGAGCCCTGGCTCGAGCATAATTCTCGGATCTTCAGTGACATAGATCCGAGAGATGACGATGAGAAACCCAGGGAAGAAAAGGCAGCGCCGGCTGAATTAACAATTGACATTTCAGTCAGCCGAGACGATCCATCGCGAGTGCTGAAGATCGGATCACAACTCGGCCCCGCAATGACTGAAGACCTTAGTGATTTCCTCCGGGCAAATCTTGATGTTTTCGCCTGGGTGCATTCTGATATGTGCGGGATTTCTCCCGCCATTACGAGTCATATGTTGAACAAAGACCCGAAATACGTCCCAGTTAAGCAAAAGAGGAGAGGAATAGACCCAGAGAGGTCCGCTGCTCTCAGAGAGGAAGTGGACAAACTCAAAGCCAATGGGTTCGTCCGCGACGCCCTCTACCCTGAATGGGTATCGAATCCCGTGCTGGTGAAAAAGGCGAATGGGAAATGGAGAACTTGCGTAGATTATTCCGACTTGAACAAAGCATGCCCCAAGGACAGTTTCCCATTGCCTAGGATTGATCAGTTGGTCGACTCCACTGCAGGACACGAGCTATTATCATTCATGGATGCATATTCGGGTTACAACCAAATCCCGATGCATATTCCGGACCAAGAACACACCAGCTTTGTCACAGATGTCGGGCTATATTGCTATGTAGTGATGCCCTTCGGACTGAAAAATGCAGGAGCGACTTATCAACGTATGGTGAATCGAATGTTCAAAGACCAGCTTGGTAGAACGATGGAAGTCTATGTGGATGACATGCTCGTGAAGTCAAGACAATCAAACGACCACATTCGAGACTTGGCTGAAATGTTCGACATACTCAGATATTATAGGATGAAGATCAACCCTCTGAAGTGTTCCTTCGGCATTGCGTCAGGAAAGTTTTTGGGATTCATTGTCAATGCTAGGGGAATTGAAGCCAACCCAGAAAAGAATCAAGCTATTCGGGATGTGCAGGTCCCCAGAACCATAAAACAGGTGCAAAGCTTGAATGGAAAAGTGGCTGTGCTGAGTCGATTCATATCCAGAGCCATGGACAAGTGAATTCCTTTCTTTGATATAATAAAGAAAGGGAAGAGGAATTTCGAATGGACATCTAATTGTGAGGAAGCATTCCGGGATCTGGTGAGGCATCTGGAAAGTCCTCCAGTGCTGTCAAAACCAGTAGACCACGAGATGTTGTACGTATACTTGGCCGTATCCCCACATGCTATAAGTGCGGCTTTGGTTCGCGAGGAGGACCGAATCCAGAAGCCGGTGTATTATGTTAGCAAGCATTTAATGGGGGCAGAAAGAAATTACCCTAAAATTGAGAAATTGGCATATTGCTTGGTGATTGCATCACGTAATCTGCGCCCATACGTTCAAGCACACTCAATCAGTGTTTATACCGATCAACCCCTACAGCAGGTACTCCAACGACCAGAAACTTCTGGAAGATTGTTAAAATGGAACATCGAGTTGAGCCAGTTCGATATCGCCTACTTGCCACGAAGAGCCATACAAGGGCAAGCGTTAGCAGATTTCATCGCTGAGTTTACCATACCCGACGAACCAGATAATCACGATGTCATTCCCCCTGTTCGATGGAAATTATACACCGATGGGGCATCAAACGACCGTTGCTCCGGCGCTGGCGTAGTCCTTGTAACTCCGGAAAATCGATCGGTTTGTTACGCTCTGAAGCTCGATTTCCCGGCTACAAATAACAAAGCAGAATATGAAGCACTGATTGCGGGCTTGAAACTCATTGGAGAACTCGGGGTAAAATCAGTTGAAATCTTCTGTGACTCACAGTTAGTGGTCTACCAGGTGCGAGGAGATTATCAAGCAAAGGGACAGAAGCTTGCTCCGTACCTTGTTCTGGTTCAAGAACTGCTGTCAAACCTTGAGCGTTATGACATTTCGCATGTCCCGTGTGAACAGAACAAAGAAGCCAACTTATTGGCAAAATTCGCAAGCACTGGCGATGCTCAGCAAATGGGATTGTTTCCCTTTGAGGCCTTGCGTGCTCCAAGTATAGACGCAATGAAAGTTGATTCTGTGTTGGAAACAGGAATCGAGAGGGAATCGTGAATAACCCCGTTCAAACTATACCTAACAACCGGGGTTTTACCAGAGAAAAGGAGCGAAAGACGACAGGTCCTTCGGAAGGCCGTGCGATACATGACGCAGGATGGATTAATGTATAGAAAGGGGTTCTCAGTCCCCTTATTACGATGCATCGCTCATAATGAGACGAAACGGGTCTTGAAGGAGGTACACGAAGGAGAATGCGGTGACCATACTGGGGGGCAAACGCTAGCAAAAAAGATCCTCCGCTATGGATATTACTGGCCGACCATAAATCGGGACGCTGCAGACTACGAAAGGAAATGTGACAAGTGTCAAAGATATGCGAAAATCCCGAGAACTCCATCAATAGAACTCACACAAATGGTTAGTCCCTGGCCATTTGCAATCTGGGGAATCGACATAATCGGCTATTTGCCTATATCCAAAGGTGGTGCGAAATACGCGATAGTTGCAGTCGACTATTTCACAAAATGGGCTGAGGCAGAACCTTTGGCCACAATCACCTCTAAGAAGGTCATTAACTTCGTTGTACGAAACATTATATGCCGCTTTGGCCTCCCTTGCACCATCATTACGGACAACGGGACACAATTTGAAAGCAGAGAGTTCAAAGAGTTCTGTTTAAAGTATGGCATTGAGAAGAAATTCGCCGTCGTTGCACACCCAAAAGCTAATGGACAAGTCGAGGCCGTTAACAAAATAATTAAGTCCATACTGAAGAAGCGTTTGGAGAAGGTCGGAGGAAAGTGGGTAGATGAGCTCCCGACAGCATTATGGGCTTATAGAACTACCCACAAGTCCGCGACCGGCCACACTCCATTCTCCTTGGCATACGGCTCAGAAGCCGTTATACCCGTGGAACTTGAAGTTCCATCGCATCGAGTGACATATTATGATCCCAAGACGAATCAGGACCTCTTGTTGGAATCGCTGGACTGCATCGATGAAAAACGTGAAGAGGCTGAATTAAGGGCGGCAGCACATAGGCACCGAGTCAAGTGTTACTACGACGGCAGAGTCCGCCCAAGGATTTTCGATGTGGGTGATCTCGTTTTGAAACGAGTTTTCCCGGTACCGTCGCGTATGAATCCCAGTTGGGAAGGTCCGTACGTCATTGAACGGAAACTTGGGAGGGAACATTCAAGCTAGCGACCGTTGATGGCGTGACACTCCCCCGAGCATGGAACAGTGAACATTTGCGACATTATTACATTTAGTATGTTTCTTTCTTGTTTTAGGCACAGTTATTTCCTGTATGTTTCCATTCAGTCGTAACTTAGTTTCCTTTCAGCCATGTAATCAGGCGTAGTTGTTTTTCATTAATAAAGGCTTGAAGCCGTATTTTTCATGACTTACTAACGTTTATATATCTCATAATCGGGTGATGAACTACTAGAGCTACATTGTCCTGTATAATGTGCAAACTCGTATAAACAATCTCAATCTCCGAGTCCCCTGAGCGCGGACCGGAGTACTCTAAGTCCCCGGAGCGTGGACTAGAGTATAAACGACTTCAATCTCCAAGTCCCCTGAGCGTGGACCGGAGTACTCTAAGTCCCCGGAGCGCGGACTAGAGTATAAACGATTTCAATCTCCGAGTCCCCAGAATGCGGACCGGAGTACTCTAAGTCCCTGGAGCGCGGACTAGAGTATAAACGACTTCAATCTCCGAGTCCCCTGAGCGCAGACCGGAGTACTCTAAGTCCCCGGAGCGCGGACTAGAGTATAAACGATTTCAATCTCCGAGTCCCCAGAATGCGGACCGGAGTACTCTAAGTCCCCGGAGCGTGGACTAGAGTATAAACGACTTCAATCTCCGAGTCCCCTGAGCGCGGACCGTAGTACTCTAAGTCCCCAGAGCGCGAACTAGAGTATAAACGACTTCAATCTCCGAGTCCCCTGAGCGCGGACCGGAGTACTCTAATTCCCCGGAGCGCGGACTAGAGTATAAACGATTTCAATCTCCGAGTCCCTAGAATGCGAACCGGAGTACTCTAAGTCCCCGGAGCGCGGACTAGAGTATAAACGACTTTAATCTCCGAGTCCCCTGAGCGCGGACCGGAGTACTCTAAGTCCCCGGAGCGCGGACTAGAGTATAAACGACTTCAATCTCCGAGTCCCCTGAGCGCAGACCGGAGTACTCTAAGTCCCCGGAGCGCGGACTAGAGTATAAACGATTTCAATCTCCGAGTCCCCAGAATGTGGACCGGAGTACTCTAAGTCCCCAGAGCGCGGACTAGAGTATAAACGATTTCAATCTCCAAGTCCCCAGAGTATGGACCGGAGTACTCTAAGTCCCCAGAGTGCGGATTAGAGTATTAACAATCTCAATCTCCGAATCCCCTGAATACGGGTCAACTTATTATAAGTCCCTGGAACGCGAATTTAGAAATGCTCAAGGAATATAGAACAAGGAGTATGCCACTCCGAAGAATGTTCGAACAACGCGAGAATGGACTGGGAAATATACAACTCATAAGTGCTTGAGTTTTGACCACAGTTATTCAGAAAGCTAAAAAGTAAGAGAGTCGTTCAAACGACTAAGGAACTAAACTTTATTTAATAGTCAAAAATCAGGTTACATAGTTATCCCTCCAAAACTTGGAGTCAAAAACCTATCTATACAAACTACGGAGACAAAAGATAAAAGTAGTTACAAGACTTAAGGAAAGAAAAACTCGTTGAACGAGTATAGCGATTATTTCTTCGGTTTCTTCTTCTTGTCTTCTTTTGTTTTTTCCGATGACTCCTCTCCCTCATGCTTCTTCTTGGATTTCTTGCTTGCTAAAGAAGCGGAGTTAGAAGTAGGAGAAGGAACATCCAGAGGTTTGAACCTGCCCGGGAGAATGATCTTCAAAGGTCTGTTCCGCGGGTCGGTGAGTTCCAGTATTTCAGGCTCAACTTTGACCTAGACTTTTTTCTTCTCCTCTTCGGCGAGACGCTCTTTCATGCTCATCTTCGAGGTATGTTCAGAGGCGCCAGTGATTTCGATTTCATCACTCCCTTCGGCGGGAGATGAGGTGTCTAGCTTATCATCATCTAGCGCCCCGATCACTTGAGCGTCAGGGCCGAGAGTTACTCCTGCATGAGCAACATCGCTTGTTTTCTCTGCCTCCTCCTTGGCGTCATCGGTCCTCGGAGTTGGCTCGGCATCAGAGCAGCCTGCATGAAAACATAAAGAATGAACATTAGGATGAATAACCGCTACTAGAAAGTGATGGATCTTTTAGCTTCTAAAATAAGAATTTCCTACCGGGTTCTGGCTGGCTATCAGCTGCGCGTGGAGTTTCGCCCTCTAGAATAGGAGATAACACATGAACACCAAGCCCAGGATCTTCAGGATCGTAGCCGGCATGCTGCTCGAATGGGTCAAGTGTCGGCCGACCGACCGGTTGAGCAGTGGGAGGAGGAGCAATATGGGGAGTCGTAGTCTTAGCCCCAGACGGGCCAGCTTCATCACTTTTCTCTTTTGGAAGGGGAGAGCCTTTGCTATAAAGCGCCAAAGCTGCGGATAGATCCGCTGGCTCGTTCCCTCTAAGAAACTCCTTCACCAGGGCATCCTCATCGACTTCTTCAGAGCCCGACTCGATTTTTCTAATCTTCACTAAAGTTTCCTAGGCCTCAGCTAGGGATTCGAGATAGCCCTCGCCCAAGAATGTCAAGTCGCGATGCATAAGGACGCGGGCGCCATACTCAGCAATCAACGGGTCAAACATGCACTTGACCTCTTCCCTGCCGGCCTCTGCGGCGGCCTCGAGGCGAGAGTCAATCTCCTCCGCAGATTTTCTTTTGCCCTCCTCACGGGCTTCGTCTTTCATTTTTTCAACTCCAGCAAGTTCGTCATCGAGCTTCGTTTTCAAGAGCCGAGTAGCGACGATTTCATCACAATATCGTTGTGACTCTTCTTGAGCAGCTACTTTATCCTCTTTCTCCTTGGAGAGTAATTCTTTCAACTCTTTGACTTGTATGGCAAGTGCGTCCCTTTCTTTTTGGATAGAATCTTTTTCTAAGGCAAGGGCACCGCTGCGCTGGACTGCTTCATCGAGTTCCTTCTTGTGGGCCATCTCTAAACGAGTGACTACCTCAGCAGTATCTTTTTCACTTTGCTCAGCGCCTTCAAGCTTCGACTTATACGAAGCGAGCTCTTCGTCTTGATGCTTGTTGATGTTCTTGTCACGGCCAGCCTCCAGTTTCAGACGATCAATTTCATATTGTCGCTCAACAGACACCTCCGAGATCTTTTCAACCAAGTGTACAAACGCGTCATGTTGAACATAGACGTCGTTGTTACAGGCAATGGCACTCTGCTTCACGTGCCCAGGGATATGATGAATAGCTGGGAGGAATTTCAGACCATCAAAACAAATTTTTGGGAATTTGGCCTTAAGATTTGCTACAGTTGGGTCAACCGCGGGAGTAGGGGGAGGAGGCTTTGAAAGTTCCGCTCTTTTTCGATGCTCCCGAGTTTGCCTTGTACTCGACGAACCGGAGTGTTGTTCTCGGGAAACATCGGGTTGGGACCCCTTTTGTGAAGGCTTCTCTCTATCCGGCTCAGTTGGAGGAAGAGGATCACGGGACTGTGAAGATTGGGAATATGCCTTCTTACGATAAGACAAATCGCGGGGACGGTTGTCCTGATCTTCGTAATCATCTCTGTCCCTGCGCCTGCCCAAACCTCAATCCCGTCCGGGATGATGAAATATGGAAGAGCCATGAAGGCAATCGAGTCCGTGGGAGCGCCCCATGTCACCTACAAATAATAAAGATAACAACGAGTTAAGATAAATCCAGGAAATAAGAAAAAACTTGAAGTGTATGATGGAATGCGTATGTGCGTGTGTGTCCTAGTGTTCCCCACGATGGACCGGTTCTTTTATCTTTACTAATCGGAGTATTGTCCCCCTAGGCTGGGAGTTGAACTCCCGCATTGCCTTTAGCGGGCGAAGAAAACTTGAGGGCTTCAGGATCGTCAAAACCATAATTAAGTATATCGTCGGGGATGGAAAGATTCGACAGACCCCTTAGAGAACTTTCCATATGCTGTGAGGAAGCCTCTTTCTCTGGCGGGATGAGCGTAACTTTTGAAGTTCCGCCAACTTTCTCCTTCCGTATCTTGTATTTTAACTTCTTCTTTCCCTTCGAAGGGGAGGATGATGTTTCAATGTCGTGAACTTCGACCGCCGGATTCCAAGCGGGACCCACATTCTCGCCTTGAGTCTCAGGAGCTTCATCCTCCTTGTGCTCACCCTCTTCGTGTGCATTGGGAGTGTGGCATGACGACGATCTAGCTTTTTTTTTCACTTTACCGGATGCTGGCTTGGGAATGGAAACGCCCTCCGGAAGGCTAATCCGACGACCAGGGGCTAGCAAGCCGAACCTTGACAATGATTCATTTGAAATGATGGTTCGGATGTCCCATTCTTCGGCAGGAAGAGCTCTAATGGCTTCAACGGCCTCAGAATATCCTCGGCCCTCCGGACGCGGGTTAATACCTGAAAAGATGAAATGAGGAGTTAGGAAAAGCATAACTCCAATTAAACACGAATGATGACTCAGCAAAGAGACTTACTGCCTTCGACCCATCTCCTCGCAAAACCAAGAGGGCAACGCACATAGAACCATTCCTGTTTGTACAGGGCGAATTTGCTGCATGCTCCTGTCAAGATTTGGCATTTGTGGTATGGCTCGAGGAACATGAAGGAAGGGCTATCTTTCCGTTTCTTGATCATATAATTGTATCTAATGTCGCCAGAAGTTGGAGGTCTAGAGAAGACGGCCATGAGGAGTAGGTAGGTCCCATATAGAAACGCGTGACCGTTTGGGTGCAGCTGCGATGGGGCAATGTCTATGTACTGCAACACGTCCTGAAGAAATAAATTGAATGGAGGCACGCTGCCCATCCAGCACATGAACTTGTTGCAGGTGGTATATCCGACTGGGGGCAGGTGAGGACGATCGTGTCGCGACGGGACTAACACATCGGCGAAAGGAATCCCATGGATGGAGCATATTCATCGAAGTGCGACTTCATTAATCTTCGAAGCCTGTGAGTCGATCGGATTGTCTAAGAGAATTGTTGCCTTCAGGGAATCAGGGGCTAAGTTATGGGCGGGGGAAGTCGACGGATTTGAAGTATCAGCGGCTTCTTGCCTTGATGACGGCCCAGGCCTATCAGATATAGTGGCGGAGCTAGACTTTTTAGACATCCCCAATAAATAATGAATTTGTCTAAGTGCCTGTGAAAACTATACTTGAAAAACGTTGAATGTTAGAATTAACAATACGAGTATTCCCCCCACGTGGTGTGTAAACTAGTGCAAGCAATCGTGTATAAGCAATGAGAATCTAGAGATTACAAAGATACGAAAACGAGTTTCGAATCGTCGCCTTCGAAGACCGTCATCGCTGACCGTCTCAAAAAGTCTGCCTTGTGGCGATTACAGTTCCAGATTCAGAAAACGTGTGTTAATCTAAGTTCAGATTTATGTCTGTAAAAACCAGAGAGTTAATGATCCAGGTCAGTCTCATATGCTGGCACGCCCGGGTCCTTGTCCCTGTTTTGTTAAGTGTAGTTTAGGATTTGCATTGGTCGGCGTTAGAATGGTTCGGCATTTATGCTGTTCGGCATTTACAATTGGTCGGCATTTGTATTGTTCGGCATAGGATTGGTTCGGCATTTGTATTGTTCGGCCTAGGGTTGGTTCGGCATTTGTATTGTTCGGCCTAGGTTTGGTTCGGCATTTGAATTGTTTGGCCTAAGTGTAGTTCGGCATTTATGTCTGCTCGGCTTAAGTCTGGTTCAGCATTTGTTCTGTTCGGCTAAAATATTGTTCGACATTTAAGTGGTGTTCGGCCTAAGTATTGTTCGGCATTTATGATTGTACGGCATTTGTATTGTTCGGCCTTGATATGGTTCGGCATTTAAGTGTGTTCGGCCTTGGTTTAGTTCGGCTAAGTTGTTGTTCGGCATTTGAATAAGTGTTCGGCCCTGGTTTGTTCGGCTAAAATACTATTCGGCAGCCCTCCATTTCACCGTCCGGCGCATGGCAACATACGCCGAACCAGAGCTATGCCGTTCAATACCCATACCACCTCCAACACTTTCATTCTTCTTTCTTCTCCTTTAAACTTCGGTTCGACACGAAGAAGCTAAGTCCGATGGTCTTATGTGCGAACACTTCTAATCATCCCTCCTCGCCTTGCACCATCGTTCAGCAATAAAAGATGACCTACTCGAAAGTTTTCTACATGACACACTCGGCCGTCTCGTTTGAAACTATTTGAATCGTAGAAGGAATAATACCTAGTTTGCAGATTGGAGCTTAGGAAGGAGTAGTTAAGTTTTAAGTCTGGTCGACTGGCGAGAATTGAAAATCTTTATGGAGTGACAGAGGTAAAAGAGTAAAGGAGAGAAGAGGGAAAGAACCTGGTTTTATAGGGGAAAACGTGGAAGTCGAAGGGGCTATATCCTGTAGAACCGGTCAAAGCTGTATCGTTCGGCTTCAAAACGTAGAATTGGTCGGCGCATAAGGAACTTTCGGCTTCGAAAGTATTGTTCGGCATTTATCCCATATCATGCGCACAACACAACCACTGGTACTCTCAAAAAGGCATCTCCATTCGAAGTTAATCAAGGGTTTGAAACGAAACGAGAAGGTTACATAACTCAAAGAGCATCACGTTCAGTCACGTAATACACTTTGGGGGGCAAGTGTTTCCTGGAGATTTGACCAGGCAAGTGAGTACTCGGCATCCAGTAGTGCTCGGCATCCAGGAGTACTCGGCATTCAGTAGCACTCGGCGTTCAGGAGTACTCGGTTTCCAGGACTACTCTGCATTCAGTAGCACTTGGCGTATGTAAGCGCTAGGCATCAGAAGACATTCGGCATTTACAACTGCTCGGCATGGCTGTATTATTCGGCCAGAACCATCATTCGGCCAAAGGCACTACTCAGCTAAAGGCAACGTCCGGCCATAACTCTCGTTCGGCCAAGAAACATCGTTCGGCTAGAAGCATCGTCCGGCTAAAGCATCGTTCGGCCAGGGACATTGTTCGGCCAGAAGCATTGTTCGACTAAAGCTATCGTTCGGCCAGCACCAACGTTCGGCCAGAGACAACGTTCGGACAGAAGCATCGTCTGGCTAAAGCATCGTTCGGCCAGGGACATTATTCGGCCAGAAGCATTGTTCGGCTAAAGCTATCATTTGGCCAGCACCAACGTTCGGCCAGAGACAACGTCCGGTCAAGCGCTTCGTTCGGCCAGAGGCATGTTCGGCTTCGACTGATGTTCGTTCTACTCTTCCCACGTAGCAAGCGTATCGTTCAGCATAGAGAGGGTGGTTCAGGATCCAAGTGTTCGGCCTATTTGGTTCGGCATACGGCGACCACTCTATTTGGGCCAGGATGTTCGGCTGCCGAGCCCACCTGGGAAGTCCAACCCATCTTTGCCTATAAATAGAGGGGCAGAGGCACAGTGAAAAGGGACCTTTTTTCGAGAACACTGGGGAGACTCTGCCATTTTTCAGACTCATCTTCTTTACTTAGCAACTTCATTCAAGCATTTGATCTACGAATTGTATTTGTAATCAATCATTAAGAAGATCAATAAAGTTTAACCTCAAAGTGGACGTAGGCAATTACGCTGAACCACTATAAATCCGGTGTTCTTACTTTCTGCATTTGATAGCATATTCTTCTTTGTTTAATTTATCTTCATCATTTATATCTCTTCACAATCTTTCTCAACGAGGTTAGTGACCAATTTTGGTGCTAACAGATATATCGCGTTATGGTTTATCTGTCCTTCAATTTGCAGATGATACCTTGCTTTTTTCCTCTCATCTTCCTAGACACATTATTACTCTTAAGTTTATTCTTTACAGTTTTGAGCTTTTATCGGGTTTAAAAATAAATTTTGACAAAAGTTCAGTTTTAGTTTTAAATGACTTTGAAAATGTTTAAAATTTAGTTTCTAATACGTTAAATTGTAAAACTATGAATTTTCCATTTGACTATCTTGGTTTTGTTATTAGACCTTCAAAACTTAAACATGATGATTGGTTAATAATCATAGACAAAATCAGAAATAGGATATCTAATTGGAACGGGAGATTTTTATCTAGAGCTGGTAGACTGGTTTTAATTAACTCTGTTTTATCTGCTCTCCCAATTTATTGGATGTCTTTACATCTTTTTCCTGATTGGGTGATAGATAAAATAGATAAAATCAGAAGAGATTACCTATGGAGTGGCGATAATCCAAACAGTTGCATAAAATGTCTTGTGAATTGGGAAACTGTATGTAAATCCAAGAAGGATGGTGGTTTAGGTGTCATTAATTTGCGTAATATGAATTTATCTCTCCTTGGTAAATGGTTATGGAAGTTTAGAAATACCAATGATAATACCACTTGGAAGGAAATTATTTCTAAATATTATTGCAATGGTAGTAATAATCTTTATCAAATTAGTCCTTCGGTTTCTCGTAAACAATCTTATTTTTGGAAATCCATTTTAAAAAGTAATGTGATTTTTAACTTAGGCATTAATATTATCGTTCACTCTGGTAATAATACTTCCTTTTGGCATGACAGTTGGATTTCCGCTACTCCTCTTAGGAACGATTTCAATGAGTTGTATGACATTTGTAACTTTAAATACGCTTTTATTTCTGAAGTTTATGATTCCGTTAACGACCCTCATTGGATCTTTAGTTTTAACAGAACTCTAGTTGGTTCAACTCTTAGACAACTTAAGTTGCTTTTCGCTAGATTAAATCTTTATAATATTGACAATGATAATGATCTTATTAGTTGGGAATGGGACAAGAGTAAGAAATATTCTACAAATTCTTTTTATAATTTTATTAACTTTTCGGGTGTAACTAATAATTTTTCTAATTTTATTTGGAAATCTAACGCTCCTCCAAAATCTAAAATTCACATGTGGTTAATTGTGCATGGTAAATTAAATACTTTAGAATTTTTAAAAAGGAAAAATATTAACTTTGATAACAAATGTTATTTTTGTAATTTGCATTCAGAAGATATTAATCATATTTACTATGACTGTACGAAAACTTATTTTATTCTTATAAATATCCTTAATATTTTTGAATTTAATATTAGTACTAGAATTACTAATTGTGTTTTTTATTGGAACACTTTTAGATTTAAATTCGATAAAGTTAATAGATATTTGCTTGATACTTTATTCACTATATCTTGTTGGTACATTTGGTTTGAAAGAAATCAAAGAATTTTTAATAATAATAACATTAATCACTTCAATAAATTGATATTTTTAATTTCATCGTTTTGCTTTAATTGGGTTTCTAATCCTAAATATAAATTAGCTAAATATTATCTTTTTAAGGAATTTCTTAATAAAGTTAGTAACAACATCAATATATTCAAAAAAACAATAATAATTTTAGCATTAATAATATTAGTATTGTTGACCTTTCTAATTTAAATAACGATCACTTAGAGCATCATTATTTACTCTCTAGTGCAAATTCTTAGAGATATTACTTGTATTGATTTTGTTTTATTTAGTTTTAATTGTTTTAGTTTATAGTTCGTTAATTTTATTCAGTATGGTTCCTTCTCTTTCTTTCTAGAATTGTTAATTTTTGTGCTAAATTATCTTTGTTTTTTATCGCTTTAGTTTTTATTTACGCATATATGTATATAAATTCTATTTATATACATATATGTGATTCGTTCTAATTTTGTTCTTAGTTTGGTTACAGGTCTTGGATTAGATAGATTGTCAGTGTCTCTTTTCAGGTTTGCAGGACAGCTAGAGTCTTTTCTCAGGTGCTTAGGATAGCCGTCTTCCAGGATTGCAGATTGCGTCAGGCATTTATTTCAGCTATACCGTTTCAGAGTGGATCTTCCTTTCAGCATCACCTTCAGTCTTCACCTTTGTGTAGTTGCTTATTCATTCCGCCAGATCCATCATCGCTTATTTGGCGATGGCATCCTATAGTTTCTTTAGTTTTTAGGTACTCCTAACATCTTGATATCGGGGGGTAGCCATGTCGGATCTTGATATCAAGGTGAGATGGGTGGTGGCCTTACCGGAACTTATCTTAGGAGTATCTGATTTTTTTATTTTGATATTAGCATTCAGTTTCTGTTACTTGCCAGGCATGTTGGCAGCACCTCATTTTAGTGTTATATATAGTTTCATGTGTACTCTCCGCTATTCATAGTGGACCACACATTTTTCTCAAAAAAAATACTTAATAATTTTAGAAAAATCATTTTAAATTAACCACGGGTCTGTATGATATTTTCTAACCTAGGTCAAGTGATACAGATAATATATCATTTCAATCCGTAATTAATTAAAATTCTGGGTTTTATCATTTCAAACCCGCAATCCCAAGTCAAATAAAATTGAAAATCGCTTGAGCCTATCATTTCAGCTCATAACGATCTTCCCTTATTCGACAATCCATTCGGGTATGTATCATTTCAACCCATAGTGAAAAGGGAACTTGCAGTGTGAGAAACATAAATATAAATAAATAGTAAAACATACACTACAAGAGAAAGGGTTGGGTATACATTTCAACGGCGAGCAACGGCCGCCAACGGCACCAACGGGGTTATACCAACGGCCTCCAACGGCAAGTTTGCCAACGTGACAAATCCTGTTGACCAAATTACCGTTGGTAGCCGTTGGAAGCCGTTGGAAGTTGGTTACCATTTGGCCGTTGGTAGCCATTGCTCGCCGTTGGAAATCTGGGTATATTTTTTTGCCTCCAACTAGCAGTACTTGTTTCCAGCCACACACAACCACAATTATATCAAAACATCTCCATTTCGAGCATATATATATATATATATACCAACTATACCAAAACATTTCCAAGCATATAGATATAACCAAATCATGCATATTTTTCAACATCAACCAATATCCAAACATAACCAATATCAAAAAATCCACACCAACATTCACAACCAAACCATCAGAATGTATCAACTCCAAATATACACAGAAACCATCAGAATGTATCAAATTCTCACCAACTCCAAAATATACATGACAATAACAGAACATACCTAAATCACTCTGCACCAGAACCACCAGATGAAGGAGGCTGTCCATACTGTGCGATGAACTCCGCCATACGCCGGTTCATCTCCTCCGTCCTTGCTTCATGCTGCAAATTGCGTTCCCGCATCTCGGTAAGCTCGGCTCGTAGCTGTGCAATCTCTTCCTTATCTTGAGCCTTTTGATATTCTCTTTGCGCTGTCTGAGCCTGTAAACAAATTTAAATTATCATCTACACTAAAAAAATTAGTATTAAAATAATTGCAAATTAACTAATCTATATATATTCGCTAACAAATTGTTAAAACAAACTACGGATATGGAAGCGTCTGCCGCGGGTATAAGGTTAGTTCAACATATGAATGGAATACACTAGTATAAGGATATTTACTAACTTAAAATTTAACTTAAAATTACCGATTGTCTTCCATATCCGTAGCGTCTGTCGCGGGTCACTGGATCCATGATAGACTCAAAAATGGCGTCCTCCTCATCGGGGGTCAAGTGAGCTCGTCCCGTATCCTCAAGTAAAGCTGTCCGCGCTTCCTGGAACTTTTGCTGTCATGCAAAATATAATTGAATTTAGTTAACGTTATTTCAATTAACTTGTAGGTTTTAGTTACTTATGTTATACTTACATAGGCAGCACGCGCTTTGTCATCGTGGTCCCAAGAGTAAGAAACTGCGCCGGAATCATCAACCTGAGTCAACCTGAGTCAAGGCATGTGTTTGAAAAAATATGAGTTATACAGTTGCTACAAATAGTGCAAACATGAATTGACATAATGTACATGACCACATAATGCAATAATTTGATATACCACACATACCAAAAAGTCCTGCCAGATAGCCTCCCTCGCCCCCTCTGGTATCGCAGTCCACCTCGGCCAACACGAGGTCATACGAGCCATATACGCCCGTCGAGAGATCGTGAGCACTATGTTGGAAGGCTCCAACGAAAACCCACCGCTGTGTAAAACAAGAAAAAAGCATTTAATATTCCGTTACTACTATATATATTTGATAAAAGATTGTATGGACTAAAATTTAATTTTGAAACTTTTATACTTACCGGCCATCGGCTTTGGGTTTCAGCCATACCGTAGGCCGAACACCCGGCTGTGAAGGACCAGCATCATCACCTCTCTGTGAGCTGGAAGATCCGGAGTGTGAACGTCTGCGTCCCGACATACCTATATGAAATCATAGTATAAAGAAAAGCAAGAGTAACATTGATTAATTTAGTATGCAAATGGCGTAACATACATTATGGTGTAGCATAAAAGAGACTATGTGATACATATCATATAAAATTACTTTGGAAATAGAAAAATGAAAAAAAATACCTTCTCAAAATATTAATTAGTGATCAATCCTCATCACTTTCGGATTTAGACTCTTCTTCGCACTCTATATTTTGTTCCTCTATACTCTCAAATGCTTCAATTAATGCATTTGATTCATCGTTTAGAGGTCCAAAATCTATTTGATCGTCGGTTACTATTATTCCTCTATTTTCCTCGATATCTGCTTGGTAAGCTTGTTGTTCGGGAATATTCCGTCCATCAAATGTAAACCTTGGTTTGGTTTTAAAAACAGCCGACCAATCTATTTTATCTCTTCTTAAAGATGGGTAAGGAGCATAATAAACTTGAAGAGCTTGTTTGGCAAGTACAAAAGGATCGTACTTATAATACCTCGAAGTATGTTTTATTTCTATAAGATTATATTTTGGATCCACATTTATTCCAGAACCTGGAACGTTGCTGAACCAGTTGCATTTAAACAAAAAAACTTCGCTTTAGTTCCCTGAACAGTACACAATTGCGTGTACACAGGGAACATAAAGAGAAGCGCTGCCGAAATTTTGCGAACCGTTTAAACTGAAATGATTTACGAGATTTAATTACGTTATTGTTTTTGTAACTTGTCCAATACAGGGACAAATCCAACAAATACTGTACACGATGAATATAGATGTCCGTTCTGTTAAAAAAACGAATATCCACACAACAATCGTATACAATACTTATCAGACGGGGCCAAAAACAATCTAAGGGTTTAAATTTTAAAATTAGCGATACAAAAGTTTAAATTTTATTTTCATAAAATTTAAACTTTTATATATCAATAAACAATATGTTGAATCAACGCATATATAATGATTTTTTCCTAAAACAAAAAAATCCAGTGTGCGCGCGCAACGTATAAAATAAACAAACAATGTTATACATATAATCGCATCACAAATCACATCCAGTCATGCACAAAATGTATCACGTATATATCGTATCATAACATGTCAAAAGTGAACAATTTATAGGTAAATATCATCACTTTCTATGTACGATTTTACACAATTCAATCACTAATATAATAACAAGTGAGGTTCATGCTTAGGTTAGTAACAATTATTAAGTTTGACACTAATTTAACAATAATCCAAATTTAACAAATCATAGTTAAACATGCAATAATTAGTTTAATAACAATAATTAAGGTCAAATACACTACACTACATAAACAATAGCACAATACATACACAAAAATTATCAATTTAACCTAAAATTAAAAATCTATCAAAATTAGGGTTTTAGCAAATAATACCCGATTTTGGAGGTTGTGGAGCTTGCAAACGAAGATGAGGATGCTAGAACGTGTAGAAGGGGATAAAATGGGGTTGAAAATTTTGTAGGGGGGAAAATTTGGGAAATTTGATATGGTTTTCGTGTAACAACTGAATGGTGAAGAAGAGGGTTTGGCTGCAGGATAGTCGCGGATTTCCAACAGCGAGCAACGGCCGCCAACGGTAATATTCCAACGGCTTCCAACGGCATGTGTTTTTTGTTATAAAAAATTCCGGGAAAAAGCTTGCCGTTGCTCGCCGTTGGAAGCCGTTGGTCAATGGCCGTTGGCGGTCGTTGCCCCCCCCCCCCCCCGTTACTATATACAGTAATTCTAGTAGTGATAGCATGTCATATCAAGTGATTAAACAGGTATATAAACAGGTTGTATCATTATATAATGTCAGATAACAGGCAAATGTGAACATATAACATAGCATATCAACTACTACAATTCAAATGACATTATTTCACATTTATATAAGTACGATTTGTCGAGAGTGATAAACTCACCGTTTTAAAGCTAGAGATCAAATTCAAACACACAAACAAATAACTTCGAAAGGCACGTCAAAGCACGAAGCAAATATGAGTAGATGGAGAGCCAAGATCCAAGTCTTGTAACAACAAAATATACAACATATATAAGCATATATATTTAACACAAAATAAATTAAAACAATGTAAATTATGAATCAACAATGGATATAAATGGGCTTAACCACACAAGTAGGCTCAGCCACATCACCTATAGGCTCGGCCATCATCCTTTGTGCTCGGCCATGGTTGGATTTGTGGCATGTAGGCTCGGCTATGGGTCACAAGGCATGGCTACGGGCAATGGAATGTGAATAGAGGCAAGTTACAAAGTATGGAAGGCTAAAGGTCAAGCAATTGAAGGTTATTGGTTCACATGGGTTTGGCCATGGTGCAAAGTGGCTCGGCCATGGGCTAGGCTTGGGTCAGGTCTGGTCATCATCATCAGGTAGTGCGGCCAGTGGTCATGTCATGGGCTGGAGGAGGAACTAGTGGTGGTGGCCGAAGTTAAAAGGAGGAAGTCACTACGCCATAGATTGCATACTGCAACACCAAAGAAGTGATGCAGGAAGTGCCAAAAAATGTTGTTGTAGGCTAAAAAAGGGCAAAGACAACACTTTCTCGGTGATGCATTTTGCCGCGTTGCCGCAGACCTCAAAGGCAACATTTTGACTATCTAAGGCAACATAAGAAATATTGTTGCAATAGAACCATATTTGGGTCTATAGCAACATCCATAGGTGTCTGTACCAACATTCCAAAATGTTGCTATAGATATTAACTTTCTGAATTTGTGGGGCCCACAATGTAGAGCATATTTGATTTTTTAATAGAAATAAATATTTATTTAATAAAATGCTATTGCACAGAATTTGATATTCAAACAGTAATTTATTTAAATAAATATTTTATTTCAACATTTGAAATAGTACAAATTCCTGACTCCACTATTTTACAATTCAATGATATAATAACACTGATATTTACATATACA
The DNA here is from genome assembly GCA_030737815.1 of Allium fistulosum. Taxonomy (NCBI): domain Eukaryota; kingdom Viridiplantae; phylum Streptophyta; class Magnoliopsida; order Asparagales; family Amaryllidaceae; genus Allium; species Allium fistulosum. Next base: position 1,147,038,777 of record CM060902.1, read on the forward strand.
GATATTCCTCACTACATCACTCAGTTCACTCATTACATATGCAGTTTCAATTTATACAAACACCGACACTGACAAATATATGACAAGCCGAGTGCCGAGCCGAAGGCGAGCCGAGAAGCGGGTCCGGGCGCACAAATGAACACCTCCTGCGAATTTGAACACCTCCTCGATGATTGACTTTTGCAACTCTTTCATGGCTTCTTCTGAATCATCCGACCTTTTTCCAGCCATCATTCTTAGCAAATTGTTCAGTGAAAACTGAAATAACCTTGCTTTTAGCTCTGCCTTGGTAAAAGACCTGAAACCATGATAAATAAAAATTGACATTTCATCGAACAGGTTGCGTGTTAATAAGTAATACATTACCCTTCACTGCCACCATCCCCAAACTTCGGCAACTTACATCCCCAAACTGCTGCAACTTACACTGCCACGAACCTCTACACAAAATTGACATTTCATCGAACAGGTCACGGACTTCGGCAGCACGAACCTCTACACTACCACCATCCCCAAACTGCTGCAACTTACATCCCCTACAGCCCTTAACCTATGCCAAAACACTCACCAAACCTCTATACAACTTTTCACGTGTCTGTAAGAATGAAAGAATCAGCCATTGTGCAAAATTGTTCTCTAACTCGTGGCCAGTTCGACTCTGCCGCCTGAGCATTCAATGTGTACAACTTCCCATCTCGTGCGCAACAAACTGCAACGTTGTGGCGGCAAAATGTAGGACTCTCTACTTTGAACTCCAATTTGTAATAATTGATACCATCCTTTTCTCTTAAACTCGCATCTATTAAAGTAGCTATAATTTCTGATCCTTTTCTTGAACCTGTTATTTTCTTCAGTACGGATTCTCCAATGTCTCTCGGACCTCCAAATGCTTCAATCCTGCACATAGAATAAGTACTGTCAATGTAGGTCGATTCAAATGGCTTTTGACTAGCACTTTCAATATTGCAACTTTTTATCGACAATGTCGGTTTGGTTTCAGGACTAAGTAGCCGAATCTAAATTTCGGTATATTTCATCAATTTTTTTTCTCTTGGTGACGAATAGTGAAAAAAGAAACTGTCAACCAAACTGATACTGTTGATATCAACTCCTCAGTGGTTATAAGATGGTTAGTACTGACGAGAAATCAGGAGGAACTTTGGATACGATGACACTGATGTTGAGTTCGCCATTTGATCCAGGAGGACCAAAAGCAACTGCAGGTTCATTCAAACTGCTGCGTGGTTTCGGCCTGCTTTTCAATGGCGGTGGATCCAGTGATCTTTGTGATTCAAAGTCTGAGATCACTACCAAACTTTGAAAAAAGAATGAGATTTTGTTTTTGGAAGAAAAAAAAGAAACGAAAATATGATTTGGAAATTAGGGATTTCGGAAATAGGGGGTGAGAACGAAAATGATATGAAAAGTAAAGCGGGAAAACGAAAATTTGTGGCAAATTGTAGAGGTGATCCAGTTTAACATTCAGATTAAATGTAGACCGTTGGATCGTATTCACGCGGATTGCTAATTTTATTAATTTTTTAATTTGAATACATCTATAGCAACACTATATAAAAATGTTGCATCGTGTTACACTTGTTTAGCTAGAACAACACATTTTTATGGTTAAGGTAACACCATAAATACAACGTTGCAGTAGGACCAAAATTTTATATCTATCGCAACATTTTAGCTCGCAACACCTTGCAAAAATGTTGCAGAATGTCATCTATGGCGTAGTGGATGGATAAGTGGAGTTTTGGTTAGGTTTCAAGGCAATTGTTTTTTGTGATGGTTTGGATCTATGTGGTCACGGCAACATATGGAGTGGTGGTGGTGATGGAGGCCGGTCATGGGGGTGGTGGTGGTGGTGTGATGAAGCGCTTACCTCGATAGGTCGACCGCGACCTATCCTAGGTCGCAAGGTCGATGATGAAGCTACCCAGGTCGTGAGCGACCTACCAAAAGTCACGGCGCCTCGCAATTCTTCTGCCTCAGGTCGCGAGCGACCTACCAAAAGTCACGGCGCCTCGCAATTCTTCTGCCTCAGGTCGCGAGCGACCTACCACATCCCTAAGTCGCGAGCGACCTACCGCATCCCTAAGTCGCGAGCGACCTACCACATCCCTAAGTCGCGAGCGACCTACCGCATCCCTAAGTCGCGAGCAACCTACTTCCCACATCCACAGTAAGTCGCGAATTCCAAGTCGCGTGCCAACCTCCATAAGTCGCCGCTGTGATTTCCCAGGTCGAGAACGACCTATGCCTCCTCCAGCCTAACTCGTGAAGGAATGTCGCAGTTCCTCCGTCCTAAATCGAGAAGCCCTATATCTCGCTCATCAACTGCCGCATATCTTCCTTAGGTCGTGATTCCAGACATTATTTTAGGTCGCAAACTGATTTGTTCCAGAAGTTCGCGAGCTATGCCAGATGTTAGGTCGCAAGACTTCTTTAAGTCGCGTGAATATAATTTAGGTCGTAATGTCTTGTAATTCTTAGGTCGCGTACGATCTATGTGTTGGTGTAAAGTGTTGTAATTTTTCTTAAGTCTTTGTGTCGTGTTGTAAACCCTATAAATAGGGACATAATGTCATTGTTAAAAAGGTTGTTGATTTTTGAATAAAATTTCCATTTTGATTGCTTTGTGCTTTCTTCTAATTGGTAGTCGAGTGAAGTCTCCTATCTCCACTTACGATATTCGAGTGCGCTCGAATCTTCGTTTGTTGAAGCCGATTCACGGTATCTTGTGCGCAAGATCAACGTTGAAGAATCGTAGATCTCTTTCCCAGTATCTTCGGATCAACGAGTCAGAGATAGCTAGAATTCGGTATCTCCAGATCAACGAATTCAGGCATCGCAGTATTCATCAATCCACCGACTGCTACTTTCATCGATCTACATTGTTTTGAGTAATCCGCTGCGTCATGGTGAGATGGTCGGTAAGGGATTGGAGCAAGGTGATGACCGAACATGTTTAATAAAAAGAAACTGGAAAATAGAAAAAGAAAAGAAGAGAGGAAGCCATGGAAACAAGAACTTACTTTAAAATATTTTTGTTAGAAATGAAAATGAAAAGAGGAATGGGAAACAAATGGTATGTACGGCTATTGGAAAGAAAAATGCACGGCTAAGAAGGAAAATGAAGAGGCTAGGCAAAGGAAAAGTCATAAGTTAAAGAAAAAGAAACCAAAGTCTTTTGAATTTCCAAGCCCAATATTAAAACAATTTCAAACCAACAAATAAATAAACAAAGTCCAAAACTAAAATAAAATAGAAATAACATAGAAAATATAGATAATAAAATACTGAAAATATTTTTTTTGTAAAATGATGAATTTATCAGATTTAAAAGTATAAACAGAATTTAACAAAACGAAAAGCAGAACGGATATCAGAAACAAATACTGTTCAAAGAAAAAGATTAGAAATTTAAATTTTAAATTTAACATTTCATTGAAAATCAAAGTTTGACAAAAATGGAATAAAATATAAAATTTTCCGAAAATCATTATTTAATTATATTTGGTAAAATAAATTATCAATAAATCCCAAAATTACATTGGAAAAATTCAAAAATTCAATTAACATGATTTAAAATCGAAGTTTTCAAATAAATTAATTTTAAAATAGTGGAAATTAGGAAGGCATCCCTATCATACTTTCATATTGTAAAGCGGGTCCCTGTCAAAGTTTCATTGTAAAGCGGGTCCTTGTTTTCTTGAAACGAAGAAAAATTATTGCTGAAATGTCAGCAACTTTTATAAATAAATGCTGATATTTCAGCAACTATCTGTGTCAAAGTTTTATTGTAAAAATAAAGAAAAATTATTGCTGAAATATCAGCAACTTTTATAAATAAGTGCTGATATTTCAGCAACTTTCATAAACTGTGTTCACAGTGTACATAAATGTTGCTGAAATATCAGCAACTTTTATAAATAAGTGTTGATATTTCAGCAACTTTCATACATTATGTTCACAGTGTACAGAAATGTTGCGGAAATATCAGCAACTTTTATGAAATGTTGCATCATGCTCTGCAATAATCGTGAATAAAAAACAGGGACCTAATTTACACTGAAATTTAGTGAAGAACTTTTCGTGAATTTTGAAACTTAATAAGGACCTGTGCCAAAAGTACTCTTTAAAATATTTGTTAAAATTTTTGGGTTGTTACAATATGCAAATGAATAATATCTCTACTATTAATAATAAGAATTCGTTGAACTATTTTCAACCATGTCATTACAAACTTCCAAATATTCCTTTATCTAATCACATATGTTTCACGTTCTATGTCACAGTTCACACTAGCATAAAAAACCCTAATCACCCCAAATTAAACACCAATATCACTATTGTCGATAGATCAACATCAATAATCCACCGCTGCTAACTGTTCATCGAAGTTATCCCTTTACTGGCATTACACCTACTCCTACTCCATCGGGTTTTAGTTTGTAGTAAATGGATTTCACATATTATGGTTAGCTTATTGTGTTAGTGTTGTGATTCCTCAAATTCACTCATTGCCTAAACTATTACTTCGTTATCATAAGTGGATTCATTTTGTGCAGATGAAATGGTGAAGAAGACTTTGCTTGAAACAGAGAGAGTAGTGGCGTTTGTTAAGGTGATTCAGGCTAAGTTCATGAATTCACCACCTCCGACTAAGTAAATTTCTTCTATTTGAGTTATGGTGAAACGTAAAAATAAATAAGTCGTGTCTTCTTATGAATCTGTCAAGTATAATGGATTATGAGGTAAAATCCAATAGAAAATCAGTTTTTGTAATATTTATTATTAAGTCTAATTCTAATATGACAGGTTTTGGACTTCAAGTGAAGATACCAGTAAATAAATTTTTAGACCTTGGATTTGAGCTTAATGGATGGTAGATTAAATGGCTACAAAGAATTTATTAATCCTTTAATGTTTTGTTACACGCTACAATTGGTTTCACAATTCAATTGGGGATCTCTATGCAACAGTCATTGTCTAATAGTTAGCGACCGAAAAAACACTTTGCCTGATATGTACGGGCAAACAATATATAGATTAAACATGTAGTATAATAGCTTGATTCCCATAATATATTGAAAAACATCTATTTTCCACAAAGGTATTTGAATGATAAAACTCTTTGGTGCTTTAGAGTACTCCTTTGCCTGATATGTACGGGAATCAAAGTTGTCATATTTTACTTTTATTGTTCCTCTAGGCACTTCAGAATACTACATCAGATTGTAAAAGTTGTAGAACATTGTATAGCGCTGTGTTTGAGTGCATACTACCACTACATGTTGTTAATTTCTCATTAAATGTCACTATTTTTTGCTTCAGTTAACATATGAAGTGCATCAAGCTTCCGCCTTAACTTTATCTACAGTGAATAAGAAGTAAACTGGGATGTCAACTAATTCAGCTTGTTATTAATTCTTTTTTATCTTTCACAAGCAAACCAACTCATAGATTTTTGTTCCATATATTTATGATGGGGCATACATATGAATTGAGTGAAATGTAAAGCTTACAAGAGGATAAACAAGATAAGAGAATAAGACGAATATATCACCATAAGCTATTACATTAGCATAAGATACAAAATTGGTAACGTAGGGTTGAATTAGTTTAGTTAGTGTTTGAACCATAAATGGCACGAACACCTAGAAAAGTATGTAGTAGAGATTATATGAAAGAAAGTAAATTAAAATAGAGTAAAAAAACACATACAAATTTATAGTGGTTCGACAATCATGGCCTACGTCCACTTGAATGATTTTAAAACTTTGGCACTATCTTTTATGGTCATAAATAGGAGTCGGTAGGGATCTCAGAGTGCAATGAATTTGCATGTAGCAGCAGTGTAATGATCCCTAAAATGAACTATGCCTTCCGTATTTATAAGGGTAAACAACCAAATATCTTGTTGATATTTCTCCAGCAGAACCTCATCACCTAGACCTAGTCACCCAAAAAATATCGGCACCTAACTCCTTAGGGATGCGGATCGGTACCAACCTCTCTATGGGGGATCGGTATCGATCCCTATATGTGTACTATAGAGTCTTGTTACTCCTTGTGTTGGCTCATCTTCTTGTTGGCTTCATGTTTTCAAGGCTGTTTTGCATAGTTTCCTAGATGTTTTTTGGTCCAATCGATGGATCTACAAAAGGTTGAATTGCTGCTTTCGACTGCATATGGAGATTGTCAATAAGATGCATAGAAACTCAAGAACAACACTTGAATCAGGCTCTATGTAGCTAAACTAGAGTGCCATAAAAATGGGGGCATGTTTGCATACACCCCTAGAGATCGATACTGATCCCCTATGTAGGGTAGGCACCAATCAATACCAAGTGAATTCTAGGATGCCACTCTTTTGAGTTCGTTCTACCATCGTCTCGTGGTCTAGTTTTGCATAATTATCAGCTTGTTGTTGGGTCCAAATGATGGATTTGTTGGAGTTGCTAATCTTAGTTCTCATGGAGATCTTAGTTCTCATGGCATCATCAGTAGTGAGTTGAAGGAGTAAGGGACACTTTGGATGAAGATTTGGGGATTGGTACTAATTGTCTTGGGAATGGATCGGTACCGATCCCACACTTAGTGGGATTCAGCACTTGAGTTAGTCTTGCCCAAGGTGTGGGATCGATGATGATCCCTTACCTAGTGGTTTTCTTCCCTAGCTATGAGATCGGTGATGATCCCTCGTCTAGTGATTTTTCTGACTTTGGAATTTGTTTGGTTAGTTTACTTGCACTTTGCGGTCTAGATTGTATGTGAGTTTTTGACTTTTCAGTTATCTCTCCAGGCTTCTTGTCTTGATAACTTTTGAGTTCGATTCGTCCAATCCATCTGAATATTGCCTGGTCAAAAGGCTGGATAACATTTGCCCCCTCAAGTACATCTTATTTCAAACATGATGTGCTTTGAATCGATACAAGTCAGGAATGCTGTAAATGATTCCACTATGTGGTTTGAATAGTCGTTATCCTTCTCACGGACTTTTCCCCCTTTTTAATTCGCTGTAAATTCCCTGATTTGTTCGCGCAATTCTCTGATTTGCTTGTATGTATATCCTTGCTTAATTTTATTTTATTTTGTTTGGGGAAAGATTTGATTGATAGAGGAGAAAGGAAGAGGGAGAAGAGAAGAGGAGTTTGCTATAAATGACAGCAGCTGATTCAGAGAAAATAGTGTGAGCTAGGGTTAAGTTACGTTCAATTTATAGGTGTAGTGAACAACTATAAACCATCTGATTAACCCTAAAAACAATCTTCACCATCATTTATTGATTTGTTTACGTTAGCTTATAACGTATAATTCTCCAATGTTATTCATTTATTCCTTTGTTATACAACCCTATTAATTCACGTTTCCTTCTAAGTAAGATTCTCCCATTAATTATCCAATTAATTAGATCATACATACATACATATATATATATACATACATATATATATATATATCCAATATTAATTGATTCTTATACGTTATAATTTCTTACCTATTTGAACACGTCAATTAATACCTCTATTAATTGATTGTCTATAAAAGTTATACTTTTTAATTTATTCTTATTAACTTACCTTCATCATAAACTTAATTACTCTGTTTGATTTTTGTACGCATTCCAAATCTTTTTTTTACTTGGAAACAAATAATCCTATAACTGGCGTTTTCTTCTAGCTAATTAATTTACATTATCAGCTATTGTAACAAGGGCATATTCTTTGATTAATTGACACCCTTTTTAAAACGCTCAACTGATTGCCAATTAATTAATTGACACGTTTTCCATTTTAATCGATGTCCTAATTAATTCCTATGCGTCACTCAATCACACATTTATTAGTTGTATATATTTAAACCGCCAATTCATTATCCAATTAATTGACATATAAGTTACCTTTTTTTATTAATTGACGCTTACTTAATGTCTTTAATTAATTTCTTAATTAATTGATTGCGTCAATTATAAATTAATATATGTATGTTATCATTTAATTTATTCCCCACATACATTTCTCTTTATTAGAAGATCCCTTAATTAATTAATGTTATAAAAGTGACATATTCTCTGACTAATTGACGCATCTATGTCTCTTAATTAATTCCCCTTTTAATAGATTGATGGGTCAATTAATCACACACTCATTGCTTGCATAAATCTATGTAACCTCTTAATTCTTAAATGCATATATTTGACATTTATATTCTGTTTTTCAATTATGTTAATTCAATTGATTTTATTTAATTATATAAAAATGTGGGGTGTTACAGAAGCTGCAGAAAAGATTGAGATCATTTAGGATAAAATGAAGGAGGCTCGGTCTAGGCAGAAAAGTCATGCAGATAAGAGACGAAAAGATCTAGAGTACTCGGTTGGAGACCAAGTTTTCGTCAAAGTGCACTACGCCATAAATGGCCTTCTGCAACACAAAAAAAATGTTGGCTTAGGCCTGAAAAATGTTGCCATAGGCCTATGGCAACACTTTTAGGGTGATGCAATTTTTGCCGTTGCCTTAGACCTCAAAGGCAACATTTTGACTATCTAAGGCAACATAAGTAATATTGTTGCAATAGAACCCTATTTGGGTCTATGGCAACACCCATAGGTATCTGTAGCAACATTCCAAAATGTTGCTATAGATATTAACTTTCTGAATTTGTGGGGCCCACAATGTAGAGCATATTTGATTTTTTAATAGAAATAAATATTTATTTAATAAAATGCTATTGCACAGAATTTGATATTCAAACAGTAATTTATTTAAATAAATATTTTATTTCAACATTTGAAATAGTACAAATTCCTGACTCCACTATTTTACAATTCAATGATATATAACACTGATATTCACATATACAGATATTCCTCACTACATCACTCAGTTCACTCATTACATATGCAGTTTCAATTTATACAGACACTGACAAATATATGATGAGCCGAGTGCCGAGCCGAAGGCGAGCCGAGAAGCGGGTCCGGGCGCAGCGCCGGCGGGGGTCCGGGGCCCCGCCCGATTCATCCGATTTTGGAAGATCGAGCCTTCTTTGAAACCTGTCTTCAGCTCATGCATTCATACAATCATGCACATTTGATTTGACTCTGTCTTCAAGCTTGTATCCAGTTGTCCAGTCTTCAATACCTGTCACATATAATTCAAAAGCAGTAATCTGGAAAATAATATTTAACTCAAACAGAAAATGAAAATATTTTTGTTATAATATTTGCCTCAGGTATTTGGGTTGTTTCTTTTCATAAGTGCATAAGCCAAACATGAATGCAACACATGGATACAAGGACATGGCACAAGGTCAAACCCGAGTCATCGACTGGATTCAACTCAGGGCCAAGCAACCAACAAAACAAACAAGAACCAGGTTCAGCAAAATATAGACAAGCCAGTGCAAGAAACACAGCAGTATACATAGGCAGCCCATCAAGCAAAAACAGTGAATGCATCAGGCATGTACAAGAGAAACATAGGCAGTAATATGATATACAGAGGACTTGGAGCACCAGTTCATGTTCTGGTTTAACAAATGCAGCAGAAAGGAGCTAACAAGCTCAGACCATAAATCAAAAACAAGCCAGTGAACCAAAATCCAACATACCAAATAATATCACATCGCAATTCATCATCGGCAAAGCAAAATCAAGCTAGTGAACCAAAATCCAACATACCAATACATCATCGCAATCCAACATACCAGATTTATCAAAGTCCAACAGAAAGATTAAACCCGAGATTATAGGAAATAAAGCCTATAAATAAATCCCAATTCATCATCGGCAAAAGCATGCGAGTGTAACCAAAATCGAGAATAATCAAGTAAACCAGAAGGCATAAAACATACCAAATAATATCACATCGCACCTGACGACGAAGTCAAAGCAATTCGAGCAATCAATCAAGGAATTGAAACTGGTTTTATGATTGTTGGCCAATTTGAAAATTTAAGCGGCATTCTCTCAAACAAGAAATCTGCGTTTGACATCTTCTTTGAATCCGAAAATTGTACTTTTTGAAGCAATCGAGCAAAGCTTCATCAGAATCGAACTTCTTCTGAACATTGGCGAGAAAGATTCAAGCATCAGATCTGGTCGAAGTATCATAAATTGCCAACCCTGCCATCACAAAACCACCAGATTCGAGGAACAGCGGCTGAGCCACAACTATCGCCGACGTATCCTCCTCGATGGGTCCGTTAAGGCAGATGACGTGCTCTTTGAGAAGCCGGGAAAAGGTATCGCAGGCACGCTGGCCACGGGATGTGTGCTCGATGACCATCGAAATCAGGCTGTAGAAACGGCGGTGGGGTAGTGGAGTTTTGTTGGGGGCTGCGGTTGGTAGGATTTGGGAGAGGTTGCGCATCGACATGTAGGTAAACAACAGCGAAATTGGGGGTGAGAACGAAATGGGAACGAAAATATGATTTGGAAATTAGGGATTTGGAAATTGGGGATTTGGATTTGGAAATTGGGGGTGAGAACGAAATGGTATGAACAGTAAAGCGGGAAAACGAAAATTTAGGGCAAATTGTAGCGGTGATCCATGTTAACAATCAGATTAAATGTAGACCGTTGGATCGTATTCACACGGATTGCTAATTTTATTAATTTTTTAATTTGAAAACATCTATAGCAACACTATATAAAAATGTTGCATCGTGTTACACTTGTTTAGCTAGAGCAACACATTTTTATGGCTAAGGTAACACCAAAAATACAACGTTGCAGTAGGACCAAAATTTTATAGCTATCGCAACATTTTAGCTGGCAACACCTTGCAAAAATGTTGCAGAAGGTCATTTATGGCGTAGTGGTGACACCGATGAAGGGCGTGATTAGGTTTGGTAAATCAAGGAAGTTATCACCAAGACTCGTTGGACCTTTTCCTATTATTGAGAGGATCGAGAAACTCACATATAGGGTTGAGTTACCGACCAGTTTGGCAGGTGTCCACGATGTTTTTCATGTTTCTCATCTCAAAAAGTGTGTTAGAGACCCGGAGACTACTATTAAACCGACTATGCTAGATGATTTAGTTGTAGAACCAGAATTGACCATAGTGAGGAAGCTAGTTCGCATTGTTGTGAGAGATGGGAAGAGGCTTAGAACTAAGATGGTCAGATTAGTCAAAGTCCAATAGAGTGACGATGACAGGGACTATACTTGGGAGATTAAGAGCAAGATTAGAGATACTTATCTTGACTTGTTTGATGGTATGTTTTACCTTCTTATTTGATTTATTGTGTACCTTATCATAATTTCGAGGACGAAATTCTTTAAGGAGGGGAGTCTGTAACACCCCAGATTTTGGTAACATTATTTAGAATATTTAATTAGCAAAATTAAATAAAATAATGTGTTAATTAGGGGATTAAGATTTGATTTTATTAAAAGGGTATCCGTGCCATTTAACAATGAATTAAAATAAGAGTTAAATTGAAATAGAGGAGAGGTAAAATGGAAAAGAGGCCATTCATGTATCTATTACCCATAGCCGTGTAAAATCTACACATTCATTTCATTTCAAAATTTTATAGAAAAAGGTTGGCCACCATTAACAAGGAAAAAGAGATAAAGAAGTAGATAAGCTAAGAAGAAGCTTAAGCAAATCAAATCTATTCATATCTCAATCTCTTTAATCACAAAGGCTAAGGTGAATAATGTTTACATTTCATTTTCGATTATGCTTTCGGTTTTAAGATGAATTCCGAATATTTTGCAATGATTTGCCATGTCTTTGAATGATGGAATGTTTATATATATACTTGTTGATGAATTATGGTTTTCCATATTGAATTTATGATATGTTTTAAGGTAAAAATCCTATTAAATAACATCTTTTTACCTTGTGAATTTTTATGAAGATCAGAAATAATATTTGGAGATGGGTTTCAATTTTCAGAATTTTTGGAATTAATGTGGATTTTATATGAATTTTCCAGTAAAGAAAATGATAATTAGGGTTATAAATTATTTACGGGTAAATACTAAATGATTTGGGTCTAAAATTTTTATATGTTAGAAAATATATTAAAAGAGATTTTCTGGAATTTTTTTAGATTTTTCCTAAGGGTTTTGATAGGTATATAAAATTATTTAAGGTATGAGACTTAAATGTTTTATGTATTTTAAAAGGGAGAGGGGGCTTTTTTTAAATAATTTGAATTTGTTAATTCTGGAAAATTGTAGTACTTTTGAAAAAGTAATATGGCAACCAATCAGATTTAGACAAACAAGGCAGGTTAGGTACAAAAGAGATAGTTTAAATGTACAAACAAATAGGTTTTTCACTGTTTCATCTCCTTCGGCACCAGGTTCTGCCTCCATACCATCGCCTCTGACATAGTCGAATCCAATGCATATGGTATCAGGCAACTGGTACATAATGAAATGGATGTGGGCGAAAGGTATAGGGTCGAAACCATAGGGTTCCGAAAGGGTCAAAGCTTTGCTTTGGTTTTAAAGAAAATGCGCCTGCTTGCTTTCGACTAAGACACTTTCGAATTGGTTGGGTTTCGACCAGGTCAAATGGTTTAAAAGGAAATGGTTTCGATTGGGTTGCATCTTTGTTTTAAATAAATGCTTTCGACTAGGTCGAAACACCTAGCTGTCACCTTTTACCTTTCGATCTAGTAGGTTTCGAAGGGGTTGTTTTTGTTTTAGAAAATCTGCCCATCTCTCCAATGCTTTCGAAGGGATGGTTTTGACACCATCATTTCATTACTTAAGAAATTGTTTCGAAGCAGTTGCTTTCGACTCAAATGTTTTAAGACCCTTTTTTTATAAGTAAAGTAAAACCCAAATTGGTTGCAAAAGAGATGACTTGAATGATTTCAAAAGAAAGTGCTTTCAACTCAAATGTTTTAAGACCATTTTTCTATAAGTAAAGTAAAACCCAAATTGGTTGCGAAAGAGATTATTTGAATGATTTCAAAAGAAAGTGCTTTTGACTTTAGTAGGGTTAAGTCCTTTTGCTCTACTTGAAGGCATAATCCAATGGTTTCGACCGAGACGTTTTCAAAGGGTTTCGAAGGAGTTAACTTTGAATGGTTTCGAAAGGTATCCACATGTTTTAAATTGAACCCAAATGCTTTCGAAAGGTTTAGGATTAATGCTTTCGAAAGGTTTTAAAATAGGTTTCGAAGGGGTGGTTCCCAAGAGGTTTCGAAGAAGTCGAAAGGTGTTTTTTCTGATGGTTTTGAAAGATTTCGAAATGAAAGTTTTTCCAAGGGTATCGAAAGGTAATGTTTAAAGGTTTTTAAAAGAAAGATGTCAAAGGTTTTTAAAGCTTTCAAAGGAGTTACCTTCAAGTGTTTCGAAAGGGTGTTTAAAGGTTTTAAACCAAGGTTTCGAATATATTGAATAGGTAGAATAGCCTAAGTATTTTCAAGTTAAAAAGGGTTTTAACTTGCTTTGGAAGGATAGTTAATCCTCATTAAAAATTCATCAACATTATTTTGAGTAAAGTATATATCATGGCAAAATAGCTTAGAGTAAAGCTAAAGATATATTTTCCTTGTATATATATGATTTGAAGGACTAAATCATTTTGAAAAGGTTTTCAAGGAAAATTTAAAGGGTAGTTAACCCTAAGAAAAGAATTTGGACAGTAGTCTATTTTGATTCGGACAGTTAGTCCTGTTTGCGGGCAGTCAGCCCAGTTGTATGGACAGTATTCCATTTATAGCGTAATGAACCTTGCTATTGTTTTTCGGAAAGTTAGTCCTTTTTTTAGTATAATAGACCTTGGTATTTTGTTGTGGGCAGATAATTCACATAATTACTTATTTTTACAGACAGATAGTCCATTTATTAGCATAAAGGATATTGCTATTTTGATATAATCAGTTTAATTAACCAGTTTGGTTGCAGGAAAGGAATTTTAATATATATATATATGTTTTGAAAGGATATTAGTGAGGGGAAACCCGTTCCGCTAAGCGGCGTGGTCTCACTTAATATCAGTAAACCGAGATGTAATAGAATTATTCACACCAGGCTTTATGTCTGACTCGTAGTTTTTGTTTCCCCTTAAACTCTCGGATGCTCAAAATTGATTTGAGTAGGCCGAGGATTAAGGTTTTCAGGTTTTAGTCTTTTGGCGAATAAAGCTTCCGAAGATGAGTAGGTGGCTGACGGATAGCTAATTAGGATTACTGATTATATTGTTTATTTTTCCACTGTATATATATTAAGTCAGATATGATAATATTTCTCTGATCAACCAATGGGGCATCGTCATAGGTCGCTCTTGGCGTATTTTGTAATAATATATTTAATCATTGCCTAGGAAACATTAAGGGATTATGTAACATGGATATGAATTATTGTTTTGAAATGTAATCAGTAAAATGTTGTTTTTGAAATCTGTGATTTTGTTCATATTCATGTGCTTTTGATATTATGGATACCATTATCATTACCGTATTTTGTCACCAGAAGTTAATACTATGGATGACTACAGCATCTGTAGCGCTTAGCTTTTAGCCTCCAGATACGGGATGTTACAATTATGCTAGTCGTCAACTGAAGGTACACGAGAGAAACTATCACATTCATGATCTTGAGTTAGAAACCATTGTCTTCGCCCTTAAATCATGGAGATATTTATACTTTAGGGGAGTGACTTAAGCTATTCATGGGTTATAAGTCTCCAAGGTTTCTATTCTTATAAAAGGATTTGCTTTTGAGATAATAGAGGTGGATGGAGTTTTTGGCGTCGTATGATTTTTGTATCTCATACACTCCAAGAAAGGGCAACGTTGTAGCCGATGCCTTGAGTAGGAAGCATGCAATGTTAAGTCCTATTCTTTTGGATGGAAGCACTTAGAGTTTAATTCTATATTTTATTTTTGACCTTTATAGGACATTACTCCAGGATTGTCGGCTTTGTTCGATATTCTGCCTTCACTTACCGTATTGGTATAAGTCAGAGGAAAGATAAAGAGTTGTTGGATATTTTTGAGAAGCTGAAAATAGGAGAGCATTCGAGTCATTTGGATCGCTATTCCATGGATTCAAAAGGATGGTCGTAAATAGATGGTGGGTTGTGTGATGACAAAATGTATTATGATATGAAGAGAGTCTTTTACTATCCTAGTATGAAGAAGCATGTAGCAGAGTATGTTTTCAAGTGTTTGACTTGTCAGAGGGTAAAGGTAGAGCAAAAGAAGCATGGTCGATTGTTACGACCATTGGATATTCTATAATGGAAATGGGAAAGTATCTTTAGGGACTTTTTTATGGGATACCTAGGAGTAGAAATGGAAATGAGAGCATTTAGGTCATAGTCGATCGACTGACCAAATGCGTTCCTATCAGAAGCAAGAGGACGGGTGCATCTTTGGCGGCCTTATATGTGAGGGAGATAAGTGTTTGCATGGAGTTCTTTCTAGCATTATGGTGATGGAGTTTCACTATTGATTTTTGAAGGAGTCTTCAGGAGGCCTCAAGCACTGAATTAAATTTGAGTGCTATAATAAACCACCCTTCGTAACACCCAAAAATCAGTGCCCCACATCAACGATTGACTTTTGAATACCACAAATGACAGCTTGTTGGGAAAAGAAAGAAAGAAGAGAAAACAAAATACTATAGCAACGCATAATGATATGATCTCACAATGGAATGATAACATATATTATACCGAATGTATATGAATAGAATGAAATGAAAAATATATAAGAGACAACACTGGTGGAAGTAGCTGATAAGCAAATATCAATACAGAAAGTTAAAATATAATAAGTCTCATATACAAATAACATCTATCATGTACTACTATGGTATTAAGTAGATAAATATCTAAGTATTATCTTTTCCTCTAAACCTCTAGCAGCACCACTCTGATATCGTATCCCTAAAAGCATCTGACTTCCAAACTACTCGATCAAGTACATGAGAGTTGTCATGACATAAACATACAAAGGCAAAACGCGGTCATACATAAAGCCCAATGCGAGGGGAATTATCTCAAAATACTATATATCAAAACTATATACATATATAAATAGGAAACTACTAAGTTATAGCTGGTCCTCTCCCCCAACATGGATCAAGGGTAATCAGACTGCTAATAAACAAGTAATGCAAACCTATCCAGAAGGTAGGAAACCATACAATAACCTGCTCTTCTCCTATAACCAACGAGTCATCATAACTAATATAATGTGACTGCTAGGTACCAATATACCATGATACAGTTAACCCAACATACAAAGGTAAAGTAATCACAATATAAGTATATCATGAAGTACAAAATAATAAAATTAACAATAATAACATCAGCCAACTAACAACACACACAACATAGCAATGAGAGACAACCAGAAAATAAAAGTTGATGCTCATCATCATGATGGGCAAAGTCCACTCCGAACATCTATCATGATTGAATGATTCCCTTCGAGGATTTAAGATAAATAGAGTCGGTACTTAATTGTACCATAGACCCCGAGTCACATTCTTAGTGATGGGTCTCGTGTAGATCTCACCGTACTCATATAATGAGCTTTAGTGATATATGACCTACTCTATATCCTTACCTAGTCCCATAATAGATAGATTCAGTACCTTAACGTACCTTAGACCCATAGCCGCATCCTCAATGATGGGTCTTGTGTAGATCTCATTATACCCTTATAATGAGCTTTGGTGATATATGATCTACTCTAAATACCTGAGACCTCTGTGGATCACACCGTACCCTTATAATAAGCTTTGGCGATATATGATCCGGTTGTAGATGTTTATCATCATCCCCCAAGGACATCATGGATTTATTAACAAACTCGTCTACATCTTTACAAAAGAGAACGACTGACATGTCCCGTGTAATACGTTGTTGGGGCCACAAAGGAACGTCGATGCCGTATAGATATATGAATATATCAAATATAACATTACATTATTGTTGTTGCCAAAAATGGCACAACACCCAAAAATCTGTTGAAATAAAGAGACCTAGCATAAAATAACAAGAAAGTAAAGAACGCACAAGAATTTTTGTAGTGGTTCAGCAACCTCCGGTCTACGTCCACTTTATATCTTATTTATTAGAGGATTAAGAGAGATTGAAATCACAAGTACAAGGAATTGATAGGTTCTTAAGCCTAGAACTGCCAACACTACCTTGGTGACTATTGTGAAGAGAGATAAGGGATCAAGAAGGAGAAGTGCCAAAAGACCAGAAAAAGATCCTTCTTTAGTTGCCATAGGACTGATATTTATAGAGAAACTGCTCTGCAGGTCTATAGGGTTGAGTTGTACAAGGTCCAAATATAAGCCCACGGGCGGAGGAAAGAGCATGCCGGCCCATTCTCCAAGAAAGATCTCTCGGTACCGAGAGGTTCCTCTCTGTGCCAAGAGGTTTATTTTGGTGAAATCTCCTTCTTCTCATTTTATTTGCACTACTATATCTAATTCGATGAATTCCCAACTCCTTTCTATGGAGATTGAGTCGATCTCGACGAATCCTTTGTTAACACTTGTATTATCCTACTTTTTTGCTTTCTTCTTATTAATCCTTGAAGTTGCTCATATATTCTCCGAGAAAAACACTTGATACTTGGAGTGTAAGGAGCTTGGGGGTCACAAGAGCAATAAAAAGATCTCGGTACCATGAGGTTTCTCTTAATACGGAGAGGTCCTTTTTGCCTCTTTTCCTCATAGAATTCCTTAATTCCAATCTTCTTTCCTTTCTGAGCATGTTTTCAAGTTCGTGAATTGTTTCATCTTTATTCTTGCCTTGTAATTTCATTTAAAATCTGCTTGGTTAAAAAGCCGGTGAACATTTTCCTCTCAAAGTACGCCTTATGGATGCAAGGTGTGCTTTACTCAAGAAAAGTTTCAGTAGTAGTCAAATTCTGGTGGTCAAGCTTTCCAACCATCCATCAATCCAAGTTGTGGTGAATCATTCGGTTCCTTCGAATTCTCCTGCAAACTAAAGGTCATTCCTAACCTATTATAGCTAAGGACTCCAGCACTTGCTTTGGTGTCAATCACGAACCATGATCAACCTGTCTTTATCCAGAGGTATCATATTGTATATCAAAATAACCCTGTGTTCACCCGAGATTTATCTATTTTACTCTAATTATAAGTGTTCAAATCCTTATACCAAATCAACATCCATTTTAGAATACGATCTCACCAGATTGTTTTATCATCCAAACTAGGGTTCGATCTCTCTGGACTGCTTAATCATCCATTCTAGGGTTCGATCTCTCTAAGTCATTTAACATCCAATCTAGGGTTCGAACTCTCTGAATACTTGCTAAACCCAATCTGCTTGCTCTCCAACAAGGGGACTCAATGACAATCAAGTTCATCCACTCACTCTCTGGTGAGGGGACATACTTTTGATCTTTACGGATCCTTGCTGTAACAACCCATAATTTTTAACAAATATTTTAAAATTAATTTATTTGAAAACTTTGATTTTTAAATCATGTAATTTGAATTTTGGAATTTTCCAATGTAATTTTGGGATTTATTGATAATTTATTTTTCCAAATATAATTAAATAATGATTTTCTGAAAATTTTATATTTTGTTCCATTTTTGTCAAACTTTGATTTTTAGTGAAATGTTAGATTTAAATTTTTAATTTCTAATATTTTTCTTTGAAACAGTATTGGTTTCTGATATCCGTTCTGCCTTTCGTTTTGTTAAATTCTGTTTTATACTTTGTAAATCTGATATAATTCAGCGTTTTACACGCAATTATTTTCTGTATTTCTATTATCTATTTTACTATTTTCATTTCCTATTTTATTTGTTTGGGCTTTGAATTTTAATTGTGTGTTGAAATTGTTTTGATATTGGGCTTGGAAATTTCAAGAGACTTTAGTTACTTGTTTGATGCCTTTTCATTTTCTAGTCTTTTCCTTTTCCTCCTTAGCCGTTCATTTTCACTTGCCTTAGCCGTACATACCATTTGTTTCTCATTCCTCTCTTCATTTTCATCTCTAACAAAAAGTTTTAAAGTAAGTTTTCCCATGGCTTCCTCTCTTCTTTCGTTTTTCTATTTTCTTTTTCTTACTCTTAAACTTGTTCGGCCATCACCATACTTCAACCTTTTACCGACCATCTCACCACCACCACCACCTCCATGACCGGCCTCCTCCACCGTCCCACCATCACCAAGACTTGTCGTGACCATAGACCCAAAAACCCATCACAAAAGTGCCTTGAAACACTAACAAAACTCCACTTATTCATTCCCTTCCTCTTGCTTGCCTCAGCCACCACCACCACAATGTCCTCCTCCAGCCCCTTGTCGTGACCTAACCAGACCCTTACCGCACCCAGACCTGATCTGACCCAGCCTAACCCAGACCGAGCCACTTTGTACCATGGCCGAACCCAATGCACTTGAAACCCATGACTTTTCATCTTGCCTTGACCTTTTGTATTCATAAACTCCTACCTCTTCTTATTCCAATGCTTTGCCTTCCATTTTGGTGACCATGGCCGAGCCTAGATGCCTTAAACGTAGTCATGGCCGAGCATGTTTTGGTGTTGGCCGAGCCTATAAGTGATGTGGCTGAGCCCACTTGTTGACTAATCCATATTTTGTTTCAAATTGATTTTTGTTTTACATTGTTGAATTCTTATTTTGTTTGTGTTGAATTATATACTTATATTTGTTATTTTTATTTGTTGTTGCAAGATCTGCATCTTGGCTCATCTTCTCCTCGAATCTAGTCGTGCTTTTCAAGTTTGTTTGTGTGTTTGAATTTGATCTCTAGCTTTAAAAAGGTGAGTTTATCACTCTCGATAAATCGTACTTATATAAATGTGAAATAATGTCATTTGAATTGTAGTAGTTGATATGCTATGTTATATGTTCTGCCTGTTATCTGACATTATATAATGATACAACCTGTTTATATACCTGTTACATCACCTGACATCATATGATATGTTTTACTATTTATTTATTTTCTGTTTCTCACACTGCAAGTTCCCTGTTAGAATAGAATCACTATGGGTTGAAATGATACATACCCGAACGGATTGTAGAATAAGGGAAGATCGTTATGAGCTGAAATGATAGGCTCAAGCGATTTTCATTTTTCATTTGACTTGGGATTGCGGGTTTGAAATGATAAAACCTAGAATTTTAATTCATTACGGATTGAAATGATATATTGTCCGTATATCACTTGACCTAGGTTAGAAAATATTATACAGATCCGTGGTTAATTTAAAATGACTTTTTCTTAAAATTATTAAGTATTTTTAAATGTAAAAATATGAAATTTTAACTTAAATTGGATTTAAATGATTTAAATAGTGGTTTTATATAAGTTAAAAGGTTATAAGTTTATAAATGGTTTAAATTGAAACTGAAATTTGATTTAATTTAATAATTGAAATTTGTTTACAAATGGAATTTTAAACTTAACTTAGTAATTAAAATATTAGTTATGAAATGGATATTTAAAAAAAAGAAATACTAAGATTTGTTTGTTAAAATGAAAAGTTAAGCAAATTATAATGTAAATTTGACTTAGTGAATGAATTATAATTTAATTGGATATTTATTTAATAAAATGTTATTTTATTAAAATTATAAGTTAAGTGATATCCAAATAAATAATTTTGAAAAGTGGAATAAGTTTGATAAGTAAAAAATGAGAAAAGTTGAAAATATATTGTTTTAAATTGGTTTTTAAAATTAACACTGTATCTACTGTAGCAGTTTATAAGTGTTGCTGTTTTTGAAATTAAACTAAGTTCTGAAATACTAAAATACTTACTGTAGCACTTTGTAAGTGCTGCTGTTTCTCCAGCTGAACTGTTTTGAAACTAATATACCTACTGTAGCAGTTTATAAGTGCTGCTGTTTATGAAATTAAACTAAGTTCTGAAATACTAAAATACTTACTGTAGCACTTTGTAAGTGCTGCTGTTTCTCAAGCTGAACTGTTTTGAAACTAATATACCTACTATAGCACTTTGTAAGTGCTGCTGTTTCTGAAATTGACAATGTTTTGAAATACTGCTATATCTACCGTAACACTTTATAAGTGCTGTTGTTTCTGAAAATACAATGTTTTGAAATTGTTATAATTGAATGAATGAACTCAGAAAATGTTATAATTCTGGAAATTGAATATTTGATTTAGAAGGATATTGACTTCACATTTAAATGGTTTAATTGGATTATTTTGATTTGGAATATAAACCATTCTGAAATTTATAACCACGGATTATAATAACGATTGGTTCTTAAAGAGACCGGGATCGAATATGGACATACTCTCTGTCGATACCGAAAACCACTTTAACAACTGTGTACGCGGTGGAGATTCCAGAATGAAGTAGGATGGTGGCGACGATTCTATTTTGAGGTATAAACGTGGACCCGACTCCCATAAGTTGGCATAAGGTGTCTAAAACAGGAGCAATCTACGGGCTAATGAGGTAGCTCCTCTTATCGGACACATTCCATCGTATACTATTCTATTACTTTGTGATTGATTGGGTGCACTCCTTGATTTGGGAGTGTGGCTCGAGGTGGGCGATTGTTGCGGCTCTGCGTTACCATCGGCTCGGAAGTGTAATTGGTATATCTACCCTGGCATTGCCTATTTGTGCCGTGTCACCTACCATAGCGTGCTTTACTACGAGTTTGTTTTGTACCATACCTATGGAGTGCCCTCTGACGACGCCCATTACGGGGGAGATTACGGTACTGTATAGACTATGGGAATATAAAAATGTGTTAAGGTGGAAAATGTAAAGCCTTAACGCTACTTTGATAGTTTACTTTACTTTAGACATTATTATAATAGCGTATTTTACTACATAGTAGATAGTTTAACGGATCCTTAAAGGATGGGAAATCCTAAGCATCCTTTAAGGTATTGATGCATTTCTATTGCAGTTCACTTGAGTTGGTTTACATTGTATAAGTATGTATGTCCTAACTCGAGTGTTTGTGTTTTTATTTACGCTGGGGTCAGCCTGAGTATTACAGCTTTGGATTCACCTTCTGGAGCTAGAGATTGCGGGAGTTTATCTGTCTATCTAGTTGTCTTTCCATTTTAGTTATTTCATTCAGCTTTGCTTATGTATTTGTGAACTTATGTATTCAGACTTCTGTTGTCTCTGTTTGTTTAGACTATGGTATTTTGTATCTGTTTTGCGACTATGTATCATAGTGTCTTCATGAACCACTATTTATTTTATTTTCCACTGCGAGTTATTTTGATATTCTGTGTCTATGATTCTGTGATTGGTTTTATTTGCTCCAAATTTATTTACATTCTATTATTTTGTATTATTCAAGTCTGAAATGTGTGGTTTTATTGTCGATTTGAATGGTCTAAAATAGTGGGTTGTTACATTTGGTATCAAAGCTTTGGTTTTAGGCAAACCTTAGCCTATGGAGCAAAAACTAATTAGAGATAGGGTAGAAATACCCTAGAGTGAGTGAAATCAATCTTAGAATCATTTCTTTATGAGAGAACGTATTTTTAAGTATAAATGATTTTCAAATGATTTTAAAGGACTATTTTGGATATAAATTTTTCTTGTTTTAAATCTCATTTTTCTTAACTTCATTCCTTTCAAATCCACCTTGTTTGTTTGAATTCTTTGATTAGGATTTCCATTCTAGTTGAATTTTTATCTTTGTCTTTCTATTTTACCTTTGTCCTAAAATTCATTCTTGATTTTCCAGGATGAATCGTAGGAATGCCAGAGGTAGGGGTCGTGGTATTGCCCCAGTTCCCGAGCCTGTTGCACCCATCAGGTTCACTACTCTTTGCAAGGAATTCACTCAGCTTGGTGGTACCAAGTTTACTGGATCTGAGAGCATCGTGGAGGCTCAGCAGTGGTTGAGGAGTCTTGAGAGGATTTTTACTGGTTTGGAGATTACTGATGCTCAGAAGCGTCAGTTAGCAGCTTGGCAGCTTCAGGAGGCAGCTCAGGATTGGTGGGAGTCTGTCACAGCTTAGACTGTGGAGGCAGATATTTCTTGGGATCAGTTTAGGTATCTTCTTGTATTGTCTTGTGTTCTGTTCAGTTTTCTCTCTTTGAAATCTATCTTAAGCTTATCTACCTTTTTCCAGGGAGGCTTTTGTGGCAAAATGGATGTCCGAAGCCGGGAAGTCCCAGCTATACAGGGAGTTTATGGATCTTAAGCAGGGTAGCATGTCTTTTTCTGAGTATGAGCGGAAGTTCAATGAACTTTCCAAGTTTGGTCCTGGCCTTATTGACACCCAACTTAAGAAGAATGAGAAATTTATAGCTGGAGCCCGCCCAGAGTTTTATGATCGTCTCAATTCTCATGTTCATGGCACTTTCACCGAGCTTATGGATATGGCTATTCGTTATGAGAATCCTACTTTCAAGGAAGTTTATGTTCCTCGTGCTTCTCCATCTCAGTCAGGTTCTGGTAACTCTAAGAAGAGGAAGCCTAATTTCCATCAGCAGAAGTAGAATTGGCTAAAGAATCCTGGTTTAGGATCTACTCCTCGGAAGCATCCCATCGACCTATCTTCCATCACCTGCTTCAAGTGTGCTCAAAGGGGGCACTATGCCAATAGTTGCCCTACTTCAGTTGGTGCTGCTGTTCCTCCACCTCAGGATAACAGAAACAACCTCTGTCATGTCTGTCTGCAGCCTGGTCATTTCAAGAATAGTTGTCCTTTGTATCAGAAAGGCGAGACATCTGGAGTCTTCGCCTTGTCTTCTTCCACTCCTGCTCCACCTACTCCATCTGCCCCTAGTGATTCCCAAGGTACTCTTCAAGGCACTTTTTCTCTGTTTATTTTCCTGTTCGTGTTTTATTTGATACTGGAGCTTTGCATAGTTTTATTTCTGTGGATCTTTGTGAGAAGTTTGAGCATCTTCTTTCTCCTGAGTTTGCTTTTGTACCCTTATGTGTTACTAATCCTATTGGGGGCCCCGCGAACATTAGTAGGATTTGTAGAAGAGTGAAACTCTTCTATTCTGGTTATCGTTTTTCTGGTGATTTCTATGTTCTAGGTTTTGATGCTTTTGATATATTGCTTGGGGGTGATTGGCTTAAGAGGCATGAAGCCGTTATCTCTTGTAAAATCCGAACTGTTTCTCTTGTTGGTGATAAGGGTTATTCTTTGGTGATTCAGTGTCGTATGCCTCAGGATTTTGCTGGCAGTTTTATTTTCTCTTTGGATTCTTCTCCTAGTGATCTTAATTCAACCCCTGTGGTTAAGCTCTATCCCGATGTATTTGGTGAAGTTTCTTCTTTACCTCCTAAGCGGGAAATTGATTTCCGCATTGATCTTATTCCTGGAGCTCGACCTGTAGTTCTTCCTCCCAGAAGAATGGAACCCCGTGAGAAGGTTGAGTTGAGGAAGCAAATTGAGGACTTGTTCTCCAAGGGTCTGATTAGACCAAGCCATTCCGAATGGGGAGCAGCAGTGGTTTTCATCACTAAGTCTGATGGTTCTTTGAGGATATGTGTTGATTATAGGGAGCTGAACAAGCTCACTATGAAGAACAAATATCCTATGCCTCGTATCAATGATATGTTCGATCAGCTTTATGGTGCTACTATTTTCTCTCAGCTTGATCTTGCCACAGGTTTCCACCAACTCAGAGTTGCTGAGGAAAGTATTCCCAAGACTGCTTTCCGTATTGAGAATGGTTTCTATGAATGGTTAGTTATGCCTTTTGTTCTGACTAATACCCCTGCTTTCTTTGTTGATTTGATGAACCGTGTTTTTTGTGATGTTCTTAATAAGTTTGTTCTTGTCTTTGTTGATGATATTTTGGTCTTTTCTAAGACCGAGGAAGAGCATGAATCTCATTTGAGCTTTGTTATGGGGACTCTTAGGAGTCATCAGTTGAAAGCTAAATTCTCGAAATGCCATTTCTGGAAAGATGAAGTCCGATTTCTTGGACATATTGATTCTAGTAATGGAGTTTCTGTTGATCCAGTCTAGTTCGCTGCGATCAATGTAAGTCTGCTGTTTTCATCTTTCTTTTGTAATTCAATTATTCTATCTTTCTTTGTGGTTATTATTTTTCCCTATTCTATTTTAGGATTGGGAAACTCCTAGAACTCCATCTGATATCCGTAGTTTTCTGGGCCTTGCCGGTTATTATCGGAGATTCATTGAGAATTTTGCTCGGATTGCTGCACCTCTCACTGCTTTGACTCGAAAGAATGCTAAGTTTATATGGGATGATAAGTGTAAGGCTGCATTCAATGAGTTAAAGCATAAGCTTACTTCTGCACCAGTTCTTACCGTTCCAAATGGAAATGAGGGATTAACGGTACACACTGATGCTAGTCGTGAAGGTTTGGGAGCT
The DNA here is from genome assembly GCA_030737815.1 of Allium fistulosum. Lineage (NCBI taxonomy): Eukaryota > Viridiplantae > Streptophyta > Magnoliopsida > Asparagales > Amaryllidaceae > Allium > Allium fistulosum. Next base: position 1,147,064,113 of record CM060902.1, read on the forward strand.
GTTCTGATGCAGGATGGGAAGGTCATTGCTTATGCCAGTCGTCAAATGAAGACCCATGAAGCCAATTATGCTGCTCATGATTTGGAATTGATTGCTATGGTTTTTGCTTTGAAGCTTTGGAGGCATCATCTTTTAGGAACTAAGTTTGAGCTTTTTACGGATCATCAGTCTTTGAGGTATATTTTCACCCAGAAGGATTTGAATCAGAGACAAGTTAGGTGGTTAGAGTTCCTTGCTTCTTATGACCTCGACATCAACTCTACCCCTGGGAAAGCTAATGTTGTGGCAGATGCTTAGAGCCGGAAGAAGGCGATGTTGTGTCAGCTTGTTGTTTCTTCACCTCTTTTGGATTGTATCATGGCTAAGCAGAATGAGGATAGGATGCTTAGGCTTATTAAGGAGAATGTTCGTAGCAGGGTTGGTGGTAGTAGTCTTGATGGTAGTGGAGCTTAGATCAATGATAGAGGTATTTTGAGGATTAATAATCGGATTTGTGTCCCGAATGTTGATGGATTGAGATAGGAGTTACTTCGGGAAAATCATCGATCCAGACTTTCTATTCATCCTGGTGTGACCAAGATGTATCAGGATATGAAGAAGTTGTATTGGTGGAGAGGTATGAAGCATGATATCTCCATTTTTGTTAGTAGGTGTGCGACTTGTCTGCAAGTCAAGGCCGATCATCAGAAGACCCCTAGTTTGTTACAGCCCCTTGAGATTCCTAATTGGAAATGGGAACAAGTTTCTATGGATTTTATTGATGGATTACCGAGGACTAGGAGGGGTAATGAGAGTATTTGGGTTATTGTGGATAGATTGACCAAGTCAGCTCATTTCATTCCGGTCAAGTCTACCCGTTCCGCTTCTGGTTTGGCTGAGATCTATATGAGTGAGATTGTTCATCTCCATGGTGTTCCTGTCAGTATTGTCTGTGATCATGATCCTATCTTTACCAGTCAGTTTTGGAAAGCTTTTCAGGAATCTTTGGGTACTCATCTGAATCTGAGCACTACTTACCATCCGCAGACCGACGGTCAAACGGAAAGGGTGAATCAGATTCTAGAGGATCTTCTTCGTGCTTGTGTCCTTGATTATGGAGGATCTTGGGAAGATCATCTCCATCTTGTCGAATTCACCTATAACAATAGTTATTAGGTATAATCTTAATCTTTTAATTGAATCTTGTCTTAATCTTTTATCTAGCTCATTTCATCTTTTGCATTCAGGCTAGTACCGAAATGTCTCCGTTTGCTGCTATTTACGGATGACCTTGCAGATCTCCTTCTTGTTGGATTGAATCCGGTAATCGTTTGGTTCTTGGTCCAGATGTGATTCTGGAGGCTTCTTAGAGAGTTGAGGAGATTAAGAGGAAGATGAGGAGTGCTCAGGATAGGTAGAAGAAGTATGCTGATCGGCGTAGGAGGAGTTTGGAGTTTTCTGTTGGTGATCTAGTTTTCCTTAAGGTCTCTCCCTTAAGGAATGTGATTCGGTTTGGTCGTAGAGGGAAGCTTGCTCCTAGGTTCATTGGTCCTTTCCGCATCTTGGAGAGGATTGGTTCTTTAGCTTATCGTCTGGATTTGCTTGAGAAGTTTTCTGGAGTGCATGATGTATTCCATGTTTCGCATCTTCGCCAGTATCTTCATGATCCATCCCTTATTGTCCAGCCTTCTACTCTCGAGAGTTTGGATATTCAGCCAAATCTGACTGTCAAGAGGAAGCTACTTTGTATTGTCGATAGAGGTACGAAGTAGCTGAGAAGGAAATCTGTCAACCTGGTCAAAGTGCAATGGAGTACCGATGACTGGGATTGTACCTGAGAGACGCAGGACAGCATGCATGCTTCGAATCCGGAATTGTTTGTTTCAGATACTATTTGCTATTCTTATCCTATCTTTCTTTGTTCTGTGTTTCGTTCCTTTTCGAGGACGAAAAGTTTTGAGTGGGGGAGAGTGTAACAACCCATAATTTTTAACAAATATTTTAAAATTAATTTATTTGAAAACTTTGATTTTTAAATCATGTTATTTGAATTTTGGAATTTTCCAATGTAATTTTGGGATTTATTGATAATTTATTTTTCCAAATATAAATAAATAATGATTTTCTGAAAATTTTATATTTTGTTCCATTTTGTCAAACTTTAATTTTCAGTGAAATGTTAAATTTAAATTTTAAATTTCTAATATTTTTCTTTGAAACAATATTGGTTTCTGATACCCGTTCTGCCTTTCGTTTTGTTAAATTCTGTTTTATACTTTGTAAATCTGATATAATTCAGCGTTTTACACGCAATTATTTTCTGTATTTCTATTATCTATTTTCCTATTTTCATTTCCTATTTTATTTGTTTGGGCTTTGAATTTTAATTGTGTGTTGAAATTGTTTTGATATTAGGCTTGGAAATTTCAAGAGACTTTAGTTACTTGTTTGATGCCTTTTCATTTTCTAGTATTTTCCTTTTCCTCCTTAGCCGTTCATTTTCACTTGCCTTAGCCATGCATACCATTTGTTTCTCATTCCTCTCTTCATTTTCATTTCTAACAAAAAGTTTTAAAGTAAGTTTTCCCATGGCTTCCTCTCTTCTTTCCTTTTTCTATTTTCTTTTTCTTACTCTTAAACTTGTTCGGTCGTCACCATACTCAACCTTATGCCGACCATCTCACCACCACCACCACCTCCATGACCGGCCTCCTCCACCGTCTCACTATCACCAAGCCTTGCCATGACCATAGACCCAAAAACCCATCACAAAAGTGCCTTGAAACCCTAACCAAACTCCACTTATTCATTCCCTTCCTCTTGCTTGCCTCGGCCGCCACCACCACCATGCCCTCCTCCAGCTCCTTGCCGTGACCTGACCAGACCCTTGCCGCACACTGACCTGATCTGACCCAAGCCTAACCCAAACCGAGCCACTTTGGACCATGGCCGAACCTAATGCACTTGAAACCCATGACTTTTCATCTTGCCTTGACCTTTTGTATTAATAAACTCCTACCTCTTCTTATTCCAATGCTTTCCCTTCCATTTTGGTGACCATGGCCAAGCCTAGCTGTAACGCCCCACTCCGAGACCCACAATAGCAAAGAGAATTACAAGGTAACACTGTCTGCTAATGCGGAGAATAAAGCTGGTTAGGAGCGACCATCTATATCCTTGTCTTAATTATCTATTGAATACGCCGACAACGCCACTTCTTACTTAAATGGATCGACATATCAATAAATACTTAACACAAAGCCATAGGTGGCTGAGGATCTATCAGAATAAAATATAACAACTCAATGTAATTCACATCACAGAACAGTAGATCATCACATACACTTTCACATATACAGATACATTACAGAGTTTACAAAATGATATATGTCAAGTGGTATAGCAAACCACAATATACAGATGAGTCAAAAGAATACATATTAGAGTTACAACAAAAAGGACTACACAAAAAGCTATGACAAACAGGAGCTAGAAGAATAGTCCATGCGGAAGAAAAATAGGCTAAGTCCAATGTACCTAACCTGAAACATCCCGGTCTGACCCGGGTATAAAATACACGGGTCAGTCTAGCTAAACAAATCAGTTAGATATACTAATGATAATGCCCATACAAAATCATAAAGTACCACAAATATCTCTAAGAGAGATAACCAAGTCATCTAACATAAGATGATTCATAACAAGCCTCATATCATAGGCAACTCAAATAACAAAGGATATCATATCCCAAACATGCAAAAAGGGATATAACAAATACCAATAAAGGTAACACAAGTTTCCACAAGGTCATCGCTATATATCGTGTGGTTCAAGGAACCTACACCGAAGGGCGATACACTAGGGAAATATAATTGTCAAAGAAACAAAAGATGCTCGAGCTCAGTACCGTATAACAAGGATCCACAAACCCGAAGGCACAAACCCAATATCACTCGAGCGGTAACGATGGACGAACTCCAAAAGTGATACTATAGGGCAACAAACCCGAAGGCACAAACCCGAAGGCAACATACCCGAAGGCAACATACCCGAAGGAAACAAACCCCGAAGGCTTAAGCCCGAAGGCAACAAACCCCGAAGGCAACAAACCGTAGTGGTGAAGGTCTGAAGGCCCAGTACTGGACACCACTAATTGGAGGAATGTGTCATAACTCTCAGAAAGGAACCCGAAAAATGTTAACGTGAGTCCCATACCACACGTTCGCACTAAACGGTTTACTAACCGTTAGTCAATCTCACACTCAAAGTAGTACAAAGTTCACCTCATTTCATCGGTAAACCAGACCCAAAGGTCAAAACGGTCAAACGAATAGATTAGGAATTAACTGAAAATATAAACGCACGTGTTCATAGCATGCGTTTTATCTAATCGTTTAATTCTCCTCCCTCTTCGCTCGTAGTGCAAAATTGTTTGTGTGTTTTAAATAGAAATTATAAATTGGAGAAACGAGCTTTTAATAAATTTGAAGAGATCGTTTTATATAAAACCCGTGTATGAAATCAAAAAAGAATTATCAAAGTCAAATATGCAATAACAACTAATTGGAACAACTCGAACCGGTTAAGATTGGAAACCCAAGAAAAATAGGCAAAATAGGCAAAAACAAGCAGGTCAGTCGATTGGCACCCTGCAGTCAGTCAACTGAACCAGAACCCGAGAGTTTTCAGACCCTGCAGTCAGTCGACTGACTGCAGGGGGTCAGTCGACTGGCTGTAGTTGAAACTGTTTTCCAGCCTATCAAATGGAAGAGCAACTCTCACCATTTGCAACCGGTCGAGCAATGGACTTAAGGGGCTTTTGCCGATCGATAACTCAGCCCCATTGGCTCTCCGATTCACCACCAAAAACATGTTCAACATCAAAGCTATGATTTTTAGAGTTTTTGACTTCAAAACACCAAAAATGGAAATGTTCACCAAATCAATTCAAACCAAAAGCAATTGAACATGAATAACGTTAGGAATTCATACCTAACATCAATGATATCAAGAGAAGTAGATGTGAGTTCAAAACTCACCTTTTTAACTCAAAAACAAAGATGAGAAGCACAAACACAAGGAAAAGATCAATCACTCTTCACTTCAACTCTACAAGCTTCAATCTAAGATTTAAAACAAGTATTTCCTAAATTAGGTTTAGGAATTTTCTGAAATTGAAGAGAAGAAGAGATGGAGAAGATGAAGTTGGAGTTACCTTAGCTTTTCCAAGAGTTTGGAGCAAGAATTTGTAGTTTGCAATTGAAAACTAGGGCTTGGTGTTTTAATTTCCCATTCCTCTCCCCATTTTCAGTTGTGCAAGAGTGTTTAAGAAAATAGAGTGTAGTGAAGAGGAGAGGAGAGGGGCTGAACTAGGTTATATGATGAGTTGGGTCAAACCCAAACCCAAAAGGCCCAATAGAAAATAGTGAAAATCAACTTACTCCAAACCTATCGAAGCTTATACTCAAAAAAGTCGTAAACGCCATTTTGGACTCAATGGAAGTGGTCCCGAGTCCTAATTCGACCGTTTGCAAAAAGTAGCTTTTCGGCCTTAATCCGATTAACGACGTTATATTTAAATAAAATATTTAAATATAAAATCGTAAAATATGCGGGTTGTTACAGATCTCCCCTCCTTAATAAAATTGCATCCACGCAATTCTTAGAGAAGAATTTGCAACAACTACATACTTACATCCAAGAAGACAAGAAAAATAAGCTTGAGACAAAAAGATATTCTCACCGGTGCTAAGTAAAGATAGAAAACCCGGATAGGATCACTCGATAAACTCTCTGGTTTCCCAAGTACAATCATTGGGATTAGCGGACCATTGAACTTTAATGAGCGGCACGTCCTTGTTTCGAAGGTGTCTCACCTCCGTAGTAAGTACGCGAATAGGCTGCTGTACAATAGATAAATCTAGTGAGATCTCAAGCCCTTGCAAATCAGGAGAATCGATAACAGAATCTGATTCTCGAAGACACTTCCGGAGCTGAGAAACATGAAACACGTTGTGAACTCCGGATAAATGAGCTGGAAGTGAAACTCTATAAGCTACAGGGCCAATACGTTCAGTAATAGGAAATGGTCCTACAAAGCGAGGAGCTAATTTCCCCGTCACACTGAAGCGCATAACCCCTTTCAAAGGAGAAACACGAATAAAGACAAGATCACCAACCGAGAACTCGAGAGGCTTCCTACGGTTATCCGCGTAGGATTTCAGGCGGCTCTGTGCCTCTTTCATTCTCTGACGAATAAGGACAATCTTCTCAGAAGAATCATGAACAAAATCTGGGCCAAGAATAAGCTTCTCCCCAGAATCCAACCAACAAGAAGGTGGTCGACATTGCCTTCCGTATAAGGCTTCGGAAGGAGCCATACCGATACTAGACTGAAAACTATTGTTTTAGGAGAACTCTACAAGGGGTAGATGATCCTCCCAACTACCTCTGAAATCAAGAATACAAATACGGAGGAGATCCTCCAAGATACGATTCACCCGTTCAGTCTGTCCATCAGACTGCGGATGATAAGTTTTGTTGAAGTTAAGCTTTGTTCCCAAAGCTTGCTGAAGACTCTACCAGAAATAACTAGTGAATAAAGGATCACGGTCACTCACAATCGAACTAGGAACACCGTGAAGTCTCACGATTTCCTCGATAAATAACTTATCCAAAAGAGAAGTAGTCCTATTAGATTTAATAGGAATAAAATGAGCTGACTTGGTAAGGCGATCAACAACAACCCAAATGCTAGAATGGCCCGATCTTGTACGAGGTAGGCCATCAATGAAATCCATCAAAATCTGATCCCATTTCCACAATGGAATCTCAAGAGGCTGAAGGAGACCAGAAGGGCGCTGATTTCCGGCTTTAATACGTTGACAAGTCATGCAATTACTCACACAACTCGCCACATCGCGCTTCATGCCTTCCCAATAATAAAGGTGATGCATATCGGCATACATCTTACTACTGCCAGGATGAATAGTATACTTAGACCGATGATAGTCGTCAAGAATGTCATGCCTAAGTGCAGAATCAGAAGGCACAACAAGACGGTTCTTCTTGCGAAGACACCCATGAAGATCAATGCTGAAATCCCGCAACGCCTCATCACGGGGTTCAGTCTCACAAAGCTGAATAAGATGCACAAGATCAGGATCACACCACCGAGCTTCGGCAATACGATCCAATAAAGAGGGTCGAACTTCCAAACTGAACAATGCTATCGGAGAATTAGAGGGTGGAGCTCGATCACGAATATCACAAAAAGATAGAGTCTCAAGAATATCCCATTCGGCAAGCATCAAAGAAACAACAGCCGAATGTTTGCGACTAAGCGCATCAGCAATGCGATTACCCTTACCAGGGGTATACTGGATACCAAAGTCATAGGAGGCAAGAAACTCGAGCCAACGTTGTTGCCTCATATTGAGTTCCTTCTGAGTGAACAAATACTTCAAGGATTTATGATCGGTATAGAGAATGAAGCGCTCGCCTAATAAATAGTGTCGCCAAATCTTCAAGGCGAAGACAATGGCGGCTAACTCAAGATCATGAGTGGGATAGCGAACTTCATTCGGACGCAGTTGCCTAGAAGCATAAGCAACTACCTGATCCTTCTGCATAAGCACAGCACCGAGATCACTACCACAAGCATCGGTGTAGACAACAAGATCATGATTCCCTTCGGGAACGACAAGAATAGGAGCATTAGTGTGAAGTTCCTTCAATGTATGAAAGGAAGCTTCACACTTGTCGGACCAAATATAACGAATGCCTTTCCGAGTAAGGCTGGTGAGAGGAAGCACAACACGGGAAAAATCCTTAATGAACCGACGGTAATAACCCGCCAATCCAAGGAAACTACGGATCTCATGAACATTCTCAGGCCTCTTCCAATTCTGGATAGCTTCGATCTTTGAGGGATCGACAGAGATGCCATCGGAAGATACAACATGGCCTAAGAACTTAACCTTATTCTCCCAAAAATGGCACTTGGAGAATTTGGCTTTTAGCTGATGGCGACGAAGAGTACTTAAGACAATTCTCAAGTGATTAGCATGCTCAGCTTCAGACTTAGAATAAACAAGAATGTCATCAATGAACATAAGGACGAACTTATCGAGATATTCCCGGAATACTCGATTCATAAGATCAACAAAGAAAGCCAGAGCGTTCGTCAAACTGAACGGCATAACGAGCCACTCGAAAGAACCATAACGAGTGCGGAAAGCTGTAAGGGGTATGCTATCTTTCGTGACTCGGAGCTGATGACAACCAGTGGCAAGGTCGAGCTGAGAGAAGACCTTAGCGCCACTTAATAGATCAAACATATCATCGATCCTCGGCAAAGGATACCTATTCTTGATGGTCAACTCGTTAAGCTTGCGATAGTCGATGCAAAGCCAAAGAGTTCCATCGGATTTCTTCACGAAGACGACCGCGGTACCTCACGGTGAAAAACTGGACTGAATCAACTGCTTGGACTCAAGCTCTAAAAGCTGCTTCTTGAGTTCCTCATTTTCTTTTGTAGACATCCTCGTGGGAGGACGCCCAACTAGCTGCGCGCTTGGAACGAGATCAATGCGGAACTCGATCGCCCGCTTGGGTGGCAAACCCGAAACCGGCTCAAAAACATCAAAGAAGTCACAAACAATAGGAATACAAGATATATCATCATCATCTCGTGAGTCAAGAGAATATAAAGCCATCTCGGAATTATCCACATTCCGAAGAACAAGTGATAGCTGAGTAGACGAATCTGGATGTCGAAGATATAAAATCCTTTTAGAACAAATAATCCTGGCATCGTATCTCACTAGCCAGTCCATACCCAAAATCATATCAAAATCCAAATAAGAAATAACGTGCAGATTCACACGAAAAGAAAAGCCACATAAAACAATCTCAACATCATCACAAAGCATGCTAAGGGTGGCGGATCCCCCAATAGGATTCGCAATCCTCAATGAAGTAATCATACAAGAAACATCCAAAGACAAATCATCGACGTGCTTTTTCTGTACGAAAGAATGCGAAGCTCCCGTATCGAAAAAACTCGAATACTACGGTCATGAAATAAAATAGAACCTTCCAAAATAGATGGAGATATACCTCTGGGCTGAGAAGGACCTCCAGAAGCTTTAGCAACAAAAAGCTTACCAGACTTGGCATTAGGAACAGTAGGGTAGGAGGAAACATAATGACCTTCCTTCTTGCAATAACGGCAGAAGAGAGGCTTAGGACAGGCTCGAATCAGATGATCAAGAGAACCACAATTGAAACACTTCCGAATGGAAGGTGTTCCAGCAGATTGAGAGTTAGAACCAGATTCAATGGGCTTCTTCTTCTTGGAAGGAAGAATTACCTGCTTAGGAAATGGAAACTTCTTCTTATTGGGGTTCTTACGAACCTCAACATCATCACCACTATCGCACTCCTTCTCGATGGCCTCGAGATGAAGTGCCGAATCAACCAACTCCTCAAAAGAAAGCTTAAGCTGGAGCATTAAAGACTTCTTAAGATATTTCTTAAGACCAGAGACAAACTTCTTATTCTTCTTATACGAAGTGCTAATGAATTCAAGACCATACTTAGATAAGGCCTCGAAAGATGCAACATATTCAGAAACGGAAGACTTCCCTTGTTTCTACTCAAGGAAGCGACGGGCTAATAGAACTTTCTCAGATTCAGGAACGAATTTAAGTTCGAATCGATTCCGGAACTGAGTCCAAGAAAGAACAGACTCATCAAGTTCAGATATAAGAAGCTCGTACCAATCAAGGGCACGCTCTTGCAATAAGCTAGAAGTTACAAGAACTCGATCATGGTCAGAAAGATCCATGCGAGAGAAGGTACGCTCGCATGTGCGAATCCAAGCTTGGACCTCAAGAACGTACTCGGAGCCTTTGAATGGATTTCCACCAAGATGAGAAAAATCACTGCACAGGCGTGCAAAAGCAGACTTGCGCGGAGGAGATGCACGAATAGGAGCTAGAGGCTGAGTGCTCCTAAATAACTCCAGAAACTGATCGGCAGACATATAAACGCCGTCCGGATGCGAGCCACTGGATTGCCCAGCATCGGAGCGTCGTCCTCGGCCTCTTCCGGCCATTAGCTGAAAGATAAGATAAGATAAGATAAAGATTATACACAAGGTAGATATCATTAATTCAAATATGAAATACTACGGAAAAATACATTCCTAGACGTATTCCCAAAATTTCTATCTACCCCAACGGCACGGAAAGAATAAAGGCACGATGATTCAAAAATTCGTAACATTCGTATTACCCTTTGATGTACCGTAATATGTGTCTCTGTTCTATGTTTATCATATTTTGTTCTGAACCTGGCTCTGATACCAAGCTGTAATGCCCCACTCCGAGACCCACATTAGCAAAGAGAATTACAAGGTAACACCGTCTGCTAATGCGGAGAATAGAGCTGGTTAGGAGCGACCATCTATAGCCTTGTCTTAATTATCTATTGAATACGCCGACAATGCCACTTCTTACTTAAATGGATCGACATATCCAATAAATATTTAACACAAAGCCATAGGTGGCTGAGGATCTATCAGAATAAAATATAATAACTCAATGTAATTCACATTACAGAACAGTAGATCATCACATACACTTTCACATATACAGATACATTACAGAGTTTACAAAATGATATATGTCAAGTGGTATAGCAAACCACAATATACAGGCGAGTCAAAAGAATACATATCAAAGTTACAACAAAAAGGACTACACAAAAAGCTATGACAAAACGGAGCTAGCAGAATAGTCCATGCGGAAGCAAAATAGGCTAAGTCCAATGTACCTAACCTGAAACATCCCGGTCTGACCCGGATATAAAATACACGAGTCAGTCTAACTAAACAAATCAGTTAGATATACTAATGATAATGCCCATACAAAATCATAAAGTACCACAAATATCTCCAACAGAGATAACCAAGTCATCTAACATAAGATGATTCATAACAAGCCTCATATCATAGGCAACTCAAATAACAAAGGATATCATATCCCAAACATGCAAAAAGGCAAATAACAAATACCAATAAAGGTAACATAAGTTTCCATAAGGTCATCGCTATATATCGTGTGGTTCAAGGAACCTACACCGAAGGGCGATACACTAGGGAAATATAATTGTCAAAGAAACAAAAGATGCTCGAGCTCAGTACTGTATAACAAGGATCCACAAACCCGAAGGCACAAACCCAATATCACTCGAGCGGTGACGATGGACCAACTCCAAAATTGATAATATAGGGCAACAAACCCGAAGGCACAAACCCGAAGGTACAAACCCGAAGGCAACATACCCGAAGGCAACATACCCGAAGGCAAAAAACCTCGAAGGCTTAAGCCCGAAGGCAACAAACCCCGAAGGCAACAAACCGTAGTGGTGAAGGTCCGAAGGCCCAGTACTGGACACCACTAACTGGCGGAATGTGTCACAACTCTCAGAAAGGAACCCAAAAAATATTAACGTGAGTCCCATACCACACGTTCGAACTAAACGGTTTACTAACCGTTAGTCAATCTCACACTTAAAGCAATACAAAGTTCACCTTATTTCATTGGTAAACCAGACCCAAAGGTCAAAACGGTCAAACGAATAGATTAGGAATTAACTGAAAAGATAAACGCACGTGTTCATAGCACGCGTTTTATCTAATCATTTAATTCTCCTCCATCTTCGCTCGAAGTGCAAAATTGTGTGTGTGTTTTAAATAGAAATTATAAATTGGAGAAACGAGCTTTTAATAAAATTTGAAGAGATCGTTTTATATAAAACCTGTGTATGAAATCAAAAAAGAATTATCAAAGTCAAATATGCAATAACAACTAATTGGAACAACCCGAATCGGTTAAGATTGGAAACCCAAGAAAAATAGGCAAAATAGGCAAAAACAAGCAGGTCAGTCGACTGGCACCCTGCAGTCAGTCGACTGAACCAGAACCCGAGAGTTTTTAGACCCTGCGGTCAATCGACTGACTGTAGGGGGCCAGTCGAATGGCTGTAGCTGAAACTGTTTTATGGCCTATCAAATGGAAGAGCAACTCTCACCATTTGCAACCGGTCTAGCAATGGACTTAAGGGGCTTTTGCTGATCGATAACCCATCCCCATTGGCTCTCCGATTCACCACCAAAAACATGTTCAACATCAAAGCTATGATTTTTAGAGTTTTTGACTTTAAAACACCAAAAATGGAAATGTTCACCAAATCAATTCAAACCAAAAGCAATTGAACATGAATAAGCGTTAGGAATTCATACCTAACATCTATGATATCAAGAGAAGTAGATGTGAGTTCAAAACTCACCTTTTTAACTCAAAAACAAAGATGAGAAGCACAAACACAAGGAAAAGATCAATCACTCTTCACTTCAACTCCACAAGCTTCAATCTAAGATTTAAAACAAGTATTTCCTAAATTAGGTTTAGGAATTTTCTGAAATTGAAGAGGAGAAGAGATGGAGAAGATGAAGATGGAGTTACCTTAGCGTTTCCAAAAGTTTGGAGCAAGAATTTGTAGTTTGCAATTGAAAACTAGGGCTTGGTGTTTTAATTTCCCATTCCTCTCCCCATTTACAGTTGTGCAAGGGTGTTTAAGAAAATAGAATGTAGTGAAGAGGAGAGGAGAGTGGTTGAACTAGGTTATATGATGAGTTGGGTCAAACCCAAACCCAAAAAGCCCAATAGAAAATAGTGAAAATCAACTTACTCCAAACCTATCGAAGCTTATACTCAAAAAAGTCGCAAATGCCATTTTGGACTCAATGGAAGTGGTCCCGAGTCCTAATTCGACCGTTTGCAAAAAGTAGCTTTACGGACTTAATCCGATTAAAGACGTTATATTTAAATAAAATATTTAAATATAAAATCGTAAAATATGTGGGTTGTTACACTAGATGCCTTAAACCTTGTCATGGCCGAGCATGTTTTGGTGTTGGCCGAGCCTATAAGTGATGTGGCTGAGCCCACTTGCTGACTAATCCATATTTTGTTTCAAATTGATTTATGTTTTACATTGTTGAATTCTTATTTTGTTTGTGTTGAATTATATACTTATATTTGTTATTTTTGTTTGTTGTTGCAAGATCTGCATCTTGGCTCATCTTCTCCTCGAATCTAGTCGTGCTTTACGAGTTTGTTTGTGTGTTTGAATTTGATCTCTAGCTTTAAAAAGGTGAGTTTATCACTCTCGACAAATCGTACTTATATAAATGTGAAATAATGTCATTTGAATTGTAGTTATTGATATGCTATGTTATATGTTCACATCTGCCTGCTATCTAACATTATATAATGATACAACCTGTTTATAAACCTGTTACATCACCTGACATCATATGATATGTTTTACTGTTTATTTATTTTCTATTTCTCACACTGCAAGTTCCCTGTTAGAATAGAATCACTATGGGTTGAAATGATACATACCCGAACGGATTGTAGAATAAGGGAAGATCGTTATGAGCTGAAATGATAGGCTCAAGCGAATTTCATTTTTCATTTGACTTGGGATTGCGGGTTTGAAATGATAAAACCTGAAATTTTAGTTCATTACGGATTGAAATGATATATTGTCCGTATATCACTTGACCTAGGTTAGAAAATATTATACGGACCAGTGGTTAATTTAAAATTACTTTTTCTAAAATTATTAAGTATTTTTAAATGTAAAAATATGAAATTTTAACTTAAATTGGATTTAAATGATTTAAATAGTGGTTTTCTATAAGTTAAAAGGTTATAAGTTGATAAATGGTTTAAATTGAAATTGAAATTTGATTTAATTTAATAATTGGAAATTTGATTAAAAATGGAATTTTAAACTTAACTTAGTAATTAAAATATTTAATTATGAAATAGATATTTAAAAAAAAGAAATACTAAGATTTGTTTGTTAAAATGTAAAGTTAAGCAAATTATAATGTAAATTTGACTTAGTGAATGAATTATAATTTAATTGGATATTTATTCAATAAATGTTATTTTATTAAAATTATAAGTTAAGTGATATCCAAATAAATAATTTTGAAAAGTGGAATAAGTTTGATAAGTAAAAAATGAGAAAAGTTGAAAATATATTGTTTTAAATTGTTAAAATAAACTTATAACAACAATTGTAGCATTTCAGAAATACTGTGGTCTCAATGTAGTGTTTCCAAATTACCACTATACTTACCGTAACATTCCGTAAGTGCTATTGTTTCTGAAATGTATTGGTTTTTAAAATTAACACTATATCTACTGTAGCAGTTTATAAGTGCGGCTGCTTCTGAAATTAAACTAAGTTCTGAAATACTAAAATACTTATTGTAGCACTTTGTAAGTGCTGCTGTTTCTCAAGCTGAACTGTTTTGAAACTAATATACCTACTGTAGCAGTTTATAAGTGCTGCTGTTTCTAAAATTAAACTAAGTTCTAAATACTAAAATACTTACTGTAACACTTTGTAAGTGCTGCTGTTTCTCAAGCTGAACTGTTTTGAAACTAATATACCTATTGTAGCACTTTGTAAGTGCTGCTATTTCTGAAATTGACAATGTTTTGAAATACAACTATATCTACCGTAACACTTTATAAGTGCTGCTGTTTCTGAAATACAATGTTTTGAAATTGTTATAATTGAATGAATGAACTCAGAAAATGCTATAATTCTGGAAATTAAATATTTGATTTAGAAGGATATTGACTTCACATTTAAATGGTTTAATTGGATTATTTTGATTTGGAATATAAACTATTTTGAAATTTATAACCACGGGTTATAATAACAATTGGTTGTTAAAGAGACCGGGATCGGATATGGACATACTCTCGGTCGATACCGAAATCCACTTTAACAACTGTGTACGCGGTGGAGATTCCGAAATGAAGTAGGATGGTGGCGACGATTCTATTTTGAGGTATAAACATGGACCTGACTTCCGTGAGTTGGCATAAGGTGGCTAAAACAGGAGCAATCGACGGGCTAATGAGGTAGCTCCTCTTATCGGACACATTCCATCGTATACCATTCTATTACTTTGTGATTGATTGGATGCACCCCTTGATTCGGGAGTGTGGCTCGAGGTGGGCGATTGCTGTGGCTCTGCGTTACCTCCTGCCCAGAAGTGTAATTGGTATATCTACCCTGGTATTGCCTAGTTGTGCCGTGTCACCTACCATAGCATGCTTTACTACTAGTTTGTTTTATACCATACCTACGGAGTGCCCTCTAACGACGCCCATTACGGGGGAGATTACGGTACTGTATAGACTATGGGAATATAAAACTGTGTTAAGGTGGAAAATGTAAAGCCTTAACGCTACTTTGATAGTTTACTTTACTTTAGACATTATTATAATAGCGTATCTTACTACATAGTAGATAGTTTAAAGGATCCTTAAAGGATGGGAAATCCAAGCATCCTTTAAGTTATTGATGCATTTTTATTGCAGTTCACTTGAGATGGTTTACATTGTATAAGTATGTATGTCCTGACTCGAGTGTTTGTGTTTTTATTTACGCTCGGGTCATCCTGAGTATTACAGCTTTGGATTCATGTTTTGGAGCTAGAGATTGCGGGAGTTTATCTATCTATCTAGTTGTCTTTCCATTTCAGTTATTTCATTCAGCTTTGCTTATGTATTTGTGAACTTATGTATTCAGACTTCTTTTGTATCTATTTTTTTTAGACTATGGTATTTTGTATCTGTTTTGAGACTATGTATTGTAGTGGCTTCATGAACCATTATTTATTTTATTTTCCGCTGCGAGTTATTCTGATATTCTGTGTCTGTGATTGGTTTTATTTGCTCCAAATTTATTTACAATCTATTGTTTTGTATTATTCAAGTCTAACATGTGTGGTTTTATTGTCGATTTGAATGGTTCAAAATAGTGGGTCGTGTTAACGCTAAAAATGAACGCTAACACCCCGGTGTGAGTTGTGAAAGCACCACCCGTTGGTACGGGAACTAAACGTGAGCAGAACATAGCAGAAAACAGTAAAAAGACAACAGTTTTATAGTGGTTCGGCTCAAAATCAAGCCTACGTCCACTTAATCTCTTTTATCACTGACTTGATTACAGATTTTACAACAATTCTTTGATTACAACACAATCAAGACAAGTCGTTAGAATTTTGATGCAGAAAAGCTCTTTTGATTCATGTTCAATGAACTTGATCTTTTCCAAAGATTCTTTGAAGGGTCCTTTGCCTTTCAAGTGTTGGAGTCAGTAGAGAAAACAACAGAGTCTTGGCGTTTTAGAAAAAATCGTCCTCCCACAAGTGCGGAGTAGGCGGGGTATTTATAGGAGAAAACTGGGCTTAGGTCGTTAGGTTTTAGGTCGTGAGCGACCTAAGAGGTTGCGAGGTAGCTTAAGTCGTTGGCGACTTAATGGAACCATTCTGGGCGAGATAAAGGCTGTGAGCAACCTAGTATGAGTAGTGCAGAAGTTATCTCAGCAAGATTAGGTCATAAGCGACCTAACAGAAGAGGCAGGGCATGCGGCTTAACTCTGGAGTTCCTTAGGTCGTTAAGTCTCTCTTTCTTTAGCTCGCTAGGTTGCTGTCTTTATTGAATAGCTACGTTGTTAGGTCGTTAACCTGTTAGGTCGTAGAAGTCTTTAGGTTACTAAGTCGTTGTTTCCTTATCTCGTTAGGTCTCGTCGTATTGAGTCGCTTTGTGCTATAGGTCGCTAGGTCGCTGCCTTGTTGTAGATCGTTAAGTCGCATATGCCTTGTTTAGTTTAAGTCGCTTATTCCCTTAAGTCGTTGAGTCGAGTAGGTCGCTAGGTCGCTGAATAAGAGAGGGTTAACACTTGCCCCTCGAAGTATATGCCTAGGAGTTAGGTCATGTGCTTCGATATCTCTTAACTCGTGCCATCTTGGGCCGTTAAGTCGTGAGCGACTTATGAGAGAGCTAGGTCGTTTGTGTCGATTCGTGTTCCATTGCCCCTGTATATAAGTCGTTGAGATCACTCCTTCTTCTCTTTACCTGCTCTAACACTCTAACCCGCCTTTGAAGAATTTTCGAGCTTTCGAAGAAGAATTCAAATTATCCAGTCGCCGACCATCTCTACAATCACACTACGTAAGTGAATTCCGACCATTATCCAACCACGATCATCACCGAATCGTGAATCCCCCATTTTTCGACCCTAATCCGATTTCACATGCCGCATTTCGCCATGAGTCATGTTACGATCGATTTTTGATCGTTATTGGACATGTTATCGCTGTAATTTATGAGAGCAGCAGTGCATCGGGTTTATGATGGATCCGAGGCGATTTGAATCAGTTTTGGATGATTTGGTGGTGTGGAGAGATGTTGGATTTTGTTGTAGAGAGGCTAACGGGTTATTGGGTTAACGGGTTAGTGGGTTAGGCGATTTGTTGAAAGAAGAGGAGTTAGCGAGTTAAGGAGATTAGGAAGTACTCGACTTAGGAGCTTTGAACGACCTAGGGTTTAGCAGTTTGGACACAAATCGCGCAACTTAAATTAATGGACGACTTAGCGACTTATCATCAAACTCTGAACGACATAAGGAACTGCAACTCATTTGACATGTGACTTAATCGACTTAAAGCAGAAAGACTTAAATAATCTGCGACCTAACTTAACCCGCAGCATAGCTCTAACTCATAGGAATATAACTGATGAACTTCATAACTTGAGCAGAGCGACTTAGGGAAGCCCGACCTATGTTAGGTCATTTGGATATGAGCTGGACGACCTAAAGGAGTCTCAAGCTAACTTAAGTCATTCCTGCGACTTAAGGAATGAACTGCATTTGAACACTTGTAAAATTAGCCAGAACTTGACTGAACTTCTAATTCGAACTACCAAAACGAACTGCTTGAACTTGTTGCACTCTTTCACATACTTCTAAACTGACAACCTGTTAAATACAACATTTGCAGAAAACTGGGATGAATATACTCATCATCGACTGCCCACATCGAGTGATGGATTAGAACAAAGAGCTAATATTTTACTTAAGTAAAATAATATGAATCTAATTAAAAGTGAAATGTTGTGAATCAACTGACTTAAATCGAGCGTCAACACAAAATTCATACAGTTATATCTGCTTATCGCTGAATGTTATCTGCATTGATACTACACTTAATTTCGATACAATAACAAGCCTTGAATCTTCCTGAATTGACATGCGCCAACCAGTATTAATTCAAGTTTTACTTTATTTACTTGTTATTTCAGTAGCTTTGCACAACACTTCACACACTTTTTAGGAAACGTGCACCTTCATATTTGAATATCCAGTTCCTTGTGTAGAATGACTTCTCAACAAGTACAAGAAGAGATAGTAGATCGGAGCGATGAAGTCTTTCTGATTGCTGCTCCTTTGGGTAACCCTCCAGAAAGAGTTCCAACAGTACTAAACCAACGAACCTTCAACCAGCTATGTATGCAATTTGGTATTGCGGAAGCGGATGCTCTGCTTCCTGGAGTAAACGACACTGCTAACAGGCCGCCACATGGATTCATTGCAATCAATCGTCACATGTGCTTGAACGGAGCTATTCCCCCATTTAATGACTTTCTTAGAACACTTCTCCTCCGATTAACTATTTCTCCATTCCAGTTGCACCCTAATGGCTATGCCATTTTAATGGGGTTGTGCGTACTATTCAGGAGGACGCTTAATCGCCTCCCAAGCTTCGAGGAGATCTGTTATCTGTGTACATTTGGGAGGAACAAAGATCACCCCTCCATTACTATTGTTAGAAGCGCAAGGAACCGCAAGCTAATTACGGATCTGCCCGAGAGCGCTCACGGGTTTTTAAACCAATTCTTCTTTGTCCGTTGCCCCCCGGGATTCTATGGCATCTGGAGAGTAGGAAGTAAGACTACCTATCTCCGTTTACTTCATTTCTGATCCTTTCAAAATTCGAGTCGTCAAGTGCTAACTTCATTCTTTAATTTTGCAGCACTTCCTCCTCACTCTAAAGATTTTGCTCACAAATCAACTTTCGAGAGATTGAGTGCCGTAGATGTCAACGAGAGAAGTATTAAGTTTTTACAGAGGAACGAATTTTTGCACCAATTCGGACTCCTGCACTCTTCTCGATCCATCCAATCCCGTGATGCCCTCAGCTCTCAAGTAGAGGCGTCAAATGCCTCGGTCTCCGCAGAAGAATCCGCATCAAAGGAACCCATTGTAGAGACTTCACTAGTGAAATGTTCTGGTTCCGCTGACGGTGCGGGGTTATCTGGCAAATCTAAACTTCCCCCAGTTATTGAAGAAGAGGAACCTCCTCAACATTCTGGGAAGACTACTAAAGAGGCTGATGAGGGAGCTGAAAAAGAAAGCTCCGTTATGGAGAGCGCAAAACGTGCTGAAGAGGGCACTACTGATATAACCCCTTCCGTTGGGCATAATGGTGATGACATCTTTAGGGGTCTGAGCTATTTTATGGTGACTTCCCAAGAACTCTTTAAAGATGATACCACTGCTTCTAAGCTCATTTCTCCATCGATTGAAGCGACATCCGTCTTGCAACCACTCCCGTCAACCCAAGAGTTGAATCATGTTGCAAAAGCCGACATCACTCCTAAGCTGAAGAGTGGTTTGTAGCTTGACGTGCGTAGTTCGCACGCCACACACACTTAGGATTTTTGGCAATTATGCGCACTTAGCTTCTTTACTTCGGAGATTTCTAAATTTTGTCTCTTCTTTACTTTCAGGTTCTCCCATGGGACGCAGCGGCTCATATTATGATGATTTTCAACGCTACGCAAGGCGTGACTCTTATGATCCCCGGCGCTATCTTCCTACCCCCAGGGAGACTGATGAGGAAAGAGCGGCTAGGAAGGCTCGTGAGAGGCAGGCTGATGAGGAGCGGTATGGAAGAAGAGATGACCGCCATGACTCTTACTAAAGGGATAATGACTCTCACAAAAAAAAACTCATGATGATAGGGGGAAGAGTCATATAACTGAAGATCCAAGCAAGCGGGCCAAGCTCATCGAAATGCCTTCATCTGAAATTTCTCAAGTGCCCACTGCTTCTGTCTCTCTAGACATCCCCTCTAGCTCTCCTGCCCTTAAAAGAGCTGACATTCAATCAATCATTAATAGGCCTCCTTATCATGTTGAGAAGCCTCCGACTGCACTCCAAAGCCGATTTCCGCATTGGTGCTTGAAAGGAGTGCGCTTCGATCTGTACTTAGTTCCAATTGATAAACAAGCCATGCTGAGAAATCTTGATGCCGTCAAGCTCGATATTGAAAGAATGTCCGGCTGGCAAAAACTAGTCGATGAGCTTCAAAGAGTAAACCGCCTAAATCTTGAGGCTATGCTGACCATGGAGAACGACAAGTCTGAGTGGCAAAAATTTCTCGATCAGCATGATACGGAGATGAAGAACATCGCTGCTGATAACGAGAGACTTGAGGCTGAAGTCAAGAAACTTAAAGATTAGCTCGCCACCTCTTCCACTTCTTATACACAAAAGGAAGAGGTTCTCCAAAAGCAATTAAGAGACGCCCACGCTGCTCAGCGAGATGTTGAGGCTAAACTTGAGGCAGAGTAGAAAATTGTTGAAATGTACCACAAAGATGCTGCTCAGCTGCGGGAAAAGACTAGTTCTCAAGACTTGGAGATTGCGATGTTAAAGGCCCAGCTTTCTAAAGCTGAAAAAGAGCGTGATGACGCCATCGCTAGAAAAGTAGCAGCTGAACATCCACACGAGGCGACTAAGGCCATCATTAGCTCCACTTTATTTGAGTTTTATGTTCTCAACGTCTTGGGGCGCGGCAGTCTTTCTTTCTTGGGCCCAAAGTATGAAGTTACACTGGCTGAAGTGTGCGAAGCAGCAGTTGAAGTGCTTAAAGATGCTAGCTACATAGAGGAGGATTTTGAGGCTAATTATTTGGACGATGAGGGTCGTGCCGCCCTTGCGAGAGGGAAAGAACAACTTGCTAAGGAGCGAGCCGAAGCAGCGCAAGGAGAGCGTCCAGGGAAGGCACCTTTGACCGACCCAACTCGTCCTTCGACTTCGGTCGACCCTGATATTATTGGCTCAAGTTCTCACTCTCTGCCTCCTGCTAAAGCTGAAGCCGAAGCTAAAACTGCTCACGTCGAAGATGAGGCCCAAGAAAGCACCGAAGCCCAAGATTATGAAATTGATGTCGTAAAGCCAACCTCTCCAGGTAACTTCAACATTGATCTAGCTCAAGTGGACTATTCGTTTGCTTCACATGAGCTCGATGAATTTCTTGCCTATTACTTAAGCCTCGACGTGCCACTATCTCCTCTCTTTTGCGAGGAATACTGATGTTTAACTTTGCTTCTTCTGTAGTGAAATCAATAAGTGCTGTACAGGCTTCGCCTCCTCCCGCTTGTTGCCCCTCCACCTCTTCAAGTTACTCCTCCTTCTGCTTCTGCACCTCTTTCTCCTTCTTCCTCGAAGAGTTCAAACCGACCTAAGAAGTTAACCATTAGGCTAGGTGAGGGCTCAAAAGGCGGTGGGAAGAAGAAGAAATGAGTCTGGCTTCATCCTTCTTGCTCTCCTTTTTTGGTTGTATCTAAAGATTTGTATCGACCGGAGTTTGTGCGGGTACCGGCCCCCTCTTTTTCAAATCTGCACATGTATAAAAACTTTTTATAGTATGGAATAAAATGATTCTTTTTACTTGTACAATCTTTTATCTGTATTTGTGAATGCATTTATTCCCTATTTTAGCACAAGTTTCTTTATTTTGTTTGCATGATATTGCAGTGAGCTCGTGGTATGCTGTTTGAGCGTTGTTTTTGTTAATGTAGCTATATTGCCCCCATACCACGACTTATTGCAATATTCTCCATTTTGAAAAGACTTGTACTCTTATTCTAGAGAATAATTCTTCTATTTTGAGGAAATATCATTCTGCTTTAGTAGAGTGTGCTTTGTATCGGAGAAGCTTTCTCTCTGTTTTTTTTAAAAAACACTTCAACTTTCGGAGATGGTCACTTTTATTTTTGAAAAGTGGATTCCCCTACGCGGTGAAGCGGGCCTCCATAGAGGGCTTTGATTTGTTGCTCAGAAAGTTATATTTTATTGCTAAATGGGCCCACGGGACAGGCGTCAGCTGCTTTATCGGACATTTGGTTTGCACAAACGATCGCGAGCAGTTAACTGCGACCTAGAACCTTCTTTTTGAGAAGGTGCCCCTTCGGTGGTTCCATCAGCGGTTTTTTTTAAGAGAACATTTCTTTTTCTGGGCGTGCCTCATTAGAGGGCTTGATTTGGCATTTCAACTTGTGAAAGTGTGCCTCCGGAGAGGGCTTTATTTGGCACTTCAACTTTTTTGGGGAAGAATGTTCCCATGAGAGTAGAAGTGTACCTCCGAAGAGGGCTTCATTTGTTTGCCTGAAAGTCATTTCTCACAGTTAAATGGATCCATGGGGCGGACGCAAGCAACCTAATTGGATGTTCGTTTGCACAAACGATCGCAATTAACTAGCAAGGGCCTGGTGCCTTCACTTTGGGAAGGCGCCCCTTCGGTGGTACCACCAACCTTTTTGGTTGAGAAAAACATTTCATTTTACAGCGTGCCTCGTTAAAGGGCTTTATTTGGCACTTCAACTTTTTTGGGGAAGAATGTTCCCATGAGAGTAGAAGTGTGCCTCCGAAGAGGGCTTTATTTGTTTGCCTGAAAGTTATTTCTCAAAGTTAAATGGATCCACGGGGCAGACGCAAGCAACCTAATTGGATGTTCGTTTGCACAAACGATCGTAATTAACTAGCAAGGGCCCGGTGCCTTCACTTTGGGAAGGTTCCCCTTCGGTGGTACCACCAACCTTTTTGTTTGAGAAAAACATTTCATTTTACAGCGTGCCTCATTGGAGGGCTTTCAATTGTGCCTCCGGAGAGGGCTTTACTTGTTTCGTTTGTCAGGAAGGTTGTATCTCACAGTTAAGTGGATCCACGGGGCAGACGCAAACTACCTAACTGGATGTTTGTTTGCACAAACGATCACAATTAACTAGTAAGGGCCTGGAACCTTCACTTTGGGAAGGTGCCCCTTCGGTGGTTCCACCAACCTTTTTTGTTGAGAGACAAGATCCTATTTTGGCTGTTTTTGACTGCTTGCCCATGTCTTTTCACCATCTGTTTCTTAGCGATTCCTCGTTATCATTCCTAAGTACATGTTCCTTTCTTTTGCAGGTTGTTTGATTCTTCCAGAGAAGTGTACTTCATTGTTAAGTGAATCCACGGGGCAGACGCAAGCTACTTAACCGGATGTCTGTTTGCACAAACGATCGCAATCAGTTTGCAAGGGCCTGGAACCTTCACCTTGGAAAGGTGCCCCTTCGGTGGAATCACCAACTGTTTATGAGAAGCACTTTTTATGTAGGAATTGAACCTGGAATTTTTGTGGCTTGGCATTTGTTTGTCGAGTGATTTGTAGGAATCGCTTGGCCTTGCGATGTATTGAATAGGTAAGCTTTGCTTCGATAGCCTGCAATATTAAATCGACATTTTAGCAACATATTTAAGATATTTGCACATCGAAATGAGACAGGCATTTTATAGTAGTAGAAGACACAAGATTTATAGTGGTTCGGCCAAGAATTGAGCCTACATCCACTTTGTAGTTCTTATTGCTGAGTCGCACTGATTTTACAATGGCTTACAATACAAGAATGATACATCCATAATCATTTTACAAATTTGAGCATAGCTTTTAAGTAAAATATGGACGCAAGTGATTGTTGTTCCAGGCTCTCGAAATTGGATCTCCTTCGACAGTTGTGAGTTTGAAAGTGCCGTCAAGAAGTTTTTGGCCTATGACATATGGCCCTTCCCAGTTCGGCCCAAACACTCATGTTGCTGTCATGATCCTTTTCAAGACTAGATCCCCAATTTCAAAGCTGCGTTGGCGAACTTTAGAATTGAAGTGCCTGGCTATCCTTTGCTGATGAGCTGCAACTCTGAGCTCAGCTTCTTTCCTTTTTTCATCAAGTAAGTCAAGTGCTTCAAGTTGCAGCTTTTCGTTTTCAGCTTGGTTGAAATGAATTCTCCTGTGTGAGGGAACTTCTATTTCCACGGGAATCATTGCTTCTGATCCATATGCTAATGAGAATGGAGTGTGCCCAGTCGCAGTTTTGTGGGTAGTTCTATATGCCCATAGTGCTAGTGGTAGCTTATCGACCCAACCACCTTTTGCTTTTTCCAGCTGTTTTTTGATGGTTGATTTGATAATTTTGTTCACTGCTTCCACTTGCCCGTTTGCCTACGGATGAGCCACTACTGAGAAGCTTTTTCGGATCTTGAATCGCCTGCAAAAGTCCTGGAATTTTTTGCTTTCGAATTAGGTAGAATTGTCTATGATTATCTTCTGAGGCACACCATACCTACAAATGATATTTTTAGTCACAAAGTTTATCATCTTTTTAGAGGTAATAGTAGCCAATGGTTCAGCTTCAGCCCATTTAGTGAAATAATCAACAGCAACAATAGCATATTTGATTCCGGACTTGGCAACCGGCAAAGGTCCGATGAGATCTATCCCCCAAATGGCGAATGGCCATGGACTGACCATCTGTGTTAGCACGGTGGAAGGTGCTCTTGGGATTTTTGCAAATCTTTGGCATCTGTCACACTTTCGGGAGTAGCTAGCAGCATCTCGATTAATATCTGGCCAAAAATACCCATAGCGGAGAATTTTCTTTGCAAGAGTTTGGCCACCTGAATGATCCGCACACTCTCCTCCGTGCACCTCAGCTAAAATTGTCTTAGCCTCTTCTTTGGTTGCACATCAGAGTAATGGCATCGAGAATCCTCGTCTGTACAAATGGCCGTCTTGAATTACATATCTCGGGGCTTTTCTTAACAATTTCTGGCGCTCTGTTGAGTTTTCTAGCAAGGAGCCGTTGAGTAGATATTCCTTGATAGGGGTCATCCGCGACTCCTGTTCTTGAGATACAACCATGATCCAGTCAATATCCATCTCATCGGTACTTGGAGCTGACAAGACTTCCACAGGGACCAATCCTAATAATTGAGCTTCGCCAGAGATTGAATATTTTGCGAGAGAATCTGCCTTCATGTTCTCTTCCCAGGGTATATGGCTGATTGTATAATGATCAAAATCATCAAGAAGCTCCGAGGCCTTTGACAAGTAAGCAGGCAGATTTCCTCCTTTAGTTTGAAACTCTTTCTGGACTTGGCATACAATAAGCTGGGAATCACTGAAGATCTGCAATACTTTGATGTTCAGTTATTTAGAAATCTTCAAGCCGGCAATAAGAGCTTCGTATTCTGCTTCATTATTTGTCGATGGAAATTCTAATCTCAATGCATAGCACAATGATCGCCCTTCGGGGGTTTCAAGCACAACCCCAGCTCCAGAGCAATAGTCATTTCTTGCACCATCAACATATAATTTCCACCGGATCGGGATGTCATTCGTCACCTCTTCCTCACTACCACCTTTATCTGTGTATTCTGCAATGAAATCTACTAAAGCTTGTCCATTGATTGCTCTTCGGGGATGGTAGGTGATATCGTATTGACTGAGTTCAATATTCCACTTCAGAAGACGACCCGAAGTTTCAGGGCGAAATAGGACTTGCTTTAGAGGTTGATCAGTGAGGACTTTGATAGGATGAGCCTAGAAATATAGCCTCAACTTTCTGGACGCAATTAACAAATAATAGGCGAGCTTTTCCAGCTTTGAATAGTTTAACTCTGCCTCAGTGAATCTTTTGCTGATGTAATAAACCGGGTGCTGAACTTTTGCATCTTCCCGTACCAATGCTACACTGAGAGCATGAGATGAAACCGCTAAGTATATGAAAAGATCTTCACCATTGCTGGGCTGAGAAAGTACTGGAGGCATTTCCATGTGACGAATCAGTTCATCAAAAGCTTTCTGACATTCAGGAGTCCATTCAAAGTTTTTCTTTCCTTTCTTCAGAGCATCAAAGAAGGGAATGCATTTATCAATGACCCTGGAAATAAACCGACTTAAAGCAGCGACTTTCCCATTGAGGCTTTGCAATTCCTTCTTTGTTCTAGGGGCTTTGACTTCTCTTATAGCACTAACCTGAGCAGGATTAGCTTCGATGCCCCTAGCACTCACAATGAAACCCAAGAATTTTCCGGACTCTACCGCGAACGAACATTTCAGAGGATTTAGCTTCATCCCATACTTTCAGAGAACCGCGAACATTTCTGCCAAATGATCCATGTGATCCACTGCTTTCTTCGATTTCACTAACATATCATCGACATACACTTCCATAGTCTTGCCAATCTGGGGTTTGAACATGGCTATAACAAGTCTTTGATAAGTTGCCCCTGCGTTCTTTAGTCCGAAGGGCATGACTTTATAGCAGTAAAGACCAACATCAGTGATGAAGCTCGTGTCCTCCTGATCTGGCTCATGCATCATGATTTGATTATATCCTGAGTAAGCATCCATAAAAGACATTAATTCATGCCCGGCTGTTCCATCTACCAACTGATCGATTCTGGGCAACGGGAAACAGTCTTTGGGACATGCTTTGTTCAAGTCTGAAAAGTCGATGCATACTCTCCACATCCCATTAGCTTTTTTAACCAACACCAGATTAGAGACCCAATTTGGATAAGTGGATTCTCTGATGAAGCCATTTTCCATGAGCCGATCTACTTCTTCTTTTAATGTCGTCGACCTTTCAGGACCCTGGGTTTTCCTTTTTGCTTTACGGGTGTGAACTTTGGATCAATATTCAAAGCATGCACTACGATTTCTGGAGATATTCCACACATGTCGGCGTGACTCCAAGCGAATACATCCAGGTTTGCTTTCAAGAATGATATCAGCATATTCTGAACTGTCATACCAAGTTGTGAACCCACATTCAGCACCTTGTTTGGGTCATTTAGGTCAACAGATATTGGCACCGTTACTTCCACCGGCACCACTCTACTTTCCCCTGCACTGGTTTTTCTGGGATCAATCTCTTTTCGTGCACCACTGTGCTCACCAGTGCAGGGTCCACCCCATAATTGCTACAAGGTGGGTTCTTTGATGCGGAGCGGAGCTGCTGCACCTTTACCTATTTCTCTTTTCCTTCTTTCCCGTAATTCTATGAAATAACATTCTCGCCCGGCATTTTGGTCCCCCTTCATAACACCGACGCCATTATCAGTGGGGAACTTCATAGTCAGGCACCATGGGGCGAGAATGGCCTTGAATGCGGCAAGAGTTGGTCGACCCAAGAAGGCATTGTAAGCGGAGAATTCATCAACAATCACAAAAGTTTGTTTTCGGACTACTTTCAGTTCGCCTTCTCCGAGCTCTACAAATAAGTCAATAGTCCCAATAGGTTGTTTTGGTTCTCCAGTGAACCCGACAATTTTCTGTGAGGAAGCTTGGACATCAGCCATGGGAATTTTCATTTGATCAAATGTCTTCCTGAAGAGGGTATTGCAAGAGGCGTCGTAGTCAACAAGTACCCTTCTTACAATGGCCGATCCGATGCCTGCAGATATTACTAAAGGATCCATGGTAGGAGCCTCAACACCAACAGAGTCTCTAGCCTGGAATATGATGTCATCGTTAAAAATTCTTTGTTG
This sequence comes from Allium fistulosum, assembly GCA_030737815.1. NCBI lineage: Eukaryota > Viridiplantae > Streptophyta > Magnoliopsida > Asparagales > Amaryllidaceae > Allium > Allium fistulosum. The sequence goes on from CM060902.1 coordinate 1,147,091,698, forward strand.
TTTTAAAGGCGGAGCACCTTCCAAAACAAAAACATTTTCTTCAGCTGGGGCATATCTCAAAGCGTGAGCATATCTCTCCATCTTACCCCAACTCCTACCTGCTAGGTGAGGACCCCCTGTGATAACATTAATGATGGGCCTCTCAGAATCCTGCGCTACAGTCCTCTCACCTAAGTTAGGTTGATGAGCAAGAACTTGTTGCCCCTGAGTAGATGAGGTCGGGTCAGCTCTGTTTCTCTTCACATATTGTTGTAGTTTATTCTGTCTCAACAGCTCTTCAATCAAACTCTTTAAATGGCGACATTCATTAGTATCGTGGCCAGGTTGATTGTGGAACCGACAGAATCTCCCATTATGCATAGCGTTTTTCCCAGGCTTCATCTCAGGTGGTTTGGGGTATTCGATAGCATCCTTAGTTGCAAAAAAGATATTTTCTGGAGTATCAGTCAAGGGAGTAAAATCTGAAGGTTTAAAGTAGCGAAGTTTCTTCACATCTTTCTACCCTTTCCTACCATCATTCTCCCTCGTCTGACCACCGGATTCCTTTTTGTTAGTAGCAACATTGTTATTCTTAACCTCAGCCACGTCTACTTTCGCTGGCACAGGACGGCTTTCTAAGCGCATGAATTCATCGGCCTTCTTGTAGAACTTCTCAAGCGAATTTGGCTCTTTCATCTTTAGCCATTTTCCAAATTCACTTGATTTGTCAATAGCTCGCATTAAGTAAGTCAGAATCATCCGAGGCTCCGCATTATCAACTTCGGCCAAGGCTATATTGAAGCGGTTTAAGAAAGATTTGATGGGCTCTCCTGGGCTTTGTTCGAGGCTGGATAGTGACATTATGTCCTTGGCCTTCGAAGCATATAACCTGAACTGATCTTTGAATTTCCGAGTTAGGTCGGAGAACTGATCCATGGATCGAACTGGCAGCTTCGTGAACCAAAGCAAGGCCACTCCTTCCAAATACACAGGAAAGTATCTGCATTTGATCTTATCTGTTGCTCTGGCACCTGCCATATGCCAGTCATACTTGTACAAGAACTGGTTAGGATTGCTTGTTCCCCGATAAGCTGGAATAGTGGGGGGAACAAACTTCTTCGGAAATTCAGCCTTTAGAATTCTTTCGGTAAAAGGAGTTTTGCTTGGAGCGAACCCCCAGTCACTTTCATCTTCCTCCCTTCGTATGCTATCTTTCATAATTTGTCGAATCATTCCCGAGAGGTACTCCTCATCGTTTAGAGGCCCCGCGGGACAGATGTTAGCTACTTTTTCGGAAGTTTGCCTGGACAAACGTTCACGAAAAGTTGACTGCGGCCTTGAACCTCCAGCTTGGGGAGGTGCCCCTTCGGCGGTGCCAGCTATCCTCTGAGGAATACTTTTCCCTTGGGAATCATGAACATCTTCAGCGAAGGTTTCTTCATTGTTTTCTGGTGGCTGGTTAACCCCAAGCAAAGCATTCAGCTTGTCCAACATCAAAGTGTTCTGGACTTCCATTTGTTGATACAACCCAGACACTACAGCATCCAATTCTGCCCTTGTGACTCCAACACTAGGAGCCGCTTGATTTGACGTGGGAGAAGTGGCGGTATTGTCATGAGCAATTCTAGATCTAGTAGATTTACTTTTCCTTCCAGGAGCCATAATGTCAGATAGACTTCTGGTTCTTAGGGAGAATCTTTCCACAAATCTTTGTGAAGCAATGATGAAAGCACACCTGAGTTCAATTCTCAGTGAAAACACCAAAAATGTTAACGCTAAAAATGTACGCTAACACCCCGGTGTGAGTTGTGAAAGCACCACCCGTTGGTACGGGAACTAAACGTGAGCAGAAAATAGCAGAAAACAGTAAAAAGACAACAGTTTTATAGTGGTTCGGCTCAAAATCAAGCCTACGTCCACTTAATCTCTTTTATCACTGACTTGATTACAGATTTTACAACAATTCTTCGATTACAACACAATCAAGACAAGTCGTTAGAATTTTGTTGCGGAAAAGCTCTTTTGATTCATGTTCAATGAACTTGATCTTTTCCAAATATTCTTTGAAGTGTCCTTTGCCTTTCAAGTGTTGGAGTCAGTAGAGAAAACAGCAGAGTCTTGGCATTTCAGAAAAAATCGTCCTCCCACAAGTGCGGAGTAGGCGGGGTATTTATAGGAGAAAACTGGGCTTAGGTCGTTAGGTTTTAGGTCATGAGCGACCTAAGAGGTTGCGAGGTAGCTTAAGTCGTTGGCGACTTAATGGAACCATTCTGGGCGAGATAAAGGCTGTGAGCAACCTAGTATGAGTAGTGCAAAAGTTATCTCGGCAAGATTAGGTCGTAAGCGACCTAACATAAGAGGCAGGGCATGCGGCTTAACTCTGGAGTTCCTTAGGTCGTTAAGTCGCTCTTTCTTTAGCTCGCTAGGTTGCTGTCTTTATTGAATAGCTAGGTCGTTAGGTCGTTAACCTGTTAGGTCGTAGGAGTCTTTAGGTTACTAAGTCGCTGTTTCCTTATCTTGTTAGGTCGCGCCGTATTGAGTCGCTTTGTGCTATAGGTCGTTAGGTCGCTGCCTTGTTGTAGATCGTTAAGTCGTATATGCCTTGTTTAGTTTAAGTCGCTTATTCCCTTAAGTCGTTGAGTCGAGTAGGTTGCTAGGTCGCTGAATAAGAGAGGGTTAACAGGTCGTTACACTTGCTGAGCCCAATCTGCTCGCTCTAAGAGGACTCAACGACAAGCAAGTCCATCCACTTACTCTTTATAAGGGAACTTACTTCTTACGGTCACCGCCCCATCTCTTTGGACAGGACTACTACGATCAATATCTATCATCAGGTTCAAATGGATTTCAAAAATAAAATATTCAAATCAAAGATAGAAAACAAACATCCTAAGTATTCATTTCAGACATTCGACTCAGAGCGTGTCTAGAGAACAATCGAAGTCTCGTACATGTGTAGATGGTCCGAGGTTATTATCATCTTAACTATTCAAAACGGAAAGCAAAGCATTGGGAACGAACCTATCTCAAGTCCATATCGATCATGGGATACTAGTCTCGACCAAGATCCCTGGTCGTGTCTTGATGCGTTTGTTGTAGATGGTAGCCGCTCCAGCTGCACCATCGCAGTTGAATTCCTTTCATGATGTTTTAGCTAGTTACTTCGAACCAATTCTTCTATAAAGTAGCAAAGGTGTCTGCACTCATTTGTTTCATGTCCATCTAGCTTATGGAACAGGTAACACTTTCCAGACGTTCTTTCCCAATCTATGGGTACCATCCTCACTAGTCTCTAATACGGGATATATGCCCTAGTGTCTAGGTATATCCTCTATAGGGTTTCGATTAGATCAGTGTAAGAAGACAACTTCGATTCCCTCCTTTGTTGTTTTGTCCCTTCGAAGTCGTTAATAGCTTTTCGCTTCCCTTTGTCTTTTCTATATCCTACTCTAGACGGTCCTCCGTCATCCACAGCATTAATATTAGCATTATCAGCTTTAGCATCCTCCTGACGTTGATATCTCTCGGATTTATGATAAAACTCCACCAGATCTATTGGTGGATCTCTTTCCAAGCAATTTTAAAGTCGGTCTTGCTTGCGACTCCAGATACCGCTTAAATCAGGATTATTGATGGATCCAGCTTATAGAATGCGGTGGCTGCCATGTTAAATCTCATCAGGTAGCTTCTTAAGGTCTCTCCGACCCTTTGCTTTATGCTTGATAGTACCATCACATTATTTGGTTGAGAAATATGAACTCTAAACTATCTCAAGAACATATCCATCAACTCATTCCACATGCTTATGGACCCATTCTCTAGTTGTCTGAACCATATTGCTACTAAGTCTGTCAAATAGAATGGGAAGCAACATCCCATCACCTCTTCAGAAGCACCCAACACTTCCATATGTCGGATGTATCTCATTAGATAAACTGTTGGATCTTTCTACCCATCGTACATCTCCAATGTCGGAAGTTTGAAATCGGGAGGATTTCTTCCATTTCGGGTGTTAAGGGAAAATGTATTCTTATTTACGTCCTCCAAACTTTAGTCTGGTGGCGCACCTCTCACCATCCTTCTGACCAACTCGGCCAATCGGTTGTTGTCACCCAATGAAGGTCTTCGATTAATAGCTGCACTATAGCCCCGCTCCTATGGGGAAACTTCGGCACACACTCCTCTGGCTGAGCGCTTGCATTCTGATCCATACCTCTGGCTTCATTCTACTCCCTATTTCTATAGGGAAGCTTGGCATATACTCCTTCAGTTGTTGTGCACTCACGTTCTGATTTTCGTTTCTAGCTCTAGCCTTGTCCATTCTTGGCATTCTAGCTTGCCCCAAGCCTAAACAAACATTGCCTCTGGGTAAAATTCTTTGGGCACCAAGAGGATTGGGTCGATACCGACAAGTCCCGGTCATGGAGGGATTGTTCCAACTTGCTCCGCTCTAACTCCAGATGCTCCTACATTAGTTCTTAGTCTTTGGTTTTGAATTGCAACAACTCCAACTATTTCTTGTTGTCCTAACCTTTGAAAAAATCCATCAAGCATCTCCTATTGTCGAGCTACTATTACATCTTGCATTTCTTTCATCATTCTCTCCATAACCTCTATGGTCACATAGATGAATTGATTAGAACTTGAGGATACCTCATGGCTGGCCCTATGCTCTGGTTAACTTTCTTCAATCATAGATCTAGTGTTTGACCTCTACATCTTCTTCAAACTTCAGATCCAAGCTTTAGGCTGTCGAATCTAGCTTGCTCTCAATGACACCAAAATGTTAATGCCAAAAATGGCACAATGCTAAAAAACCTATTGAAATAAAGAGATCTAGCAGAAAATAACAAAAAAGTAAATAATACATGAGAATTTAGCCTAGAATTGCCAACAATGTCTGCCTTGGTGACTATTGTGAAGAGAGATAGGGGATGAAGAAGGAGAAGTGCCAAAAGCCCAGAAAAAATAACGTTCTTTGGTTGCCATAAGGCTAGTATTTATAGAGAAACTGCTCTACAGGTCTATATGGTCAAGTTGTACAAAGTCTAAATGCAAGCCCACGGATGGAGGAAAGAGTATGCTGGCCCATTCCTGAAGAAAAACCTCTCGGTACCAAGAGGTTCCTCTCGGTGCCGAGAGGTTTATTTTGGTGAAATATCCTTCTACTCATTTGCTTTTCTCTCTTATCTCAAATTCGATGTATCCCACTTTTCCATAGAGATTGAGTCGATCCCAACAATTCCTTTGATAACACTGTATTATATTGCTTTCTTCTCATCAGTCCTTGAAGTTGCTCATCTATTCTTTGAGAAAAAAATTTCATCACAATTGCTAGAAGAACTTAGAGTGTAAGGAGCTTGGGGGGTCACAAGAGTAATAAAAAGCTCTAGGTACCAAGAGGTTCCTCTCGGTACCGAGAGGTCCTTTTTGCCTCTTTTCCTCTTAAAATTCCTTATGTCCAATCTTCTTGCGTTATTGACCATGTTTTCATGTTCGTGAATTGTTTTATATTTAATTTTGCCTTCTAATTCCAGTTGATGTCTACTTGGTTAAGAAGCCGGCTAACAGTAATCAAATACATCTATCCCAATGTTAAAACAAAAGGACACTGATGTGCACGTTAATGTGCATATATTTACATCCATATTTTATCTATTTTTATTAAAATAAATATCATATTGGGCATTTTAACATGTTTAAAACCAAAATTCAATTATTATCAAATCATCATATATTCATCTTCATTCAGTGGTAAAATGGTGAAGTGACCCACTTTTCTCTATATCTATTTTAGTGATTTTCAGTCGAGTTTTTTTTCTTTATATAAAACAAAAGACCACTTCTCTTAATTAATTTCCCAAGATCTAGAATTTCACCAATATAAAAATATTAGTATATAAATCAAATTATGTCATTTATATATATGAAGATATATAATGTTTCTTTGCCTATCAGAGCAATATAAAATGGCAAAGAAATTCAATCACACAGTCTTTCTCATATTTGAGAGATTTTGTGTCACATAGTCATTTCTACCCTTTTTAATCTTCTTTTTTTTGATTCAAGCTTGATTAATATTTTATTCAAATATTACCACTTATTATTTTCTTGTTTTGTTTCCCAACTTGTTTTATAACCCAGATTAATTTATTCCTGGATTTACAACCCATGTATTTAACCTTTGGGAATTAGGCATTTGATACTTGATTTTTGATTGATACAGGGTGTTAAAACAACTCATGCATATTAGTTTAGCCCGAGATTCTTATTTCAAACACAACATTTTGTGCCAAGTAAAATACTCATATTCTAGTTTATAAAGTATGCAATGATCCTATGAATATTAAGGTAGTAAACTAGTTTAAAGCCAAGCAGAGGAAAACAATACAATCAGAACATAATGCAAACTCAATCTAACATGCCAAATGGAGACTTAGCATATGCATGAAGACAGAATGATTAAAGCAATGTCAACAATCAGACCAATGCAAAACTTTCAGTTGATCCTATAATGAAGACTACTGATGAATTCCCAAATAGTGGAACAAAAGATTGTGATCAATAAACAGTGGAGTAATTGACATGCTAAATAGCTAAATAAGACTACATGACAATTCATACTACAACTAATTTGTCTAAGACCAAAATGCAACCAGACTTAAATCAAATAAGTAGACAACAAGGTGCAGTTCAATGTGATTGCAGTGAAGATTATAAGTGTATAGTATGCACCTCATCTTACTATACAATGCAATACAAATTTCCACTGGAAATCAGATATTCAAGTTGGCTTTACAGGCTAAGGCTTCAAGCTTTTTCCATGGTCTTATATCAATTATAAGGCATGGTCAAGCTTTACTGGTTAGCCAAGACCAGGTTCAACTTATCACTTAATAATTTTATTACATGCTTTTTCAAAAACTTCTTCAACCTTATAATTAAAAACTTATCAAATATTGCCAAAGAAAGTATGTCCACATATCAGATTACATGGCATAATTTCCTTCATCATATTCCACCAGATTACTTCAGAATCTATTTCTTAAATCCATGACTCACAAGCACATCTGTTACTGTAATCAATAATCCATAAGCACATATAATACTTCAGTCTTTACATGTTCTTTTCAAAATAACAAAGCAAAGGCAATCCTGGAAATACACAAGACATAAAAGAGTTTGCCCGGTTTCTTTTATTATAACTAAGCTGCTAGTCTTCTAAGCATTTTAAAATCAACAAGATCTTCAAACATCCATACAAGCAAGCTACTCAAGCACCTTCCCTGCAGCAACATTTTGAACTGCCCCATTAAAAATGAGACACCCCAAATATTGCAAAGGCAACAAATAGGGTCAGAAATAAATTCCGGTGTGAGTGAAATCAAAGATTGCAATAACTTGTAAATTACTATGACTGGGTAAAGAGCTCATAAATATGATGCTATTCATTTTCATATTAAAACCTGAGTATATGTATATTTAAACTTATCTAACAATCATACATCCAATCATTCATCCATTCACTTCATTCAGTCATACATGCACATGCTCCTATGGATTAACTCCCTAGTTCCATAGCTCACTTTCTCAATCTCATTTATATTTTATTTGGTCTGAACTCTTGCCATTGAACACCATGTGTGCATTGCAAAGGGGCTCAGTTTTGTTAACCCTTTACACTGAGGCCTACATGACTTAAGCAAGTCATGCACATACCCATCATCCACCTGATGATGGATAGATCAAGGCACTACTCCTAAATTATTTTATAATTTAGAGACCATGCTTATTTATTTTCTGAGGAACTTTTCTTTTTAATTCCAAAGATGCTTATATTCTTCCCTTCTTTCCATAATTCAAAAATTATTAAGCTCACTCAAAGATTATATCCTGACATACAAAACATTCATGCAAAATTGCACATCTCATTCCAAAGTCATTTATGCTTAATCACATTTTCTAAAACCTGACTGTATATTTATTTCTAGAGATTTTCCCATTGTTTATATAAATATGAAGAAGTCATGTGAAATGCTATATTTATTTTTACTGTGAACATAGGATATGGTTTTTGAGAAAAACCCATAAAAACATATTGGCTTATGATCTGAACAAATCAGCACATATTTGTAATATTGCATTGTTCATATCATTTTTAATATAAACTAGGCATAAGCATGAATCTCGTTATTCACACTGCCTACTTCTTCTTTTTTTCATTGATACCCTATTTCTCAGTAAAACATTTAGTTCATTTTCATATAAAAACTAGAATATAAAATCTATTTTTGTGATTAGAGTGTTTGTTTAATTGTTTATATTTTAAAATAAAAACTGAAACCATCACAACATATCAAAACAGATTAAAATCTCATCCAAAAATTAAACTAGAATACCATCCATGATCAGCATATTTTCATCCAAGGAATAAAATCAAACATAAAATCGTAATGTAATTTTTATATAAAATAACTTGGCTGCCCTTAACTTGGGTCTTAATGCCTCAAATCTCATAAGTGATTAATCACTCACCTTCCTTCCTCTTTTCCCCGAGAATGCTTAAGCTTGAAGATAATGTGAGTTTTGCTTTTCTTTTTCTTTTTATTTCTCTATTTTCTCTCAGAAACAAACTGCTGCTCTCCCCTCATTTTTAAAAACATTTAGCTAGGGTTTAGTAGAGAGAAAAGCCCATTTTATCCTCATACAATCTAGAGAATCATGTATATATGTTTATGGCTAAATGTGCCATTTTCTTTTTGATTTCTATTTCAGGTAAGAGCAGTTGCTTCTCTGCTTTTCTGTGTACATGCTATTTGCATGATTCACGTCTACATTATTTATTTGTGTGACTTAGCTTCATTGTATATATATATATATTTTTGTTAAACCTGAATAGTTCACTCATACCCCTTTTTATTATTATTCCTAGCTATTATTTCAAACTATTTATTTTTCTTTTATTTTTAAAAATCTATTTATGCCAAAATAATACTAAGCTGGTTTTATGCAATTTAATTATTAGAAAGATTTATTTTATCACTTGATATTTCTCTGGCTTCTCATTTTTAATATATATATATACATATGAGATATGTGTATGTAAAACTCACTTATACTTGATCATTTTCTTCTTATTATTATTCATTGAAAAATTACTATCCTCTTATTTAATTATTTCACTTACTCTTAATATTTATTTTCAAACTATTCTATTCTTTAAATATTCTTTGTTAACTGATTTCCAATTTTCTGTTAAAATTATTTTTATCTCAAAAATTTGGGTCTTCACATTTTCCCCTCCTAAAAGGAATTGTGTCCCACAATTACTATTATACTATTTTTTTTCATTACATAGTATAATTTCATTTCAGAAATTTCAGAAACTCATGCATTCAAGACCAATCAAATACACATAAGTAATATTTAAATTTATTATAATTTTAGGCATACCTTTAAGCAGAAAATAGATTAGGATATTTATCCTTCATCCTATCTTCAGCCTCCCATGTGCAATCATTCTTATCTAAGCTCCACTGGATTTTAACCAATTTAATTATTTTATTTCTCAATTTCTTTTCTTCTCTAGCCACAATGCCCACTTGTTCCTTCTTATAAACCAGATTTTCTTGAATTTCAACATGTGTAGGAGATTCAAGAATGGTCTCCTTATCATGCACCCATTTTCTCAATTGAGATACATGAAATACATCATGTATATTACTCAATTCCTCTGGCAATTTTAGCTTATAATCCAAAGTTCCTATTCTTTGAATAATTTCATATGGACCTATATATCTTGGTGTTAATTTTCCTGCCTTGCCAAACCTCAGTATTTTTCTCATTGGTGAAACTTTGAGGAATACATGATTTCCTACCTCAAATTCCACTGGCCTTCTCCCTTTATCTGCATATGCTTTTTGTCTTTCTTGTGCTGCTCTCATTCTCTGCCTCACTAATTCAACTCTTGCAGAAGTTTCCTTCACATGTTCTGGTCCAAGCAATACTCTTTCACCTACCTCCATCCAACATGCAGTAGATAAACAAGGCTTTCCATACAAGGCATCAAATGGAGCCATACCTATAATGGATTGGTAACTATTGTTATAAGCAAATTCAGCTAAGTAGAGATGATCTTCCCAACTGCCTCCAAAGTCAAGTATACATGCTCTAAGTAAATCCTCTAAAATCTTGTTAACAATCTCAGTTTTCCCATCTGTTTGTGTGTGGTAGGCTGTGCTTAAGCTTAATTCTGTCCCCATGGCTTCTTGAAAGCTACCCCAGAACCTTGAGGTAAACAAGGTGTCTCTATGACTAATGATAGTCTTGGGGATGCCATGTAATCTTACTATCTCTTTCACAAATAATTGAGCTAACTTGTGAGCATTTCTGTTTGAATTCACTGGAATAAAATGTGTTGTTTTTGTGAGCCTATCAACCACTACCCAAATATTATCATTTCCTCTTCTTGTTCTGGGCAAGCCATCCACAAAATCCATTGAAATGCTTTCCCATTTCCAGGTAGGCACTTCTAAAGGTTGCAGTAGGCCTGAGGGTCTTTGGTAATCTGCCTTGACTTGTTGGCAGGTTAAACACTTTACTACATATTTTGCCACTGCTCCTTTCATTCCTGGCCATCAATAATTCCTCTTAAGATCATGGTACATTTTTTTACCTCCTGGATGTATGGTGTATTTGGTCTTGTGGTGCTCATCCATAACCTCTTGCTTCAGTTCTTCCACATTGGGTATGCAAAGCTTCCCTTTCTTCCTTAAGTAGCCTTTATCATCAACTTCATAATTTTCCACTGATATACCTTGTGATATCATGTCCTTCTTTTCCTTTAAATTAGTATCTTGATTTTGCATTTTTCCTATTTTATCAACTAGGGTTGATCTTAAGGAGATGAGACTTAATTTCCCATATTCAATCATGTCACTGTGTGCCTTATCTGATGCATCAATTTCTTTCTTTATTTCTACTTCACTGAGGATTGTTAAATCCTTGAATTCAGTCATCATTAAACTTGCCAATCTTGCTTGATGCCTACTCAATGCATTTGCCACTTTGTTAGCTTTCCCAGGAGTATATAATATATCAAGATCATAGGCAGCTAGAAATTCTACCCACCTATGTTTCCTCATGTTCAAGTCTTTTTGGGAAAACAAATACTTAAGTGATTTATATTCTGTAAACAATTCAAATTTAGTACCCAACAAGTAGTGTCTCCATAGCTTCAATGCATAAACAACAGCAGCAAGCTCTAAGTCATGTGTAGCATATCTTGTTTCATTTGGCTTGAGTTTCCTTGATGCATATGCTATGACTCTACCATGTTGCATGAGTACTTCCCCTAACCCAGACCCACTAGCATCTGTATATACCACTAATCCTTCATTTCCCTCTGGAACTTGCAAGACTGGAGCTTCCATCAATGCTTTCTTCAATGATTCAAAAGCTTGTTCACACTTTTCTGTCCATACATATGGTTGCTCCTTTTTGGTTAGTTTTGGTCAGTAGAATGGCTATCCTTGCAAAGTCTTTTATAAACCTTCTATAGTAACCTGCCATTCCTAAAAATGATCTCACCTCAGTCACTGATTTGGGTCTACTCCATGATTGCACTGCCATGACTTTGTTTGGGTCTACACTAAACCCCTGTTGAGATATAATGTGTCCCAAAAATTAAACTTCATTTTGCCAAAATGTGCACTTAGTAAATTTTGCCTTTAAATTATGTGCTCTTAGTCTTGACAAGACCAGATGCAAATGCTTTGCATGCTCCTCTTCTGATTTTGAATACACCAATATGTCATCAATAAAGACAACCACAAATTTGTCTAGAAAATCTCTAAATGTCATATTCATTAAATCTACAAAATAGGATGGTGCATTTTTCAATCCAAAAGGCATTACTAAAAATTCATATAGCCCATATCTTGTGTTGAATGCAGTGTACTTAATACTTTCTTCCTCTACCTTCATTTGATGAAAACCAGAGGCTAAGTCTTGCCTTGAAAAGATTTTTGCTCCATTTAGTTGGTCAAATAAATCATCAATTCTGGGGAGTGGGTATTTGTTCTTGATGGTGACTTTATTTAATTCCATGTAATCAACACACATTCTCATTGTACCATCATGCTTCTTCACAAATACCACTGGAGAACCCCAGTTTGAACTGCTAGGCCTTATGAAGCCTTTCTGCTCCAATTCCTCCAATTACTGTTTTAATTCCACTAATTCTTTTGGACCCAATCTGGTAGGCTTCTTGATGATAGGACTTGCTCCTGGAATTAATCTTATTTGAAATTCAACTTGCCTATTTTCTGGAACTCCTATAACCTCTCCAAAAACATCTGGGTATTCCTTTATCACTCCTATATCTTCTAGAGTCAATTCTTTTTCAATCATGCTCCATATTTGATTAAGGCAATTTATCTTGGCTGTTTCACTCATGACTATAATATTTTTACCATTTTCTGTTTTCAAAGAAATAGTAAAATTTTCTAAATTCAAAATTGCTTTGAATTTACTCAACCAATCTACCCCTAGAATAATTCCTATTCTAGGATATTTCAACACAAATAAGTTAGATTTAAACACATTTCCACCTATGTTTAATTCTACTCCCAAACATCTTAATCCTAGCAGGCAAGAGCTACCTAGGGGACTCTGAATAAACAAAGGTTTTTTAACTAAATTGCATGTGAGATCCAATTTATCCACTATGTCTTGTGATATTAAAGAAAGTGTAGCCCCAGTGTCATATATAGCTGAGATTGGATAATTTTTAATTAGAAGTATACCTTCCAATTGTCCAGAATTTCCCACTGCACTTGCCTTTGCTTTGCCTTCCAATGCTCCTACCTTTGCTCCTTTCTTGAACTCTGGGCCATTCCTTTTGATATGGCCTTCTTTCCCACAATTATAGCAACTAAATGGGGTCTTCTTGGCTGCTTGACACCTATTGCTCATGTGTCCTTCTTTGCCACAGTTGTAGCAAGTAACTTTCTTCTTAATTTCCCCAGTGGCTGCTCCTTCATCTTTCTTATCTACATTCTTCTTGTCATAAGGATGTGCTCTATTTTTCCCTTTCTTTTGATTATTAGCTCTCATGTTCCTAAATTTCTCTCTTGCATTATCATGTTGTTCAAAAGAAAGAGTGAGATCTATGACTTGATCAAATGTTTTGTCTTTGTATGGTAGCATTGCTCTACTCAAACCAGCATTAAGTCCTTGAATAAATCTCGAATTCTTTGATTCCTCATTCCCTATGAGCATGGTTCCATACTTAGATAAGCTCTCAAATTTTTGAGTGTATTCAGTCACACTCATTGGCCCTTGTCTCAATTTTATAAATTCCTCAAGCAGGGTTGCCTTAGCTGTTGCTGGAACAAATCTAGCCTCAAGCATATCCTTGAATTGATCCCATGTTATCTCATTTTCTGGTCTTCCTGTGATGATTACCTCCCACCAATCTAGTGCTGCTCCCTTGAGCCTTCTAGAAGCTATTTGCCTCTTCCTTTGATCATTTATTTGCATGTCTACAAATATTCTTTCTAAGGTTCTCAGCCATGTTTGCACACCCATGACTCCTTCAGCGCCTTCAAAATCCTTGCCTCCTAAATTTGAAAATGTTTTCAATAGCTTAGCCAACTCCTCATGAGGATTTTCTTCCCTCTACACTGCTCCTTCCCTAAATGCCCTCACCAAATCTTGCAAATTGACCAATGGTGTTGCATTAGAGGATCCTGCTCCAGTGCTTGGTGGTCTTCCTACCATGATTCACTATTCAATTGCATAGCTAGTTAGTCTTGTTTCTAATTTAATTATTTCAGCAATTTATTCCTATTGAGAATATTATATTTATTATTTTAAATTTTTTTTCCATATGCTATGTTCTTGTTAACATAGCTCTGATACCAACTGAAGTGACCCACTTTTCTCTATATCTATTTTATTTATTTTCAGTCGAGTTTTTTTTTCTTTATATAAAACAAAAGATCACTTCTCTTAATTAATTTCCCAAGATCCAGAATTTCACCAATATAAAAATATTAGTATATAAATCAAATCAGGTCATTTATATATATGAAGATATATAAATGTTTCTTTGCCTATCAGAGCAATTTAAAATGGCAAAGAAATTCAATCACACAGTCTTTCTCATATTTGAGAGATTTTGTGTCACATAGCCATTTCTACCCTTTTTAATCTTTTTTTATTCAAGCTTGATTAATATTTAATTCAAATATTACCACTTATTATTTTCTTGTTTTGTTTCCCAACTTGTTCTATAGCCCAGATTAATTTATTCCTGGATTTACAACCCTTGTATTTAACCTTTGGGATTTAGGCATTTGATACATGATTTTTGAATAATACAAGGTGTTAAAACAACTCATGCATATTAGTTTAGCCCGGGATTCTTATTTCAAACACAACATTTTATGCCAGGTAAAACACTCATATTCTAGTTTATAAAGTATGCAGTGATCCTATGAATAATAAGGTAGTAAACTAGTTTAAAGCCAAGCAAAGGAAAACAATACAATCAGAACAGAATGCAAACTCAATCTAACATGCCAAATGGAGACTTAGCATATGCATGAAGACAATATGATTAAAGCAATGTCAACAATCAGAACTATGCAAAACTTTCAGTTGATCCTATAATGAAGACTATTGATGAATTCCCAAACAGTGGAACAAAAGATTGTTATCAATAAACAGTGGAGTAATTGACATGCTAAATACCTAAATAAGACTACATGACAATTCATACTACAACTGATTTGTCTAAGACCAAAATGCAACCAGACTTAAATCAAATAAGTAGACAACAAGGTGCAGTTCAATGTGATCGCAGTAAAGATTATAAGTATATAGTATGCACCTCAACTTACTATACAATGCAATACAAATTTCCACTGGAAATCAGATATTCAAGTTGGCTTTGCAGGCTAAGGCTTCAAGCTTTTTCCATGGTCTTATATCAATTATAAGGCATGGTCAAGCTTTACTGGTTAGCCAAGACCAGGTTCAACTTTTCACTTAACAATTTTATTACATGCTTTTTCAAAAACTGCTTCAACCTTATAATTAAAAACTTATCAAATATTGCCAAAGAAAGTATGTCCACATATCAGATTACATGGCATAATTTCCTTCATCATATTCCACCAGATTACTTCAGAATCTATTTCTTAAATCCATGACTCACAAGCACATCTGTTACTGTAATCAATAATCCACAAGCACATATAATACTTCAGTTTTTACATGTTCTTTTCAAAATAACAAAGCAAAGGCAATCCTGGAAATACACAAGACATAAAAGAGTTTGCCCAGTTTCTTTTATTACAACTAAGCTGCTACTCTTCTAAGCATTTTAAAATCAACAAGATCTTCAAACATCCATACAAGCAAGCTACTCAAGCACCTTCCCTGCAGCAACATTTTGAACTGCCCCATTAAAAATGAGACACCCCAAATATTGCAAAGGCAACAAATAGGGTCAGAAATAAATTCTGGTGTGAGTGAAATCAAAGATTGCAATAACTTGTAAATTACTATGACTGGGTAAAGAGCTCATAAATATGACGCTATTCATTTTCATATTAAAACCTGAGTGTATATATATATATATTTAAACTTATCTAACAATCATACATCTAATCATTCATCCATTCACTTCATTCAGTCATACATTCACTTCAATCTCATTTATATTTTATTTGGTCTGAACTCTTGCTATTGAACACCATTTGTGCATTGCAAAGGGGCTCAGTTCTGTTAACCCTTTACACAGAGGCCTACAGGACTTAAGCAAGTCATTCACATACCCATCATCCACCTGATGATGGATAGATCAAGGCACTACTCCTAAATTATTTTATAATTTAGAGACCATGCTTATTTATTTTCTGAGGAATTTTTCTTTTTAATTCCAAAGATGCTTATATTCTTCCCTTCTTTCCATAATTCAAAAATTATTAAGTTCACTCAAAGATTATATCCTGACATACAAAACATTCATGCAAAATTGCACATCTCATTCCAAAGTCATTTCTGCTTAATCAAAATTTCTAAAACCTGACTGTATATTTATTTCTAGAGATTTTCCCATTGTTTACATAAATCTGAAGAAGTCATGTGAAATGCTATATTTATTTTTACTGTGAACATAGGATATGGTTTTTGAGAAAAACCCATAAAAACATATTGGCTTATGACCTGAAAAAATCAGCACATATTTGTAATATTGCATTGTTCATATCATTTTTAATATAAACTAGGCATAAGCATGAATCTCATTATTCACACTGCCTACTTCTTCTTTTTTTCATTGATACCATATTTCTCAATAAAACATTTAGTTCATTTTCATATAAAAACTAGAATATAAAATCTATTTCTGTGATTAGAGTGTTTGTTTGCTTGTTTATATTTTAAAATAAAAACTGAAACCATCACAACATATCAAAACAGATTAAAATCTCATCCAAAAATTCAACCAGAATACCATCCATGATTAGCATATTTTCATCCAGAGAATAAAATCAAACAGAAAATCATAATGTAATTTTTATATAAAATAACTTGGCTGCCCTTAACTTGGGTCTTAATGCCTCAAATCTCATAAGTGATTAATCACTCACATTCCTTCCTCGTTTCCCCGAGAATGCTTAAGCTTGAAGATAATGTGAGTTTTGCTTTTCTTTTTCTTTTTATTTCTCTGTTTTCTCTCAGAAATAAACTGCTGCTCTCCCCTCATTTTTAAAAACATTTAGCTAGGGTTTAGTAGAGAGAAAAGCCCATTTTATCCTCATAAAATCTAGAGAATCATGTATATATGTTTATGGCTAAATGTGCCATTTTCTTTTTGATTTCTATTTCACGTAAGAGCAGTTGCTTCTCTGCTTTTCTGTGTACATGCTATTTGCATGATTCACCTCTACATTATTTATATGTGTGACTTAGCTTCATTGTGTGTGTATATATATATATATATATATATTTTGTTAAACCTGAATAGTTCACTCATACCCCTTTTTATTATTATTCCTAGCTATTATTTCAAACTATTTATTTTTCTTTTATTTTTAAAAATGTATTTATGCCCAAATAATACTAAGCTGGTTTTATGCAATTTAATTATTAGAAAGATTTATTTTATCACTTGATATTTCTCTGGCTTCTCATTTTTAATATATATATACATATGAGATATGTGTATGTAAAACTCACTCATACTTGATCATTTTCTTCTTATTATTATTCATTGAAAAATTACTATCCTCTTATTTAATTATTTCACTTACTCTTAATATTTATTTTCAAACTATTCTATTCTTTAAATATTCTTTGTTAACTGATTTCCAATTTTCTTTTAAAATTATTTTTATCTCAAAAATTTGGGTCTTCACAAATGGTCATTTTTGTGCATGTCAATTTGAGAATTTTTACTTGGAAATTTTTATGATTTTTATTGGAAATTTTGATGCATATGGAAAAGGGATTCATGAAGATATATGCATGCACAAATGAATACAAAGGAATGAATAGGAAATAATTCAAGTCCAAGATCATGGAGGACCCCACCCACTTGCCTAAATCTACAATTAGAAGCTAATGGACAACTAAGTGGAGGTTAAAGCTTCATGCACTTTTAATGAGGGATTAATTAGTGGCTAATGGTTACTTGGTGGCCACAATTCCTAAAAGGAATTTTGGGAAGCACCCTAAAAATAGAATTAGGGTTTTATGCATGTATAAATAGCCCTCTTATGTACATGTAAATATCTTCTACTCTTTCACATTAGTGAGGAAATTAAGAAAGCAAGTTGTAATGTCAATGTTCCATGAAATAAAAATGGCTTCCAAGCCTCTCTCTCTTTTCTTTTCTACATGCTTTTCTTTGCTTTTATGTTAATGTTTATTTCTATGCTCTCTTTCTTTTAATGTTTATAGCTTTGATTTACATTCATGCAAGTAGTGTAGCTTTAATTTTTATGCAAATAGTTAGTAGTTAATCTCTCTTTCTTCTTTTGCTTAGTTTTCATTTCTTTGCTTTTTAATATTGAAATTTACAAGTGTTGATTTGATAACACAAATGAGTAGCTAAACCCCTTTAATTTAGGGGTAATGAAGCTCTCTAACTTTATGTAATTTCAACATTCTTATGATTTATGATCTCTTTGTTTGTGCTTCATGAAAGTGAATTTTGATGCAACTTTATACAAGTGGGTTTGATAGCTTATGTTGCTTATGCAAATGAGCTACTCTTATCAACATAAACACAATTTACATCATCATTTGCTAATTAATTTTTGATTTTGAAATGAAAGTAAAAAAAGAAATTTGATGATCTTTATTACTAGTTACAATAGTAAATAGATCATACCTAAAATAGCTTTTTCTTTGGCTTCATTTTCATGAGAATTGATAAGTGGTTTATTTGTTGTATTATAGTTTGATGGTTTGAGTTATGTTAATTAATAACATAAACAAACCATACTTATGATAAATACAACAATTATTTCACTTAATATCAAAATTAGAGATCATAAATTATTTGTTTGTTGATTTACAAAAATATGAGAGTGGATGTGCCTCTAAATTGTTCTCTAGTCTAATAGTTTTAAAAACACATTTCAGTTCTAGCTTTAGCTTCTTTTTGTAGTTAACAATGTCCTCTCCTTTTGGTCTAATTTGATTGAATTGAAAATTTTAAAACCTTAAAAATTTCCCTGTGGATCGACCCGTACTCGCCACGTACTAAAATTGTACGCCGTGCGCTTGCGGTTAAATTTAATTTGAAATTTTCGGCAAATTTCTAATCCGATAGAAATTTTGTCGTTAAACAAATTTTTGGCGCCGTTGCCGGGGATCGAACCCGGGTCACCCGCGTGACAGGCGGGAATACTCACCACTATACTACAACGACTGACCCTACATTTTCACATAATTCATCACTCACCATTATCATTCCTCTACAACCAGTCATAACCATCATTTCACTTCCCCTACTCTACACGACTACAACTACCAGAGCATATCACCATCCCCGAATAAATCACCTCACTCCCTCTACAAACTTCAAGTCGCTGCTACGTTGTCACTATTCCACTTCATACACCTTCCTCTAACATTCACTTGTTACCAGCATACTTACTCCTTAACAACAAACTTCACCATCCACTACTCCAGTGCCACACTTCCTTCGACAAAACTGTTAAAACCTTCTCAACAAACATTGAGTACATCATCACAACCTAACCAGCTACCCCATACATCTCACAACAAATACAACCAACAGCAAGCAAGATCCTCCACTGACAACAGCTGCAATCTCCCATCAACATTAGGTAATCAACCTCCCCAACTTTATCACTTTATGTCAACCTCCCTTCCATTCACATCACCTTGCAGATCATACTTGCTTGCCACACCTAAAATCACACTTAAAAACCCTGTGCAAAATCGCCAACCACAAATCACAATTAACTCACGACCGCTTGACAACCAGTTATCGTGATAACCTCCACCAAATCACGCAACTTCACCTCGCTGCCCTTTAAATTGCGACCCAAACAACCAAATCTTCTACTTCCTCACTCGTGCTACATCAAATACACAAACCAATTCTACATGCCAAATTCACCAATCGAGCAGCGCCAAACCAAACATCACTAGACTCCCCAATCACCAATTTGAAATCACCACTTCAATCGCGACCGAACCCTCGCCAAACCAATCGCCTCGACCTCCATACTTCGTCGCGACCGCCTACCTGCCATCCCCTCCTCCAATCGCACCCCTCAAAACCAGAAAACCACAACACTTCGCAACTCCCTAACATCCCAATCATCGCCTCGAACCCCCCTTCTAACCTCGCGACATGTTTATCAAAAATTGGCTATCGCGATTTTGTTTTTACTTTTTTTATATTTTGATTTCCCAGAATAATTCTCTGTTAAACGAAGGAACTAGAAAAGAGGGAAAAGGAGTTTCGGTTTGCAAGTTAGAGTCGATTTTGAGCCGGTTAAATTTAGTTTGGGCTGTGGGCTTCTTCTTTTAAAAAAAAATTAATTTTGTCAGTTTCGCTTGAGTAAATTGGAGGGGATATTGGGCCGTGAGTTGTAAGAGCCTTTGAGTTAAAAATTTTTTTAAGGAATTGGTATTGTGTGTGTTATTGTGTATTCTTGTTGTGTGTTTTTCATTTGCCGTGGTTTGGTGTTACAAAAAAAAAGATTGCATATATCGTGCTTTTAGTTTCAGGTTGCCAAAGCAGAAGGGATTAGCTTGTTGAAAATTGATGCTCTGTTTGCCAAATAAACTGCTTGCTTAAAAAAATTTGCACTCTTATCTCTTGTTTTTATTCGTTTTGCATTGTTAATTGCTTGCATTTGAAAAAAAAATCAAAAATAAAAATCCATTCGTAGTTGCATTGTTAATACACGTTTAATTTCTACTTTGCATTTCATTCTAGAATTTTGATTAATAATAACGGTTAGACATCGATAACACTTAATTGTATATTGAAAAATTGTCTTCTTTGAACAATTTACTTTCTTAGTGTCTAGGCTACGGCAGAGTAATAACAATTTATAAATATTACGGTGATTCGTAAATATTATAGTGGTTGTTCCTTTGAAGGTACTTAAACCTTCGGCTGCATTACTACGGTGATTCATGGTGCACCGATAAATCCTGTCTGTTACCTAGCTAAGAACTATCTTGTTGATTTAAGACAGAGTGTGATTATACAATTTTGGGTTAACTTAGTATAAATCATTTGTAGTTAACCCTTGCATTCATTCAGTTGCATTAGTTCATGCATATTTAAATAAAAAAAATTAAAAATTCAAAACTAAAAAATTTGCACATATTCCCTTTCCTTTCCTTTGAAAATTTTCAAAATCAAAAATCCAAAAAAAAAATTTACTTAGTTTTTTTAGAAAATCAAAAAATCCAAAAAAAAATATAAAATCTTTTCAAAATAAAAAACAAAACAAAAATCAATTTTCCATTTTGAAAAATAAATTCTATCTGTAAATATTTTTTTCTTTTCTTTATAAAAAAAACATTCTTGAAAATGTCCGAGTTTCCCCACTTACGTGAATTTTACAATAGTTGTGAAAATCAATATAATCCATACGATTTCACTCCAAATTCGTATGGATATTTTAACGACAACTATTGTATAAATAATTCGAATTTTGAATAACAAAGTTTTCAAAACAATGACCAACCTTCGACTCTCGAAAATAGCATTTCGTCTTTACTTGAACTCTTTACACAACAAAATCAAAGTATAAATGATTTATGTAATTCATATTTGTGTAATATCTCGAGTCAAGGATTTCAAAATTTGAATTCAATTCAAAATTCAAATGATTTCGAGTATAACCCATCCCAAGTCAATTTCGAACTTCAAAATGAATTTCAAAACCGAAACGAAAGTAGAAACAACTTTTCAAATAATTTTGGCAATGGAAATATTCTCAATTGCGATGCGATCGATAATTTTGGTTCTCAACAAATCCAAACCAAAAATTCTCAAGTTAATAACAATAAATTGGATTCTGTTGAACAAATGGACGAAATCTACCATGATCACATGGATTTGTTGTTCGAAACATATATGAAATAACATGAAAAACAAAATCAAATCACAAGGTATGACGAGTCAATTGATAATCCACTTTTTACCCAAATCGACGATTTTCAAATAACAACTTTTGAAATTGAAAATAACAATCTTAATGAAGTTGTTGAAAACACGGTAATTGAGTTGGATTTCAATTCTTTTGAGGGTGTTAAACTCGATTTAAAACTCGATCTTCCTTTTTTCGATCATGAAAATTTGAACACAACAACTTTGGATTTTAAACTTGACACATGCAGTGAAGTTGTTGATAATTCAATAAAGGAAGACAAATTTAATGAACACGATTTTTTTGGACTTTTCGAAGATGAGTTGTTAAATTCCGAGGGGTAAGATTTAAATCACCATTTTGATTTTGAAATCGATAATTTCGAAAAATTTGTCAATGATGAGTTTGAATTTCAATTTGGTGAGAATAAACTTGAACTTCAACCAATTTTTCTATCTACCCCGAAAATCATCGAAAATAAAACAACTCGTATAGTTTTTAATAAAACGGCATTCGTTTTTCCAAATCGACATTCAATTCCAAAATCTTTAATGGTTTGGATTTTTGAGCTTAAGCTGTGTCTCACATACTTGATGAGATAAATGAATCGGTCTTTGGAAGACCGTTTCATTTACTTTTTGAGACTTTCTGATCTCGTGTAAATAACGTTCATTTCATGTAAATAATAATAAACCTTCCTTTCACTTGGGTTGACTGTGGGGACACAGTCAAAATCAAGTGTGGGGGGAGACTCATCTTCATTTTTATTTTTTCATGGTTTAATTTTACATTTTCTTTCCAAAATTAAAAAAAATGAAAAGAAAAAAATTAAGCATTTTGATTTATTTTTAAAGAAACACTATAAGGTAAATATATGGTTTTGGTTTATTAAATTGAAATTTTTAAAAATTTACTTGTCTTAACAAAAATAAAAATGAAGTTTTATTACAAATAACAATGGTTTAACTAGTATAGGAAGATTCATACGTGTTAATTATGAAATACATCCTAATTGAAAATCTTTGTTGTAAAAAGTGGTTGATTTAAAGTAAAGATATAACATTTTTTTTGTCTTCTAAGTTAAATGGTGCTAAGATGATAGTGCGAAACTCTCTCTTCTAAAAAAAACTAATATATATATTTTTATATATGTATATTTTAATAAACACCTAGAGTCATGTGTTCACACTCGTGTGTTCACTCGCCATGCTCTATACCCTTCTCACGTAACCCCGAAAGATAGTGCATGATCGATATATCTGGCCTGAGTTTATCTGAGTTAGGTGTGTGTATATAAAAATTATTTTACTAATAACGCCTACAGTCAATAAGTGTTCACACTTGTGTGTTCACTCGCCATGCTCTGTATTCCCCTCACATTAGTCCACAAGGCAGTGTATGGGTAATATATCTGGCCTCGGTTTATCTGAGTTAGGCATATGTAAATATTGTTAATATAAATAAAATTTTCAATAAAAAATTAGAGAGAGTAAGCAATTGAAATCCAAGCACTATTTTAACTTGTTTGATTTGACTTGTTATTGAAAAATGAAAATACCACTTTGATAAACTTTGATAATCAACTAAGGATCCATTTCATAGTTACACTATGTTATCAACCGAAACCTATATTTAACTTATTTTTATCGATTTAAAAGTAAATCCTCCATTTGTAAATATTTTCAAGAACTTGCATTCATCTCATTGTAAATAAGTCTTGCATTTAGGAATTTTCATCCTGCATTTGGATTTTGTGGGTAGTATCCGCTTAAAACCCTCACGAGACAACACTCGTCCTACTGAGGACACCCAGAGGTTTAACGGCTTGTTGCATACGCTCAATGCAATCGTGCTCCCTATGAAAATGGATTTATCTTAGTTTTTCTTCTTCTTTTTCTTTATTTGAGGACGAATAAAAAGATAAGTGTGGGGGTATTTGATGGGCACGTAAATGTGCATATTTTTACCACCATATTTAATCTATTTAAATTCAATAAATGATCATATTGGGTATTTTAGCTTGTTTAGACCAAAATTCAAATTATTTCAAATCGTCACATACTCATCTTCATCCAGGGGCAAAATAGTCATTTTTGTGCATATATTAATTTTCTAAAATTTAATTGAAAATTTCTATGTTATTTTGTAGGAATTTAAATTCAAATACAAGTGGCTTCATGAAGATATATGCATGCACAAGAGTGAATACAAAGGAATGGAGATGGAAATAATTCATTTCATGGATCATGGAGGACCCTACCTATCCACTTACCTTCATGTACACTTAGGAGCTAATGCACATGCTAAAAGGCCATTAAAGCTTCATGCACATTTAAATGATGATTATCTTATGCTAATGGTTACTTGGCCACCACACTTCCTAAGGGGTAGTTTGGGCATTTCCTAAAAATATGGATTAGGGTTTCTAACTTGTATAAATACCCCTTATGTTTCATGTAGTTCTCTCTTCTTTAGTCTCTTCTTTAGGCTCTCTTCCTCTTAGTTTTAGTTTTAGGATCAAAATAAAAACAAAAGCTCTCTTCTTTCTTTTCATGGCTACTTAGCCATATTTCTTTTCATGTAACTTTCCTTTTTTTTATGCAATGTTAAATTAATGTTCTCTCTTATTTACATGCTCCATTCCTTTCTTGTTAGTAGTTAGTTTATTTTTCATGCAAGTATATTAGTGTTTACTTCTTTTTACTTAGCTTTTCTTTTCATTTTGCTCTCTTTCTTTTTCTCTTCTTTTAGTTTCATGTTGCATGCTACTTGTGTTGATATGATAACAAAAATGAGAGGCTAATCCCTTCAATTTAGGGTAATGAAGCCTCTAATCATGTAGCTTCAACATTTTGATAATTATTGCTCTCTTTTGTGCTTAAATGAATGTTGATGTGATTTATTGTTTCATGATGAATTTGATAGTCTATGTTGTCCATTCATAACAAATAGACAATGCTTAAACAATCACAAATAAGAATTGTCACTTCATCTAAATATGATTATGGCAAAGAAGTGAATGTTGAAATTGAAATTTGATGGTCTATATTTCTAATTAATAGTTAATAGACCATACTTAAAATAGATTTTGCTTTCAACTTGTTGTCATTTTTCATGAGAGTTGAAAAGTAGTTTAAATGTTGTGCTATAGTTTGATGGCTTATGTTGAGTTAATTAATAGCACAAATGGGCCATACTTATTATAAGAACATCAATTAAACTTACTAATGACTAAAAAAAGAGATAATAATGCCATGTTTTGTTGAACTATATGATAGAGAGAGTGGAATTATCTCTCAATTGTCATTTATTCTCATATTTTTCTCACTTTCTTTTTGACATTTTTTACATTTTTAGCTTCACACTCTTCAAATTATTGGTTTAGTTTGATTGAATAGAAAGTTAAAATCTACAATTCCCTGCGGATCGACCCGTACTCGCCACGTACTACGATAGTACGCCGTGCGCTTGCGGTAAAATTTTAATTTGAAATTTATCGGCGGTTTTCTAAACCAATAGAAAACTAGTCATTAAACAGACACGGACCAACTCCACTCAATTCTCTACACTCACCAAATGTGACTGTGCGACCAAATCATGGCATTAATATCATATTCGATCATTATTGATCGCACATATATCACTGTACTTTACATCCGAATCTCAAGCTTTTCCTTGCATTCTACTTTCCTGAGTAGCCGGAAACCTTCCTAAATTTGTGCCAAAGTCTCACGTCGCATTGCAACGGTGTTCGAAGAAAAATCCCCATAAATTGGAACTTTGCCTAGGCTTTAGTGCCCAGGCCTATGCACCACCAGTCCACTGGTCTTCCAATGGCTGCCTGTTCCTTGGTAGTAAAGCCTAGGTTAGTAGCCTTTGAGTCGGTGATTCATGCCCCGTCTTCTTCGTTGCTCTGTCCGATGAGTCCCTAGCTACCATAGCCTACCTTCATCGTATCGGACCTCTATCGGAGTCCATTAATTGATATTTTAGAAGTGGTTTCTTAAATATTCGAAAATTGATTTCGATACGGAAAATCACTCTTTTATGCGTAGAGTTCCATGGGAGATTCGATCGACCAAGCCTCCTCTAACATGCCAAAACAAACACAATCGGCCTTCTCGCTTCGTGTGATGCTCACACGTGTGCAGATACGCCTACTTGTGCATGCACATGCACACAAGTACACACAAACATGCTCCCACTACATAAATCATACTACGGACTTCACCGGAGCAATCAATCGAACAGGTATTCTCTCACGCAACTTAGCGCACACTATAGTCACTATAGCAACACAAGATTGCCCGTAATGTGTTTATATACTCATATGGATATTCCCATGCACATATATTACTAATCACACAAATAAACAATTATTATCTACAATCCAAACCATTCAACAATTTTAACTACGATACTTGAATTATATTGATTATTATATAACTACAAATACACGTATGCTTTTCCATATACATATACTTACACGTATACTTAAATAAATATTTCGATTATTACTTAAATCAAAACTTAGTTCTATTTACTAAGTCTTTTCAGTAAAACTCAAACCTCATTTTCTACTATTTTATAAAATCATTCCATTATTTTATAAAATACCAAACTAACTTATAAATTATTTAAGCCTTTATACTTAATTTCTTCGTTAAAATTAAGTATTCATTTTATAATTATTTTATAAAACTTTACAACCACTTTATGAAATAATTACTTCTTGCTATTTAATAAAATATAATAATTTTATAAAATACTTCTTTTGTATTATTTTATAAAATCTCATTCCATTTTATAAGATGTCATTTACACTATTTTGTAATATCTCCTTTATTTTATCAAATATATTTTCACTTGTAATATTATTTCTTTACTTAAATAACATTTCTTAGTACTAATTAAGATTTGTTAAGCCTCTAATCACTTTAATAATAAGTGTGGAGCTCTTGACTTACTTAATTAGCTTACCAACATCAATTTATAAAATATCCATTGTTTTATAATATCATTTCTTCTTCTAAGTAACATTTATAAATTACTAAATAAAGTTCATTAGGCCTCCAATCACTTTAATAATAAGTATAGAGCTCTTAAACTACTTAATTATCTTACTAACTTTCTTAAATGCTCATATATAATTTCATTACTATTATATAATTACCAAACCATGCTTATAACATATAACTAAGCCTAAACAATCATTCACCCTTAATCAACCCAAACCCAAATCTAAAGCTTACTAACTTTTTAAAACATGGTCTCTGTTTGCGCCAAAAATGGTCACAAACCCAGAATATCGTGAAAGCACCAAGTTATGAATATAAATCAGCAATATTCCAAACACAAATCATAGATCTAAGCAAGCAACAAACATCAATCCAGAAATAATGAACAGAAACACACAATTTATAGTGGTTCGGCTATCTCCGGCCTACGTCCACTTCAAAGTTTATCTTTTATTGATTATCCTTGCTGGTTACAGATGATTACAGCAGTTACAATGAAGAATTTCGAGTACAATGATTGTGTTCAGGCGTAGAATTGAATCCGGCAGAGTCTAGACGTTGGATGGCCCCAGATCCCTTTCCTATAAGCTTCAGGGGGCTATTTATAGGTGTAGGAGGCTGATATCGCGCTCAAACTTCGGGAGACTTCTTCTGGCATGTGAGGGGGCCCACGCGACTGACCCTGCCAAGTTTCGACTCGATCTGTGATCGATACGAATCCATTTCGTATCGATCAAGAAATCATCCAATCGAGCTGAAACTTGGCAAAGACATTCTTTACCTTGCGCGTAAGCTCCTGTGAAAATTTCGTAGCATTTGGATCTGTAGAGATATGATCGATGCAAAATTGTATTTTCGTGTGCATTGTCGCGTTCGAATCCATGGTTTCGGATCCATCCCTTTCGAATCGACCTGGACACGTGAGCGCGCAGTGACATGGTACGATAAACCAGGGGAGATCCATATTCCTCGCCGTTCTGAACGCTTCTTCCCTTGAATCGCACTCGTATCCATACTTTGCGTTTGTTCGTGCCGATAATTTTGTTTTGCATCTGTATCCAACTGCTTGCATCGTACCGTTCTTCGTATCGATTTCAGGAGTGTGTTTCGTATCGATCTATCCGATCGATATGAAATAATGTTATAGGAGGTTTTATCGATCGATACGAAAAACGCACAAAGGTCCAATCATTCGAAGCTATACACAGATGGATACGAACGAAGCCTTACCTGATGGACGCGAACTATGATGGCCTCCCATGGATACGAAAGTGCCAAATCCTTCTAGCCTTCCTATCTGATCGATACAAAACCATCGAGTCGAGCCCATGCTGATCAATACGAAATGTATCGAGTCGAAACCTTGCTTGCTGATCGATACGAAATGTATCGACTCGAACCACCATCTACTGATCGATGCGAAATGCATCGATACGAATCATGCCTTACGCACCTTAATCCATCCATATCTTGTGCATACGACCTCCGATTGATTTGAAACCTGAAACATAGCCTCTCCTAGTCCTGATCATCATCTCCAATCGATTTCGTTCTGATCGGAGCTCGGCCAAATTTTGACGACATCCACTGCAGCCTTGTTTCTAATCGATCTCCAATCCTGATATCCATCGTTCCTTGCCAATTTGTTGATATTCCGGCCTTGACCAAAAGGTGGGATAACATTTGCCCCCCAGAACATGCCTTGTGATAATAAGGCGTGTTTTGAATAGTTCTGAACCCGATATTTGAAGTCCATAGCCAATTCCATGTCCATCCGAACTCGATGACCGAGCCTTTAATCCATCCTAATCCATCAGCCAATAACTGAATCCATGACCTCTCCGGGTCAATATCCGAATCCATAACCTCTCTGGGTTTGTGCCAAGTGCAATCTATACTCGACGACTTTTGTCCAATGTCCCTGGACGTTGCATTATACCATGGCTTAAGTCCTAAGCCGAATCCTGGACCTCTCCGGGTCGGTTGTTCAAATCCGTAACCTCTCCGGGTTCTTGCCAAGTGCAATCCACACTCGATGACCATGGTCCAGTGTCCCTGGACGTAGATAATGCTGGGGCTTAAGTCCTAAGCCGAGTTCTGGTCACTCCGGACCCTTGTTGAGCATAGTCCATACCCAACGACCTGAAATAATAACCGATAATATAGGGCCTAAGTCCTAGGCCGAATCCTGGTCACTCCGGACCCTTGTCGAGCATAGTCCATACTCGATGACCTGAATGAGTCAATTTGCCATGTTCGGGCAAAGTGACTCACCCCTTGCCAGGTATTATCCATACCCGACAACCATTTATCAAAAACCAGAAAAAATCCAATCAAAATCCAATCCAAAATCTAAATCAAATCCGAAAACCAGAAATCCGAACCAACATCCAAAACAGAAAACCATCCAAATGAAAATCCAAACCAGAAAGCAAACAAAACCAGGAGTTCAAACCAAACTCCAAAACCAAACCAGAAAATGAGTGTCCAATCCAAAAACAAAAGACAGATTCCGCAAATCATGGCTTTGCGGTTTATCACCATTCAGAGCATGCCTAGGGGCTATCTCCATCCCCATACATGTGTAAATGACTTGGTTGCTTGCCAATGGTTTGTTACTTATTTCATACTACCCCGATCAATTGATAACCAATCGACCATCATTCCTGGGCCTCACACCATCATGGCTTGAGGTAGGCGGTGGTTGCTCTTACTCCGCCGCTGCATTTCGAGCCCCAACATACTGCCTCAATTATCCATTCCTCACATGCTCCTCAATTATGTCCTTTAAGTGCCTACAACTGTTGGTATCGTGTCCATCCAAATCATGGAAGAGACAGTGCCTTCCTGATGCCCTTTCTCGTTCAGAAGGTTCTCTCCTAGCTGGCCTTCGGTAAGGAAGGTGATTCCGGGTTTCCATGTATATCCGCTCTAGCGTCTCGTTTAATCCTATGTATATGGAAAACTTTGGATCCTTCCATCGCTTCCTGGCTTTTCCTGAATCGTCATCCAGCTTCCTCTTTCCTTTATCTTTATCCGGGTTTCCGTTGGATGGTCCTCCACCCTCAGTCGCATTCACCTCCTTTAACTTTAAATCCATACATGCGTCTTCTTGCCGAAGGAACCTTCCAGCTTCATGGAAGAATTCCCCGAGATCCAGTGGCGGGTCTCGTGCTAAAGATACCTTAAAATCCGAATCCTCTTTGACTCCCGACACCGCCGCCATCAAAACCATAGATGGATCCGGCCGATCCACCGAAGCAACCGCCGCATTGAATCGAGTTAAAAATGCTCTAAGTGATTCATCCGTCCTTTGCTTTACCGATGTTAGCGTCATTACGTTCTTTGGTCTCTTGATATGAACCCGAAACTGCCCCAAAAACCTATCCACCAACTCGCTCCAGGTTCTGATAGATCCTTCTTCCAGCTGCCTAAACCACATTGCAGCTAGGTCCGTCAAGTACAAAGGGAAACATCGGGCCATCACTTCCTCCGATGCCCCTAGCACTTCCATGTGCCTGGTATATCTCATCAAGTGATCGGTTGGGTCAGCCTTGCCATCATACACTTCCACGGTAGGCAGCTTGAACTTGGGTGGATTCTAAGCTGTCCTGATTTCCTGAGTAAACGGACTCCTGTTCACTCCTTCCAAATCTCTACTGGTCAAACCTCCACGCACAGTTCTCCTAATAATCTCAACTAATCCAGCATTGTCCGTCAAAGGTTGCCCCCTATTTCCTTAAGGAAATTCAGGTACATATTCTTCATGCGGTTCATTATCATTAGCGTTCACCCTAGCCTGTTGGGCTCCATCCAAAGGTCTTCCAATGTCAGATCCTGCGGGCCTGCCCCCAAGCCTTTGCTGGTTGCCCTTTGGTTCTGTATTCTGTTCTCTGTTGGGTTCCGCAACCCTAGTTCCTTGTTCCACATTTGCAGTCACTGTAGTTGGTCTAAGGTTCTGTGTCCCTGCAGCTCTCATCTGCTCGAAGAAAGTCTGCATCATATCTTGTTGATTCTTCAACAACCTCTCATGCAATGAATTTGCCATAGCTTCCATTTCGTCTCTGGTAATGTAAATCGAAGCTTGTCCTTCTCCAGCTCTGGAGGATGCCTCTTGACTTCCTCCTTATTGACTTCTCTCAGCTCTTTGTCTTGTTTGTTGAGTCATTGTCTTTCAAATCTAAACTCTTCACGTTTTCCAAATTTGAACTTCAATCCGATGTAGCGGGTGCTAGTCCCTCTCAGTGAAAGCACCAAAGTGTTTGCGCCAAAAATGGTCACAAACCCCGAATATCATGAAAGCACCAAGTTATGAATATAAATCAGCAATATTCCAAACACAAATCACAGATCTAAGCAAGCAACAAACAGCAATCCAGAAATAATGAACAGAAACACACAATTTATAGTGGTTCGGCTATCTCCGGCCTACGTCCACTTCAAAGTTTTATCTTTTATTGATTATCCTTGCTGGTTACAGATGATTACAGCAGTTACAATGAAGAATTTCGAGTACAATGATTGTGTTGAGGCGTAGAATTGAATCCGGTAGAGTCTGGACGTTGGATGGCCCCAGATCCCTTTCCTATAAGCTTCAGGGGGCTATTTATAGGTGCAGGAGGCTGATATTGCACTCAAACTTCGGGAGACTTCTTTTGGCACGTGAGGGGGCCCACGCGACCGACCCCGCCAAGTTTCGACTCGATCTGTGATCGATATGAAGCCATTTCGAATCCATTTCGTATCGATCAAGAAATCATCCAATCGAGCTGAAACTTGGCAGAGACATTCTTTACCTTGCGCGTAAGCTCCTGTGAAAAATTTCGTAGCATTTGGATATGTAGAGATATGATCGATGCAAGATTGTATTTTCGTGTGCATTGTCGCGTTCGAATCCATGGTTTCGTATCCATCCCTTTCGAATCGACCTGGACACGTGAGCGCGCAGTGACATGGTACGATAAACCAGGGGAGATCCATATTCCTCGCCGTTCTGAACGCTTCTTCCCTTGAATCGCGCTTGTATCCATACTTTGCGTTCGTTCGTGCCGATAATTTTGTTTTGCATCTGTATCCAATTGCTTGCATCGTACCGTTCTTCGTATCGATTTCAGGAGTGTGTTTCGTATCGATCTATCTGATCGATACGAAATAATGTTATGCAAGGTTTTATCGATCGATACGAAAAACGCACGAAGGGCCAATCATACGAAGCTAGACACAGATGGATACAAACGAAGCCTT
This sequence comes from Allium fistulosum, assembly GCA_030737815.1. Taxonomy (NCBI): domain Eukaryota; kingdom Viridiplantae; phylum Streptophyta; class Magnoliopsida; order Asparagales; family Amaryllidaceae; genus Allium; species Allium fistulosum. Next base: position 1,147,123,601 of record CM060902.1, read on the forward strand.
ACCTGATGGACGCGAACTCTAATGGCCTCCCATGGATACGAAAGTGCCAAATCCTTCTAGCCTTCCTATCTGATCGATACAAAACCACCGAGTCGAGCCCATGCTGATCGATACGAAATGTATCGAGTCGAAACCTTGCTTGCTGATCGATACGAAATGTATCGACTCGAACCACCATCTGCTGATCGATGCGAAATGCATCGATACGAATCATGCCTTACGCACCTTAATCCATCCATATCTTGTGCATACGACCTCCGATTGATCTGAAACCTGAAACATAGCCTCTCCTAGTCCTGATCATCATCTCCAATCGATTCCGTTCTGATCGAAGCTCGGCCAAATTTTGACGACATCCACTGCAGCCTTGTTTCTAATCGATCTCTAATCCTGATATCCATCGTTCCTTGCCAATTTGTTGATATTCCGGCCTTGACCAAAAGGTGGGATAACAGTCTCTAAGGTTTACAATAAATAAAGTGATGATATAAACATGCTTAAGGCATAAATATAAGCCTAATTACATAACTAACATTCTTTAAATTACTTCACATAACTTCATAATCATTACTAAAGAAATGTGTGAAGTATATCATGTAAATTAATTAGGAGAATCATCCCACTTACCCCTTCTTCTCCCAACCATGCTCAAAATCACCAAAACTCATATCCAAGCTTCCTTTAAATTTGAAATCTCTGCCAATACTTTGATTAAAGAAAATTCCTTCATGGTTTTATAAGTAATTGGAAGATAAGAATTATGATTATAATTTCATGAATTTAGAATATTTGTTTTGGCATGGATTAGTAAATTAAAAAAGGGATTAAGAGAGGATTAAGGAAAGATTAGAGAAGAGGAAGAGGAAAATACCATGGAATAAAAAGTGAAATGAAACAATGAAGAGGGTTAGCCACTTATAAGCAAGCAGTGGGCTTAGTCCAATTCAATTTATCCACTCAAAAACACTATTCATCCAAAAATTCACCGACTCCAAACATAGCCAAGTTTATAATCATATTTCTCACGTCAAAAAAGCTGTCTTAACTACGGTTGTCTCGAGTCCCAATTCATCCATCATTAAAAAATAAAGTATAATAGGAATTTCATTAATTAAAAAATAAACATTTGAAATAATCATTTACTATTCAGTCATTAAAATTGTGAGTTGTTGCAAGTACCGCTTATCACCTATAGATGGATGGATAGGCTGAGAGGGAGAATATGGTATCGTAGGATTTGCTTTAGATGTGTATCTTGGACTTTTGAGGTCCTTTGGAGGGTCTCTTACCATTAGTAGTGTTTACATTTAATGATAACTATCAAGTAAGTATTATGATGGCACCATTTGAGGCGTTGTATGGGAGGCTGCATAGATCATCATCTATTGGTGGGACACTACATATAGAATCATTCTTAGAACAAATATGATAAGGGAGACTTCAAAGAAAGTAAACTTGATCCATACAAATATGAAGACTACCCATGATGGGCAGAAATCTTACATTGACAAAAGATGAACAGAGTTGGAGTTCATAGTAGATGACGTGGTCTTTGTAAAGATCTCACCACTTAGACACGTTATGGCTTGGTAGTTAGGGAATGTTAGCATCAAGGTTTGTAGGGACTCTTTCGATCATGGAGAGAGTAGATAAGTTAGCTTATATAGTGGGGCTTCCTGAAACGTTCGTGGGAGTGTACAATGTTTTCCATGTATCACACCTGCGAAAGTGTCAACATGATTTAGTTGTTGTGGTCGACTTGAGTCAGGTGAAAGAAGTTGAAGTGGAGAGAGAGAGTCACATGTTCGTCAATGCACCTACCCGTATTGTTGAGCATGGTACAAGGAGATTCTACAACAGAGTAATTAAACTGCTTAGAGTCCAATGGGGAGATGATCTAGTTGAGGGTACGTGGGAGTCTAAGGAGAATATCCAAGCTATTAATCTAGCGCTCTTTTCTAGTATGTTTCTATTTAAATTAGTTTAATTATTACTGCACATAGTATTTGGCTTGGAATATTCCATAGGTAGAAATGTTTGGATGCTAGGCAAGGTTGTGAATGTGTCGCTAGGACATGTTTTGGATGATGGTTGCTAAAGGATGAATTTTATTAGATAATATTGCACATATGGGTAGATATGTTTATGTCGGTCTATGACACACATCACATTATCCATTCTATTTTATCAGTTACATGCATAATGGTTATTGCATTTTTGCATATGGACCGAATAGTGTCTTACATATAAATTTTGGCCACAAAGTGCTATCAAACTCATTTTTACTTTATTTTCTAGATCTGAAACATTACAATTTAGTTGTACTTATGCAAAATCTCGATCAATAAATTAAAGTGAATGTAGGCAATAAATTGAAGTTGAACCACTATAAAATTCTGTGTGTTCAAGCATTTTGATTTCAATTTTATATTTCTTATTCTCATTTTCGATTCATTGGGGTATTATATCATTTTTGGCCCAACAATTCTGCTCGACATTATAACACCTCATAATTTTATGAAATTAAATAACTAAATTAAAAGGGTAAAATCATAATTTCACATAAATGACAGAATAGTAAATTTTATAGAAGCTAGAATAAGGCTTTGAACCTATCCCTTTTTGCCCGCAATACCGTCTACATTTAAAAAACATATATGAGTTGCTGAATTTAGTTAAATTAGCTAGAAATTAGAAGAAGTTAACCTCGTTGGCATTTTCTCTTGGTTTTGGGAATTTAGGCTTAATACGTGTTATTTACAACCTTAAATTAGAAAATTAAACCATAATTTCCAATCTATTTTAATCAAAACACTTGACCACTAATCCCTATCAGCTTCTTCATGAACTCTCCAAATCAAATTCGAATTAAACAAATTAATATATGAAACCGACCACCGCAAAGAGAGCTATGCAAATAAATCAATGTTATCACGAGAATTAGGGTTTTGAGGATGAGGGAATTTTGGACAACAAAGGAAAGGATCTACATCAGTCTGGAGGGGATGCATGGCCAATTGGTGAGTGGAACTCTACATACATACAAATATATATATATATATATATTGATAAGACATAGTAGTCTGCCACTTATTATCTTAATCAAAATTATAATTGATGTAACTGGGAATTAAAAAGTGGTTTTTTATATACATGATTAGGATGTAGTATGCCATGACTAAATGATTAAAGACTTGACAAAGTTAATCTATCTTTAATTAAAAAGTGTAAAACATAATTTTTTTTGCAAATTAGGCATATTATATATCAAAATTATAGTGTTCTCGACGACATGAATCTACTGGTGGTGTTTATTCATCGATTCGGTGTACCAATTGTTAAAAAAGGCATCGGAAGTTCAACGAACATGGACCATCCATTTTGATCCAACAGTGAAACGACAATGAAAAGACGATCGTAGGACACACATAAATAGGAGGTCGAGTGGGCTTCCACGTCGAGGTCTGGTTGTATATGTGGTTTCTAAGGCATGAGAGGGGATGACTACTTGGCTATAGGGGCGACATGGTGGGGCTTACGTTGTAGTGTGGTTGGATCACTGTCTAGATAGTCGTAGCTGCATTGATAACGAATTAAAGTTGACGGAGGGTTACTAGGTCAACATGGACATGAATCTTCAATGACTGCATATAGGAGTAAACAAAAAATATAATAAATTAAATTATAAATTAAATATTTATGCTAATTCCCCTAAACTTAATCGCTTGTATCTCTCGCATATTACCTCTTTTCATACGCGGTTCATGGCAATGTGATCCTAGAGAGACGAGGAGCATGTTGGTATGTTGTTTGTTGTGTTTTGAGGTATTTCACAAAATGTCTTAATTCAATAAGTTTTCTTATAATTATGCATGATTTGATGATATGATATTCCAAGGAGCTAAGGCCTCAATATACGATAGTCTGAGGAGTAGAGTCTTCGATATATGATAGTTCAAAAACCCAAGTCCTCAATATATGATAGTCTAGGGAGCTTTGTCCTCAATATACTATATGGCGATAGTTAGTCGAGACTTTGGGTTCAATCATGTGCAGATGATTAGACATGGAAAGCTTTTAGTGAGACCTTAGCATATCATGTCATTATAATATTATGTTATGTTTAGCCGACTTGTTGGGTGCTAGTGAAATAGGTTAAGATATGGTTTTTGGGCATAATAATTTTTTTACTAGCTTATTACTATTATAAACTTATATGATGCATTTCCCTCACTAGACATATGTCTAAACCCTTATATCGTTTTCATTTTTTAGTTATACTCTGATAGGTCAATAGAGAAAACTAGTGGTGACTTTGAGGTATAATGATACGATAGATACCTTCACATTATTTATCTTGTTATCTACTATTTTATTTCAGTTATCCCAAGCATTAGATTAATTTCAAGAAATGCTGTATTTTGATGTTTATTCGATACTACGTTGCTTTATTTGTCTGGGATTAATAGTTATTAATTATTATATTTCATTCTTCCTGTGCAAGTTCCATAAAGTGTAGAATATTATAGATAGCTCTGGATTTGTTTTATAATTTACTTAAAACAATCTGCCGTCAATGGCATCCGCGATGCCGGTGCTACATGTGGGTTTTGAACGGGGCATCGTAGATGGTTGGTTGTTTCATTTGGTACCAATGCTTAGGTTAGGCGTATGAGGGAGTGTATTTGTAATTTTCTATCATTTATATCACACATACACACACGTCACACCCTATATATTCTGGCTCAAAGTGGTGGTTGTTAGCTTATCCCTTATAGAAGCAAACTACTATATGTTAACTATTAAGATTAAAAACAATTTTGAAGTGAAAACCAAATCCATCATGTTTATCATAATTTACTCCACAAATAATTGGTAATAGAGGGTCTCTATATCAACTAGAAGTAGGTAAAGTATGGGACTAAGGATGAATCAAAATAAGAGTAGTACCCATGAGTCCATAGAAAATAAGTGCGATTGATAAGGCATAATGGAGGAACTTGAAGTCTTATTAAATTGCATGACCTAGTTGTGCTTGTGTACGTTATGTTATCTACTCCAATAAAGTAGTTACATTAATTGAAATGTTTTCCCAAAAAAGTTAGAAATAGTAATGTTTGAGATTTTAGAGAAAAATATAGAAGATGAAGTTTGTTTAATGTATTAAAACAATAACCCCTTATGTTAAGCTTTTATTTTTGAGAAAAAAATTTGTGCAAAGCGCATTGTTGCCCTTATTTTTATTGTGTAATTTTCTTTTGATACTTTTTTTAAGAATAAATTGACAAGTAAAAACACATCTTTTTGTCACCTTTTATTTTATAAATATTTTTGTCACACTTGGAAAAAAATTAAAATATGCTCTTTCTTTACACTTTTATGAAATTTCTTAAAGTAAAATTAAAAAAGATATGTTTTACATGCCTATTTTTAAAGTTATACTGAACTACCTAGGATAGAATTTAAGCTAAAAGAGGAATTTAAATTGTGGAATTTCTCTAATATGTATGCATTTTCGAATGGAAATTGAAGTGTTTATGATATAAACTCTTGAAAATTTGCATTAATAAATGATTTAAAATTTTGGAAATTATTTCTGAATTCGATATGAATATAAGTAGCAACCAAAAATGAATTTTAGAAACATATACATGAGGTACTGCTTAAATGTGTTCGAAATTGGCCAATTATAAAATAAAATGATATATGCTTATATATATGATAAAATGGTTATGGATTAATTATAAATCGCACGTATATATCAATGTATTTACTTTTTATTTAGTAAAATTTGACAGGGATGTGTACTATAAGTGCAAAATATTAGTGGTTACAACATCTTTATTTCAAGCGGTCTTGTTAGAGGTATCAACATAAATCGATTGAGAAATTCTGTTGATGGGTGGTCGGGAAGGGGGTGATAGTGGATGTCGCAAACCGATGGAAACTTCTGTTGTTAGATGATCATAAAGGGATACAACCTATTTTTAAAATTTTAGAAAGACATGATGGAAATCTTATTGATTGAATTTTCATTATTAATAGTAGAGATATGAAATAGTGTTATAAAAATATAAAGTATGAGTATTTCAAAAAATAACCAAAGTTATTTCAAATCTAATTATATTTTGCGTAATTAATATTGAATATATAAAACTATAAAGAACTGAGTTATGGAAGTTAAATATTTTTAAAATCGAAAAGAAATTAACTCTAGAACCTGAAATTATATTAATTGTTTTATAGGGAGACGTAAGAATAAATATGAAATTATTAAATGGAAATAAATTTGGTTTACAATTTTCTATAAAATGATTTAACATGAAATGTCAAAGTAAAACTTTTTTAAAGTTTATTTAAGTATAAGTTAAAGAATTTAATTCGAAAAAATGTGTTTTGATTTTTATTAAATGCTTATTAAAATTAGCAGAGAACTTTATAGTTTTAGAAGCTTGTGGATTTTGTGAAAAATAAAGTTAGGACTCAATGGTTTTGGATCTACAACTATAATGAAAATGTCATTGAGATTTTCACTTAAGCTCGGAATTTGGACTGGAGTTTGTTACACCCAAAATTCCTATAAAAATGACAAGGCGTGAATCTATCGAAAGTTAGCAGTACGGAGATATAACACTTTGAAGCTATGGCACTTTGAAGGCTATCGCATTGCAAAGCTATTGTACATTGAGGATTGTAGGCAACCGAATGTTGATAACAAGTCATCACATTTTAGGAAGTAGAACTATCGCAAGTTGATACTATAGGCCATCCGAAGTTAATGCTATAAGCCATTGTAGGTTGATGCTATAAGCCACTGCAGGTTGATGCTAAGCCATCGCGAGTTGATAATATAAGCCACGTGAGTTGAAGAAACCAACTATCGCAAGCTGATAGTGATGAGCCATCGCAGGTTGAAACAGTGAGCTATCACAAGTTGATATGATAAATGTTATCGCAAGTTGACACCATGAAGCTATCGAAAGTTGATATTACAAAGTTGTTGTATTATAAGAGCCATCACATGTTAAAGTCTATGTAGCCATCGTATGATGCAAATCATAGACCCATTGCATGTTGAGGAATTACAAGCCATCATATATCATGTGTTGAGAAGTGAAGCTATCATCAATACAGAAGAGTTATAAGAAATAAATGTTACTAAATTGGAAAGGAATACTTACTAAAAGGGGAAGTTACGGACGCCGCAATAAGGAATAGTTATTAGAGTACAATGGTGTCTCTACATCAAACAAATCAATTCAATGACACACAAAAAGGAGGATATGGGAAATATTCAATAGTAAGGGATAACAATGACTCAAGTGAAAAGGTAATATATTAATATAAAAGAAATTCTATGTAATAAAGCTTCAAATAACTCCTATACAAACACACCACCTTAGTTAATACTATAGCCAAGATAGTGATCCGCGTGAACTACAAAAATCCCGAGATTATGACACATGGCACCATCAAGACGGTCTATCTTGCCAAAGCACCAATCTATGTCAACTTCAATCGGCCAATGCAAGAAAGTTATGCCCATCCTCAACCATTATAAATAAAGATCTATCTCTACACAAGCAGGGGTTCCTCCCTTCTTTCTCTATTAGCACAAATAATTTTTGGGATTTAACATTTCTAAGCTCCCTTAAGAGCTTGACAACTCCTATAATGGCGACAAAGAAAAAGATGACTTGGACTTTTGAACATAAGGACCTTTAGAAATAGGAAATTGCATATTGACTCTATCCTTGACTTTTTTGGACTAAAACAAAGGAGATAACTTGTACTTTTTGCATATTGACAATTTAACAATGAATATTACATATGCATACTCGAATTTCCTATTATTTGCAAATGAAAAAAGGATGACTTGAATTTTGGACATTTTGGATATACTATTTTGATGATGAGTATATTTGGAATTTTATTTAAGTTATATATCTTTTAAAATATTTTGATGTTGGACCAAAAATTGGTTCAACATTTTGGTTGTTTCATTAAGAAATGAACTTAATGAATTTTTTTAATGACCAAAATACCCATGATTTCAAAAAAATTAAAATAATTTTGAGAAATAGATATTATTTCTGTAAGTAAGATGGTTAAAGAATTTTTCAATTCTAGTTATTTTTGAAAAGGATATGAATTTTAGAAGTCTGAAATTTTTAGAGTTTAAAGCTAACTATCGCAGGTAGATCATTCTACTACAGCTCTCTTCCTTCACCCATCAACTTTGACAGTTATGCTTCAACCAGCGACAACTACTCATCAACTTATGATAGCTCCTTCCTACATCAATCAGTGATAGCTTCTTTCTCCACCAAACTGCAAGAGCTCCCTTCCATCATCAACCCACGATAAGCCCATCCATTACCAACTCACAAACCACAACCTACGATGGATCATTCAATGATAATTAGAAGTACCTGATGATTTTTTCTATATAATAAATGAAGTTCATCAATGTCAACAACTTTTTCCATAGTGATTGACATCGATATAGATTGAGTTGGACCTTGGGAAATAACATAAGGAAGAATGACTGATGATGAGCAATACCCCTATAGTCCGCCTGCTTATCAACACCTCGAGCAGCTATGAAAATAGATGATTCAACGAGGTTTTGATCAGAGAATTGGTGGATGATCGGGGCTAATGTTCACCACCAATACGAAGAATTAAGCCGCCAAGCTGCCTGCATATGAAAGTCGTACCCCTCCCCTACACATCGCAGCAAGAGCTTCCACCAGATAGTCCATCGTTGCTGAGGACTCGAGCAAAACACAAAAGTATTTTTCCAACTTTCGAATAAAATTCATGACAAACTAAGGGGAAATGGAAGAATTAACCACCATATATGGATAGTGCTTATCAAGAAGAACAAGAAGGCATAATCAACTTGGTGAACGGAGCCATGGATCAAAAGTTGCAAATCGACGGTCATGATTAGCAATATATATTCATGAAAATCTAAGTAGGGGTAGCTTCTGACGAAATTGATATCATTGGAAAGACCTTGGGAAAATATAAGCAACAACGAAGACCGTTCCCTCATATCTATCCATATGTGAGAGAAACTAATAATTTCAAGTTCTAAAAATCTAACAATGATCAATTTTGAAATTCAAAAATATGAATGTTTTAAAATCTAATACAGCCACATGTGGAGTGGAAAACCAAATAAAGCATAAAGAATAAGTAAGTTTCAAAACAAATGCGTATTGATGCATAATGTTAATCAATTATAAAATATTATAATAATACTACTTTGATAGGCGATTTTAAAAGAAATAAAAATAAAATAAAATAAAATAAAATAAAAATAATGATGGTGAACTTATATAATCTACCAAATCCCGTAGAGTTATAGACCACATATGCCTATTGTACATTCATCAAATAGACTTTTATTACCGAATTTTGGCTTTTGATTCTATTTATATCGTTAATTGAGAATAAATATAGATAGTTTGTATTAAAAATTGTAGATTCACTAATCGGGAATTCAAGTTTCTTTATAGGTAAAATCAAAGAACCGAAGCTATGAAATTTTGTATTTTCTTGTCATGCGCAAATAATGAAGCTTTAATATCATTTTATGAATAGTTGAATTACATAATGATATCAAAGGAAAAATCATGATATTCTTGTTCTCAAAAAAAATATGGATCATAATTTAATTACGGAGGTTAGGATATCCTTTTTATTGAATTAGTTCACTGGAAAAAGTTCAAAATTAAGGATTCTCTATGATCAGGGCAAAGATTGACTTCTCATCTAAAATAAACTTTTAATTTTCTATCTCAAAGCTTGGATTTGAGCTCTCTTCTATATGATGATGGATATGGACTTCTAGTTTTCTTATTTGGAAAATAAAACTCCTACTATTGGAGTATGTTCCTTTCATCATGATTAACTAGATTTTCGAGATAAGAAATTATCGTGGTCCTCTACTTCAGACAATTTCCTAGGAATAAATCTTCTATTCCCGAGTATGAGTTCCAACTTCCTATTAAGAGATGATGGGTTTCATTATTATGTGGACTTTTGGTTGTTTTGTTCTTATTATTTGGATGATAAAACCACCGCTATTGACATTTCTAGAAAAGTGGAAGTAAAGATTATCCATGATTTAAGGCCATATACCTTACCATCAAAATGGCTTCAAGTCTTGTTTATTATTCCTAAAGTGATAAAACTCCGATTAATAAAATACATCCCTCCTAAATGCGATGGTCAACAAGATTTCTAAAATAAGATTGTTGTGGCCCCTTGTTTCGGACAAATTCTCAGAGGTGTTAAAGAGCATGCATTGCTTCTTATTTACAAATCCCATAACCAAAATACGACTACTCATCCCGTATAAATGAATAACGAGATTTCTGGTTAAGCGTGCACTATTGGAGCTATCTACGAGGTCTTTGTCTAATAATGAAGATTAGAAGTATCAGAGTTAGTTGTCAACAAAAAGATCTGACTAAAGGATCCAATCTTCTATTTTGAAAACAAGATTTGAGTCATATATTACAATATATTTTTGGTTATTACTTGGATGGAAAACTCTTTTATAAAAGTATGGCACTCCTAGTCTACGGCTCAAGAAGGTTTGTTAGAAAAGGTGTTATCTTGGCTCTCTCCTTTGAATAGGATTCGGAAAAAAAGTAATGATTATGTATTATTTAATGCCTTGAATTTCATCAATCGAAGGTATAAATCTATAGAAGTTTGAATTTCTTCATCAAGTGTGGATTTTTTTTCTAATGTCCCAATCTTCAATCTCAAAATATAGATTATCGGTCTGCTTTGTAATGAAATCCTACCACCACATGACCAAGATGAAATAGAATTTTGATTACCTGCTTCATATACACCTACAAGAAGTATTGACGTACATATATTTCGGTAATGGAAACTTTAGGACGGTTAACAGTATTAAAGTAACTTAAAGAGTATTAAGAATAAGTAATCACAAATACCAGCATATGAATTGTTGGATAAACATTGATAAATAAAATATTGTTGTGGGATAGGAATAAATCAAAGAAGTTAAAGATGCTAAATGCCTTTCAACACTATAATCAACAAAGCACTATAGGAAGGGATTAGTCGGTCCCATGTCGAAAAGAAGTAAGTCTAAAATAAGTGGATATGACTATTAATTAGGACTCAATATAGGATTTCATAGAGAGTATTCCAGAAATATGGATATGAAAAAGAAAGAAATGAGACAAAGACATTGGTTATCCCAAGTGATTTAATTTCCACCACTAACACTTGGCATTTTCGACTGATTTAATAAGAACTTTGGCTACCCTAAATAGATGTCAAACGTACAAATAGTGGAAATTGATTATTTTACCAAATAGAAAGAAGTCATGAAAATACTTATGGAGAAAGTCCTAAAGTTCATAGGCAATGAAAGGTACAAATAAGAGAATCAAGAGTACCCTTAAAGAGATATTTGATCAGGAGATTGAGTAAAAGAACTATCCCTAATTTATGATCATATAAAACTCAAGAAAAAATAGCCACTAGACATAATTTTTCTCGTTAACATGAGAATATGAAGCGATGTTACGAGACAAAGTAAAGGTTCCACCATGTCAAGAAATCGTGTATTCCTATAAATCAAACTAAGAACCAATAAAGAGATCCTTGGGTTTATCCAAAACCATATTGTGAGCCGTGGAATATTAACAGAGAATCTCTAAGTATCATAGTTTAATAAACCTTACAAGGAAGATGGTTCAGTATTCAAAAAGATATGACAAGTATCAAAAATAAGGCAAATGACCTCCAAAGTTCAAATCGGAAAAGATCTTTACTTCTAAACATCAATTGGTTAAACAAACCTATTAGAAATGCAATGACAAGGACATGGAATACCAACAATATGAAATTCAAAGAGATCAAGGATTTTAAAAAATTCATTCTGATAAATAGCCCCTGGAATGAGATGCAATATGTTTCACTTAGCTTTTAGCCCGACAAGGTTCATAAGATTTGTTAAACAGAAGCATACGTCTCATCCAAAAGAGGACAATTAAACCTTTGGTCCCACTGCAAGGCCTTGCCAAAGCACCCATTCAAGGGAGATGGACGAAAAGCCTTTGGTCCCATCACAAGGCTTGACCGAAACACCCATCTAAAGAGTAAAGGTCAATTAAGCCATTGTCCCACCTTAAGGCTTGACCAAAGCAGCCATCAAAGGGAGATGAACAAGAAGCCTTTGGTCCCACCTTAAGGCCTGACCAAAGCACCCATCCAAAATCGATGAACAAGAATTCTTTGGTCCCACTGTAAGGCCTGGTTGAATAACTCATCCAAAGAATGATGGTCAGTTAAATGCACTCATCCAAGGGAGATGGACGAGAAGCCTTCGGTCCCGTCGCAAGGCCTGATTGAAGCACCCATCCAAAGAGTGATGGTCAATTAAGCCTTTGGTCTCGCTGGCTGGCCTTGCCAATGCACTCATCCAAGGAAGTTGGTTAATATAAATTCTGATAATTAAATAAGGTCTTTGAAAGCAACCATCCAAAGAAGAATGATCGATTGAACTCCTTATTCGATGAACGACCAAACTCAAAATCGACAAGAATAAGTATTCCCTCAAGACTGTAGAAAATTTCCACATTACAATAACGTCAGTTAATTCTGATAAAACTATTTTCAAAAAAGGTTTCAAGAGAAAAACACCAGTTTTTAGAAAATCACTTTATATATATATATATATATATATAATTTTTGTATCAAATGGTTTCCGAATGAAGTTGAGTCTTTCATATTTTAAAAAGTATCTTCGAACAATTTACGGAAAATTTGCACCAAAAAAGGACATTTTCAGTGAAAACGATCATCGAAAGTAAAAATACATTCAAAAGATTGCAAAAGCCTATGTGTATTGAAAAAAAATCCAATAAAATAGTTTGGAGGAAATCATGGTTTTTTAAGACCAAAAGTTATCATAAGTCAAGAAGCACGAACAATCGATGAGAAATATGGCAACAAAGAAAGACAACTCGAGAAGAAAAGACGCAAAGAAAGAGCAGAAGTTTACTTATGCTAAAGCATAAGAAAACTTCTTATGGAGGAAAATGTTACACCCAAAATTCCCAAAAATGGATAAAGTGTTAAACTATCAAAAGTTGGCAATATGGAGCTATCGCACTTTGAAGGCTATCACACTTTGAAGCTTTTATATATTGAGGATTGAATACTATCAAATGTTGAGAACAAGCCATCACATATTGGGAAGTACAGCTATCATAGGTTGATGCTATAGGCCATCGCAGGTTGATGCTATAAGCCATCACAGGTTGAAGCAACAAGTTAACGCAAGCTAATAGCCATGAGCCATCGCAGGTTGAAACAGTGATCTATTGCAAGTTAATATGATTAAGGTTATTGCAAGTTAACACCATGAAGCTATCGAAAGTTAATATATACAAAGCTATTGTAATATAAAAGCTATCACATGTTGAAGTCTACGTAGCAAGCACATGTTGAAAAGCGTAGGGCCGTCACATGTTGAGGAATTACAAGCTATCACAATTTGGCAATATTAATGCTATCACAAGTCAAGGATAAAGAATTATGCCAATCAAAAATGAAGAAATTATCGCATGTACAAAAATTAAGCTATCGTGTGTTGAGAAGTGAAGCTATCGTCAATATAGAAGAGCTATAAGAAATAAACACTATTAAATTGGAAGTGAATATTAAATAAAAATAAAAGTTAAGGATGTCAAAATAGGGAATGGTTATTGGAGTACAATGGTGTCTCCACATCAAACAAATCAATTCAAAGACATGCAAAAAGAAAGATATGGGCAATATTCAACACCAAAGAATAACAATGAATCAAGTGAAGAGGTAGTATATTAATACGAAGTAAATTCTACGTAATAAATCTTTAGTGCACTCATATGCTACCACACTACCTTGGTTAATACAATGGCCAAGATAACAATCTGCATGAACTACTACAATCCCAAGATTATGACATATGGAACCATTAAGACCATCCATCTTGCCAAGTCACCAATCTATGTCAACTTCAATCAGCCAATAGGATCAAGCTATGCCCTTCCTCAACCATTATAAATAGAGACGTATATCCACATAAGAAGAGGCTCCTCTCTTCTTTCTCGCTTAGCACAAATTATTTTGGGACTTGACATTTTTAAGCTTCCTTAAGAGCTTGAGAACTCTTCTAATGGCAGATAAAGAAGAAGTTGACTTGGACTTTTTGATATAAGGATCTTCAGAAATAGGAAATTTCATATTGAGTCGATCCTCCACTTTTTTGGACTATAACAATGGAGATGACTTGTACATTTTGCATATTGACCACTAAATAATGAATATTACATATGCATACTCAAATTTCCTGTTATTTGCATATGAAAGAAGGATGACTTGAATTTTGGATGTTTTGGATATAAATTATTTTGATGATGGGTATATTTGGAATTTTATTTAAGTTATATATCTTTTAAAATAATTTAATGTCAGACCAAAAATTGGTTTAACAAAGTTAGAAAAGAATTATGCAGCCTATAAAGTTTGAATTAGCTATAGTGAAATAGCAAGAATAATCAATATGTTAGTGTGCTAAGGACTTGCTAATATTGACCGTAATCGATTTGTGAAGTGGTGGGGGGTTTGGAATGAAGGAAAAATTAGCATAGAGCTTTGATGGTCTTTTCAATCGACGTTCGAGTTAGAAGAGTAGAGTACCAAATTGAATTTACCAAACTATTGTTTAAGTTTTGGGAGCTTAGCGTAAGATGACTTGAGAGATGGGATTTGGTTAAACATATTAAATATTAAAGTAAGGCAAGAGTAAGCCAAAATATTTCATCGTAATAGCATAGAGAAGAGGCATTAAGTCAAATGGCAATAAGTTAATGTTAAGGGCTGAGATACACTCAAATAAGATGTTGTGAAGCATAAGAGCCCAGTTGAGTGTTAAGTTTCCCTAAATGGTTGAGTAATATAAGATGGTTGCATGAGACAATCAATGATAGAGACACTATACTTGTTTGTGGGAAGTGTCGTTACATAAACCTATTAGATAGTGCTGCAACACATGTGTTTATTTTGGTTTATGGTACACCCATGTAGTGGTTATTGTTTTGCATTAGATGCTTTAAGTTATTTTTATATAATGATATACTATGGTTGTCACTACAACCGCAATTTTGGTGCCTTTGAGTTACGACTATGTACAATGTACCCCAAAGAGTGAAAACATTTCCGTTTAGGTTGTAGTTTTAACATTTGGATGTATACCATTATGGTGTGATCTTGATATCACACGTTAATAGCTGAATGTGATAGGTGCTCAATGTCATGTTCACTATGTTAGGACATCGATCCATTTTCCGATGTTCCTATATGAAGTAAGTGGGGTTTATGGAGGTTATGCTATTCGGTGGCTAAGTGTTGTATTTTAAGTTAGCAAGATAAGGCCCTATTCGATAATGGTCTGCATCATTTGTTATACTTTGGAAGTGGGTTAATAAGTGCTCTATGTTGGAGAGGATGCCATCAAGCAATTGTATGTAAAGTGTTTTTGGAGTACAGGGATGCACATAAAGATACTCTAGCCGTATGTTAGTTTGGAGGATTTCACAAGCATGTTGAGTTAATATTATTTTTGAAGTATCAAGTGTTGAATGATTCCAAGACATGAAGTAAATATTTCGACTTCCATATACTAAGGTACGGATGCAATTTTGAAGAAAGGCGCGAATTGGAAATTTGAAAGAAAATCGATGAAGATGTAAGGTTAGTTCTTTTCAGTCATCACTTGGATTGAAAGAACTATCTTATTAAGTCAATTTTCTAAAATAGCGACCTTTTGTGCAAGCTTATTTTAGTGCCCAATGCACGTGAAAAATAAGTGAAAATTGCACAACCTAATTTATGAGTTCATTATAGTAATATTATGTTCATTGAAAATAAAGTATCATCCATTTGTGCTATCTATAATTAAATGGTGATGGTATATGGGGTTCGCCTAAGAATCCTAACTATTAGTAAACCTAGAGGGGAGGCACTATCCATTATCGTGTTATCGTGCCTATGGACTTAAAAAAGGAGTTTAGTGAGGTATGTCAAAGGATACCAAGAGGATTTTCTATTGGTTAGGGATGAAAAAGAAAGTGGAAGAGTAGGGTGCAAGGTATTCGACGATGGAGATATCCCAATAGTGAAGTTTATTTAATAAAACATATATTTGAACATTATATGATTAGTGACACTTCGGTGATAAGAAAAGGAATTAAAATGCGCATAGGATACACATGCATAGAGAGTTCGTAGTGGGTGATATGGTGTAGGATCCCCTATTGAGATATGTTATGCGGGGAAAGCTAGCACTATAATTTGTTGGGCCTTTTTCGATTATGTAGAGAGTAGGGAAGTCGGCACATTTGAGTGGGCTTCTTGAAAGATGGTAGGTGTTCACACGCATTTTGTTTATCTTATTAGCAAATGTACGTTGATTATTAGCGATTATGGTAGAGCATAGTCAGTTTGATGAGGTGAATGTAGAGGCAGAGTTTAAAATATTTTGTAGTGTTTTCACATCTTGGAGCTTGATGTGATATGGCATAAAAATGGAGAAATGGAATTGGTCTATGTATGACAAGGAAAATGTTTGGATAAGAGTACGAGGGAACTCGAGGAAAGAATTCGAGTTTTCCATCATAAGCTCTCTTCCAAAAAGTTTCACTTTTGGTTAGTTTGTAGGTTAGTTTGCTCATTTGGTCATTGTATGTTTGCATGGTTGCTTTAGCTAGCTAGTTGACATAGGCATGGATGTATGGATGTTAGGGTTTGTTTGTATGCTCGTCCTTGTGACGTGTTTTGGTTTCTACGGTTGCCTTGATTGAGTTATAATAGTTTAGTTCTTACTATGTTGGATACTTATATCTATGAGTGTTCTAACTTAGTTTAGAAGATTATATAAATCATATTTATTGTTTCTTTATATATGTATTTACTGATTATATTTATGGACATGGTTATTTATTTGCTCTTTTGGCTTGGCTGTTGCATATGGATGAATGGATGCATGTGTGTGTATTAGGATATTTGCATACATTTTTGGTTGTCGCTACATATGCATTCATATAAGAGGCCGATTAGTTGCATTTGCACTCATCTTACATCGTATCCTTCTATTTTTATCTATCATATATGTGCCGTATACTCTTACTTGTGTTTTTCCTTATGTTGTATGATTGATGCTAGATGGATGTAGCTCTGTTTGTTTTGTATGTTTGTATGCAACAGAGTGAGTTGCATTGTCCGTCTTGTGGAACTTCGGGGATGAAATTCTTTTAAGGCGGAAGAATGTAACACTCCATAATTTGATAAATTTAATAGTTAAATTAAAATGATAAAATTGTAATTTTACATAATGGGAAAAATATTAAATTTTTATAGGAGTTGAAATTATGCTTGGGGATATATTCCTTTACGTCTGAAATACCATTTGCATTCAGATTACATATACAACCTACTGAATTTAGTTAAATGAGCTAGAAATTATAAGAAGTCAGACCCAGTACCATTTTCGTAATATGTTGATTTCAGAAATTTATGCTAAATATGTGTTATTTCCAGCCTATGAATAGAAAATTAAACCCTAATTTCTAATCTTATTTTAATTAAAACACCTTACAATAATCCTCATCATCTTCTTTATCAATTCTCCAAATCAAATCCGAATTAATAAATTATTATATGAAACCGATCATTACGAAGAGAGCTGCAAATAAATTAGAGCTATCTCGAGAAATGGGGTTTTGAAGACGATGGATTTTTGGACAGCGAAGTAGGAGGAGGATCTATATCATATCCGAGGGATGCATAGCTAATCGGTGAGTGGATTTCATATATATTAATAAGATGTAGTAATTCACCTTGGAAATTAAAAAGTGGTTTTTATGTACCTGATTAATATGTAATATATCATGACTATATAATTCAAAAAGTGAATTTTCATCAATTGTAATCTCTCTAATTAAAAAAGCATAAAACGAAAAAAGTATTCTAAATTAGGCATATTGTATATCAAAATTATAGTTATCGGTAATGTGAATCTATTGGTGATGTGCGTTTGTTGATTGAGTGTGTGGATTGATCGAAAAAGGCGTTGAAATTTCGATGAACATGGGTCGTCCATTTTGATCCAATGGTGAAATGATGGCGATAGGATGATCGAAGGACATAGATGAAGAGGAGATGAGTAGGTTGCCGCATTGGTGTTTGATCGACCATATGTGGTTCGAGATCACCGAAAATTGATGATCTATACCCGATGAATATAGTGATTTCTAAGGTGTCACAGGGGGCGACGACTTGGCTAAAGGGGCAGCGAGATGAGGCTTACGTTATGGTATGGTCGAATAATTGTCTAGATGGTCGTAGGCGCAGTGGTGATGAAATGAAGTCGACAGAGGTTTTTTGGGTGAACGTGGGCATGAATCTTTGATTAGTGTAGATAAGAGGAAAGGAAAAATATAATAAATTAAATTAAATTATAAATTAAATATTTACGATAATTCCCTTGAGCTTTAAATGCTTCGCATACGACCTTTGTTTCACATAAGACTCGCGACATCATGATCGTGGTGAGACGAGGACCGTTTGGTATGTTGCTTGCTGTGTTTTTAGATACTTTAGAACAATGTCTTAGTTCAATAATTTCGTTAGACATAGTGCATGATCTGATGATACAATAGCCATGGAAGTTGAGTCCTCAATATATGATAATACGAGGAGTTGTGTCCTCGGTATACGATAGTCCTAGGAGTTAAGTCCTTATTATACGATAGTCCAAGTAGCAAAGTCTTCAGTATACGATAGTCCTAAGAGCTAATTCATCAATACACGATAGTCCAGGTAGCTGAGTCATCAATAATGATAGTCCGGGAAGCTGAGTCATTAATGCATGATAGTCCATGGGACTGAGTCCACAATATACTATTTGGCGATGATTAGTTGGGCTTTGGGTTCAATCGTGTGCAAACGATTAGGCATAGAATAGACTATAATGAGGCCATAGCATAAATGTCACTATAGTATTATATTATGTTTAGCTGACTTGCTGGATGCGGGTGACATAGGTTAAAGTATGGTTTTCGGGCAAATTTTTTTTTTACTATCTTATTAATATTATATGCTTATATGATGTGTTTCACTCAGCAGACGTATATTTGGCCCCCCTATCATTTTCTTCTTTTTAGTTATACCTAGGTAGGTCGAAGAGAGGACTGATAGTGATTTGAAGGCATGATGGTATGATGGAGACCTGCATATTATTTATCTTGATATCCACTATTTTATTTCAATTATTCTGGACAGTAGACTGACTTAAGAAATGATGTATTTGAAGTTTAGTTGATAATACATTGTTTTATTTGCCAGGGATTAATACTGTTAGCGTTAAAAATGGTCGCCAACACCCAAACAATGTGAATGCACCACAAATCCAAAAACCAATTCAAAACAGAGTGAAGAAGAAAATAAAACATGAAGAACGGAAAAATTCAAACAGTAAGAAATGAACACAAGAGGTTTTATAGTGGTTCGGCTGACTCCGGCCTACGTCCACTCCAAAGATTTTCCTTTTATTTACACTGTTGATTACGGTAACAACGATTTGAATCCGAGCAATGGCAGAGTGTAGCCAAGAGGGAAGAAGAAGATCCCAAATGAGTGTCATGCCTGTTGTATTTATAGGGGAAGACAGAAAAATATCCAGCAGAAAATCCGCATGTAGAATCTCCAGACCAGGCCGACCCCGCTCCCCAAAAATGGGTCGCAATGGGCCCACTTTGGGGGATCGATGCCAATCCCTATAGGCGGATCGGTGCCGATCCCCTAACGTGCGAGAGTGGGGCCTGACGATCGGCCATGGGAGTCCCTCATGACATCCTCTTCTTGTTTTCTGAGTTGTCTGTGTAGTTCCCTAAGTGTTTTCTAGAGTAAACGATCGATCTTCAATGAGTAGATCCGCTGAGTTAAGTGTCTATTCCATAGTGATCCGATCTGATCCTCTGTCTGGGGGAAGTGCCAATCCATACTTAACCAATTCTGAGATGCCATTTGTCCGAATCCGCTTGACTATCATCCATAACCTTGCTTATAACTGATCTCCAATCCTGATAATCATCTCTTTGGGCTTCCTGCCTTACTGATCACATAATCTGTTTTGCCAAATACATGGTATCACAAACTTTCCAAAAGTTGGGATAACATTTGCCCCCCAAAAACATGTCTTGCGATATGAAGATGTGTTTTGAATTTCCATAAGTCTGAAGTCCAAAATCCATCGAAAATTGAATATTCCAATCTTGAATCCATTCATTCACTAAACCGAATCGCCGTGAGTCATCCCATGTTCGCCCGGGAGTTGGTATTTGCAGGTCGAATCCTCAATCTCTCTGTACTGTTAGTGAAATCTATGACTGTTTCGAATCGATAGTCGATTCCAAAACCTCTCCAAATCCTTAGCCGAATCCATATCCATCCAAAGCCAGTAACCGAATCCATGATTCGTTTACCAAATCTAAAGCCTCGATCTCTCTAGATCGTTAGTCGAATCCTCGATCTCACCGGATCGTTATCCAAATTCGTGACCTCTCAGGGTCAATATCCAAATCCATAACCGTCCAAAATTATGGAAGTCAGTAATCCAATCCATGGTTTCTCAGGATCATTATCCAAGTTCATGGTCTCTACGGACCGATCGATGGTCTCTCCAGACCCTTGCTAAGCCCAATCCACTTGCTCTCCAACGAAGGGAGTTAACAACGAGTGAGTCGATCGTGTCGCTCTCCGGCGAAGCGACTCACTCACTGCACTCCGACCCTTTTGAGGCATATAGCGATGTCTTGATCCTATTGCACCGATCATAGCCTCTCTGAGTTCTTGCTGGACCCTATCTTGTCAGTCTCCGGTGAAAGGGGAACAACAACAAGTAAACCGATCCTATAGCTCTTCAATGAAGAGGAATTACTTCCTGCACTCTGATTCAGCTTCCCTGAACATAACGCGTTGTCCTGGCCTTCCTAAGTCGATCATGGTCTCTCCGGGACCTTGTTGAACCCCATCCAGTCACTCTTTGGTGAAAGTGGGAAGAGCGATAAGTAAGTAGATCATGTCGCTCTCCTGTAAAGTGACTCACTTCTTGCACTCTGATCCCCGACTCTTCGGACAGGGACATAACGCGATCAATTCCATACTAACTTCCTTTCTCCGGCCCTGACTCTTCGATCGAGGGATTAATCCATGACTTACGAAACCATTTAGTAAGTTATTAAATTTAAGTTCTTACAACCAAAAAACAAGGAAAACCAAATATTGCCTCTCCGGGCAAGACGGTTTATAATCATCTCAGAGCATGCCTAGGGACCGGCCTCGATCTCGTACATGTGTAACTGACTTAGCCGTTTTATTGTGGAGTTTATTATTTATTCAGTTCATGCCATCTCGATTAAGAGATGATGACCTATGACCTCGATCCAAGGCCATTTCCATTGGATGCGGACGGTGGCCACTTCTGTTCCACTGCCGCAGCCCGAGTCCTCACATACTTTGGCAGCCTGTCACCACCGAAATGTTCCTTAACCATATCCCGTAAGTGTCTGCGTTCATCCGTAGTATGCCCATCCAGTTCGTGTAATAGGCAATACTTTCTAGACCTATGTTCTCGCTCCATAGGATCCCTCCTTTGCGGTTTCCGATAGGGGAGTTGCCCCCTTGTGTCCAGATAAATCCGTTCCTAGCTTTCCATCAAATCCGAATAAGTGGATAACTTCGCAGTTCTTTCCTTTTCCTTTTTGATTCATCATAACCATCGTCCAGCTTCCTTTTTCCCTTATCCTTCTTGGACCCTTCTCCAGATGGTCCTTCACCTCGCATAGCCTTTACTTCATGTTTGTCGATTCATGCTTCCTCCTGCTATAGGAACCTTTCAGCTTCATGGAAATATTCCTCGAAATCCATTAGTGGATCCCACTCCAACGAAATCTTGAAATCTATATCGTCAGCAATCCCGGATACCACCGCCATTAAGACCATCAATGGATCCGACCGATCCACTAAAGCAACTACCGCATAAACCATGTCAAGAAACTCCTCAGGGACTCTCGTGTCGTTTGCTTTAGTGTTGCCAACATTAATACACTCTTGGATCTCGAAATGTGAACATTAAACTACCTCATGAACCGATCTACCCACTCGATCCATGTTTTGATCGAACCATTCTCCTGGTGCCTAAACCAAAGCGCAGCTAACTCCATCAAATAAAGTGGAAAACACCTTGCCATGACTTTCTCTCATGCCCCCAGCACTTCCATATGCCGGATATACCATATCAAGTGTACTGTAGGATCCCACTCTCCGTCATACACCCCCAGTGTTGGTAGTTTGAACTCCGGTGGGTTCCTAGCTTACTTGAAATTCGGAGTGAACGGTCTCGATTGACAACTTCCAGATTTATGCTGGGCAATTCGCCTCTCATTATCCGTTGTATCATCTCAGCAATCCATTTATTCTCATTCATTGGTGGCCTCTATAACATCCCCCTACTTGGAGGCCCAAAACTAACAGCTACGGATGCTGCAGTTATCCATATTTATTAATCCTCGGCGACCAAATACGGTGGTGTTAGATTCATTGATACACAGAAACAAATGAATATGAAAAAGATTTAAACTTCAAACAAAATCACATTTCATTCCAAAATATTTCCAATTCATTACATAATCCCAAATTCGCAAATCACATTCAGAGAAAATATATTTATTATAACATATGCCCAAGAACGACATATGAAAATGCCCTCTTGAATGATCAAAGTATATACAGGCAATGCAACAACTTTGCCATTACAAACAACATAGCGGAATCAAAAGAAAAGAGAACTCTAAATAGCTATCAAGCCTTAAGCACGTCTCCGGAAGCTTATTCGTCTTAAGTGGTACCTGAAAACCTTAAATCTCAAACTACTCAAAATAATTGAGTACCCGAGAGTTTAAGGGGAAAATATAAACTTCGAGTCAGACATAAAGCCTGGTATGAATAATAATCTACCATCTTAAATTATTTATATATCTAGTGAGACCACGCCGCTTAGCGTAACGGGTTTTCCCCTCACTAGTATCTCAAAAACCTTTATAAAACCATATACTATGCCCCTGCATCCATAATGGTTAAAACAATTCAAAACAGTATAATTTGAAGATATGCAAAACAAATGAATTAATTCTGGATTACCCATCCCCATTCATTTTGGAATATCTGTCTCAATAATAGGTTCTAGGATTACTACAAACCTAATAGTTTTCATGGGCTGACTACTAACCAGTTAAATGTTTAAGGACTTCCTGTCCAATTACATAGTTTTCATGGGATCGCTATGAACCTATTGGTAACTCCAATATCTTACTCTTATCCTAGTTTTCATGGGTTGACTAGGAACCTATTGGTGACTCAAATATCCTTTCTTCTTTCCCTAGTTTTCTGAGCTGACTAGGAACCTATTGACATCTGTCAATATCTCAATCCAGATATAGTTTTCATGGGTTAACTACAAACCTACTAGCTCCTGCCAGTATTCAATCATAGTTTTCATGGGCTCACAATGAACCTGTCTTTCTAACATCTTCCTTTATACATAGTTTTCCTGGGCTAACTATGAACATGACTTTTTGACATCTTCCTTTATACATAGTTTTCATGGGCTAAATATGAATCTATTGACCCCTGCCAATATCTTTTCCTATACACAGTTTTCATGGGTTTACTGAGAACCTATTGGCTCCTGCTAATATCTTTTTTTTATTTTATTATCTTATGTTCTGGTCTTCCTGACCTCCTGGATGCAATTCTACTCATTCAGGAGTTTATTCAATTTATATTCACTATTGGGTTAACCTAACTGGTTCTTCTATCATTTATCCCCAAAATGCAGTTATGGGTCCATTATAAAGTGAATATATTCATATTAGAAGAAGCAATATAACAACATAGCAATACCACTCCTGTGGGTTTAATATAAAACATGGTTAGTCCCTTTAACTTATTACTTTATTAAAGATAGCTTCTTCTTAAAACCATTATAAAAACTCCTTTAATTTAGTCGTGGGTTTTTCCTTTAAAAATAGAGTTTGGGTTATAAAACCTTTCGATACCTTCGAAACCTAGCTTTCGACTTCATAGGATGACCTCCTTTGAAAGCCTTAGAAATCTATCTTCGAAACATTAGGCTCTTGCCTTTTAATACTTTAAAACCTTCATTTCGAAAACTTTCGATTGTAGTAAAGTATTAATACTTAACCTTTAAAAGCTTAGCTTCGAAACCAGTTGAAAGTACCCCTTTCGACACCAAAGGAAGTAACCCTTCCGAAACCATTGAAAGTCCCCCTTTCGAAAGTATTGGGTTTATACTTAAATTATTATTTGGGTCAAAGTGAATATAAACGAAAGCATCTGTTTCGAAACCATCCTTTATCATATAAAAATATTAGGGAAAACTTGATGGCGTTGGCACCATCTCTTTCGAAAGTATTTAACATCTGGGTAAAATATTGGAAGGTTGGCGTCGAAACCCCTTTCGAAACAATCACCTTCGAAGCCCCTAACCCTTTCGAAACCTATAGGAAGTGGCTTAAATTTATAAAACAAAATACCCTTTCGACGGCATTGATACCTTCAACACCATCGAAAGGTTAAAGAATGACAGTGGGGTTATCGGAACCCTTTCTTTCAAAACATTCTTTCATAAGTAAAGGAACCCAGTCGAAAGCGAACTTTAAGTTAATAGCAACCCTTTCAAAACCTTCTTAAATTCTCTTTCGAAACTAAACGCTTCGACTCTGTCGAAGGCTAAATCAAAATAAAGGCAGGCGTTTTTCATTTTAAAAACAAACCAAGGTTTCGACTCCTTCGGAAGCTATGCTTTCGACGCCTTACCTTCCGCCTTCCTCCAATCCACTACGTACCATCTTTGTGATACCTTGTGTATTGGTTCCGACATGGTAGGTTTCGGAATAAGACAAAGGCGGAAGCATATGGGTCGAAAGGTGCTTTCCAAAGTAAGCGGAACCAATTTTCTGAGTAAACCTGGTTTAGTTCTTATTTAAGTAACATTTTCTTTAACTAACCTGCCACATGTCAACACCAGATTGGTTTCCTTAACTTTTTCAAATTCTTTTCTAAAAATAACCCGCCAATCTAGATATAAATCACAGTTAAGTTAATCAATTAAGCCCTTCCATTTTGCAAAACCAGTTTTGCAAAGAAGTCCCTCTTCTAAAATAATTTATTTTGCATAGCAAATCACTTTGGAAAAATCCTCGGAAATTCCAGAAATTCACTTTAATCATGTCATCTAACATATCAAAATTCCAGACCCAAATTCTCAATATATTTTCCAAAATAAATTTATAAACCCAAATAACCATATTTTCCTTTGAAAATTCATAATAATCTTTCCATAGCTTGGAAAATTATCAAAATTAAAACCTAACTCCAAAATCATGTTTCTCATAACATAAAATTTTCCTATGGCATTTAAACATCATTAAATCTCGGTTTTG
This sequence comes from Allium fistulosum, assembly GCA_030737815.1. NCBI lineage: Eukaryota > Viridiplantae > Streptophyta > Magnoliopsida > Asparagales > Amaryllidaceae > Allium > Allium fistulosum. The sequence goes on from CM060902.1 coordinate 1,147,149,229, forward strand.
ACCTAAAACCGTATAAATCCTCTTTTAAACATTTTTGTTTAAACCATATAAATTTTTAATCAAGCATATCATCATCCAATATATCATAAAAACGAATTTACCCTTAAATCCAAAAATATACGATTCAAAAAAAATAGAGATGGAATTATTATTCACCTTGATCTACATATGGAGATTGGATTGAGATTGATTTCCCCTAAGCTTGATTCTCTAGCTTTTAATTTGAATTCTTCTTCCTTAATGGCTAGTCATTCCTTTCTCTTTTGATTTGTGTTTTCAAAAATGATGTGAATGGGAAGAAAATGGTAGGAACGAAATATATATAAGGGTAAGGGTCATTGGGTGGAAAATTCCTAATATACCCTTATGTAATTTGATTAACCCAACACCATTTTTAAGCCCATTAGTTAGTTTATTAGGCATGACCTTAATTAATTAATTCAAGTCTCAATCCCTTTATCACTTAACATTTACATTATTCTATTTAATTTATCTAATTAAATCTTTTGAATAATGTTATAAAAAATTAGGGGTGTTATAGGCTCCCCTCCTTAAAGAATTTCGTCCTCGAAATTCACTAAGGACTAAATACCAAACATAGCAATCATTTGTAACGACTCCTAACAACCATACTAGTCTACCTGACTAGGAATTATCTATATAAATCTAATATAGACATACCTTCAAAGTAGATCAGGATAAGTATCTCAAATCCTGTCGTCTGTCTTCCAAGTACAGTCTTTCTCGTTGTCGCTCCACTGAACTTTCACTAACTTGACTGTCTTGTTCCTCAATCTTTTCGCATCTCTTGCTACAACCCGAACTAGTTGTCTAACAAAAGTCAAATCAGGCTCTATTACCCAGTACTCCATCTTTGTCCGAGGAATGGTAGCCTCTGGATCATGCACATACTTGCAAAGATGAGACACATGAAATACATTATGGACACCCACCATACTGCTCGGCAACTCAACTTTGTATGCTAGCTTTCCAATCCTCTCTATAATCTGGAATGGACCAACATATCTCGGGGCCAACTTTCTTGACTTTCCAAACTCTACTACACCCTTCATCGGTGGTACCTTAATGAAAACCCTGTCTCCCACTAAGAACTCTAGGTCTTTACGCCTCTTATCAGCAAAACTCTTCTCTCTGAATTGAGCTTCCTTCATCCGTTCTCAGATTAACTCAATCTTCACTTACGCCTCCCTTACCAAATCTGGACCTAAAACCAATCTGTCTCCAGTCTCCAACCAACATGTAGGGGATTTGCATGGCCTTCTATACAAAGCTTCAAAAGGTGCCATTCCTATGCTAGTCTGGTAACTATTACTATAGGAAAACTCAACCAAATGCAGGTGATTCTCCCAAGATCCACCAAAGTCCAACACACAAGCTCTCAACAAATCCTCGAGTACCTTGTTGGCTCTCTCTACATGCCCATCTTTATGTGGGTGATATGCGATACTCATCTTGAGCTTAGTGCCTAATACATCCTGTAGACTCTTCTAGAATTCACTAGTGAATAAATCATCTATGTCGCTGACTATGCTACTAGAAACTCCATGAAGTCTAACTATGTTCTTCATGAACAACTTCGCCAAAACAGGTGCCGTCCTGGTCAACTTTACTGGAATGAAATTGGCATTATTAGTCAATCTGTCCACAATAACCTATATACTCTCATTTCCTCTCCTTGACCTTGGAAACCTATCTATAAAATCCATGGATATCGAATCCCATTTCCATACTGGAATCTCTAGAGGCTGAAGTAACCCACTCGGATTTCACTTGTTGACAGTTTACACACTACCTAACCCATAAGCCAACATCCCTCTTCATGCCTTCCCGATAGAAGCTCCTCTTCATATCTTGATACATCTTGGTCCCTCCAGGATGAATCGTAAACTTGGATCGATGACATTCCTCAAGAACTTCTATTTTCAAGTTCTCCACATCTGGAACACATAACCATCCCTTCTTTCTCAATCATCCTCTTTGGTCAAGACAAAAATCTTTCAAATCATCGACCTCAGTTCCAACCTCAAGCCTTCTGATCCTCTCAGTTAATAATGGATCCTCCTTCAGTTTAGAAGCAATTCTCTCGATCAACACTGGTCGAACTTCTGAAAAGGACATCATGGCAGCACTTTGACTAGAACTAGCAGTCAATGTTAACTGCACACCACAACTGGCCAAAGCTTCTAGATCCTTCCATTCTACCAACATAGCCAACACCATATTTTGATGTCTTCTGCTAAGAGCATCTGCTGCTACTTTATTGCCTTTTCCTAGTGTCTACTCTATACCAAAATCATAAGCAGCCAAAAACTCCAGCCACCTCTGCTGTTGCATATTCAACTCCTTCTGAGAGAATAAATATCTTAAAGGCTTATGATCGGTATACAACTCAAATCTCTCCCCCCAAGAGATAATGCCTCCAAATCTTCAGGGTAAAAATCACCGCAGCCAACCAAGTCATGAGTAGGGTATCTTACTTCGTGCGGTCTAAGCTGCCTAGATGTGTAAGCAATGACTTTGCCCTTCTGCATCAACACTGCCCCCAATCTGGTTCCACACGCATCAGTGTATACTACCAACCCTTGATTTCCATTTGTAACTACTAACACTGGGGCATTGGTTAACAAATGCTTTAACTTAAGGAATGCTTTCTCACATTTGTCGGACCAAACAAACTTCACTTCCTTCCCGGTACGCTTAGTCAAAGGAGCTGCTATCCATGATAAATCCTTAATGAATCTCCGGTAGTAGCCAACAAGTCAAAGAAAAATTCTGATCTTGGTCACTGTCTCTAGTCTCTTCCAGTTGTTCACAGCTTCGATTTTATCTGGATCAACTGACGATCCCTTCTTTGAAACCATATGACCAAGAAACTTAACGTCTTTCTTCCAAAAATGACACTTGGAAAACTTTGCATTTAGCGGATTCTGCCTCAGCATCTTATACACAACTCTAAGATGATCTTCATGCTCTCTCTCATCCTTAGAGTATACCAAAATGTCATTTATAAACACCAACATGAATCTATCCAAATACCCTCGGAAGACTCAATTCATCAAATCCACAAAGAAAGCAGGTGCATTCGTCAACCCGAATGGCATCACTAACCACTCATACGAACCATATCAAGTTCGGAATGCTGTCAAAGGAATACTGTCCTCTACTACTCTCAACTGATGGAACCCCGTCGCCAAATCGATTTGGGAAAACACTCTGGCTCCACTCAACTGATCAAATAGATCACCAATTTTCGACAAAGGATGCTTATTCTTTATAATCCTTTCGTTCAGCTTACGATAGTCGATACACATCCTTAACAACCCGTCTGGTTTCTTCACGAATACCATGGCCGCTCCCCAAGGCAAACTGATTGGTCTAATAAAATTTCTTCCTTCTAGATCCACTAGCTGCACATTCAATTCCTTCATCTCAGTCAGTGTCATCCTGCTAGGTGGTCTACTTACAGGTTCAGCTCCTGGCATAAGATCTATCTGAAACTCAACAACTCGTTTCGATGGTAGTCCTGTGACTAACTCAAACACATCTGCAAACTCATTTGCTACTCGAACCTTACTTAAATCTTCTCCCACTTCCATTGCACTTAACAAAGCACAACTACTCTAGTCAGAATTCTCTACTGAGAATATAATTCGGTTATGACTATCAGGGTGTCTCAAAGATATCTCCCCATCCTGGCAAAATATCCTGGCCTCGTACCTTCTCAACCAATCCATACCCAAAATGATTCCGAAATCTATGAAATCGTAAACATACAAACTGCATGTAAACTTATGACCTAACAAATCATGTTCTAACTAGTCACGTCTCATCCCCAGAGTTGCACACCCACCTATTGGATTCGCAACCCCCAAGGATGTAACAAGGTATGTGGGTTCTAAGCATAACCCATCAACCAAACACTGGGATATAAATGAATGTGATACACCGGTATCAAAAAGCATCCTAACTGTTATAATCTGAATCAAAAACGTACCTTCCATCACAGTCTTCCCTTTATCAGCTGCAGTAGGCTTACTAATGATTCAACAGCAAAAACCTTACCCTTGTCCGTCTTGGTTGGCTCTGGACACTGGTTCTTGTAATGCCCCAGCATTTCACATTCTTCTTGTTTCCAGCCTTCTTCCCCTTGCCTGACTGGCACTCACTTGCATAATGACCCTTCTTGTCACATTTGTAGCACATTAAATTAGCCTTTGTCTTCTTGGCAGCATCCCCTTTCTGGGCTCCCTTCTTCTTAAAGAATTTCCTCTTCTTTCCCTGAGGACCTTGAGATTCAACTGGCTTCTCTCTAGCAGAAATAGCAAGCATCTCTTCACGGCGAATGTCCATCTCCACCACCACATTACAAGGTTCTCGGATATGGGTCATGGTCATTCTAGCAAACTCAGGTCTCAGCCCTCGAATCAACCTCTCATTCCTTCTGAGGTTAGTGTCAACCATAGCATATATGTATCAAGACAGCTCATCAAACTTTGCAACGTACTCGATCACTGACATTTCTCCTTGAAGTAGATGCATGAACTTCCTCACCAATGCCGACTTAGCAACCTCAGAAAAAACCTCTGCTCAAACCTTCTCCTAAAATTGCCCATGTCATCTTTTCCTCCGGTACACTATTCCACTAGTGAAGCGCTGCCCCTTGCAACTGCCTAGAGGCTAACCTTCTCTTTTGCCCATCATCCAAGCCTAAATCCGTACATATCCTTTCACATCTCAATAGACAATTCTCAACCTCAACAGCATCCTCCGTTACAACAACCGGCTTTCCACCTAGACTGGTGTAGTCTCTGCTTAGCTTAGCATAGTTATTCCCAACTGGAGTCACAGGATTAGCTCCTCCAACATTACCGGCAACGCCAGCTTGTAAAAGATTGGCCAACAACTGATACACCATCCCCGCATCTACTGGCGGATTTCTAGCACCTAAATTGGCTTCATCATTTGGATTAGCATTAGCCTGTCGACCTTGATTCCTCCTGGTATTAGGTCGAGCATTTCCGTTGGTTGTGGTGCTTCCTCCACCTAGATTTCCTCGTCTGTTTCCTGCTTCCATATCATCTTTCTCGTAAATCTGCATACGAGCCTTAGTAAGATACAGAAGAACGGTCTAAGAGAGGGGGGAACACGTACTTTTATATATATACATACATATACATATATATATATATATCAAATACAAGTACGTTACTATAGCGTTAACCCAAACCCCAATCATATTTTCAAATTCATTGGATTATGTTTCAAAAACTTTTAGGTTTAACTTTTTTTAAAGTTTCATAAACATATGCTCTGATACCAACACTACAACAAAGAAGAACTTTTGCAGCGGTTTAAAAATGTTGCCATAAACATTAGCAGCGTTTCAAAGAACTCTGCCAAATGACATGCTGCAATAGAGTCAGGAAATACAACAACGTTTTAAAATTGTTGTTAAAAAGGAGGCTACCGAAGCTTTTACAAAATGTTGCATTATATTAATTTCGCAGCGTTTATTAAATGATGCAAACTCATTAGAAACGCTGTGGTATATCACTTTTTCACATTTTACACCTATTGCAGCTCTTTTGAAATGCGGCGGTATATCAACTGTTTTGCAACATTTACCCTTATGGTAGCAGTTTTACAATTATAAAAGGCATGAATAATATATTCAAAAGGAAACCGTAAATTCATAAAACACTAATAGATATAATCTGATATTATAAGCAGTTATGAAGATTAAACATAATCAAAGCTACATCAATTTCGTACACCATAAAATTTAGTCATATACAATATTTCATGAACAATGTTTTAAGCAAAAATATTAGCGACATAAAATCTTACAAAAAAACCTTGCTAAAAGAGAAAATATAAATCGTGGAAAGTCCAAGCTCATCTCCTTAAAATGTCCAATATGCCTACAAGGAAAAAAAGCAACTAGAGATCAGCGGTAGAAGAGAACAAATATGAATTTATTTAGCATCAAATATAACAAGTTCAAGTTAATTTGACTAGCTCAAACAGTAGAAAATCCTGTCCCTAATTACCAGCCAAACAGCCTAAGTGAAACACAACTTAAATTCAATACAGTTCTTTCAGTTGAAGCGACACTACCATCCAACAAAGAGGGACGTCATTTTCTACAGAATAATAGCACTCATATGTACACAAAGGGAGAGGCGTGCATCAGCTTACCACATTACTCGCATAAGTACAATATTGCTTATCCTGCGTTGAACCTGAAATTGAATATATAGTTAGTAAGATGCAACTCTATGTAACAAATTTACAACATATAAAAATATGCATACATGAATGGATCTGCCTCATCAATTGTATCCATGGGACTAACATCCTCCCCATCCACTCCGTATGATGCTAGTAGCATTCTCTGCCAAATTGAAATATGATAGCACATTGTTAAAATAATAATTACAACATATTGTTTAACAAACGTAAAACTAAATGCTCAATAAACTCCATACACAAATAATACAGAGCAATTGCAATTTAACCTTTTAATATTCACTCAAAAGATTCAAAAATATTTAAAGGTTAAAAGGTAGATTAATAAACAAACTAGTATCAAATGAGCTTTAAGTAACATACTATATAAGTTGCATAGTATAAGCAGGTAAAATGGTGATGGGTTTAAATTAGTATTAGTTTAATTTCTTCACATCATGTTGGCTAATTTCTTCGAATATAGCAAAGCTTTCCTGATCTTTTTACACATGTTTCTTGAACATTATTTTCTTAATGGGATTTTGTTATTCTGTCATGTATTATTTATCACACTACACATTACAATATATGAGTATTAGTTTTATAATACTTAGTTAATTTTTATAAACTTATTGAATTTTTATAAAACTTAGTTAATTTATTATTATTATTATAGACTCGTTTAATTATTATTATTATTATAAACCTTAGTTAACTTATTATTATTATTCTAAATCTTAGTTAATTTTTATAAAACTATTTATTATTATTATACTTAGTTAATTTTTCATAAAATTTATTATTATCATAATAATTTAGTTATATTTTTATAACACTTAGTTAATTTTTATAAACTTATTAGATTTTTATAATACTTGGTTAATTTTTATAAATTAGTTAATTTATTATTATAATTGATATTATTATTATAGACTCATTTAAATTTTATTACTATTATTATAAATCTTAATTAACATATTATTATTGTTATAAGTTTAGTTAATTTTTATAAAATTATTTATTATTATTATTATACTTAGTTAATTTTTCATAAAATTTATTATTATTATTTAGTTATATTTTTATAATACTTAGTTAATTTTTATAAACTTATCGAATTTTTATAAACTTATTGAATTTTTATAAAACTTAGCTAATTTTTATAAATTAGTTAATTTATTATTATTACTATTATAGACTCTTTTAATTATTATTATTATTATATAACTTATTATTATTATAAATCTTAGTTAATTTTTATAAAATTATTTATTATTATTATTATACTTAGTTAATTTTTCATAAAATTTATTATTATTATTATTTAGTTATATTTTTATAATATTAGTTAATTTTTATAAACTTTTTGAAGTTTTATAAATTAGTTAATTTATTATTATTATAAACTCGTTTAATATTTATAAAACATAGTTAACTAGTTATTTATAAACTTGTTATATTGGTATGCCTCAAAAGAATAATGACATCCATAAAAGAACTGCAAATAATATACTCGCTTTGCTCATGAATCTAAACAACACCACTTGCAAGTCTGTAATATATGAATGATTCACTTAGTTAAATTCAACATAATTAAAGATTATAAAACATACTTGTTTTTATAAGTTATGTATAAATTTGAAAACCATCAATAGGAATATCTCCAAAAAAATAACATTTATTTACCTTATATTGTGGCCGCCTTCCTATAAGTGTTTGGAATAAAGAGATCAGAGAAGAAATAACACTATCAATATTCACATCTGGGGCCATGAACCAATCTCATCTGCCATCTTTTTAGCTCGTGATCTTGTATCTTCAAAACTGCATCAAACAGTTAACTAGTTTAGCCAAATATCATATGATGTAAAGGCATGTCTCAAAAGCACACCATGTAATAAATCTAAGTTGCAAAAGGATTTTTTTTTCCCTTCTTGGGGTTGATAACAAATAAAGCTAGAGATGTATAGCGGTTACAAAAAATGTGACCGTGCTCAAGCTTTTTCCTTGGTACAAGCACTTAACATTTTCTACCAAAATTTTCTTATATTGTCACAATGTAGACTTATATGATTGTCATGCTAACTCATCCCCCAACTCACAAAATTTTCTTTGCGCCAACTAGAAAAAATCAACTACATATACAAGAAAATATTATGAGTAACATTTATGGTTGGTTCTTAGCTCATCCCCCAACTCAGAAAAAACTTATCACATGCAACAAGTTTACGTTTAAGGAAATTTCATATATGCTTCTACGATCAGCCATGAAATTCAGGACAAAACATTTCAAAAAAAAGTGAAAAAAAGAACGATTGAAAGATGAACCAATGAATTTTTAAATTTTACTTGCTTACTTGCTGTTGCATGTCCACAGTCCATGCTCGTCCATCCGTAGTATACATCTGCACAGTCTACACTGGCCTATCCACTTGACAATTCTAGTTGCAATTCACGCCACAGTGCTGCATTGCTCTCCTTATTCCGGTCTGTCATTTTTTCTAAACTGTCTCATTGTTGCTTTGATGCAAGATTTGACGTCGCCTTTTGCTTATAGCTTGCCTGTCCACGTTGCTCTACATGTTGCATTACCTGTTGCATTACATGCCTGCTTATCCTCTTTTGTTCTTCCATGCAACTTCTTCTGTTTTCTCTTCATTTAGCTTACTTGTATCAGCTGTAGCTCGCTTTTTCCTTCATTCTTGGCAGTCCTGCATTACACTTTCATGATATTGGATAGAAAATAATTATTTTAGTTTTTGAGTATATGCAATGAGCAATAGCGTATACTTACTATTAAAGTTAACTACAGCAAAAAAGTTGTTTATTGGATTAATCAAGTATCAGTCATGCCATTGTATACTTACAATATATAGGTTCAGTATTAAAAATTATTTTGTGAAAGTACTAGCCAATTGGTTTGTGTTCCACAATTGATATTTGTAAATGCAAGAGTTTATAACTCTTTTCATTGATGATATTTTCATGAAATATATGCACTGCAATAATTTTTTTATCCTTCCATAGGCATGGTTTGAATCCAGGTATGATACGGGTTTCAAGTACCTTTCAACCTTTAGAATCAGAAGTAAGAAGCTCCATTTGAACAGCAAGGTTATCAACATTTTGTGCATTCTCACATCTAACACAACTTGATGCTAGATCGGCACTTTGTACACTTACAATGCCTTCATCGTTTGTGTACTCCATTATGTTTGAGGTTGATATTGTGTATCAAGTGATTTATTTTTCTTGTAAGTTATATTTTTTAACAGATGTGGCTGACCTCTCATAAAATGATCATTTGTGTACTCCATTATGTTTGGATTGCTCCTTAATCTTGTTCTATCTGGAACTTTTCTGAACCCCTGTTTCGACATTAAAATGCGAATGAATGAATTATGGTGGATTCTACGCTTAGAGATTCATAGGGGTACAGGCAGGATAACACAGCATTGTGCAAAAAAAATCTCAATTCATAGTAAATTCATCAACTTTGTAAAAGCACCTCTAACCCTTTCATCATTGCAATATTTCAAATACCTATGGTCAACCTTTAGTTCATTTCTTAAGAGTTGCCTCCAATGCTACTGATGCCCAAATCATAACCAAGCACCCTGTCATAAAGTTTGTATTTTTTTTCTTTTCTTCATTTTACTCCATCACAAACATTTATAATCACATATTTCCACTGATTATGCACATAATAATATCATAGGATGGGCATTGTATTTTCTGGGAGACAATCGCCAGGAGGACATAACATAGTTTGGGGTCTCTATGATGCTATAAAGGCCCACAATTCCAAAAGCACTTTACTAGGATTCTTGGGTAAAAACATATAACTACTTTTTATTGCTTGTTATTATTCAGTTGATGTGCCTACCTTTGCTTCTACCTACATTATTACAGGCGGAACTGAGGGTTTATTTGCACAGAAAACACTAGAAATAACAGATGATATTCTAGCATCTTATAAAAACCAAGGTTCCTACATTTCAGCTTGAAATAAATTTGTTTAGTTTTTTGCCTTGACCTTTATGGTCTCATTTTACTTCATGCTTATTTTGAAGGTGGATACGATATGTTGGGTCTTACTCAGGACCAAATCAGGACAACTGAGCAAATTAATGCTGCTTTAAACACTTGTCGAAATTTGTAGTTAGACGGTCTTGTCATTGCTGGAGGTGTGTGAATATACGTATTATGCTATACCAATTTAAATATCCTTTTACCTCCACTACATATTTAAAATCTAATTGTTTGTTTTGGTTTTCCACAATAGTAACATCAAACACAAATGCTGCTCAGCTTGCTGAAACTTTTACTTCCTCAGATTGCTCAACCAAGGTATCTTATATCGATATTCATGACTGTATTACTATTAATCTTTGTATTTTAATATAACAAATGCATTATTCTAAATATATTACTTGATCTATAGTTAGTATACTAATATATGCCAATTAGGCCTTTGTTCTAATATTGGTTCAACATATGATTCTGCGCAAGTTGTGGGTGTTGCAGTTACTTTGAATGGGGATCTTAAAAATCAGTTTGTTGAAGCCAATGTGAGGTTTGATACCATATGCAAGGTATCAGGCTGACCGTAAAAATTGTTGATAATCATTGTGTTATAACATTTATATTTAATTGATTTTAGCATTATTTTCAACTATTTTATTTTGTTGCATATTATTTATGTACTTTCTTTTCTCAATTGATCTTAAGCAAATTTATCAGAATGGACTCTGAGTTTTACTGTTATTTTCAGGTCAATTCATAGCTAATTAGCAATATTTGCACTGATGCTCTTTCTGCAGAAAAGGTAGGTGCCGAATAATCAGTTTCATATTCTTGTGCATGATCATATTTTACTGACTAATTCCTGATAATTGCAGTATTATTATTTCATTCGCCTGATGGGATGCAAGGCCTCTCATGTGGCACTAGAATGCGCTCTCCAGTCGCATCCTAACATGGTTAGTCGTCTTATTTATTTATTTATTCATTTATTTTATTTTTATTTTAGATTATATTTATACCGGCATAAATAATGTGTAATATGTATTGTGTCTGCGCTATTCACAATACGTCATCCTAGGCGAGGAGGTGGCTGCCTCAAAACTCACACTCTTTGACATTACAAAACAAATATGTGATGCAGTTCAAGCAAGGGCTGAACAAGGTAAATAATTTGCTCCTATGCTATCTGCATTCATTATTATATTTCAATACAATTTTTTCATTCTATTGGAAACATATTTTGGTGCTCCAAATAAAAATCATGGTGTTATCCTTATCCCTGAGGGTCTTGTAGGTAGAATCATATTTACTGTGAGCACAAACAAAATTGTACCTTTCTCACGCTCTTCATCTACCAACTGAGGATCGAAGTATTCATGTTGTTCTAGTTCCTTCTCTGCTCTCTCTGCATCATTCAGTTTTTTCAGCATATCCGGATTACGATGCTCTGTCAATGCTTTCTGAAATGTTTCTATGGCAGGATCCAAGTCCTTTGAAGTCTTTGCCAGTTTCACCAATGCGCTTCCTTTTTTGGTCAGCACTCCTGCTATCATTTTGAAGTCTGAACGAAGCTCTCTCCCTCTCTCCACTGCTTTGTCGCAGTCATTGATGCACTCTTCATACTATTGCACACAAAAAATAAGCATTAATCGAGCTATAATTAGTTTGGAGCAATTAACCATTTAATACAAAACTGAATAATTTTATGACTCATATACGACCAGATCACAGTTACAAGCCAAGAGTGGCAACCTACCTGAACAGAATGCCAAGCATAGTTCTATCATGTGCCACTACTTAAGGGAAAACAAATCATAGACAAGGTTTGTTTAGTTCTCTGAGATTATCCCTAAAACAGATTCTCTCACAGTCCTACTATTATTTCCACGTATTGAATGTTTGTTTACAAACCACATCTATACACAAATAGCCATGGTACAAAATGCATTCCAATAATGTTCCACTTAACCACTTTAGATACATGCACACTTATAAAGTTGTTTCGATAATACATGGAAATCATGAAATATTTCTTTCAGTAAATAAAGTAATTCATAGTTGCCTTATTAGATAAACAAAGCACTAGGTTTTCATCCTTGCAAGTTTTCTATATGAGAATGTAAATGGTGCAACTTTTAAATGTTGAATGTAAGCATTAATATTTTTTCCTGGATTCCATTAGTACAGGTTTGAACAAAAAGTACATGAATATGAGCTCCAACTGTCTTTTAAAAGAAAGACATTATTGTTAAAGTAGATAACAATGGATATTTGAACCCAAAAAAAAGTGAAAAACAATTGAAAGAGAGCATAATGAATGTTCCAAGATAGAGATATGCATTGCAGCTACTCTTTCAATTCTCCCTTGCCATTGACCATGTTGATGATGTCTATAAAACATACAAGCCAAATTAATCATCAATGTAAAAAAAATTCATATCAATTTATCAACAAAAATTGACAAAAATACCTGGTAACTCCTCTGTATATTGAAGCACCTCTAGAGAACCCACTACCCTTTCTATTGAGTATAAAAATATTGATCAACTAAATCGATTCATAACACCAGTAAATACAAATCAAGAATTAATAATAAAACTTGAAACTGTACCCATTTTCTAAAGGATGCAACGAACTCTTGATGAGTCGTGTGTTCATCATCTCTTCAAGTTCTTTTTCATAATTGGATACCTGAATACGTGAATAAATGTATTTAATTTGTATCATTCGATGTTGTTCATCTAGATAACCTGTAGGATGATCAACCATAATTGCCACTCTGCCCTTGCTAGTCATATAAAAATGGGATTCGATTTAAAATTTTAAGCAACAAAGATATATAACTATAGTAGCAAAATATAACTTGTCTTCCTTTGCGACTCTGCCCGTCACGCCTGAATCTACTATCCAAAAGATGAGCCTCTTACCTTCCAATCCATCTATGCTTGCATCCCAATTTTCCATCAATAAATCAAAAAAGAAATCATTTTTATTTATTTTAAATTTTACATGGAAAAGTCCTTATCAGCTTGCATATGATAGATGATCAACACATAACTTAGTAATAGTATATATACCTAGTGACTCCATGGTAAATAGAAGTTCTCTGACCAAAAGTATTGGCAGGCTTTTTGACCTCTGCCACAACGATCTTGTTAACATCAATGTCACAGTCAGCGGGCAACATGGAAGCACCTACATGTAAGAAACCAGCTGCGGCTATAATTCTCAACTCATCATTACTGTCCACGTGAATCTCATTCACTTATTGTTACCGTTGTTGGCATCCGCTTCTCCGCCAGTGAACTTAACCTATTGGTTACTGCCACCACTGCCGATTCACAAGGTTAGGCAATTATCAATTGCATTTACTTGTATAATTTATGGTCTTTCTAAGAAATACATGGTCAAATAGTACACTAAATGTTGCAAAAGAAATAGTTTACACCTCACCTAGCCATACTTTGTGCTGGCAAACTTAATAATCATGCAAAAAAACATTCAAAGTATGTGAATTAAATTATCTCCTTAACACAAATATAACACAAATTTTTGTTCGAGTACCAACAACATTACACAGGAAACTATTGATTTCACAGGAATAAGACCTGCTTATCGACAGTTTGCATGTTCAAAATCAATATCTAAAGTGTCCATATCAGACAAATTTCCATAACACTCTTTAATTGCGCAACAAGAAAAGATTATTAAAAAAGAGTTAAAATGAACAGCATTGTTATAGGAAGTGATGAACAAACTTAATAAATAAAGAATTTGACTACACCAACTAAAAATTAACAACAATGTCATACTACTGAAGCAAGCCAACACCACCAGGTTATCATACTACAGCTTACACATTTCTAATATGTATACTTTGTTATTTTGTGTGTTTTTAATTGTAATGGTCATACTATATTCAACAACGGTGCTATGTCTTATTTATTAGAGATAAACCACATGATAACGATAGATGTTCATCCATATGGCTTTAAGAAATCATATCAAACAGCAAATACATATGCTTGCCTCTCAACTATATAATATATAATGCCTCTCAAATATATAATATAATGCATCTCCATTATATTAACGGTAATCACATATGCTTGGTCGGATGGTAGACGTTCAGATAATGCTTGCCTCTCAACTATTCGAATTGCAATTCATAATTTCTTGCAGGCATATATCTGGCATTCGAAATTATGTAAATGCTTGCCTATCTCAACTATTCAAAAGAATGCCTATCTCAACTATCTCTGGCATTTGAATAGTTGAGATATTTATTAACGGTAATTATATATGCTTGGTCGGATAATAGATGTTCAGATAATCATATCAAAGTGTAATTCATAATTTCAAATTCACATCAGAAATCAATTTAACATTAAAATGCAATAAAAGTACAATTCAAACGAAAGACCAAACATGAAACAAACAACAATCAAGTTAATCAAACGATAAAATCAAGTTAGTTGGCATAAACAATAACTGAAATATTAAAATGTACCTTGAATTTGTGATTTATTGTGCTCTAAGGTTCTTAGTTGGGATATTTAATTTGACTACATGGGGAGGAGAGACGCTGCACCGGAGGAGAAGAAGGATGCGAAAAGGAGGTCCCAACTGGTGAAAAGGAAGAAGTAGACTAGTCACTCAAATCAAAGAAGAGGGGAGGGGAGCAGTGTTCGTTGGAGCAGGGAAAAGAGGTGTAGTGTTGGTTGACAAGCTTTGGGGAAAGTAATTAGGATGCTTGAGAGGGAAAAAAGAATTGGGGAAAAGTGGGAAAGTAATTAAGGTATTAAGAAGGGAAAGCAATGTGCGTACAAAGAAAAAGACCCGCGCACTAGTGCATTTGGGAGGGAAAGTAATTAAGCAGCGTTTTGTTAGTATTTAATTATGTTTTGAGACATAAAAAGCAGAATTTTGTATTAAAACACTGCATACTAGTGCTGCCAAAAATGTATTTTCTTGTAATGCAACTTGTAACATCCCCCTACTTGAAGGTCCAAAACTAACGGCTATGGATGCTACAGTCATCCATAGTTATTAATCCTCGACGATCAAATACGACGGTGTTAAATTCATTGAAACACATGAATATGGAAAAAATTTAAACTTCAAACAAAATCAAATTTCATTCCAAAATATTTCCAATTCATTACATAATCCTAAATTCGCAAATCACGTTCAGAGAAAATATATTTATTACAACGTATGCCCAAGAGCGACATATGAAGATGTACCTTGGATGATCAGAGTATATACAGGCAATATAACAACTTTGCCATTACAAACAACACAGCTGAATCAAAAGAAAAGAGAACTATAAATAGCTATCATGCCTACTACACGTCTCCAGAAGCTTATTCGTCTTAAGAGATACTTGAAAATCTCAACTCTCAAACTACTCAAAATCAATTGAGTACCCAAGAGTTTAAGGGAAAAACATAAACTTCGAGTCAAGACATAAAGCCTGGTATGAATAATAATCTACCATCTCAAATCATTTAGATATCTAGTGAGACCATGCCGCTTAGCGGAACGAGTTTTCCCCTCACTAGTATCTCAATAACCTTTATAAAACCATATACTGTGCTTCTTCATCCACAATGGTTAAAACAATTAAAAATAGTATAACATGGTGATATGCAAAACAAATGAATTAATTCTGGATTACCCATTCCCATTCATTTTAGACCATCTGTCTCAATTATAGTTTCTACGATTACTATTAACCTAATAGTTTTCATGGGCTGACTACTAACTAGTTAAACGTTTAAGGACTTCCTGTCCAATTACATAGTTTTCATGGGATCTCTATGAACCTATTGGTAACTCCAATATCTTACTCTTATCCAAGTTTTCTTGGGTTGACTAGGAACCTATTGGTGACTCCAATATCCTTACTTCTTTCCCTAGTTTTCTGGGCTGACTAGAAACCTATTGACATCTGTTAATATCTCAATCTGGATATAGTTTTCAAAGGTTAACTACAAACCTACTGGCCCCTGCTAGTATTCAATCATAGTTTTCATGGGCTTACTATGAACTTGTATTTCTGACATCTTCCTTTATGCATAGTTTTCCTAGGCTAACTATGAACCTGTCTTTCTAACATCTTCCTTTATACATAGTTTTCGTGGGATAACTATGAACCTATTGGCCCCTACCAATATCTTTTTCTATATACAGTTTTCATGGGCTTACTGAGAACCTATTGGCTCCTGCCAATATCTTTCTTTTATATTTTAGCATCCTATATTCTGGTCTTTCTGACCTCCTAGATGCAATTCTACTCGTTCAGGAGTTTATTCAATTTATATTCACTACTGGGTTAACCTAACTGGTTCTTCTACTCTTTACCCCCAAAATGCATTTATGGTTCCATTATAAAGTGAATATAGTCATATTAGAAGAAGTAATATAACAACATAGCAATACCACTCCTGTGGGTTTAATATAAAACATGGTTAATCCCTTTAACCTATTATTTTTTCAAAGATAGCTTCTTCTTAAAACCATTATAAAAACTCCTTTAATTTAGCCATGCTTTTTTCCTTTCAAAATAGAGTTTGGGTTATAAAACCTTTCAGAACCTAGCTTTCGACTTCATATGATGACCTCCTTCGATAGCCTTAAAAATCTATCTTCGAAACATTAGGCTCCTGCCTTTTAATACTTTAAAACCATCCTTTCGAAACCTTTAGATTGTAGTAAAGTATTAAAATTTAACCTTTAGAAGCTAAGCTTCGAAACCAGTTGAAAGTACCCATTTCGACACCAATGGAAGTAACCCTTCTGAAATCATTGAAAGTCCCCCTTTCGAAAGCATTGGGTTTATACTTAAAATATTATTTGGGTCAAAGTGAATATAGGCGAAAGCATCTCTTTCGAAACCATCATTTATCATATAAAAATATTGGGGAAAACTTGATGGCGTCGGCACCATCTCTTTCGAAAGCATTTAACATCTGGGTAAAATATTGGAAGGTTGGCATCGAAACCCCTTTCGAAACCATCACCTTCGAAACCCCTAACCCCTTTCGAAACCTATAGGAAGTGGCTTAAACTTATAAAAAAAATACCCTTTCGACAACATTGATATCTTCAACGCCATCGAAAGGTTAAAGAACGGCAGCAGGGTTTCGACTAGGTAGGAACCCCGTCTTTCAAAACATTCTTTCATATGTAAAGGAACCCAGTCGAAAGCAAACTTTAAGTTAATGGCAACCCTTTCGAAACCTTTTTAATTTCTCTTTCGAAACCAAATTGTTCGACTCTATCGAAGGCTAAATCAAAACAAAGGCAGGCGCTTTTCATTTTAAAAACAAACCAAGGTTTCGACTCCTTCGGAAGCTATGCTTTCGACGCCTTACCTTCCGCCTTCCTCCAATCCACTACGTACCATCTTTGTGATACATTGTGTATTGGTTCCGACATGGTAGGTTTCGACTAAGACAAAGGCGGAAGCATCTGGGTCGAAAGGTGCTTTCTAAAGTAAGCGGAACCAATTTTCTGAGTAAACCTGGTTTAGTTCTTATTTAAATAACATTTTCTCTAACTAATCTGCCACGTGTCAACACCAGATTGGTTTACTTAACTTTTTCAAATTCTTTTCTAAAAATAACCCGCCAATCTAGATCTAAACCACGGTTAAGTTAATCAATTAAGCCCTTTCATTTTGCAAAACTAGTTTTGCAAAGAAGTCCCTCTTCTAAAATAATTTATTTTGCATAGCAAATCACTTTGAAAAAACCCTCAGAAATTCCAGAAATTCACTTTAATCATGTTATCTAACATATCAAAATTCTAGACCCAAATTCTCAATATATTTTCCAAAATAAATTTATAAAACCAAATAACCATATTTTCCTTTGAAAATTCATAATAATCTTTCCATAGCTTGGAAAATTATCAAAATTAAAACCCAACTCCAAAATCATGTTTCTCATAACTTAAAATGTTCCCATGGCATTTAAACATCATTAAATCTCAGTTTTGACCTAAAACTGTATAAATCCTCTTTTAAACATTCTTGTTTAAACAATATAAATTTTTAATCAAGCATTTCATCATCCAATATATCATTAAAACGTATTTACCCTTAAATCTGAAAATATATGATTCAAAAAAAATAGAGATGGAATTATTATTCACCTTGATCGAGATAAGGAGATTGGATTGAGATTGATTTCCCTTAAGCCTGATTCTCTAGCTTTTAATTTGAATTCTTCTTCCTTAATGGTCGGTCGTTCCTTTTTCTTTTGATTTGAGTTTTCAAAAATGACGTGAATGGAAAGAAAATTGTAGGAAGAAATATATATATAAGGGTAAGGGTCATTGGGCAGCAAATTCCTAATATACCCTTATGTAATTTGATTAACCCAAAACCATTCTTAAGCCCATTAGTCAGTTTATTAGGCATGGTCTTAATTAATTAATTCAAGTCTCAATTCCCTTATCACTTAACACTTACATTATTCTATTTAATTTATCTAATTAAATTTCTGAATAATGTTATCAAAAATTAGGGGTGTTACAGCCTCCAATCCATATTACTAACTTACCCTCCAACTCCACGAGGGTATTCCGGAACGTACTCCTATGAACGTACATCAGCATTCCGATCTGCATCAAACTGCACAACACCGACCACTGGCCTACCAACATCCGATCCAGCCTTACCCGGGGGTATGCCCCTCAAGCCTAGGGGATCTATGTCGATCCCTCTAAGGGGATCAGTATCGATCCCTCCTGTTTGTCGACGGTTCACCCTCGGTTGCTCCGTTTCGTTCTCCTTCCTGTTAGTTCCATTTCCATGCTCCTAACTCCTGCTACTCCAACTCCTTGATCCAGTTTGCTAGTAGCTCCAGCCTGTCCGATTTGCCTAAGGAAATTCTGCATCATCTCCTCTTGTCTCTTCATCATTCGCTCCTGCATCGCCTCCATCAGTCTCCATCACGTTCATAGTGAAGTAGACGGAGGGTTGATTAGCTCTAGCTCCTAAGGATGCCTCCTGACTCCCTCCATGGTGACTCCTATCTTCCAATGGTCTCTTTGCTGATTGCCTAGCCATTGCCTTCTAGATCCAAGTATTCCAAGCTTCCAAATCCAAGATTCTAGATTCTGAATCCATGGGTTCAAGTCTTCTCAGTGAAAACACTAAAATATTAGCATCAAAATGACCGCCAACACTCAAACAATGTGAAAGCACCATAAATCCAATAACCAATTCAAAACAGAGTGAAGAAGAGAATAAAATATGAAGAATTGAAAATTTTAAATAGTAAGAAATGAACACAAGAGGTTTTATAGTGGTTCGGCCGACTCAGGCCTACGTCCACTCGAAAGAATTTCTTTTTATTTATACCGCTGATTACAGTTACAATGATTTGAATTCGAGTAATAAAAATGGCAGTGTAGCCAAGAGAGAAGAAGAAGATCTCAAATGAGTGTCAAGCCCGCTGTATTTATAGGGGAAGACGGACAAATATCCAGCTGAAAATTTGCACGCAGAACCACTAGAGCAAGCGGACCCCGTTCCCCAAAATGAGCCGCATTGGGCCCACTTTGGGGATCGGTGCCGATCCACTAACGTGGGAGAGTGGGGCCCGACGATCGGTCATAAGAGTCCCCATGACACCCTCTTCTTGCTTCCTGAGTTGGTTGCATAATTTCCTAAGTGTTTTCTGGAGTAACCGATCGATCTTCGATGAGTTGATCTGCTGAGTCGATTGTCCATTTCCATAGTTATCCGATCTGATCCCTTGCCTAGGGAAGTGCCAATCCATACTTAACCAATTATGAGATTTCATTCGTCCGAATCCGCTTGACTATCATCCATAATCTTGCTTATAGCTGATCTCCGATCCTTATAATCATCTCTTCGAGCTTATTGCCTTGATGATCACGAAATCTTTTTTGCTAAATCTATAGTATCACGACCTTGCCAAAAGGCGGGATAATAAGTATGTTATTAATTATTATATTTTATTCTTTCCGCTCTAAGTTTCAAAAAAGTGTAGAACACTATAGATAACTCTATGATATGTTTTATAGTTTACTCAAAACGATCCACGGTCAACGGTATCCATGATGCCAATGCCAATTTTGGAGGTGGCTCGAGGCATCGCAGATGGCGGGCTGATTCATGCAAAATTTTTCAATAATGGAAAAACATCGGTTTCCTCAAAATATGATGAACACAGTGTGATCAATCCATGGCCGAATCACTCCAATATTTTTTTGATTTAACATACATCATTCGTTTCTTGTTTCACTTATAGCTTCTTTCCTTCGCAAAGCAAGACTTCATACAAATATTTGCAATAGAGGATATCTTCCATTCAGGATCACCAAATGGAATAATTTGATGAAGCGAGGTTTGTCGTGGTATGAGTTGAATGACAATAGAACCGACTTGGATATCACCTGTTAAGAAAAGAAATAAAAAAAAATATGCAGAAGAAGTAAGATAATACAACAAATTTAAATTGGAAACCCCTTAATGGAAAAAAAACGTGAGCAAATTGCATTATATTACATTTGACAATAATAGTGGAAATACAGATACAATATCTCAGTATATGAGATTGGAGGAATTGAACTCACAACCCATTGTGTAGGAGGTAGTATCATTTCATTTCCTATGTAGTATAAATTGAACTCACAAACCTTTGAGCTATAAAGGAACCATTACTATTTCATTCTTTTCTTTATCCTTACCTCAAATGTAACGGTTCCTTGTAATTTGGGGTTAAATTAGTTTGTCCTCTTTTTTCCGTGTCAAATCCATCACAGCTAGACCTGTCAAAATATGATCCAACCCATTTACCCTACTTATAAATGAGTTGGGTCAATCCATTTATGGATATTATTAAATGGGTTATGCGTTGGGTTGACCCATTTTTAAAAGGGTCATAAATAGGTAACTCATTTACCCATTTATTAAAAACATTAAATTTTAATATAAATTTGAAAAATAAGAATTTTGAACGTACATTGTAATTTTTCATGGAGACCGACAGTTGTATTTAGAAAATAACATGCTACCGCATCCCCATATTTGAATTTTGCCTAGTGCAGAAGCCGCTATTTTTTTTGTTCAGACTGCAATAACTTCTTCGTTCTAACTCGGAATCAGGCGAGACTTCGACCGATGAACTTTCACCTAAATTACGGACAGTATGGAACACTCGGATACTTTATCGTGTGAACGCATACTGTAGTTCTCCAAGGGGACTGACAGTTGTACTTAGAAAATAATAGGCTACCACATCTCCATATTTGAACTCCGCCTGGTGCAGAAACCGCTATTTTTTTATTCGGACTGCAATAACTCCTTCGTTCTAACTCGAAATCAGGCGGGTTTTCGACCGATTAACTCTCACCTAAATTACGGAGAGTATGGAACACTTGGATACTTCACCGTGTGAACGTACACTGTAGTTCTCCAAAAATAACAGGCTACCACATCCCCATATTTGAACTCCGCCTAGTGCAGAAGACGCTATTTTTTTTTGTTCGGACTGTAATAACTCCTTCGTTCTAACTCGGAATTAGGCGAGACTTCGACCGATTAACTCCCACCTAAATTACGGACAGTATGGAACACTCGAATACTTCATCGTGTGAACGCACATTGTAGTTCTCCAAGGGACTGACAATTGTACTTGGAAAATAACAGGCTACCACATCCACATATTTAAACTCTGCCTAGTGCAGAAGCCGCTATTTTTTTTGTTCCGACTGCAATAACTCCTTCGTTCTAAATCAGAATCAGGTGGGACTTTGACCGATTAACTCTCATCTAAATAACGGACAGTATAGAACACTCGAATATTTTATCGTGTGAACACACACTGTAGTTCTCCAAGGGGACTGACAATTATACTTAGAAAATAATAAGCTACCGCATCCTCATATTTGAATTTTGATGAAAATGAGAATTTTAAATTTTTATCGGAACTCAAAACATAAAAATTAGAATTATTTTATATTTATTTGTGTTTTATTAATCAAATTAAATTTAAATCTTTAAATGGGTTAAATGGGTAACCCGCTTATTAAGTTGGTTGGGTCATAAATGGGTAAAAAAGAATGAGTCATAAATGGATTGTATCAAACTCGACCCAACCCATTTTGACCCAATCCAACCCGTTTGACAGACCTAATCACAGCCATAAAGTTTTATTTGATCCGGTTGCTTTAATAGCACGATAGAACTCATTCAACAATTAGATCGTACGATATATGACTGAGATTTAATTGGACATTCGAGGACGGTGAAATTAGAAACCGAAGAATTGAGCTGTTATAATTTAGCAGTTAGAGCTGTTGGCTCCCCTATGTAGTATTGGTCAGTAGGTTGTGGGTTCCATTCCTCTATGTATTTTATTTCTTTTCTTAATAGAGTTTGCTCCTTGCAATCTCCTCCCTGTTCTTTTAAGACCTGATGTTCAATTTATACTTTAAGAACCAGATCAAAACTCGCCTCTTTAGCTTCTTACTGTTGTTTCTCTTCTTTTATCTCGTTTTGGGTTTCTAAACGAGATAACAAGGCAACTAAGACATCTGATAGATGGCAATGAGTTACAGATCCACTAACCCACTTAGCAATCACGTGCACATGTAAACATGCACGCACACTCATATGCTGCTGCACACACCCACTTGCACATGTACACGCATTCCCTTTTACACAGTACACATATACCCATACTCCATCCATATCCACATTTTGTACCTTGCAACTCTCTAATCTTATGATTCCTCTTTCTGGCGATTTAGTTATTGGACTGGATGATTGTAATCGACATACTTACACTTCTTACTGTTTGTTTTACACAGTTGTACAGGTTACTCATCAATACCTTGTTCCGAAATGTAAATTCACAGCTTAATCTGAAGATCTAAATCTGAAAGATGGTATGAGTGTAGCTGATATACACTGAAACTATGAAAAAACAGGTTACTATGCATAGTGTAAAACTGACAAAGAAACTAAGAAAGCTTTCATTAACCATTCACTACTTGGGTTTCCATGACGACAGCGCATATATCGACCTCCCCTTCCACCCTTGAAGAAGCCACCTACTCCTCTCCTCCAAATCAAACTCCTTATGATAAAACATATCCACCTTCTCCTTCGCCTTCTTCATGATCTCCTCATTCACCTCATGCTGCACGAACCCAGCTCTCGCATTCCTCGCCTGCCACTGCTTATAATTCTCAGGCCTCTCCACCCTCTCCACCCCTTCACAAGCCACCACATTCATCACCTCCCTCCCCAATATCTCCCTCTCCACCGAGTACCTCACCTCATGCCCTCTCGGCACTATTGTGTCCTTCATATCATACAATGCTGAAAAATAAAACAATGCCTCCCTAAACCTTGTCAAAAAGAAGGGCGCATTATAAGCCCCATTCACAATCCCAAGCACAAAAACATCCGGCTTCAATCCCCTTATCATTTTAAGCACCCTATCTCTAGGACTGTCCATCTCCACCGTTTCATCCATTAAATACCTCATCTGGTACAAACAGTTCACTACCAAAACCTCTTCATCTTCTCCACTGACCCCCAAGTCCTGAACTCTTACATTCTCCCATTTACTCGCAATACAGTTATACTCAAATGGTACCTTAAAGCTTTTAGCATACTCACGAAGGCGTCTTCCAGTCTCCTCTATCCTTTCCCTTGGGCGAAACCCGGATTCTGGAAAATCGATCCCCGTAACCCGAAGCCTGGGCGGCCCACCGGGTCTGACTGACAACCGTTTTATCAATGACGGCCACTGGAACCCATAGTTGATCCCGAAGTCGATCACATGCACACTTCTTGCCTTTCCAGTTACATCTAAAATGGTCTGGTTGGAAAAATAGTACGAGACTTTCTTGAATGGGCAAGCGGCCACGTAAAGCTGATAGGCTTTCATGAAATCAGATGCAGTTTCCCTCCGTGCCATATTCCTGTACAGGTCGACCCCTGCACCAGCTATCCGTGCTTCCAGGCCGTTTGCGAAGTAATGGGCCATTCTCTGGGACCCATCCCCAGTGGGCGATGAATGGCACCTTATTTTTTTCAGTAGATGATCCGTTTGTTCGTGGTTGTTAGAAGCTACCATTTGAGCGCATTCAGTTAGTATGGTGTTGAGGTCGACGTCGACCTTGTTGTCTTTTTCGGAGTTCTTCTTCTTTCTTCCTTTTTTGTTTCCGATTGTGACGTTTTGCAAGGTTTTTCGGATGTCGTTCACCGATTTCGGGAACTTGTCGTCCTCGCAAAGCAAGACTTCATCGAACAAGTTGCTGTCTACGGGTTCTGAGGAAGTGACTGACTGTTTGACCATCCTCTGATCGTTGATTGGATCATCGTGATCTGGGTTTTTTCTAACTCTTTCCTGTTTTTCAGAGTTGATTGCCATTATCTCAGTCATTGAAAATCCGTAAGGATCGATGCTTATATTTGGAAGGAACTTGAGACCTTCTTCGACACCTTTATTGAACTGCTTAGCGGGATCGATACCGAATCTGTTTGTGATGCCAAAGACTGAGTTGCCGGTGAACTCGAATGGTACTTGGTACTGTGAATAGTCGTACCAGTTATTTGGGTTTCTGTAACTTTGTAACGGAGGGTATGAAATACCAAGAAGGTCGTAGAAAGGTTTTTCGGTGGCTTCAAGACGGGTGTGCTCCGGGTAGTTTTCGAGTTTATCGTTTTCATTCATTAGTACATGGTTTATGTAATTTAGAGGTGATTCTGAAAACTTATCTGAATCGTTTGACGATTCCACTTCGTAGCTTGTAGACGAAGACTGGATAGGGTTTTCGCTTGAGGATGACGAGAGATTTTCTGGGTATGCTTCTTGATTTAGGTAGAATGTGTTCAGATTTAACTGATCTGAGGTGAAGTCGCTCATAATGGACTTTGGAGAAGATAGCAGCAGTTGACGGTAAAAGTTCAATGTTCTGACGAATCATTGATCGATTTCTAAAACAGAACTCGAATAAGTGAGAAACAAAATAGGGGAGAATTGAGAACTTTACCTTCAAGATCATCCAGTGAGAGTATGAACTTTCCTTTTTCTTTCTGATTTTCAATTTTTTATCAAACTTGAATTAAAGCTTTTGTTCTATTTTTTCCAAAAAAATTGTGATTAAAATATAGGGACTTTTCCCAGAATGGTTACATGGTACCGGAGCAGAAATGACAGCATCAATGTTAAATGTAGGAGACAGTGAAGCAGGCTTGTGCGTATTATGCTCAAACATGTGCATATTGGTTTGAATACAGCCAAACAGTGTTTAGGTAAGAAACCGTGAACCTTCTCTGTCACAGAAAAAAAAAACATAGCTGCGTCAAACTTTTAACGTAGCCGCACACAATAATTATTATATGCACTAGAAGATAATTAACGAAAAGAAATAAAAATTTTGTAATAAATATTTGTTGGTCTTGTATTACACATTTTATGGATTCATCTCAATTCCTCTGTCTCCATTTCAACGAATACAATTCTGTTCACACTTTTTTAAAGTGTGAACAAAACACTTTCTTTCTATTGGAGCGATTTGATGGGTCACATATGAGATTCTTCTGAATTCCTCTAATAGGAGCCGAGTGTTTTGTTCACACTTTGAAAAAAGTGTAACAAAATCACTCTTCATTTCAACATCCTCATATGCTCAGTCTAATCTCAACCCTACACCACATGATTTAATTGGTGATTGGATGTCACGATACTTGTAACTAATGAATTAATACAAAAATGAATAGCTGAGATAAGCTTTAGACACTGAGACATATGAACGGTGACCGAAGAATTGAACCTTTAGGAAATTGTGTTGGAATGCTTTGGTTGATCGAGCCATCTATATCAAAATACTTCTATGTCATAGCTCTTCATGATAGATAAAGTTGCTTGAAAGACTAATTTGTTTACTTGTAAGAGCAAGTGAAATTTGTATTATAGTTTGTGAAATTTTATACTTACGATTTTACTTCTTCTTTTTTTAAATTTGGGTAAATTTTATTTTCGATTGAAAAATTAAAATCAATAAGTATGGAGTGACGGATATAAAAACAATCCAAAATATCAATTATATAACAAACTGTAAAAGAACATTTCAAAAAAAAAATTGCAATAAATGCTCCATTTTTTAAAAGGTAGTTGGACTGGGAGCCTAGCCATATATTAAATTTAATTAAAGAATTACAAAATCAAAAAATGAGGCAGAATGGAGAAATATATAATCATATTACATTTGCCTCAATTCTCCACTTTTCATGCCTAATATCATACAAAATTTTCAAATGAATTATGTGGTACAGATCAAAAGGTGTTTTGTTGCTCAATCAAATGGCTCTTTCATTCATCTCTATCCAGATCATGTTCACAAATCGTTTTAGCAATTTCACTAGAATCTTTTATTCTTTTATTTTCTAGAAACTAGTACTTTATTATATACAAAATAGAGTTTGGGAACATTGAACTATTTAGCACCACCCCAAATAAACCACACTATGAAATAAACTATAAAAAGGGAAACTACAAAAATACATGTTTAAACGGGGATGTGCTAGAAATACTCATTCATTGGGGGCAATATCAATGACCATCTAATTATTGAACTTCATTAATTAACTGTTCCGAGAAAATAAAATTAAATACTTTGAAAGATGGTGTTCAACCGACATCAACATATGGATTAGATCTGAGTCTGTTTCCATCGATAATCTATCGAATTTAGGCAAGGTCGAGGCGAAAACTGGCATGGCGATGGCTACGGTGGTCTTGTAGGCTATTCAAATTATGAGCCGATTGCTGCTGATCTACAAACCCTATCAAGAGCTGCATGGATAAGCACTTTGTTTTCTTCTTCTTTGCTATAATACTTAGATTTTGTTAGCAGTATTATGCTATCATGGATTATTTGCCAAAGTTTTGTATTTGTAGTTGTTGACTTGTTTTTTATTTTGATTTAAAGTATGTAGGATCATATAGACATACTAAGCATATATATATATATATATATATATAAAATAAAAGTATAGAGGTCCAAGGCAA
This sequence comes from Allium fistulosum, assembly GCA_030737815.1. NCBI lineage: Eukaryota > Viridiplantae > Streptophyta > Magnoliopsida > Asparagales > Amaryllidaceae > Allium > Allium fistulosum. The sequence continues at coordinate 1,147,176,573 of CM060902.1, forward strand.
GAAGCCCACACTAAAATAACTACCAACAAAGCCTGAATAACTAGCAAAAATAATCAAATAAGCACAACAAACTTACCAGGCACAAGTACAACCGATAGCATCAGAGGCAATAATATTAGAATAATCACATAAAATATCTAGAGAGATGACATGACTAAATTCCAGTACATCGACGGAACCAGCCAAGGAGCTCGGGGCAATAACTAGGGGAGCGTAGCGAGAAAGTAAATTTTCGATCTCAATCCAGTACAGCCAGGATCTCTTTGTTGTTGGCACCAAATTCACCATCATTACAAAGGATAAGCTCATCATGCATAAGCATATAGTAGAGTTCCTGCTCGTCCTTCTCGTCGGTAGAGACCTATATTGAGAAAATCCCCCAACTTGAGTAGAAGCACAACCCACTATCTCGTGGGACCAAGTCTCGGCCTTATTATTCCAAATCAATTGCGTACCTTCAACTAATTTTTCAGGTAAGTACAGAGCTAAACCCTTTGCACTCAGAGGGACGGAGATGATGGCATGGAAAAATTTCTTCTTAAGGGTTGTAATATGGGAATCACAGAGCAAAACAAGGACGGCTTGGGGGCGCCTCCAAAAGGGTCAGGAAGGGGGGAGCGGAGCGGTCGAGAGGGGCAGGAGTGGAGGGAACACGAGTGAGTGGGTCTAGAGATATGGATCAAGGGGGAGGCTGAACTCTGACCTTCCATCGCCTAGATGAAGGCTTCGGGAGGGGTTGATTAGGGGGAGGGATGTCCAGGCTGGCGGAAGAATGCGAGCAAGCTGACTTAACATGGCCAAAGGAGTGGTAGAGGTCGCAAATAGGAGTTTTTCCATTGGTAAGTGACATCAATATAGGCAACTCTATTCCCGACAAGGGAAAAAGGAATGCGAGTAGGCAACTGCTTAAAAGGGGATATCTCAACAAGAGCCTTGGCATAACGGAGAATTTGTCTGGGCTCAGTGAAAATATCAAAGCAGATCAACCTACCAATATCATTTGCCAACCAATTTACCCCCTCTAGAGATTAAAATACCGCTGGGATATTCGAAAGATATGCCCAAACGGGAATGGAGAGGACCTGCTCATAAGCGAGGTCAATGGAAGGGATCCATTGGGTGATAATAAATATTTGTTCGTTCAATAATAATTGGATCATTTCTAAAATATGAGCTTTTTTGTGAGTGGGAGAACTTAAAAAAATACATAGAATTATCACACCTAATATTGACCGAGTCCTTTAAACGCCAAACTCCAAGAGCATGATTTTTCACAACCGAAAACCGGGGAGCAACCGGGGAGCCTCATCTAAAAAGAAACTAACCATGTAGTCTTTCCAAAACGCAATTCCTACATCAATGATTTTCTTTGGCGAGGGGATAGGTTTGTCAGAAAAATCGATAATATATTGCTTATGAGAAAGAGCCAGCATTACCAGGCCTATTCTTAAACAGGGATGACCAACAATGTAACACCCCATAAATTTGGCATTAGTTATTTAATTAGTTAATTAGGTTCCAAAAATTGAATTTGTGACGATGGAATTGACCATGAAACTTCCATCTTTACGTCTGTGGAGAAATTCTGAGTAACTTTCATATTTGAAATTTTGCGATCAGAGTCCAAACAAAGATGTTAAGGACGAAAAAGGAATTCGGAACAGAAATAATTAGATTAGAAAAATTAACGTTTATATATTAATTACCGGGACGCATAGGTCGACAGGCTCAGTGTGGCTGGTCGACATGTAGCAGCCGACCGGTGTCATAAAAGAGCCGACTGGTTGGGACAGGGACGGCTAGGGTTTGCCTTGGCCAAATAGCCCGGATTTAATATATTTTAATCCAACGACCGTGGTCGATTCGAGTGCCTATCAATTCAGATCTAACCTTCTCTTCTCTTCTCATATTTTTCTGAAAGCAGTAGCGAAGCTCTGCCATTTTATTCTCCACTATTTTTTAAATTATAAAATGTAATATTTATATTTTTATATATATACAAATTGGAGAAGAATAGAAATCAAATAAGAGAAGAAGAGAAGCGAGTCAACACTACACAATAACGAGGTATTATATATATATATATATATGTCGATATTTGTATTTGTATTTATATTTCCCTTCAACCTCAAATCTCTTCTCAGATCTATAATTCTAATATATGTATATAACATTTTGATACATATTTCTTGGAATAAGAAGGAAATGGAGTTGAATCAAAGGATTTACTTCAGATCTGGATGTTTGGCATGCATTCAGAAGGGAGTGAAAATTTATATTTTGTTTATGATTTTGAATCTATTCCGTTGGCATACGTTTGATTTTTATGCCTAAATCAATAATATTTATGAATTGTAGGCTCAAATTAGCATAGAAAACTATTGCCTACATATGCTTGTTTTAGATATGATAGAAATTATTGTTACACCATGATCTAGAAATCTTTCCCAAAAGTTATAGATATGAATATTGATTGGATATGAAATTAATTCCAGATCTAAAATTAAATTGTAGATTATTAGTGTGATTTTAATTATTACCGTAATTATGTTGAATTAGGAATTTTCCGTAGTCTAATTTGTGGAAAGAACATCCATTTGATTTTTATAAATTTGTTTGTGTTTCCATATTACATAGAAAATACAGTGTTTGATTTAAAAAGGAATATATGAAAATGAAAAGGAAGAGATGTGTAAAGTACAGATTTATTCTCCATAGTTTACACTCTCTATTCCAATAAAAAATAATAATCATTCTTTGTAATTTCAAACGAGACAAATCTTTTCTTTTGTTCTTGATCTTTCGTTTTACACAAATTTATGGAAATCATAACAGAGAATCTTCCTAAGAAATGTAATTTCAACAAATTAAATATAGAAAGAATATTCTAGTTGAATATTTGTGACTAGAATATATTTGGTAGAAGTAGTTATTTATACGTATTTATACGCGCTAATAAATATGACATTTATGTGTAATGCTTGCTTAGTATATTAGTTATACATACGTAGTAATAACATTGATTTGCAAATAGGAATTAGGAAGGAAAGTTGGAACAGGTTGTAACTTCAATCAATGGGTAATAAATGTGGAATGAATTTGGAAGTTACAAATAATTGATGGGTTAAATGGATTAATAGGACTGATAAATATGAAAAATTAGATACATAACTATAGAATAGTTATAAAAGGTTACTAATTGAAAATTAGTAAATATATATAAATGTCTTAGGAAAATCCCTTAGGATGATAACCTTTTATTATGGACAAATTGACATTTATGGAGGACTAGATAAAAAGCGGATTTATGGGAAGTTGAATATTTAAGGTAAATTATATAGCCTTAAATAAGTAAAAGGAGATTAGTAAGCCAAGTCTAATATCCAGTTCAAGATGATAAAGCTTAGTGATAATAAAGCTTAGTGATAATAAAGCCTAGGATAATATGGCTTAAGTTAGTAACGCCTAGAATAATTAATTGGACACAGTAGGTCTGGATACGAGGTTAGTAGAGTTACACAACGGAAGTCTATCCTTCACTTTGAGACCACCAGGAGTTGTGTACACTTCCTACTGATGTGAGACATCTTTAACAATAGGACCCATAAGATAATTTATTGGACTTAAAGGATTGGGATGCGAGATCGGTATGGTGACACAACGGAAGTCTGCCATTCACTCAAAGGCTACCGACAGTTGTATACACTTATTACTGATGTAGGACATCACCAATCATAGGACCCATGGGAAACGATTATTGATGGTAGGATCTACTTAGGGGTTAGAGGTACTAAGTGGTTTTTTGAGGGCCTCCCTCTGTGATGACCCGTAGTTCCGTACCCCTTAAGTTGACACTAATCTCCATCAGATCAACTCAAAAAGAACGGAAATACGAACCATTAGGGTTAAAGAAGAAGGAGGTAGAAGAAAAGAAAACAACACAACAGAATCTCACATCGCAGCGGATTAAAATATAATAGATAATAACTGATCTTTACAGAAAGAAACCATATCTGTTTATACATACATCATCAGAATACAACATCAGAGTACAATACAATCAACATCACAATTCCGGACAGTTATAATAACTTGTCCTCACAAAGCTGGCTATACAACTTATGATACATAGCGGAATACATCAAGTACGTGTGATACGTCTCGCCATCCAGCTCGTCTCCTGAGCTCCATAGCATCATATCCTGTATCTGTAATACTCGGTCTGACCCGAGCATTATAATAAAATAACACCCGAGTCAGTCTGGAAAACCAGCGTGAGAAAACACACTCAATTGGATTATTAAAGTTTTCCAAACCCTTTGAAATCAAAAGCATCTCGTAAGACCACGCCATAAATAAACATGTCGGGTTTTTACCTTACGATAGCCAAAACACTTTTTATCAAAATCCTCTGATATTATAATAGTGTCTATATACAAATACTTATTAAAATAGCTGAAATTGTTACATCTATTAAATTCCAACTAATAGGTATACAAACAAAACCGTAAAGGCACGTAAGGAGAATGGATTTCCAACTAATGACTAGGCACTGGGGTACCACCTGTCATAGTACCTGGTCTAGATCAGCGTACCGAGGACCATGCCCGATCCCCTGCAACACAAGACCGGAACTACCTAAGGGTAATTCCGAGTAAGGTCACCCCGCGGTTGGGATCAGCAACCGCCCACACAGCCAAAATAAAAAGGGACATCTAAACAGGGATGACCTCACCCTAATGGGCGCTACCCACATAGCCTTGCTGCATAACCCCTGATTTTCAGTCATTCCTGGTTGATGAGGCTCGAGGCTAAGCGCTACCTTTATAGAACATTTCACTTAGATTGCCCATCGTCCACCTAACGATGTTCCAAAAACATTCATCCATACAAGTCCGTTCCGGGTTCGAACGGAACCGAAAGCATTATTCCTACTACATCCGTTTTGGGATCACCCTCAGGATTAGTAGCGATTAGCCCTTGCACTTCACTGCTCCATCTTCGACTCCAAACTCGTTTCCCCACGAAAACGTACAAACCAGATCGAAGTGGTTTTCGAAAAATAAATCCCGATCCCGGTCTCTTCGAAACGATCAGCGCATTGGCCAATATTGATAGTCGGTGATTTAACTATCAATTAACATTCACAAACATCCATCAAACAATAAATAATTTGCAAATTATTTATTTTCCTCAAAATATCTTTGCACGATATATTTCCCATTTTCAACCCTTTTGAAAACATACTTCAATACTTTACTAAAAATATATACCTTAGGGATATTTTAATTGAGTCTACTTTATAAAATATAAAGCTAGATTTTCTCTTTCGAAACAAATACCAAGTCACCTTTAAATAATTACTACAATAATAGATTTGAAGAATACTTACATAGAATTTAAGCATTAAGAAATAATAAATTTTCTAAAACATGCTTTTTAAAACAACATTAAAACTTTTAACTTATATTTTAAAAGTTTGCTTTGAAAACGTACTTGGCTATCCAGGGAAATACTCTTCTCTTCCCCATCTTTTATAAATAAACCTCTATTTATTTTTAAACAATCTTACCCATTTCCTTTAATAAATTCCCATCGTGAATCTATTCCTCCAAATATCCACTGATATATTACTTCACTTTTATAAACCCGGTTTATAAATCCAAAGTCTCACTTCTCTTTTAAAAATCCCGTTTAAACACTTAAATCAATTCCCAAATTGATTTCCAATTTACTTCACTTTTAAATAAATTTCCTTACTTACTCCATTTATTTCAAAATCCATTAACTTTAAATTTCATTTCTTTATTATGATTTAAAAATCTCTTTTAACTGAGGATACCAATTCAGATTTCCCAAATTCCTTTCTTATCCTTTTTAAATAAATTTAACCCTTAAATTTTAAAATAAAATATTTATTCCTTTAAATAATACCACTTAAGTTTTAAAAATTCACTATTTCTCTGTTTATCCAAAATCCCCTTTTTTCATACTCAGAATTTATTCATAAGAATTCAAAATCACTTTAATTCTTTCCCCAATACATTCTTAAATTTATTCAAATTCTCTAGAATTATTTTACTTAAAAGTTCTCTTTTTTTTTTCTTTTCAAAAATCCAATTTTATAGATTTCGATAACTCAGTATATCGAAATATATTAAATCAACCATAGCATCCAATATTCCAATTATCAATAAAATTCATCACAGGATATCAAATAATCGTAACAGAGAATATTAAACAATCTAAATAAATTTTGAGGAATCCAATTGGATCCCTCCAACCTGTTTCCCTGCATCCACAGATGTTAGCACAATATAATAATACCAATTCCACTTCGAGATGGAATATCGCGGTATATGGGTTTATAAAATATCATCTGCTAGTATGCGGCGCATAGGGTCTCGTCCGCTATATAATGCGGGAAAATCAATCACTCCAATATATACTATATATATACTACTATATATAATATACCACATACAATCAATTCAATCATTCAACCAAATATTTAAATTTAACCATTTAAATTTAAATTAAGCCCAGATGAGTGAGATTAACTTACCTTTGCCTTTTAATTTGCAATCCACTTCCGTCTAGACTTGTTTTCTTCACGATTCTGACTGTATAACATTATAGGGTTTATTAACATTTGAGATGATTTTTTTTTAATATTTGAAACAAATCGAACAAACTAATTACCATTTAATTTGAACTGATAATAATTAAATTTTTTTTAACAATTTCTCCTTTAAAATCTTTGAGTACCTAAAAATAATCAAATAAGTTTATTTAACAAGTTAATCACTATATTACCTTATTTAAAAATAAACTGGTAGATTTAAAATGAATATATGTATATATATATATATATATATTTTATTTCTCATTTAGAAACTACATAAGTATATTTATAAAAATAACCCATATTGATTTTAAAAATCAAATCTTTCCATAAATTCCTATATATATATTTTTCCCTCAGAACTTCATCTATATATATAATAATATCTCTGTTTCAGTAAACAAATAAATAAATCTGCATATGTATATATTTCAATATATTTTTTCTATATGTATATTCAGATATGGGTTATAATATATAAATCTAAACAAATACCTAACCACCATCGCGGAGTCGCTCGCGAGCTCGAGATCTTCTCTCCGACCCGCGATTGTAGCTACTCGATCACCAAGCACAAACTCGAGTCCTCCCACATCGGTACTGCCACGCTTCGACCAACCCGCCGCCATCACCATCCCAAACAACTCCCCTAGCATCACCACGTTGCACAACTTCCCTGCCTCCCATCTTAACACGCGAGATCGAACTCCCCAATGCTCCCCTTCGGCCGTGGTAATCGCGACGACGCCGCGATTTTAGAAGGGTTCGCGAATTCCCCAAATTTCTCTTTTTTCGAATTGGGATTGCTTTTGAATTTAACTGGAAATAGGAGTTTTCGTTCAAACTGGCACGAAGAAGAAGGGGTTTTGATTTGAAACGAAATCGCGGCCATTACAAATTTTTCTTTTCTGAATATTTTGAAATGATCACTACATACATTTTGTAAAGGAATGGGGTGACCAGATGAGATGTTAACGTGCTCTGCTAAAAAAAAATGGGATGTTGGCATGTTGATGAAGGAACAGCTACAGTGGTTTGAGGTGAAGGCAAAAAGTTTTGACGTGAAATTGTTTTGACTGGTTAACAAAAGTGAATGTATATTAATTTAAATTTAAATTTCAAATCGTCATGAATTCATAGCTTAAAAATTTGACATTCTATCGAGGCATGTCGCCAGGCGTTTATAATATTATACCCCTATTCTAAACACAATGGAAAAGGTTTCAAGTCCTAATTCGATCGTATGGAGAAGATAGTTTATTGGACCGACTATTTAAATAAAATTTCAATATTAATTCCAGCGCGTTTATCTATCGTGCGCTCACACCATAACTCCAAACTCTACGAAATTTGAAATCCGATTAATACCATATTATGGATCCAATGGAACAGGTTTCGTCGAATTCCGAGACTGTGCCCCAAAAGGCTATTTTTAAATTCAATTTAAACGATATATTTTTAAAACTGAACAGATCACCACAAAATTCAATTTTAGCACTTTTACTATCTTCAGTATTATTAATATAGATTTTCCAAGCCTTCAAATTATTTTTAACAAGCTTAAAATTCCTGATTCACCATTTTAACCAATTTCCAAGTATTTAATCCAATAATTAAATTACCAAATAAATAATGATATTGGAAATTCAAGTTAAAAATTAACATTTAAATATTTAAAATCAATTAAATACTCCAATTTCAAATATCAAAATTCCGGGTCGTCACATTCCTCACCCCTTAAAAGAATTTCGTCCCCGAAATTACTAGTTAAGAGGAATGATCTATAACCCATTAACTATTTCCTCAACCCAAATAGTTTTTAACAACTTGCCAAAACAAACCTTTTTATCAAAGACACACTAATCCTCTTTCTAAGTTTCCAGCTTATCCATTAGTTCCAAACAATATTACTTACTCAACCATTCAAATTTAAATTTGAAACCAAATTTTAAATTATCAAAAATTTCTCAAAAATTTTCTAACTCCTTAAATTTTCGAAAAATTTCGCCAGCGTCTCCTTTGCGCGGCTAGCTCCGTACAACTACAAATTGCCTCTACGGGCCCTCGGATTTCAAAAGAAAACAAAACGCCAAGTGGCTAGATCAAAAACCCAATCAAATTTCATACAGAAATTTTAAATACATACCTTTTGTTGAGAAATTTTATTTATCTTCTGCAATCAAAATCCCAATTTCTCTTGTTTTTAAATTACCTGTATACTACTCTGCAATAATATCCAATCACAGCATTCCAATTTGATTTTCATCCAATTATTAACTTAGTATACTTCCAATACCAAATTTACTTAAGAACTTTCTCCATTCATTTCTTAAGTTCAATATAGGCACTTTGTATACCCTTATATTATTACTTTCACTATACCACTTGGTTTTAATTTACTTCTATTCAAATTGGATTCCAATTCCATATAAAATCAATTTGCTTCAATTTATTAGTTATTTTCAAATCTAAATACTCTCTCCCGAATTTCATTCAGATTTTCATTTTCAATTTTGCTTGGATTCAATTTATCTTCAACTTTGAATATTGAATTTTATTTACCTTTATCTCAAATTCCAATTTTAAATCATTTGTCGTTAGTGAAAATTTTTAAAAATTCCAAAATTTTCTAACTCCTAAAATTTCCGGAAATTTTTTGGTAGAGTCTCCTTTGTACAGAGGAGCTTTTGCAATTTGACAAGAGATATAAATATATATACATCGACCCACACGGTCGGAAAAACAAAAACACTTCATATTTCCTATTTTTATTGTGTAGGCGTACCTCTATTTAGCATTTTTAAGCAAAGCGGTTATTATTTTAGCATTTTGCATGACCCAACCCAGCTAAACGGCTTCCCTAAACCTGTACTTACTCAATTTAAATATGTAAGTGACATATATAGGAAATTCATTTACATTTCACTTATTCTCAACAGTAAACACATAGTTTTCATAAGCAAAACATTCAAAATTCTTTCCATTAGCAATTTATATGGTCTCGATACAAATTAAATTGCTTACAACTACCTCACACGTCATTTCTATTCAATTCAAGTGATTTACAACTCACTTTCTTACATTCTATTCATTTTTAAGCGAAACGAATTCATATCCATTTTAATTGATTCAAAAATATATTTTATTTTCTTTTATTAACTCGTAGAACTTTATACAATCTCGTTTACGTTAAACGACAACCATTTCTATGCAAATTTCGACGATATTCACTTAATAAAATATCCATTCTAGTTTATAACTAATTTAAATTGATACCAACTCAATTTACACTTTGTTCTATTTTATTTCCAATTGATTCCGTTCAATTCAATTTGCATTCATATTCACATTCATTTTATTTCATTAACCAAACTAATATCATTCAAAACCATTTCAATTTTTTTTATACTTAAATCGAGCCTTTATCCAAATATTTCTTAAGTTATTTCAACTCAAAACTCAAGTTCATTTCCCTCGTAAACAATTTCCAATTTAAATCTTTAATTTGATTTTTCATTTATCAGATCCATTCTATCTACTAATTTAATTCAATTAGTATATTCACTTATCCTTTTTAAATTTCAAATTCCATATTCAATTCATCCTAAATTAATTTGATCTTTAACAAGGAAATTTCAATTTATTTTTTTCTACTTACTTGAATTTATATGCAAATTCAAACCATCTTTAAATTTAGCTCACAACTCAACTTTAATTTAACTAATTCAACTTCCAATTCATTATTTCATGAATTAATAAATTATCAAGTTAGTTTAACTGAATTCAATCCATTTTATTTTGTTTTTTTTCCAAGTTTGGATTTTTCTTCAACTTGATTCAAATCAAATCTCATTTCATTATTCAATTTCCAATTCATTTATTTACAAATGTAACCTCATTTGTTCATTCACAAATTCATTCCTTTTTATTTTACAAATTTAATTCAATTAGTATACTCATTCAATCTATAATAAATTCTAATTTGCATTCACAATTTATTTCTACTCACTTGGATATTATTTGCAATTCAAATCATCTTTATCCTAATCCAACTTCATTTCATTTGACAACACTTCAACCATATTTTAATTTATTAACACTTCGAGCCGAATTTTTTTACTTGAAACCCAAGTTCATTTCCAAACTCCATTAATAACTCACAATTCAACCTTTATTTAACCACTTTAAATCCCATTAACAAATTCGACTTACTAATTTATTCCAATTCAATACTTATTTCTCCCCTTTACTCCAAGTTAAATTTTATTTTATCCTTTTTTAGTTTACTTGTATTTAATTTGCTTACCTTTCTAACTTTATTATTAACTTTTACAAGTTAATTTCACCCCAGGAAATTTCAAACTTTATAAATTTCCAAACCTGTTTATAATCCATAAACATTTTTAGTTAAAATCCCAGAGTTTAAACCATTACTTAGACACTCAAAAACATTTTCAACCAATTCCAGAGTCTTCAATAATCACTTAAGTATTTCAAAAACCATTTGAAATCAATTTTATCCAAAATTCTTTGGCAAATTCAATTATTTCTTTGAATTTCAAAACCAAACCCAGTTTGCAAACAATTTCAATTTAAACAATTTGGTAGCAATTCCTCTCCTAGAAACTCGAAAATGAACAACGATGATGCTGCAGTCATCACCGAAGTTATTTTCCAGCGACCGAAAGAGGTTAGTGCATTTATCCTAATCAAAAGCATTTCAAATATTTTTAAATTCCAAACCTCACCAGATTTCAAATCCATTTCAAAAATATTTCCAAATATATATCACTATTATTTCTTCAAGCCTTTGAAAACCATTTTCAAACCCAAGGAATTTAAACTTTTCCCAAAAATTTCAAATTCCAAATCCATCCAATTCTTATTCAACATTACTCTGGAATTTCAACTCAATTCATTTTCAAATATTTCTCTAGAATTCTATTTCAGATTATAAATCACATTTATAGTTTACATTAACATATCTTATTTGTATATGAATTTATTTCTTAGCTGTTAGTTATGATTTCAATTTCTTATTCAATTTCCTCACAATAGTGATAATAATTTAATATTATCACTTCCTACCATCCAAGCAACCATGTATATCTATAATAATTTCTGAAAATTATTTCTTTCATATATAAAATAATTTTGGGTAAAATTATTTCATTTACCATATTTTTAAAACAATACTGTGTCTGTTTATCTTGTTTAAGAATTTAGAAACCCCTATCGATGTTGTAACGTCCCACACATCAACCATAATTCATAAACACTCAACCGATAAATCAACACAGTATAAAAACAAATTTTATATTCACTAACAAATAGGCGCTCATATCGATTAATACACTCAAACTCATTCTTAGAGTACTATGGACTCTATTTCAAGGAGTAATCCCCACCAGAGCCAAGGTTATCACAAGCCTAATCTCTGATACCAAGTGTGATGACCCGTAGTTCCGTACCCCTTAAGTTGACACTAATCCCCATCAGATCAACTCAAAAAGAACGAAAATACGAACCATTAGGGTTAAAGAAGAAGGAGGTAGAAGAAAAGAAAACAACACAACAGAATCTCACATCGCAGCGGATTAAAATATAATAGATAATAACTGATCTTTACAGAAAGAAACCATATCTGTTTATACATACATCATCAGAATACAACATTAGAGTACAATACAATCAACATCACAATTCCGGACAGTTATAATAACTTGTCCTCACAAAGCTGGTGTAACGACCCGTATTTTTACGGATCGAAAAGTTTGTCAAAAATCTGGAATTTTAGTGTTGTTGAGCCATTTCAGATTTTAGGCAAAATATGGCTAAGTCCTAAGTCGTCCACGACTTAGTGTAAGTCGTAAGTCGTACACGACTTAGGGGATATGGTTTAGGACGACCTATAGAACCTGACCGAGTTAGACAGTTCGAGTTAGCGACCTATGATAGTTAGGTCGGAGTATACGACTTAGGTAGGGTAGCGACTTAAGGGATTTAGCAAGTTGATCGACTTAAGACATAGACGACTTAAGGAAGTTGGTGGCCTAAGAGTTTTGGTGTGTTCTGTGTGTTAGGTCGTGTATTTGCTAAGTCGTATACGAGTTAGTGACTTATAAGGAGTAGGCGACTTATAGCAGTTAAGTCGTGGAAGAGTTAAGGAAAATAAGTCGCTAGGAGATAGGTCGCGAATTGTTAAGTCGTAGCATTGTTAGGTCGCGAAGAAGTACTGTGTTAGGTCGCTGGGTCGTTGAGGCGCGTGAGTGTTAAGTCGGCTGACCGAGTTAACGACTTAGGAGTTTGGAGATAGGATGTGAGCGACCTAAGTCTAGCAGTTAAGTTGTAACTCAGTTGAGTCGTGGCCGAGTTAAGGAGATGAGTGATGAGTCGTTAAGGGTTAGGTCGGCTACTGTGTTAAGTCGGAGAGAGACTTAAGTCACAAGATCACTAAGTCGTAGTCTGCTAAGTCGTTAGGTCGTGAGTGCTAAGTCGTTAAGTCGAAGACTGTTATGTCGCGCGCTATGTTAAGTCGGAGACCCAGTTGAGTCGTAAGTCGTAGGACTGCTAAGCCGTTAGGTCGTGGGTTGTTGAGCGTTAGGTCGTGAGCGACCTAGGAGTTGGGGCGCGCGTGCATATCTGTTAAGTCGGAGAGGCTTAGGTCGGAGACGACTTATGGGGATAGCCGAGTTACGACTTAAGGAAATTTCTGCTATAAATAGGAAGGGTTTTTCTCACTTTTTGGGATCCGGATTTCAAAGCGACGAAGTGCTGCCATTTTGAGAGCTCGACTTCTACACTTCTTCACTTCTTTTCTCCACTCTAATCTAGTGATTCCTTTCATCCAAATCGAAGATCAAGATTGAAGATCCAAGAGCTAAAGTTGAAGATCTTCATCCTTTGAAGTGAGATTTCTTCGTTTGAAATGGATTCGTGATAGATCAAGCTTGATCCTTCGCTGTCCAGATCTGAAGCGTGTTGATTTGAAGTTGTTTAGGTGATTTGGTGAGTGGTGATTATCTCTCACACGGATCCAAAGGAGTATATCGGATTGTTGGCTCGATTTGGTGTTAAAATAGTGATTTCCATGCATTTTCTTCATCCTAAGTGTAGATCCATATAGATCCATTGTTCATGATGATTTGACAACAATTTTACTACATGTTAACCTATGCAAGTTCATTCATCAAGATTATAGAGACATTGCTCATGTTATCATGCTTATTTGACTTTCGACTCTTTAATTACGAAATTGCCATTATAGTGATAATTGTCTACATATATCATATTTGAATGCTTGATTGCTTGGATTAATGTTTGACTTGATTGATTGCTATAAATTAGATGATTGATGATTTGATTTAGACCAAAGATGATTCAAAAGCTAAGAGAAAGGCTCTTGAATTGGAAAAGCTGCTTGTGGCATATGTAGCGGGTGATGAAGCTCTTATGCATAGATTCGATGATGATGATGTTGAGAGGAGACTTTGCGAGGATGTGATGAAGCGAAGTATGATATGAGATAGTCTTGGTCTAATCCAGACGAGATCATTCCAAGCACGTTGGTAACTCGGTGATATGATTCGAGTTAAGGGTAATGGATGCTTGAGAGGCGCTTGAGCTAGTATGGAAATAGTCGTCAAGGAGGATGACTAGGAGGCTTGGATAGCATCGTTGTTGAAGGTTCTAGCATGCTCTAAGCAAGAGTACGTTTGGGCAGATTCGATAGTCCCAACGGACAACTGTTGATGGTCGAGTACTCTGGGCAGATTCGATAGTCCTAGGCACGGGCTGCGACGACGTGCGGGAGTTATGTCTAGAACCGGGGTTTCCATTAGCCCTTGACGGACGGCTGAAAGAATGTGCCGGTCATTCAATTAACAGTGATATCGAAGCAATGATAACAGTGATAGCCAGAGTCATGGATGTTTGGTTGTATCGTCATTCGGTCTCAAGAGCAGTGTTTTCTGGGTGCTTATCTGATCTTGGTTTAGGCCTTGGGGGTTTGTGCTTGGAAAACATCGCCCTTGACTCGAATGATAATTTCTTTACTTTACATTGTATGCTCTGTTATGTTTGCTTCTGCTTAGTGTGTGTTTGGGGGCTATCACTGTAGAAAGAGGTTGGAGTGGGAGGGTTGTATTCCTATTCCTTTTCCTTTATGCTCTTTTGGTATGTTGTTAGTTAATTTACTGCTCACTAAGACTGTTGTCTGACTCAAGGCTTTATGTTTTAATTCTTATTGCCTTGGGCTGTTCGTCCATTTTGGGACGGGCAGACTAGGTAGCAGGTGACAGGTGTTGTTCTAGCTTTTCACGGTGCTGATATCGAAGACGAGCTAGAGGGTTGCATATTATTTTCTTACTATATGTACTGGGTGTTCCGCTGTTTTTTTTGTATTCTCTGAGTGATATGTAGTGAGGCTTGATGTATTGACTATTTGGATGCTTGTATTCAACTATTATGGAGTTTTATATGATGGCATTTTAGTCTGTAAAGCTTCACTATACATATGTTCTATTGTATTTTGTCCATGCGCTGTGAGTAATACGATAGATTCTGTTGTTTTAATTTACCTTGACAATCGTCCATGGTCGCCTGGCACACTTTACAGCGCATTTTCTCTAGATTCTGTGCAGAGGTCATGGGCGGTCGTCACATTTGGTATCAGAGCATTGGTTAATCGATCTTACCCAACGCTCGCTGACGTAATTACGTATGAGAGACGTAATTGTAATTTGATGGATGAATACTATATATAATATAGTAGTTTAGTTGAGTTTGAGTCCTTTATGCAGTTGTTTCTCTAGATGTTCTGATCATTCCTTTTTATAGATATTGAGAATGAGTCGAAGAGGGAGACCAGCTGCTAGGGAAGGCCGTGCTACTGAGGGGACTGCTGATTATGCAGCTATGTTCGAAGCTATGATGACTTCGATCATGAGAAGGATACCAGTTCCGGGGGCAGTAGTTGATGTTGGAGTTCAAGTCCAAACTCTAAAACCAGTGGATTTCGCTAAGTTGTGTAAGGACTATACTGCTCTTGGAGGAAAGGTTTTCTTGGGAACAGAATCAACTATTGAAGTCCAGAGATGGATAGATGCTTGTAGAAGGATCTTTGGTGATTTGGGAATTGATGATGCAACTAAGAGGAAGTTGGCATCAAGGCAGCTTCAAGGGAGAGCCTTTGATTGGTGGAACTCTATTACCATCAATACTGCGGAGGAAGAGATTACTTGGGAGCAATTCCAAGCTAGATTTGTGTAACATTCCCCCTTTTGACCGCCTCCAGTCGGTAATTAAACCAACTCGAAACGTTCAAAAAGACGAATTGTTATTTAGTTTATAAGGTTTAAACAGAATCAGCCACAGAAACACAGATAATAACACTGAATTAAAACAAATGAGAATTTATTTCATTACTATAAATCTTTTTTATATACATCAGAGTTAATACAATTTTTTATACTGATACAGCGGAATATTTAAAATACAATTTTCTTCTGAACTAAAAATGATTCTTTACTCTCTCTCTCTAACTTCGCTGCTCGAAAATCTTCAAGCTATAAAAATACTCGGTCTGACCCGAGTATTATATTCAAAAGAAAATAATACACAGGTCAGTCTAATTCAAACCAGTTTATTAGTGCATATAGGCAGTAATAATTTAAATAGACGACAGTCACAATAATTCCCGTCTATCCAATCCTTTTGACAAAGAAATCGGATAACGAAAATTTTAACACTAAACAGTGTTAAACAATAAATCAACAGATTTAAATCATCAACAGAGATAAATAAATAAATTTATCAAATCGCCTAAATCAATTTAAGACAATTGAAGTTGTCACTTTAAAAACCGTCGTAGTTCAATTGGCTGCCGTACACGCACGCGTGTACGGCCTCGCCAATACGGCATAAAAGATCAATGCATCACGATGCAAAGAAATATCAATTCAAAACTGGCGAGTTTGGGTGGCTGCAGTGCACACGCTCATACATGTGCACTGCCTCGCCAACTCGAGTGAATACTAACAGCAATCAAAGCTGCAGAGGTCAAGTCAGTAAACTGCAAGTATCAAAGAGGCAAGAAACAGTTCAATACCCAAGCAAACTCAAGAACAAGTTTCCAAACAACTCATTACTGAACATTTCATCAAGTGCAAAATTCTTTATAAAAATGAACTGCAGCCCCACTTTGAATTCAAGGGCAAACTGCAACAAAAACTGCAGCCACCGCATGGAAATTTGGGTGAAGGCAACAAAAATAACAAGGATGAATTAAACTGATCAAGCAAGTGCAGCAGGTATAAAGGCAAATCAGGCACATACATGAACCAGAGGAATCAGACTCTGCATGGTCAAAATGCAACAGAACTGAAACTGCAGAATGGAAGTGAAAGCAAACAAGATGGCAACATTAAATGAACCAAAGGAAGTCCAGGTATAATGCAACAACTCAACCCCAATGTTCTCAATTTCAACATGATAGAAAAAGACGTAGAGCAACTTTAAATAAGAATAATGTCACCAACAAGATATAGTGATTAAATACAAATTTATCAGATCAGTGGTGCTCAACCCAAGTCAAGATACAATGATCAAGTGGAAAGACACATGCAACCCCTAGTATGAATGAAAAAGGGCAGAACTACAAACGGAGACTGCAATGTTGTTTTTGAAATCGATAATCAGTGAAACCAACATTTTAAACTCATATATGCTCGAGAAAATCCATTTACTTCCGACTGCAACCAAAAGAATCAACAATGACAAGACTTAAACATGTATATATGTAGACAGGCTTCTAAATGAATACAAGAGCAGTTTCACAAATACTTACATCAAATGCAGTTTCAAAAGAACAGTTGTACATACAGATGCCACAGTGTAAGCATCGACATGAACATGGCCGAAGTCGCAGGGACAAAATCAAACAAAGTTCAGTTTCAAATGCACTAATACTTACAAAGGCTACAGACAGGTGGCGGTGTGCAGGATGAAGACAACTCCAGAACTAGTCAGAGCAAAATTCTATCAAGTAAACTACATGATTCAAGCTACATGAAGCATGTCGACCAGTTCACAATGAATAAAATGAATGGCAATGGATGGAAACAACATAGGACAGTGAAAAATCAAAGTCGAAGACGAGAATTTTAAAAACCAAGTCCAGGCCGAAGTCAATGTGGAACAAGTCAAATTCAAATCAGAGCATATAAATTAGATACCAGTGTAGCATAACAGAGGTGGGTATATGCATGTACTTGCAGTGGGCAGTGAAAGCAATGAACTTGAATTGCAGACATACCATTTTTTTTTACAAGACAGAATCATTTAAAAATTTGAATTAGATGTGAGAATTACTCACAAAATTTCCAACATATAGACAGTGAACACTACAGGCAAGTGAACACTATCGGCATGTTGATAACAAAGCACTGCAACTAAAAAGACTCGAGTGATGAAGCACTGAAATGATGCAATTGTACAGACAACAAATGAATAGCCGTGACACTACAGAGCTACCCCAGGCAAGATGATAAACCATATATATACATGCAAGAATGCATATATATATACATGTACAATGCCCAGAGATAATGAAACTGAAGTGCCCAAATATTGGAAAGTATCTGATTTCAGTACATCAACATGAAACCCAGACTCATGAACCATATCAATGCTAAAATGCTCACATGCTCAAAACTCAACTACCAGTGTACTGTAATACCATCAGAGAAGACAATAGCAAAACAAATCAGAAATGCACCAACCAAGCAATGGACTCGACCAAATTCAACTGCAAGTCCAGACTAAATACAATGCCACCATGAACTGTACTTGTAATAACAATGACTCAATGCACATCAAGCAAGAACCAGACCCACTCCAATCTGGCAACAATAAGTACACTGACCAGACTATGTACATGTACACAAATGCAAAGGCCACAACAAAGTCAACAGTGACCAAGTATGCAAAATGCAGACTCAAGTTCACAAATGCAGAGAAACCCAGATCCAATCCAAATCAGTTCGAATAAAGTTCGATAGCAACTATCAAGCATAAATAAGTGTGCAGTCATGACCAAGGAAATGAATTTGAACGTATAAGTCAAAACATTCTTAAGCATCGAAACGAAGATCAGTGGCCAGAGAAACAAGTTGACGAATTCAAAAACTTTATCAGATGAAATCAACCATTTTATACGAACGAAAATTTTTGGAGTTTGACTCCTATATAAAACCCTAACATCATCATCGGCAAGACTAAATAAACAACCAAAACACTTTACCGAGCTGGAATTAGATGTGAGTGAAGGGGGAGTCACTCACCTTAGCAAATGGGTCGAGAGCAAGGAACGAAGAAAGCATCGATGGAACGAGCTTCGAAGGTCGGAGCCTCTTCGAGTTTTATCCAGCCCTAGCTTTTGGAGACGAGCGAAAATCGAAGGAAGTCGAAACCAGAAGATCGAATCGCCGAAGCCCTAGTTTCCTCTCGCCGCCATTTTTCTCTTCTCGCTTTTGTTTAGGGCACGAATGAATGAGATAAAGGAAAGGGGGAGACGTGGGGGTATGGCAGAAGAATGGGCTGGTGATAAGGGTATGGGCTGATATTATTTAAGGGGTATGGGTTTATTTTTTTCTTTTTTTTTTCCTCTCTTTAAAATCTAATTTTGTTTTTGGTAATTACTAATAACTTATGCTATTGAATTTTGTAGATAAAATTTATTTCCTTTTAAACATCATCATTTATATCTATATTATTTTAACTTGCCTATATCTTATCATATCAAAAATATAGTGTTTTAATTTTAAATTAAATAAGATAATTTTGATTTTCTTTAAATCCAAAAGCAGATTTTCTTTTCACATTTATAAATCCCGATTCAAATTATTATTAAATTTCAGTAGATTAAATCCTAAAATTTAATCGCAAAATTTATTCTGAAAAGTTGAAATTCGAATCAATTCATCATTCAATATTTAAAATTCATTAAATATTTTCAATTCAAATTGTTCAAAATTCAGGGTCGTTACAAACTCCCCTCCTTAAAAACTTTTCGTCCACGAAAAGGAAAAGTTGTTAAAATTTCATCGATATTTATACTCTAGTCAATTTTTACTAAACTTAAAACTTATTACAAATAAATGAAGATAGGATTCATTCCATTTGTTTAATCTCACTAGTTCTGTTTATTTTCTCTTTTATTCAATGATTTCTACAATCATTGATTTCTAAAATCAAAACGCAAAAGTCTTTTATCAACATTTTCGATTTACAACTCAGATTCAAACTTAAAATTCTTCCCGTTAGAGATTTATATAATATATATCTTCCAAAGCTGTGGACTTTCAAAACATTACAAAGATCCTCTTCCTTAGTTCATTAGGTAGGAATTTTTGTAATTCTACTTTCAAATCATTGATTTGCTATTTATAGTTTGAAAATACTTGCTAACTCGAAATTTAACAAGTCCATCTTCGTTCTCACAGACATTAGGCATACGCTGGCCAGGTGCAGGTCTAAAAAATCTCCAAGTACTAAATATACTTGCTTCAATTCCCAGTGAAAATTCTTTTAAAAATTCTTTTAAAAAATGGATATGGAAAGCACGTTCCCCCATGGATTACAGTTCCACCCGGCGGTTACGCTACTATCCCAGTAGAGTCGCTTGTGGCTGTAGATTTCTCATCTCTTAAATTTCGCCATGGTTGTCGCCATAGATTGCAGTACACACGGCGGTTACGCTACTATCCCAGTAGAATCGCTCGTGTCTGTAGGCATCACGCCCCTCAAATTTCGCCTGGCATTAGATTGCAGTTTACCCGGCGGTTACGCCACTATCCCAGTGGAATCGCTTGTAACTGTGGGCATCTCGCCCCTCAAATTACGCTAATCATCAATCAAATCTAATCTCATCGCGATGAACTATCACGAAGGATTTCCGATTCAAATAGTCACTCTGACTAAAATTCTACGTAGCTACGAATTTCAAATGGACACTCTTCACGAGTTCCAATACCTTCTCTAATAATAAATGGAAGGTACTTTTCCACATCCTCAGTTTAGAAAACATAATATCATATATGTAGTACTTTCCTTTCACATTTCGTACATATAACATCTATGTAAACATACATAAGATTTCCATAACAATGTCTTTCTAAACTAACGGTTTCAAATTTACCATATTCATCATATATATAAGTTCTAAAAACTTACATATCTCATATTCATAACAAAATAGAGGATTTCAAAATTTTCCTCTAAGTCGATTTGGAAATTTAAGGTTATCTCAAACCTAATTCATATTCATAATTCCATTTCATTATCGACTTTCACATTCGATTTGGATTTCACGCTTACATCGTCAATTCTCAACACAGAATTGATGTCTATCGATATATAACCTCTGAGCTCGTACGTCTCAGAGAAGGGTGTTAAGCTAAGAGAATAAATTCTCCGCCACCAACAGATATATATTTAATAGAGATCAATTGCTATGTCATCAATTCACAATGTTAGACATACAATCCAAATCATCATCTGAAATTCAAAGCTCAACTTATATTGTCTTTGATGTCGAAGTTAAACTCAATTTTAACTTAACGATTCAATCTTTTTGAAAAATTTCAAATTGAACAAATTGTTCAAATCTCTCATTTAACTTTTCAACTTCGACTTCAAAAATGAATTTCAAATCATTTATTCCTTACGGAATATATTCACAACATTTCATATTTGGAAAAACATTTCCATACTTATTTAAAAATAAGTAATTCACAATTCCATTCTATTTTCAACATTTGAAAATATTCGATATACTTTAATCAAAATTAAGTATATATTTCATCTTTAAGGAAATCATTCTCTTTCACATATTCATTTGAGTCAAAACGAATGTTACGTAAAACATCGTTACGACAACTCAAAATCACTAGTATAGGGATTCGAAGTTTAGATAGATGTATAAATCCCAATACTATACAAAACATTTCCTTTCGGAAATCATTTACTATAACAACAGTGTTATAGTCCACCATTTCCTTATATTCGAAAACGTCTATTTCAACAATAAATGTTGAAATCTATGGTTTCGATATTCAATGCCTTTGAAAACATCTTTTAAAACAATTAACTTCGTTTTAAAATATCACTTTCCCAAAACATGTCCATTTTATTCAATAATATATTCACTGTCCAAAATTGTGAATATACATCTTTTAACAAACTATACAGAATTTACTTATCAAAATAAGTCAGTTTCGAATTTATAAACAACGTTTATAAATTCTATTCCTATTCATAAAGACTTCAATTTATAAAAATTGCTTTATTAACCCATTCCTTTATAACTCAATTTTATATCAGAATTTTAATTTACAAGTAAATTACTTATAAATTCTTTTATTTCGCAACTTCGATTCATTTTATAACTTCACATTATAAAACTTTTAATTCTGAATTTTTTTTCCATCCACTTATGAAATCCATTAAATATTTCACTTTTAACACTTATACAATTCCAATATTTTATCAACACTTTCAAATCTTCAATATAGCTCGTTTATAATAATTCAAAATTTCCACTTTAAACTATTATATAAATTTATCAGTTTTCCATTTCCAAGATAATCAACTAGTTCTTTAGTAAATCATTCATCGATTTGATTTCCAATTTAATCGCATTTGATTCATTCACATTGGATTTTACTAACATTCATTCATATTCAATTAGTTCACATTCACTAATTTATATTCAAGTTAGTTTGCTTTCAATTCAAATCAAATTTGATTCTCTTTAAATTTCTTACCTTTCAATTTGAATTCAATTACATAGCTTTCAAATTCCATTAATACAATTTCATTAACACTTAATGAATTTCTGTACAATCAACTAGCAAAACCAATGCACATTCAACTTAACCAAATTTATTTACTTTGCTTACATTCAATTTGGTTCAACACACTTAATTTCAATTGGTTTATATTCTAATTCAGATTGAATTCTTATACTCACTATATTCACAAATTCACTTTTACAATTAAAGTTGAATTTCCTTTATATAACTCAATTTCATATTCATTCTTCACTTTATCAATTCATTTTTTATATCAAATTCAATTTGATTCACTATTACTTAAGCCATGTTTCATTTTATCTTCACTTGCATTTATTTTCACTATACAGCTTAAGTTCGTCTCAAATTTATTTGAAATTCTATTTGATTTAACTTTACCAAAGTCAAATTCATCACATTTCAAAATTCAGATTTTGTTTTACTTAACAAAACTGTTTAACCATTTAACAACTGGTTTGATTCAAATTTTCTCATTTTATAAGTTAAACAACTTATTAATTTAAACTTTCCAATTCATATCATATAATCACTTATCTTTTCAAGTTTAAATTTTCATCTCAATAATTTATCAAATCAATTCAATTTATTTAACTTTCCTTTAGTTAAATTTCAAATCATATATTTATTAATACTAATTCAATTCAATTTAACTTTTCTTAAGTTAAAAAATCTTTATTTTCAAAAACAATTTTATACTTCTTTGGATTTGAAAAACGTTTCCTTTTTAAAGTGTTTCTAGTAACTATTCATATTAAACATCATAAACTAAGCTTTGTGTAAACCAAAGCTCTGATACCACTCTGTAACATTCCCCCTTTTGACCGCCTCCAGTCGGTAATTAAACCAACTCGAAACGTTCAAAAAGACGAATTGTTATTTAGTTTATAAGGTTTAAACAGAATCAGCCACAGAAACACAGATAATAACACTGAATTAAAACAAATGAGAATTTATTTCATTACTATAAATCTTTTTTATATACATCAGAGTTAATACAATTTTTTATACTGATACAGCGGAATATTTAAAATACAATTTTCTTCTGAACTAAAAATGATTCTTTACTCTCTCTCTCTAACTTCGCTGCTCGAAAATCTTCAAGCTGTAAAAATACTCGGTTTGACCCGAGTATTATATTCAAAAGAAAATAATACACAGGTCAGTCTAATTCAAACCAGTTTATTAGTGCATATAGGCAGTAATAATTTAAATAGACGACAGTCACAATAATTCCCGTCTATCCAATCCTTTTGACAAAGAAATCGGATAACGAAAATTTTAACACTAAACAGTGTTAAACAATAAATCAACAGATTTAAATCATCAACAGAGATAAATAAATAAATTTATCAAATCGCCTAAATCAATTTAAGACAATTGAAGTTGTCACTTTAAAAACCGTCGTAGTTCAATTGGCTGCCGTACACGCACGCGTGTACGGCCTCGCCAATACGGCATAAAAGATCAATGCATCACGATGCAAAGAAATATCAATTCAAAACTGGCGAGTTTGGGTGGCTGCAGTGCACACGCACATACATGTGCACTGCCTCGCCAACTCGAGTGAATACTAACAGCAATCAAAGCTGCAGAGGTCAAGTCAGTAAACTGCAAGTATCAAAGAGGCAAGAAACAGTTCAATACCCAAGCAAACTCAAGAACAAGTTTCCAAACAACTCATTACTGAACATTTCATCAAGTGCAAAATTCTTTATAAAAATGAACTGCAGCCCCACTTTGAATTCAAGGGCAAACTGCAACAATAACTGCAGCCACCGCATGGAAATTTGGGTGAAGGCAACAAAAATAACAAGGATGAATTAAACTGATCAAGCAAGTGCAGCAGGTACAAAGGCAAATCAGGCACATACATGAACCAGAGGAATCAGACTCTGCATGGTCAAAATGCAACAGAACTGAAACTGCAGAATGGAAGTGAAAGCAAACAAGATGGCAACATTAAATGAACCAAAGGAAGTCCAGGTATAATGCAACAACTCAACCCCAATGTTCTCAATTTCAACATGATAGAAAAAGACGTAGAGCAACTTTAAATAAGAATAATGTCACCAACAAGATATAGTGATTAAATACAAATTTATCAGATCAGTGGTGCTCAACCCAAGTCAAGATACAATGATCAAGTGGAAAGACACATGCAACCCCTAGTATGAATGAAAAAGGGCAGAACTACAAACGGAGACTGCAATGTTGTTTTTGAAATCGATAATCAGTGAAACCAACATTTTAAACTCATATATGCTCGAGAAAATCCATTTACTTCCGACTGCAACCAAAAGAATCAACAATGACAAGACTTAAACATGTATATATGCAGACAGGCTTCTAAATGAATACAAGAGCAGTTTCACAAATACTTACATCAAATGCAGTTTCAAAAGAACAGTTGTACATACAGATGCCACAGTGTAAGCATCGACATGAACATGGCCGAAGTCGCAGGGACAAAATCAAACAAAGTTCAGTTTCAAATGCACTAATACTTACAAAGGCTACAGACAGGTGGCGGTGTGCAGGATGAAGACAACTCCAGAACTAGTCAGAGCAAAATTCTATCAAGTAAACTACATGATTCAAGCTACATGAAGCATGTCGACCAGTTCACAATGAATAAAATGAATGGCAATGGATGGAAACAACATAGGACAGTGAAAAATCAAAGTCGAAGCCGAGAATTTTAAAAACCAAGTCCAGGCCGAAGTCAATGTGGAACAAGTCAAATTCAAATCAGAGCATACAAATTAGATACCAGTGTAGCATAACAGAGGTGGGTATATGCATGTACTTGCAGTGGGCAGTGAAAGCAATGAACTTGAATTGCAGACATACCATTTTTTTTTACAAGACAGAATCATTTAAAAATTTGAATTAGATGTGAGAATTACTCACAAAATTTCCAACATATAGACAGTGAACACTACAGGCAAGTGAACACTATCGGCATGTTGATAACAAAGCACTGCAACTAAAAAGACTCGAGTGATGAAGCACTGAAATGATGCAATTGTATAGACAACAAATGAATAGCCGTGACACTACAGAGCTACCCCAGGCAAGATGATAAACCATATATATACATGCAAGAATGCATATATATACATGTACAATGCCCAGAGATAATGAAACTGAAGTGCCCAAATATTGGAAAGTATCTGGTTTCAGTACATCAACATGAAACCCAGACTCATGAACCATATCAATGCTAAAATGCTCACATGCTCAAAACTCAACTATCAGTGTACTGTAATACCATCAGAGAAGACAATAGCAAAACAAATCAGAAATGCACCAACCAAGCAATGGACTCGACCAAATTCAACTGCAAGTCCAGACTAAATACAATGCCACCATGAACTGTACTTGTAATAACAATGACTCAATGCACATCAAGCAAGAACCAAACCCACTCCAATCTGGCAACAATAAGTACACTGACCAGACTATGTACATGTACACAAATGCAAAGGCCACAACAAAGTCAACAGTGACCAAGTATGCAAAATGCAGACTCAAGTTCACAAATGCAGAGAAACCCAGATCCAATCCAAATCAGTTCGAATAAAGTTCGATAGCAACTATCAAGCATAAATAAGTGTGCAGTCATGACCAAGGAAATGAATTTGAACGTATAAGTCAAAACATTCTTAAGCATCGAAACGAAGATCAGTGGCCAGAGAAACAAGTTGACGAATTCAAAAACTTTATCAGATGAAATCAACCATTTTATACGAACGAAAATTTTTGGAGTTTGACTCCTATATAAAACCCTAACATCATCATCGGCAAGACTAAATAAACAACCAAAACACTTTACCGAGCTGGAATTAGATGTGAGTGAAGGGGGAGTCACTCACCTTAGCAAATGGGTCGAGAGCAAGGAACGAAGAAAGCATCGATGGAACGAGCTTCGAAGGTCGGAGCCTCTTCGAGTTTTATCCAGCCCTAGCTTTTGGAGACGAGCGAAAATCGAAGGAAGTCGAAACCAGAAGATCGAATCGCCGAAGCCCTAGTTTCCTCTCGCCGCCATTTTTCTCTTCTCGCTTTTGTTTAGGGCACGAATGAATGAGATAAAGGAAAGGGGGAGACGTGGGGGTATGGCAGAAGAATGGGCTGGTGATAAGGGTATGGGCTGATATTATTTAAGGGGTATGGGTTTATTTTTTTTCCTCTCTTTAAAATCTAATTTTGTTTTTGGTAATTACTAATAACTTATGCTATTGAATTTTGTAGATAAAATTTATTTCCTTTTAAACATCATCATTTATATCTATATTATTTTAACTTGCCTATATCTTATCATATAAAAAATATAGTGTTTTAATTTTAAATTAAATAAGATAATTTTGATTTTCTTTAAATCCAAAAGCAGATTTTCTTTTCACATTTATAAATCCCGATTCAAATTATTATTAAATTTCAGTAGATTAAATCCTAAAATTTAATCGCAAAATTTATTCTGAAAAGTTGAAATTCGAATCAATTCATCATTCAATATTTAAAATTCATTAAATATTTTCAATTCAAATTGTTCAAAATTCAGGGTCGTTACAATTTGAAGCTAAGTTCATTTCTACAGCTCAGAAGTCTGTTCTGTTCAAGAAGTTTGTGGAGCTCAAGCAAGGTGGAAGATCAGTCCTTGAGTATGTTTCTGAGTTTGAAGCTTTGTCCAAGTATGCCCGGTCATATATTGAGTCTGCATACCAGAAGAATGAGAAGTTTGTGACAGGCTTGGACGGTTATCTTGGGAGACAGTTGGTGGATCATTTGGACGATTCGTTTGAGAAGCTTGTGGAGAAAGCTCTCAGGCATGAGAGTCTGTTCCCTAAGGAAGGATCTGTTGTTGCTGTGACCAGGGAAGAGTCTAAACCCCAGCAGGGTGGAAACAAGAAGAGGAAGCAGCAACAGCAGAAGGGTAAGGATGGCCAGAAGAAGCCGAAAGGCAAAGTGACTTGCTACAACTGTCATCAGAAAGGCCATCTCTCCAGGGATTGCAAGAATCCGAAAGCGCCGGCGAAGTGCCACAACTGTGACAAGCCGGGGCATTTCAGGAAGAATTGTCCAGAACCGAGGAGGGACAAGCAGATTGTGCAAGCTTATGCTTTGGGAGCTGTTCCGTCGTCTTCGAAAGCTCCTACCACTGAAGAGAAAGGAAAGAGTGTGGTGGTTCAAGGTACTCTTTTCCTATGTGGTGTTCCAGTTAGAGTTCTATTTGATACTGGAGCGTCGCATTCATTTGTTTGTAATGAACTTGTAGGCCGGTTGGGTTTGGAACCGGATATTGTTGATAGGCCATTGGTTGTGACTAATCCAGTTGGGGGTTCGTCCTGTTTGTGTATGTTATGTCGTGGTCTAGTCGTATCGAGTCATGATTGCTCTTTTGTTTGTGATTGCTTTGTTCTGAACTTTGCGGGGTTCGGAATTATTTTGGGTATGGACTGGCTTAGGAGGTATGCGGCAAAGGTTGATTGTGAGAGGCTGGAAGTGACAGTCGAGAATGTGGAAGGGCGAAAGATTGTGATACGATGTAAGCATGAAGAAGGCGTCTTCATGAGCTTCATGTAATCGCTGGTTGTTCCACGGGATGGACTGTCATCGGTGCCAATCGCTAATGGATTCGAGGATGTCTTTGACGAAGTCAAAGGGTTGCCGCCGCATAGAGAGATCGAGTTTCGTATAGATCTAGTTGAAGGAGCCAGACCTGTTGTGATGCCTCTTAGGCGGATGGCGCCTAGGGAACAGCAGGAGTTGAGGGTGAAAGTTGATGATCTTTTGCAGAAAGGATTCATTCGGCGTAGTGTGTCCGAGTGGGGTGCACCAGTTGTGTTTGCAACCAAGGCAGATGGGTCGTTGAGATTGTGTGTGGATTATCGTGAGCTGAATAAGGTGACTAAGAAGAACAAGTATCCATTGTCGAGAATAGATGACTTGTTTGATCAGCTTCACAAAGCCAAGGTGTTTTCTCAGATGGATTTGGCAACGGGATTTCACCAGTTGAGAGTGGCTAAGGATAGTGTACCGAAGACTGCTTTTCGAACACCATCCGGTTTCTTTGAGTGGCTGGTAATGCCGTTTGGGTTGACTAACGCGCCAGCATATTTTGTGGATCTTATGAATAGAGTGTTCAGGGATCAGTTGAACAAGTTCGTACTTGTGTTCTTGGATGATATTCTGATTTATTCCAGAACTGAAGAAGAGCACAAGACGCACTTGCGTATTGTTTTGGAAATCTTGCGGAAACATCAGCTGAAGGCTAAGTTTTCGAAGTGTCACTTCTGGAAGAGTGAAGTGAGGTTCTTAGGCCATGTGATTTCTGGAAGTGGAATAGCGGTTGATCCCGCTAAGGTGGCAGCAATCCAGGATTGGGTTAGACCTAAGAATGCATCTGATGTGAGAAGTTTTCTTGGATTAGCAGGATATTATCGACGGTTTATCAAAGACTTCTCCAAGATAGCTGCACCGTTAACAGGATTGACGAAGAAGAACCAAGTGTTCAGTTGGGATGCTAAGTGTGAGCAAGCTTTCGGAATCCTGAAAGAGAGATTGACGAGTGCTCCTGTTATGACTATTCCTAGTGGGAATGATGAGATGGTGGTTTACACCGACGCATGTGGTACTGGACTTGGAGCAGTGCTGATGCAGAGAGATAAAGTTATTGCGTATACCAGTCGACAACTGAAGCCGCATGAAAGGAATTACCCGACTCATGATTTGGAGTTATAGGCAATTGTTTTTGCTCTGAAGATGTGGAGACATTATCTATTGGGAGTTCGATTTGAGTTGTTTACGGATCATAAGTTGTTGAAGTATCTTTTCTCCCAAAAGGATTTGAATCTTCGGCAGCAACGTTGGCTAGAGTTTTTGGCATCATATGATTTTGGTATAGCTTATACTCTGGGAAAAGGTAACGCAGTGGCAGATGCGTTAAGTCGAAGACATGCAGGATTGGGAGCCATGTTTTCAGAATGGAAGAATCTCGAGTATTTAGCTGGATTTGACTTCAGGCCTAGATGCGAATTGGAACCTGAGATGTTGCAAACTTATCGATAAGACCTTCTCTTGTGGAAAGGATTGGCGAGAGCCAAAAGCGAGATGATAAGCTTGTCAAGATTATCCGAGATTTGGAATCTGGATTGGAACCAGAAAAGGATAAAGGATTCGGGGTCGATCAAGAAGGTTGGCTTCGAAAGCAAGGACGACTAGTTGTTCCCGACATAGATGAATTGAGGAGTGAAGTTCTGAAGGAAAGTCATCACTCGAAGCTGACAATTCATCCAGGTGGAAATAAGATGTATCGGGATATGAACAGAACCTACTACTGGGAAGGCATGAAGAAGGATGTTGGAAATTTTATTTCCAAATGTATGAACTGCCAGTTGGTAAAAGCTGAACAGAAGAAGCCAAGTGGATTGCTTCAGCCCTTAGAAGTTCCTACATGGAAGTGGGAGCATGTATCGATGGATTTTATCGATGGATTGCCTAGAACCAGAACGGGAAATGAAGGGATTTGGGTCATTGTAGATCGTTTGACTAAGAGTGTGAGATTCATTCCTGTTCGATCGACTAGGACTGCATCAAAGTTGGCTGAGTTGTATGTAAAGTGGATAGTTCGATTTCATGGTATTTCGAAGAGTATAGTGAGCGATCGAGATCCATTGTTCACTAGTGGATTTTGGAAGAGCTTCCAGGAAGTTTTGGGAACCGAGTTGTGTTTGAGTACAGCTTATCACCCTCAAACAGATGGTCAGACCGAGAGAGTCAACCGAGTTTTGGAAGATCTCCTCAGAGCTTGTGTTTTGGATTTCGGAGGATCATGGGAAGATCACCTTCATTTGGTGGAGTTTGCGTACAACAACAGTTACCAGTCAAGCATTGGTATGGCACCGTATGAGGCATTGTATGGAAGACCGTGTAACTCTCCGACATGTTGGTTGGAAACTGGAGAAAAGCTGATACTTGGGCCAGAGATGATTCGACAGACTTCGGATTGTATAGAGATCATTCGGCAACGAATGAAGGCAGCCCAAGACCGTCAGAAGAGTTATGCCGATAAGCGTCGTAAGGATTTGGAATTCGGCATTGATGATATGGTTTTTGTGAAGATATCTCCACTGAAGAATGTTATTCGATTCGGGAAGAAAGGAAAATTGACTCTGAGATTTGTTGGACCATTCCCGATCATCGAGCGAATTGGAAAGCTCGCCTACAGATTGGAGTTACCAGAGAAGATGTCGAGTGTGCACAATGTTTTTCATGTATCATATCTACGGAAGTATGTGCACGACTCGAGTACGGTGGTTTCTGCTGATAGCTGTGAAGATTTCGAAGTTGATCCAATCGATAGAAGACCTCGTAAGCCGCTTCGTGTTGTGGAAACCGACACGAAACAGCTTAGGAGAAAGGTAGTTAAGTTGCTCAAGATACAGTGGAGTCATGATGATAACGACTGTACGTGGGAGGTGGAAGAGAGGATGAAGGCAGCTCATCCTGAACTCTTCAAGGTATGGCCCTAAGGTGTCATGTCATCTCACGATATTGTAACTTGTTCTAGTGTTAGAATTCTGTACGCTAAGCTAGAATTGGATGCATGGTTTGTTGATTGTTATGGTTGGTAGGCGTACAGAATAGTCTTTGATTGCTTTGTTTGTTTGGAATTTCGGGGCCGAAATTCCTAAGAGGGAGAGAATGTAACGACCCGTATTTTTACGGATCGAAAAGTTTGTCAAAAATCTGGAATTTTAGTGTTGTTGAGCCATTTCAGATTTTAGGCAAAATATGGCTAAGTCCTAAGTCGTCCACGACTTAGTGTAAGTCGTAAGTCGTACACGACTTAGGGGATATGGTTTAGGACGACCTATAGAACCTGACCGAGTTAGACAGTTCGAGTTAGCGACCTATGATAGTTAGGTCGGAGTATACGACTTAGGTAGGGTAGCGACTTAAGGGATTTAGCAAGTTGACCGACTTAAGACATAGACGACTTAAGGAAGTTGGTGGCCTAAGAGTTTTGGTGTGTTCTGTGTGTTAGGTCGTGTATTTGCTAAGTCGTATACGAGTTAGCGACTTATAAGGAGCAGGCGACTTATAGCAGTTAAGTCGTGGAAGAGTTAAGGAAAATAAGTCGCTAGGAGATAGGTCGCGAATTGTTAAGTCGTAGCATTGTTAGGTCGCGAAGAAGTACTATGTTAGGTCGCTGGGTCGTTGAGGCGCGTGAGTGTTAAGTCGGATGACCGAGTTAACGACTTAGGAGTTTGGAGATAGGATGTGAGCGACCTAAGTCTAGCAGTTAAGTTGTAACTCAGTTGAGTCGTGGCCGAGTTAAGGAGATGAGTGATGAGTCGTTAAGGGTTAGGTCGGCTACTGTGTTAAGTCGGAGAGAGACTTAAGTCACAGGATCACTAAGTCGTAGTCTGCTAAGTCGTTAGGTCGTGAGTGCTAAGTCGTTAAGTCGAAGACTGTTATGTCGCGCGCTATGTTAAGTCGGAGACCCAGTTGAGTCGTAAGTCGTAGGACTGCTAAGCCGTTAGGTCGTGGGTTGTTGAGCGTTAGGTCGTGAGCGACCTAGGAGTTGGGGCGCGCGTGCATATCTGTTAAGTCGGAGAGGCTTAGGTCGGAGACGACTTATGGGGATAGCCGAGTTACGACTTAACGAAATTTCTGCTATAAATAGGAAGGGTTTTTCTCACTTTTTGGGATCCGGATTTCAAAGCGACGAAGTGCTGCCATTTTGAGAGCTCGACTTCTACACTTCTTCACTTCTTTTCTCCACTCTAATCTAGTGATTCCTTTCATCCAAATCGAAGATCAAGATTGAAGATCCAAGAGCTAAAGTTGAAGATCTTCATCCTTTGAAGTGAGATTTCTTCGTTTGAAATGGATTCGTGATAGATCAAGCTTGATCCTTCGCTGTCCAGATCTGAAGCGTGTTGATTTGAAGTTGTTTAGGTGATTTGGTGAGTGGTGATTATCTCTCACACGGATCCAAAGGAGTATATCGGATTGTTGGCTCGATTTGGTGTTAAAATAGTGATTTCCATGCATTTTCTTCATCCTAAGTGTAGATCCATATAGATCCATTGTTCATGATGATTTGACAACAATTTTACTACATGTTAACCTATGCAAGTTCATTCATCAAGATTATAGAGACATTGCTCATGTTATCATGCTTATTTGACTTTCGACTCTTTAATTACGAAATTGCCATTATAGTGATAATTGTCTACATAGATCATATTTGAATGCTTGATTGCTTGGATTAATGTTTGACTTGATTGATTGCTATAAATTAGATGATTGATGA
The DNA here is from genome assembly GCA_030737815.1 of Allium fistulosum. NCBI lineage: Eukaryota > Viridiplantae > Streptophyta > Magnoliopsida > Asparagales > Amaryllidaceae > Allium > Allium fistulosum. The sequence goes on from CM060902.1 coordinate 1,147,209,391, forward strand.
TTTGATTTAGACCAAAGATGATTCAAAAGCTAAGAGAAAGGCTCTTGAATTGGGAAAGCTGCTTGTGGCATATGTAGCGGGTGATGAAGCTCTTATGCATAGATTCGATGATGATGATGTTGAGAGGAGACTTTGCGAGGATGTGATGAAGCGAAGTATGATATGAGATAGTCTTGGTCTAATCCAGACGGGATCATTCCAAGCACGTTGGTAACTCAGTGATATGATTCGAGTTAAGGGTAATGGATGCTTGAGAGGCGCTTGAGCTAGTATGGAAATAGTCGTCAAGGAGGATGACTAGGAGGCTTGGATAGCATCGTTGTTGAAGGTTCTAGCATGCTCTAAGCAAGAGTACGTTTGGGCAGATTCGATAGTCCCAACGGCCAACTGTTGATGGTCGAGTACTCTGGGCAGATTCGATAGTCCTAGGCACGGGCTGCGACGACGTGCGGGAGTTATGTCTAGAACCGGGGTTTCCATTAGCCCTTGACGGACGGCTGAAAGAATGTGCCGGTCATTCAATTAACGGTGATATCGAAGCAATGATAACAGTGATAGCCAGAGTCATGGATGTTTGGTTGTATCGTCATTCGGTCTCAAGAGCAGTATTTTCTGGGTGCTTATCTAATCTTGGTTTAGGCCTTGGGGGTTTGTGCTTGGAAAACATCGCCCTTGACTCGAGTGATAATTTCTTTACTTTAAATTGTATGCTCTGTTATGTTTGCTTCTGATTAGTGTGTGTCTGGGGCTATCACTGTAGAAAGAGGTTGGAGTGGGAGGGTTGTATTCCTATTCCTTTTCCTTTATGCTCTTTTGGTATGTTGTTAGTTAATTTACTGCTCACTAAGACTGTTGTCTGACTCAAGGCTTTATGTTTTAATTCTTATTGCCTTGGGCTGTTCGTCCATTTTGGGACGGGCAGACTAGGTAGCAGGTGACAGATGATGTTCTAGCTTTTCACGGTGCTGATATCGAAGACGAGCTAGAGGGTTGCATATTATTTTCTTACTATATGTACTGGGTGTTCCGCTGTTTTTTTTTGTATTCTCTGAGTGATATGTAGTGAGGCTTGATGTATTGACTATTTGGATGCTTGTATTCAACTATTATGGTGTTTTATATGATGGCATTTTAGTCTGTAAAGCTTCACTATACATATGTTCTATTGTATTTTGTCCATGCGCTGTGAGTAATACGATAGATTCTGTTGTTTTAATTTACCTTGACAATCGTCCATGGTCGCCTGGCACACTTTACAGCGCATTTTCTCTAGATTCTATGCAGAGGTCATGGGCGGTCGTCACAGCTGGCTATAAAACTTATGATACACATCGGAATACATTAAGTACGTGTGATACGTCTCACCATCCAGCTCGTCTCCTGAGCTCCACAGCATCCTATCATGTATCTGTAATACTCGGTCTGACCCGAGCATTATAATAAAATAACACCCGAGTCAGCCTGGAAAACCAGCGTGAGAAAACACACTCAATTAGATTATTAAAGTTTTCCAAACCCTTTGAAATCAAAAGCATCTCGTAAGACCACGCCACAAATAAACATGTCGGGTTTTTACCTTACGATAGCCAAAACACTTTTTATCAAAATCCTCTAATATTATATTAGTGTATATATAAAATACTTATTAAAATAGCCGAAATTGTTACATCTATTAAATTCCAGCTAATAGGTATACAAACAAAACCGTAAAGGCACGTAAGGAGAATGGATTTCCAACTAATGACTAGGCACTGGGGTACCACCTGTCATAGTACCTGGTCTAGATCAGCGTACCAAGGACCACGCCCGATCCCCTACAACACAAGACTGGAACTACCAAAGGGTAATTCCGAGTAAGATCACCCCATGGTTGGGATCAGCAACCGCCCACACAGCCGAAATAAAAAGGGACATCTAGACAGGGATGACCTCACCCTAATGGGCGCTACCCACATAGCCTTGCTGCATAACCCCTGATTTTCAGTCATTCCCGGTTGATGAGGCTCGAGGCTAAGCGTTACCTTTATAGAACATTTCACTTAGAATGCCCATCGTCTACCTGACGATGTTCCGAAAACATTCATCCATACAAGTCTGTTCCGGGTTCAAACAGAACCGAAGGCACTATTCCTACTACATTCGTTTTGGGATCACCCTCAGGATTAGTAGTGATTACCCTTGCACTTCACTGATCCATCTTCGAATCCAAACTCGTTTCCCTACGAAAACGTACAAACCGGATCGAAGTGGTTTTCAGAAAATAAATCCCGATCCCGGTCTCTTCGAAACGATCAGCGCATTGGCCAATATTGATAGTTGGTGATTTAACTATCAATTAACATTCACAAACATCCATCAAACAATAAATAATTTCCAAACTATCTATTTTCCTCAAAATATCTTTGCACGATATATTTCCCATTTTCAACCCTTTTGGAAACAGTTTTCAAACCATACTCAACTCATGGAATAAATTTCCAAATATTTGTTTCCACTGAAAACACCAAGCAACAAAAACTTTAGATTTTTAAAATAATTTAATACACTTTATTATAAAATATACTTTAACATTTAAATTGAAAACTACTTCAATACTTTACTAAAAATATATACCTTAGGGATATTTTAATTGAGTCTACTTTATAAAATATAAAGCTAGATTTTCTCTTTCGAAACAAATACCAAGTCACCTTTAAATAATTACTACAATAATAGATTTGAAAAATACTTACATAGAATTTAAGCATTAAGAAATAATAAATTTTCTAAAACATGCTTTTTAAAACAACATTAAAACTTTTAACTTATATTTTAAAATTTTGCTTTGAAAACGTACTTGGTTATCCAGGGAAATACTCTTCTCTTCCCCATCTTTTATAAATAAACCTCTATTTATTTTTAAACAATCTTACCCATTTCCTTTAATAAATTCCCATCGTGAATCTATTCCTCCAAATATCCACTGATATATTCCTTCACTTTTATAAACCCGATTTATAAATCCAAAGTCTCACTTCTCTTTTAAAAATCCCGTTTAAACACTTAAATCAATTCCCAAATTGATTTCCAATTTACTTCACTTTTAAATAAATTTCCTTACTTACTCCATTTATTTCAAAATCCATTAACTTTAAATTTCATTTCTTTATTATGATTTAAAAATCTCTTTTAACTGAGGATACCAATTCAGATTTCCCAAATTCCTTTCTTATCCTTTTTAAATAAATTTAACCCTTAAATTTTAAAATAAAATCTTTATTCCTTTAAATAATACCACTTAAGTTTAAAAATTCACTATTTCTCTATTTATCGAAAATCCCCTTTTTTCATATTCAGAATTTATTCATAAGAATTCAAAATCACTTTTATTCTTTCCCCAATACATTCTTAAATTTATTCAAATTCTCTAGAATTATTTTACTTAAAAGTTCTCTTTTTTTTATTTTCAAAAATCCAATTTTATAGATTTTGATAACTCAGTATACCGAAATATGTTAAATCAACCATAGCATCCAATATTCCAATTATCAATAAAATTCATCACAAGATATCAAATAATCGTAACAGAGAATATTAAAAAATCGAAATAAATTTTGAGGAATCCAGTTGGATCCCTCCAACCTGTTTCCCTGCATCCACAGATGTTTGCATAATATAATAATACCAATTCCACTTCGAGGTGGAATATCACGGTATATGGGTTTATAAAATATCATCCGCTATTATGCGGCACATAGGGTCTCATCCGCTATATAATGCGGGAAAATCAATCACTCCAATATATACTATATATATATATATACTACTATATATAATATACCACATACAATCAATTCAATCATTCAACCAAATATTTAAAATTAACCATTTAAATTTAAATTAAACCCAGATGAGTGAGATTAACTCACCTTTGCTTTTTAATTTGCAATCCACTTCCGTCTAGACTTGTTTTCTTCACGATTCAAACTGTATAACATTATAGGGTTTATTAACATTTGAGATGATTTTTAATAATATTTGAAACAATTCGAACAAACTAATTACCATTTAATTTGAACTAATAATAATTAATTTTTTTTAACAATTTCTCCTTTAAAATCTTTGAGTAACTAAAAATAATCAAATAAGTTTATTTAACAAGTTAATCACTATAATACCTTATTTAAAAATAAACTGGTAGATTTAAAATGAATATATGTATATATATATATATATATTTTATTTCTCATTTAGAAACTACATAAGTATATTTATAAAAATAACCCATATAGATTTTAAAAATCAAATCTTTCCATAAATTCCTATATATATATTTTTCCCTCAAAACTTCATATATATATATATAATAATATCTCTGTTTCAGTAAACAAATAAATAAATCTGCATATGTATATATTTTAATATATTTTTTCTATATGTATATTCATATATGGGTTATAATATATAAATCGAAACAAATACCTAACCACCATCGCGGAGTTGCTCGCGAGCTCGAGATCATCTCTCCGACCCACGATTGTAGCTACTAGATCACCAGGCACAAACTCGAGTCCTCCCACATCGGTACTGCCATGCTTCGACCAACCCGCCGCCATCACCATCCCAAACAACTCCCCTAGCGTCACAACGTCGCGCAACTTCCCTGCCTCCCATCTTCACACGCAAGATCGAACTCCCCAATGCTCCCCTTCGGCCGTGGTAATCGTGACGACGCCGCGATTTTAGAAGGGTTCGCGAATTCCACCCTACGTGAATTCCCCAAATTTCTCTTTTATTTCGAATTGGGATTGCTTTTTGAATTTTACTGGAAAGAGGAGTTTTCGTTCGAACTAGCACGAAGAAGAAGGGGTTTTGATTTGAAATGAAATCGTGGCCATTAAAATTTTTTCTTTTCTGAATATTTTGAAATGATCACTACATACATTTTGTAAAGGAATGGGGTGACCAGATGAGATGTTAACGTGCTCTGCTAAAAAAAAAATGAGATGTTGGCGTGTTGAAGAAGGAACAGCTACAGTGATTTGAGGTGAAGGAAAAAAGTTTTGACGTGAAATTGTTTTGACTGGTTAACAAAAGTAAATGTATATTAATTTAAATTTAAATTTCAAATCGTCTTGAATTCATAGCTTAAAAATTTGACATTCTATCGAGGCGTGCCGCCAGACGTTTATAATATTATACCCCTATTCCGAACACAATGGAAAAGGTTTCGAGTCCTAATTCGATTGTATGGAGAAGATAGCTTTTTGGACCGACTATTTAAATAAAATTTCAATATTAATTCCAGCTCGTTTATCTATCGTGCGCTCACACCATAACTCCAAACTCTACGAAATTTGAAATCCGATAATAATACCATATTACGGATCCAATAGAACTGGTTTCGTCGAATTTTGAGACTGTGCCCCGGAAGGCTATTTTTAAATTCAATTTAAACGATATAATTTTAAAACTGAACAGATCACCACAAAATTCAATTTTAACACTTTTACTATCTTCAGTATTATCAATATAGATTTTCCAAGCCTTCAAATTATTTTTAACAAGCTTAAAATTCCTAATTCACCATTTTAACCAATTTCCAAGTATTTAATCCAATAATTAAATTACCAAATAAATAATGATATTTGAAATTCAAGTTAAAAATTAACATTTAAATATTTAAAATCAATTAAATACTCCAATTTCAAATATCAAAATTCCGGGTCGTCACACCCTCTTTCCTAATCAAAAGTATTAAATGGTCTGAATTAACAGTTAGCAAGGGTAGTGGATATCTTAGGAAGGGTCCACTTCGGGTCTAAGGTATTAATTGACTGATCTAGGGTCCACCTCTTTCCTATAAAGAAGTATTAAGTGTCCCAGTGAGGTTCCAAGCGACGTTAGATAGATAGTATTAGTGAGGAGTCTGCCTTGGAATTAGGGATTAAATGACAAAGGCCTACCTAGAATATAGGTATTAAATGGTCAAGGGTCTGCCCAGTCCTTATTAATAAGGTATTAAGTGGCTTGGGTACTGTCTCATATGGCTAAGACTTTAATGACGATAGATGCATTAGTATATGGCTATTATGTATTATAAAGCCATAAATAGTGGTCAAAGGATTCTATATCTAGGACCAATAGACCAACGATGATGAAGCTAAGAGCCCGATTCATATTTGGAAGTATGAAACGGCTGATAGAGCTACGTCTGTATTTTCTACCTTGGGAAGGGTAGGCGGATGAATTATGTTAGGTAGGAATAGCGTGTGTGCAATATTAGGTTAATTTGGTTAACCTTAAATAGTAGACATAACAATTAAATGAAAACCAATTGGTATAAATTTATGTTATGGACACTATATAGATTTTCTAGTCACTAGAACGTTGTTCTGACCCCACCTCATTACAACCCATGGGATAGATTTAGAGGAACAAGTCGCTAGAGGTGGAAGTGACTGATTGTTGGAGAAGTCTTCTTTTCTCTCATACTCGATGCTGATGTGGCAATCTGATATCCAAGGAATACCATTAATTCCAAGATAGTAGTCGCAGTCAGTATTTATATCCTAATATTGTTTCCATTGTGAGTTTAGATTTTATCAATCTATGATAATGCTCATGCTTATTGCAGGCACCAAATCCAACAATCTATACTTTGATGGACTTGGGTTTAGATTCTCGTCGAAATTTAGGCTCATTAAAGTGCGGGTTGTTGCATTTGGTATCATAGCCTAGGTTAGTATATCAGAGGAATTATGATAAGTTAAGAGAACATGTTTGTACTTTCCTATCTATTATTATTTTTACGCTAGACTCTAAGAATCCCGACTATAGAAGTAGCTGTAGTTCCACTCCGAAGGAGTGGGTAAAGCAACTATGGGTTGGAAATATCTTAGAGTTACAATTTTCATGCTGTCTCTGAATTTCCACATAGAGTTTTGGTGATGCGTAAGGCGCTAATGGAGAAGAGCATGAGTACGACATATAGTAGAATCCCATAGACTGGAGGGTGCTCGACTTGATGGTTGAGATTCTAGCTACCTTATGACTTTTGAATCTCGATGAAAACTTGCATTCAAAGATACACAATTATTCCAAATAAGCAGGAAATAGAATTCTATATGTCGCAGACATCCAGAAACTATTTTGGTAAGAGAATGTCCATCAACCACTTTTAGATGGCAAGCCGGATATATATTTGAAGAATTAAGGTCAATTTCTTAGTCTAAAACCATGGGAGAATTTTTATAAAATATTTTGGAAATGCCTTAGGTTTTGGAAAAAAGGTTTTTAGAGGATTTATTTTCCCAATGATATATTTTAGAATTTTGGGAAGTTTTGAAATCTTAAATCTTCAAGAAGCACGTATAACACTAATTTGGCCGTGTTAAGAAATTTTGGTTTATAAAGGAGTAGGTTTTGATATTCTTAAATATTTATATGTATGTGTGTGTGTATATCAATAAAGGTTTGATTTTGATTTTGGCAAGAAAATAGTTTTTCGACTTGGAAATGAGTTTCAGTGGATGAATATTTAGCCTAATGATTTTCTTGTTTATAAAAATTAAAGTTTTAAAATTTTCTCTCTTCTAAAGGATGGACAAAATAGGAACGACATTTAATTTTATTGGAGTATGAAGTTAGAAGTGTTGTTGTACTTGCCAGCTATTGGATGTAATATTTCTGTGAGAAGTATGTGGAGAATAGTAGTTAGAATATTATCATGTTTTTGGAATTGTTGATAGTTGAAGCAGTATAAGTCTGAAGTACTGTGGAAATAGCGGAGGAATGGTTTGGAAAGCAAGATGGTGAGCTTGGCCACCATCATGAAGAGGGCAAGGATTTTTCTGATCGTGTCGTGTCGAAGAAGATGGCGTGAAACGATTATCATTATTTTTATTTTTATTATCTATTTAACCCGACCCGTATGGGGTCCAGGTTCAACCTATGCAAAACTGATGTAGAGCGGTAGATCACCTAGCTGTCGATCGTTAGTGGTCGATCAGTAACCCTAGAGAGGTTGACCGTTAGTGGTCGATCGGTAACCCTAGAGTAGTCGATCGGTATGGATTTTTGTACAACCTTAACTGGAAACGTGACTATAAAGTCGCGTCCAATTTTTCCAAGCCGCATTTGTGCTCCCCTTCCTCATTTCAGCCAAAACTAAAATGCTCCACCTCCTCGTCCTTCAAATTATCTCCCCATTCCACCTCTAGGCGATGCTATTTCTCACACTCTCCAAAAAGCAATAGTCTCGCCTCCCTCTTATGCTGATTTTTGCGTGTTAGATCTTGCCCTACCTCCACTCTAGGTCTAAACCCTATTTCTCTACTTCTTAGCCCATGACACCTCCCCACACTACTGGATCCTCCTCGCGCTACCCTGGTGTCACTTCTCAAGAGATCATGTGGCAGACCCAGAATGACCAGAAGATCTCCATCTTTCTCAGCTCCGCCAGTTTCAAATTTCTTAAAGGGAAACTAGTGAAATTTGGATACTTTGCTACTTTTGGACCAAAAGAGCTTTTTAAGGCGGCAGGACTTGTACCGATCCTGCACTTCGAAACTTTGGGGTGGGAATGCTACTCGCACCGCATTCGCCTTTTCAACACTCATTTGGCGTCAAATTTTGATGAAGACAGTTGTTTCATTTAGTCGAAGGATAAAGGAGTTAGGATCGAGATGTCTGACGATGACTTTGGTGATATTTTGGAGATTTCCATGGATGGCGTGGATTTGGACGATATTGAGATGACCGATCTGGAGATCTTGTAGCGGATCTTTTCTCAAGGTGTCAGTATTTGGAGGACGGACAATATGCATTCAACTGCCCGTCTTATTCTGCGCATTATTCAGCACAACATCATCCCTAAGACAAGGAGTTATGATCAGATTTATCCTTGGGTGTGGAATGCCACCTATGCAGTTGTGCGTGGTATAGCCATCAATTGGGCACACACTATTACGATTCATTTTTCCAATCAAGGCATTGGCACCCCCACGGAGTTACTTTTCGTATTATCACCTATTCACTCTCGTCTTCAGGCGATACATGGTGAATCTTAATGAGGAGACCACCCAGGCGAAGATCCTACCTGCCATTGATAGAGCCTCTCTTAGGAAGATGGAAATTCCTTTCCACCAGCCACAATAATTGAGGCAGCAGCATAGGAGTCTCAATAGGAGGCGAAGTAGGGATAGGACACCGAGGGATATCATAGTCCTAAGCTGGTTGTCGTTCGACGGGTCTAGACTGAGCTCTAGGGGATCCGCATCGATCAGCAAGAGATGTGGACCGAGCTACAGTGCCAAAGTGATGAGTTGGATGCTTCGCCCTTTTCGAGGCCACGACAATGGATTGAGTTCCCGTCAAGGATCGAGACTGTTCCATAGTCTGCAGGTAGTGTTTTAGGTATTGTAGTGTGCTATTTTATCTTTCCCTTCTAGCATTTCTTCTTTCCGTTTTAGGTTGTTAGGTTGTAATTATTAGTTATCACTTTTAAGACGTGTATGATAGTATGAGATGTACTTCTATTCATTTACTATATTATTGTTTCCAAATATGTGAACCACTCTTATATGTATGTTTGGAAGAAACAGCATAAATATGAAAATATCACTAGGACAGTTAACTAATAATAAAATGCAATGCGAGACTGGATGTTTTGAATAGGTAGAAATTTTAGCAAATGGAGGAATGTTAAGTTATTTTGGAATCACTGGTCATTATTCCAGTTCCTTAAAAGCTAATATTTTTGAATAACTGAGTATGATGATGTTTATAAATAAACTATCAAGTTTTATGGGTTAAGATTAGTTGTAGAATGTTAGAATTGTGCTTACGCGTTTAGCGCATAACTGACTTTCGAACAATGCTAAAAATGCAGCTTGAATTATCAAAATTTGTAAGAAGGAAAATATTTTAAAATGTTTCCCTTGATTTAGAAAGTTTGGCTTGAAAAAAAAAGTTTTGGTTTTTAATTATTTTAGCGCTCAAATAATTTTCAGAATTTTTGCTTAAATTTTATTTCAAGGGAAAAATTTACCTCCAAATATTTTGAAATTTTATTTTTCAAGCGACTTACATATTTGAAATGAGAAAAAGGTTTTTATGAAGTTTTTAATTTTGAAGGCCACATGCTAAGCGTAAGGAAGGAAAATAGATTAGAGATGTGAATTTAGCAGTGCATTAGGATCGACGATATGATGAAACACAAGCGATAACAAGGGAAAAATTGTTTTAGCCTTGGAATTTCTATTTTCGTACTTTGTCGACGATGCACGTGAGTTTATTTTGGGACTCAATTCCATTTTAGAGCTTAGAACATGCCTCCTTATGCGTTTTGTAGGTGGAAAATTTGAAGTAAATCGGGGACAGCAAGGAAATTTCCACTGTAAACGGGAAATGGATAGCTTATAGAGTGGTAAGAATGTAAAATTCTCCATCTAAATTCCTTTTTCGGCATAGGAGTGACATTTAGGAAGCGAGATTTCAATGCGATATATGTTTGGTTGGTAGGAACTAGATGTAAATTGGTTGCACCTTACTTCTATTCATAAGAGTATGGGGATTTTTGGTGAAAAGATTTTTCAAAATCTGCATACATATTGAACTGCTAATATATATATATATATATATATATATATATATATATTGTCTGCACCATATTTTCAAAATTGTTTACAAGAAGAAAAGCATTCATATAGGAGGGCCCAATTTAGAATCATTCTGCATACATGTTTTCTATGTTGTGATTATGCACTTGTGCACGTTGGTTGTAAAATTAATTGTACAATAGTTATTATGTAGTTTAGGATAATTACGAGCTAGAACCATGACTTAGTCATTGGTATAATATCGGGGACAAAATTTTTTTAAGGGGGGAAGAATGTAACACCCCGTAAATTTTGGATTAGTTAGTTAATTAGTTAGTTAGGCTTCAAAAATGGAATTTATGCAAAAGATAGAATTTGACTATGAAACTTGCACAATTGCGTTTGTGGCGAAATTCTGAGCAACTTTCATATTTGGAGTTTTGCGATCGAAGTCCAAACGAAGAAATTATGGAGGAAAAATGAATTCAACATAGAAAAAATTAGATTAGAAAAAATAACATTTACCGGGACCTGTAGGTCGACAAGCTCATTGCGACCGGTCGACAAGTAGCGATCGACTGGTGCTATGAAGTGGTCTACCGGTTGGGACAATGACGGCTAGGTTTGCCTTAGCCAAACAGTTCGGATTTAATATATTTTAATCTAATGGTTGTGATTGATTCAAATGCCTATAAATTCAGACCTAGACCTCTCTTTTCTTCTCATATTTTTCTAAAGCGGTAGCGAAGCTCGACCATTTACTCTTCTCTACTATTTTCTAAATTATTAAATATAATATTTATAATTTTATATACAAATTGGAGAAGAATAGAAATCAAATAAGAGAAGAAGAGAAGCGAATCAACACTATGCGATAATGAGGTTATATATATATCGTATTTGTATTTATATTTTCCTTCAACCCCAAATCTCTTCTCAGATCTATAATTATAATATATGTATATACCCTTTTTATGCATATTTCTTGGAATAAGAAGGAAATGGAGTTGAATCAATGGTTTACTTCAGATCTGGAGATTTGGAATGCTTTTTGAAGGTGAGTGAGAAATCTATATGTTGTTTACGATTTTAGATCTATTCCGTTGACATACGTTTGATTTTTATGCCTAAATCAATAAAATATGTGAATTGTTGGCTCAAATTAGCATAGAAAATTATTGCCTATGTATTCTTATTTTAGATCCGATAGAAATTATTATTATACCCTGATCTGGAAACTAGTCCCAAATGTTATAGATATGAATATTCATTAGATATGAAATTTATTCCAGATCTAAAATTGGGTTGTAGATTATTAATATGATTTTGATTATTACCCTAATTATGTTGAAATGGGAATTTTCCGTAGTCTAATTTGTGGGAAGAACGTTCATTTGATTTTTATAAATTTGTTTATGTTTCAACATTGCATAGAAAATGCAGTGTTTGATTTAACAAGGAATATATATAAATTAAAAGGAAGAGATGTGTAATGTACAAATTTATTCTCTATAGTTTACATGTCCATTCCAATAAAAAGAAAATGATTATTCCATGTAATTTCAAACGAGACAAATATTTCCATTTATTCTTGATCTTTTATTTTAAACAAATTTATGGAAATCATAGTGGAGAATCTTCCTAAGAAATGTAATTTCAAAAAATTAAATATGGAAAGAATATTCTAGTTAAAGATTTATGACTAGAAAATATTTGGTAGAAGTAGGTATTTATACGTGCTAATAAATATGACGATTTATGCATAACGCTCGCTTAGGATATTAGTTATATGTACATAGTAATAACGTTTATTTACAGATAGGAATTAGGAAGGAAAGTGGGGAAAGGTTGTAACTCCAATTAATGGATAATAAATGTGGAATGAATTTGAAAGTTATAAATAATTGATAGGGTAAATGGATTAATAGGACTAATAAATATGGAAGATTAGATAACTAACTATAGAATAGTTATAAAAGGTTACTAATTGGAAATTAGTAATTATATCTAAATGTCATAGGAAATGCCCTTAGGATGATAATCTTTTATCATGGAAAAGTTGACATTTGTGGAGAAATAAATGAAAAGTGGATTTATGGGAAGTTGAATATTTAAGGTAAATTATGTAACCTTAAATAAGTAAAAGGAGATTATTAAGCTAAGTCCAAATTCATTTAGGATGATAAAGCTTAGCAATAATAAAGCCTAGGATAGTATGGCTTAAGTTAGTAAAGCCTAGAATAATTAATTGGACTTAGTAGGTTGGGATGCAAGGTCAGTAGAGTTACATAACGGAAGTCTGCCCTTCACTCAGAGGCTACCAACAGTTGTACACACTTATTACTGATATGGGACATCACCAATCATAGAACCCGTGAGAAATGATTATGGATGGTAGGATTTGCTTAGGGGTTATAGGTACTAAGTGGTTGTTTTAGGGCTCGTCTCTTTCCTAATTAAAAGCATTAAATGGTTTGAATTAACGATTAAAAGCGGCAGTGGATATCTTAGGAAGTTTTCGCTTCTGTTTTGGGATATTAAGTGACTCATCTAGGGTCCTCCTCTTTCCTGCAAAGAAGTATTAAGTGTTCCGGTGAGGTTCCAAGTGATGTCAGCTTGATAGTACTAGTGAGGAGTCCGCCTTGGGGTTAAGTATTAAATGACAAGGGCCTGCCTAGAATATAGGTATTAAATGGCCAGGGGTCTACCTAGTCCTTATTAATCAGGTATTAAGTGGCTTGGGTACTGTCTCTCACATGGCTAAGACTTTAGTGACGATAGATGCATTAGAAGTATGGCTGTTATGCCTACAACCTCGATTTTGGGTTAAGCTCTGAACGACCACCCTCCTTAATGCCTAAACCATCAACTAATTAAGGCTTGGAATCTATTCATCAGAGGCAAAATAAAGTCCTGAATTTCATAGTTCAAGATGGCTAACCACTAAATCCTCACTAACAATTACCGAAGAACCAATAATAGAAATCCCATTTGAAATTGGGTAGGATGCTTTGGAAGGTAACGGGGGGAATTTTAAAAGATCTAAAGAAGAACGACCTCCATGAGTAGCAGCCATTGCAGCATGATGCTAGGATAGCCACCAGGAATCTAAAATCTAGAACGAGATATGGGGCGAACGCGAGTTTGATTTGCTAGAGCGAAGTGAGCTTCCAAAGCCAGAACTATACAGCAGATCGAACGCAGGAGGAAACTAATCGAAAGAATCTAAGCTAGAATTAGAAAAAGAAAATGTGATCTTTAGAATATTAGAAGTTGCCATTTTTGAATATTGAAGTCGCCATTTTCCAATATTATATGAATATCCATTTTAGTTGTTGACTTGTTTTGAAAAATCCTTTGATTTCTTTCTTGCCATGGATGCTATACCATGGTTGTGATTAGAATATTACCTAAATCTTTAGCTAAGCTTGGTTTCTGTTGCTTTGCCAAAACCTGGTTAATTAGTTAGTGATACTGTTGAGTCTGTTTGGTTGATTTGCAGTCCTAAGCATCTTAAGGTTTGTTGTAAAACAGCTTTTGAATAATTACATTTAAAAAAGAGGTGTGATGCACTTTCTAATTCGAATTGAAGAACACACACAATATTGTTGCTTGCTAACCACCTTTGTATTCTGTCTTTAGTTGCTCAGTGTCCATTTTATAGCACGGTAGGGATTCCACACTATGGTATTCCATTGTTGTTCTTGTTTTTTTTATTCTGAATGTTGTTTCATGCTGATTTTAATGTAAATATACCACTATTTGAAGTTGCTATGTAGTAATCTTCCTTCTTGGTATTGTAACACCCTTAAAATTTTAATAACAAATTAAATTATTAATAAGGGTAAAAATGAATTTTCACATAAAAGGATAAAATATTAAATTTCTATAAATGAAGGAATTTGGATAATCTGACTTTTTCATTGTGTTAAGTAGATTTTTATAGCCCAAATTCATATATAAAATATCAGAAATGAATGCATATGAAAAAGATACGGAACGTTTACCATAGCACACATTTCGTATTTTGTGTCTATTTTGAAATTAAGTTTAAGAATTAATAAAAGAATAAAGGAAACCTTATTTGTTAAGAAATAATTTGAATATGTATGAATTACTCTAGAAAAGAAAGAATAACTTATGATTGCCATATATTAATGATGTAACTCATTCACTAGGCTTTTGCCTGGCCCACTCCTTTCATTCCGACCTCCCCACAACAGGAAGACAGGTAAGTGGTTGATTTGGTTCAAGCATAATATGTGAAGGACGGAGCTAAGTTATAACATGTCGTAAAAATTAATAAGAAATTAACTAATAAGAAAAGAATTAATTAATAAACTAATGATAAGACTAAATATGAAAATTTTGTAATGGTCAGAATTTGATTATGGAAATTATGCCATTGCATTAGTGGCGATTTTCTTATCAATTTTCATATATAATGTTTTGAAAACGGAGCTCGAATGAAAATGTTACGGACGTTTAAAGTTTTCGGATTCAAAATAATTTAAATAGAATTCAGATTCAAATAGTTGATTCCAAAATTCAAAATTCAAAATTTGAAAATTAACAGTAATTAGACTTGGGGATAAGTAAACGTTAAAATTAACATTAACGTTAAAAGCGGATTGAGGAATTAAATAAATAGACAATGAACAAGTAAATAGCTATAAAATAGATAAACTGGTCGACTGCTCCCTAAGACTGGTCGAGCGCCTAGGGTAGACCGGTCGACCGCCTAGGGTAGACCGATCGACTGCCTAGGGTAGACCGATTTAACAGTGAATGATGGTGACAGCTAGGATTTTTTGCATTTGAATAGCGCAAATTTTATTATTTTAAACCGACTTAAATCTGACAGTTCTGATTCTTTCTAACCACTATAAATAAGAGTCTAGCCCCCTCATTTTTATTCACAATTTATTTGGGAGTCAAGCGAAGCTCTACTAGTTTCTCTCCTCAAAGATTCAGAAAACACTCTAGGATTTCTGGTAAGAAATTTTAGATGTTTATTATCCAATTTCCAATCCTTTTCTCCTTCAATCCCTAAATTTCTAAATCTAATTCATATACAATTACCTTGTTGTATATTTCTAAAAGGAGAGATCTGTAAGAGATTAAACCAGGCATAACAAATCCAAAACGGGAAGAGCTGAGGACTTGTTGTGAGTAGAAATATTAGCCTTTCTTATTTTAGTAATTGTATAGTATACCTTGGATTCGATATATGCCTTTGGGGAATTTTGTTTACGCAAACATCACACTAAAAGCCCAAAATTCCCCTAAAGCGAAATGTCAATTCTTAAGTTAGAATCTATATTAAAATAATGGAATTGTGTAAATATTGTAATTTTAAATTTTTACATTCTATCCAACTTCTTATCTTTTTCATTGGATCTGATTAAGGGTTTGAAAATAATAAATTAGTAAATGGTGTGTAAGGTATGGACTCTTTTATTCGTAGTTTGCGCCGCATATTTTCGAAATTTAAATAGAAATTCCTCTTTTAAATTTTATACAAAGAGGTTGAATAGAGCGCAAAAGTATTTGAATTGAAAGTTTTTATTAATGTTGATTCCGCTATTTTAGTATAAAATAAGTTTAGTATGGATTCTATTTTATACAAGTTTGTTGATAGAATTGTGGATATTGGATATATGGTATATTATTGATGTGAAATTGGTCTTGTATAAATTTCAAGTTTTGACATATGAACTTTTGTTTAGGATGCAATCTCTGCATGCTTAGAGATATTTGAGGCACGTGTATATGTATGTATATATATATATATATATATATATATATTAGCGAAAATAACATATAATTATAATGTGACGACCCGGATTTTTAGCATATATTAGTTAGGTGATTAACTGAATTTAAATATTGGAGCATTAACTTTTATTAAAAATGAATAAATAAATTTCTGATATTTGAAATATCTAGATAATTTGGTTAAAAACTATATTTAATTTTAAATTTATAAATATCTAGATATGATAAATATTGTAGTCTCATGTATAAACATATAAACTCCACCATTTAAAAAAAATAAACATATGTTTAATAGGAATAAAAGTATATAAGTAAATTATAATGTTGTATGTAATATAAAGTAAAACATATAAGATTAACCATGGTAAGATATATATGAATATTTGTATGTATGTAAGGCAAACAAGACAAAATATTTTGTATACATATGTATAATGGATATGTACATACAAATGAATATATAGATGTATACCCATAGGGAGACAAGCATTTAATGCACATTTCAACTCTAGCATACAATACATCGTATCAACATAAAACATCAAATCCTAGCTTACAAAACAATTAATCAAAATCAAGTCAAACTTTTTATGAAATCAAATCACTCAAAAGAAAATAAATAAAGATGCAAAGTATATAGCCTGTACAAAGGCCTCAGGCTCCTACTGCACATTTTCACTATGCATATATATAGATACACCTATCACTGCCTTGTTCATATTCTTGCATTCAAAAAAAAAAGATAACCAGAAAAATAAAATAGAAGCTGCCACTACAAGTTAAGTAAAACCAGACAAACTCTAGCACTAAAAAGTCTGAATCTCAAAAACAAAGCAGCATCAAAAGAGAAGAAAAAACTAATGGTGAGTAAACTAAACCCTTTTTCATATGCCAATCTATAAGTTGCCTGGTTATGGAAGTGGTAGAGTTTGAATAAGTTCGTTGCACTAAAATGCATGTATACAAATATAAATGGATGTATATAAGTGATATTTACTAGAGCCTGTACATCATCCTTGCATTCTGCCCTGTTTCGTTTCTTTTTGCTGATAACTTCGAAAATTTCTATCTCTTCTTCTAAAGTGTTGCAGGTAATGATGTAAAAAGCAAAGTGGGTTATTCTTGGATGATCATTGTTTTAAATTAGTCTGGTTGAACATTATCAGGTATAGAGCATAAAAAGTGATTTTTTAAAATTAAGATGCCTGGACGTTTTATATAAACATTTACTGGAAAATTAACAGGGTGTAAATATATTGTATGCTTGCTTTCTAAATTCATTATCTTCCAAACCAAATCGAGTTTGCAAATGCTACAAACTAAAAACTAGTGTATTTTCGACTATAGATCGCACTAAAAATAGTTCGAGTCATTTTGATTTGGTATATTTTGGGAAATATGAATTTAACAGTAAATGACTAAGTTTTGGACAAAAATTAAAATGCTCTAATTATAGAATCATGTATATAGGCATGATCACCATGGAATAATATGAATTTTAGTGAAGATTTGGTAATTTTTAATGGTCCAGGGATTAAGAATTTTGAAAATGTTCATTTTTCAATTAAAAACAATATTCTCGGCCGGTGGTGGCCGAGGCGGCGTGACGGCGGCACCAGGAGGTGCGCGTGGGCAAGGCGGTGGACTTGACCATGGCCAAATTTAGGTTTTCGCTTTAGTTTGGCGTAGGCGAGTGTTTTTAGGGTTTAAGGGGAGTTTCGACTATGGTGGAAAACGTGACGACTTTGGGTAAGGTGGGGGTGACCGGAGATTCTGGGCTTGGGCACGAAGGTGGCGACAGCAAAGGGCTTTCGAACGAAGGTGGCGGAGTGGGTTCCGGTGGCGGAGGCAGGTGGCACGAGGCATTTTGGTGGAGATGGGTTGCTTGTAGTCTCGGCTTTGGGTTCGGGTTTCGATTTAGAGGCCAGGGAGCTTCGTCGTCGCGGCGGTTTGGTTCAGATGGTGGAGAGGCGTTAATTGGTGGCGTCACGGTGGTGGAGAGGCCATCTGGCCTGGTGTGCACGTGCACGATTGGATTGATGCATGGTTGTTCCATGCAAAAAGAAAGGAAATAAGGGAAGATGAAAAGTAAAGAGAAGTGAAGAAAGGAAGACTGGGTCAAGAAAGAATATGGGCCGGAGAAATATAAAAGAAAATTAAGAAGAAGAAAAGAATAAAGGGAAATGAAGAAAAAAAGTAAAAGAAAGAAAGAAGAAAAAAAAGGAAAAAATAAAATAAAAGGAGAAGGAATAAAAGAAATATATAAGATAAAAGAAAAGGAAAATATAAAAGTTTTAAATGAAAAGAAATGGTTTCAAAGTAATTAGTTATGGTTATACAAATTAAGTGATTTAAAATCTTAAGTTAACTAAAACCTTGGGATTAGTAATGGCTATGATAAATAAGACAATTTAAACTTAAAATTAATTAAGTTAGGTAATTATATATATGTTAATTATTTATTAACTACTAAGGGTTATTAAAGTAAATAAATAGTTGGTTAACAGTTAATGATAAAATAAAATGATCTAAACCCTTAAGTAATTAAAAGTCTTAAGTTAATTATACTTGTTATTTATTAATAAATTCATGATATTTAATTAGAATAAAATAAAATGGTTTGTAATTAGTTTAATGATAATTAAACATGATTTGAAAACAATTAATTAATTCTGTTTTAAAGTAAATTAACGATTTGTGTGACTAGTTAATCTAGTCTATGAGTAGTTTAAGCTGGATTGAGTACACTGGATTATTTTATTTTCTCTAGTATGTTGTTTCCAGATATTCTGTGATATGGAATAACCTGAAATAAACAGTTAAATACAAAATGTGAGACGTTTTATTTGAATAGATATTGTGATGAAATTTTATGGGAATGTTGACATTCTGAAATTGAATTGTTTTGGCTTAAAAGATGGCGTTTGGATTCGAAGAGACCGTGATCGGATATCAGCGTTATCCGGAACCACTTCGATTTAATAACTGCTACAATCTTTACAAGTTTGATTTGTAGGATCAAATAGGCTGGAATTAAATAAAATTAAGTAAATCCTACCATTTTGAATAATTAATTGCACTTAGGTATTATTCTAAATAATGGATTTAGCAACAAGTGTTGGTTATAACAAAATAAGAACTCGAAATGTTGGACGAGTTACCCTGGTTTTCAAAGAAAATTTATAACTTAAGTATTCATATTAGATGGGTTTACTCACACTGGTTTCCAGCCTGACTCGGGTGTTACTCTATTGTAATGCTCGGGTCAGACCGAGTGTTACAGATTTTCAGGTTAGGACATTTTGGAGCTCAGGAGACGAGCTGGATGGTAGAGACGTATTGAGTATATTCTGCTGTGTATTATAGGCTATTTTATTCAGTAGTTGAGGACAAGTTATTATAACTGTCCAGATTTGTGTACTCTGATATCTTTTATGTATATTGACAATTATAGCTTTTCTTTGTATAAAAATGATGTTATTCATATTACATTTTGTTCCGCAGTGATGGTGAGATTTTGTGTTGTGTTTCTGTTCTTATTCTACCTTTTTTTCTTCTTAACCCTAACAGTCTGGGATTTCCGGCACTCGACTGCTCGGCATTCTATACAGTGAACGTATTAGTGTCGATTTTCGAGGTCGAAAATCTTCGGGCTGTTACATATAACTTATTAATTACGTAGTAAATAGGCTATATATTAATTATCATTAAATCCTCCTTAGGAAAAAATCGTTAAGGTGAAATAAGATTTTATTATAAGGCTTTATATAGAACGCGATGAGATGTGTGATAATATGTTAAGAGAGTGTTACAAATTATGACTAAGTTATGGGGATGTGAGGTCAGTCAAAAGCACATCGAAGTCTGCCCAGTTAATTTGGCTACCAATAGGTTGACTTTGGGGCTAATGTGAGACAATGTCTATAATAAGTACATATGAAGGATGCGAGGTAGTCCCAAATTTTGTAGGATAAACCTTCCTTGTTAATCTGGCTATAAGTAACTACAAATAGTCGGACTAATGTGAGATGACATGGTTAGGTTACGGGTCAATATACGAAAGACCTGCTTTGGAGTTAAAGGTATTATGTGGCTGGTTGAGGGCCAACCCCTTCCCTAGGACCGAAGTACTAAATTGTCAGGGTTAGCGGTTAAGCACGGTAGAAGATATCTCGAGAAGGATCTGCTTTAGATTTGAAGTATTAAGTGACCTGAAGAGATTCCGTGCAATGTCCGCTAGATAGTACCGAAGAGAAGTCCATCTTGGGACAGACATTAAAAGATAGGACCTGCCTTAAATGAGGTATTAAATGGTCAGAGTCTGCCTAGTTCCCGTTAAAAAGGTATTAAGTAGCTTGGGTGATATCCCTTACATTGTTAGGATATTATTGTCGATAGACACAGATTATTGGGTTGAAATAGTAGTGGATATTTAATTGGATTGTGAAAGCCTTAGAGCTTATAATTGGAAGACTTACAATATAGTTAAGACATGTAAGACGTATTCTTATTTAAATTATACTGTTTAAGTACTATTATGGAAAGGCTCTAAATTTTTATTCATCAGACATTGTTGTTCTGACTCCTCCCTCATTACAATACAGGTTAGAGATGATGATGCAGATTGGAGATGGTGGCAGAGATGTAGACTTATTTCAGTTATTTAGCCATATATGTTATTTCTGTGTACCTATTAAAATTGTAATGTAATTTGAAATATTTCATTATGAATATTTAGCAATGTTATATGGGACTATGTTTGTATGTTTCTGACATTTGAATTTCTAAATAAAATGGGTACTGCTTTGATATTATATTTTATCCTTCTATTTTGAGATTCTGAATATATAGCTGTGCAGTTAAAGCGCTCGGCAGATTCAATGCGGCGGAGGTGCAAAAAGTCATAGCGGGGATACAGTGAGGATATAACGGGATATAGCGGATGACTCTAAAATAGCATATAAAACTCGTACTTAATGTTTTCACAAATATATAAATGGTAATTAAATGAAAAATTAACATTCAGTTGAATTATAATTAATACATAAATAATATTAAATAAAAACATGTGCGAATATACTGCAAATAAACATAAAAATATTATATAACATAATTGAATTTCGTAGAATATTAAAGTATTTTAATTTCTGAAAATATATTAAAAATTCATTTAAATAAATTGATTTCATAGTTTTTATAATGTACAAATGTCATTTTTCAATTCATTCTTTTAAAGAAGATGTAGCGGAAATAGCGGAATATAGCGGGAATAACAGGATATAGCGGAAATAGCGGGGCTTAAAGCGGAAAGGCTATATTTGGGGCTATATGGAAAAATCGTAGCGGTAGAAATCCGCTATGAGATATAGCAGGGTTATAGCGGGGTAATAGCGAGGCATTAACTGCACAGATATATAGATAGATAGCTCTATGTATTATTCTTTGTATCAATTTCACCAACCAACAGCCAGCTTTGAATGGGTCTAAGATTCGATAGGCCTTTTCTAGAACGAAAATTCGACCCGCTTCGAGGTGGGTTGTTACATTTGATATCAGAGCTTAGGTTACCCGATCGACGGGGATAGGTATGCGTATGAGTGGCGTTCTTATTATTTTTGAAAATATAATTTAGAAAAAAACATTACTATATAAATACACACACACACACACTTATTTTAAGCATACACCTGAATCTATAAATTCTGAATATAGAAGTAGTTGTGACCATATTCCGAAAGGATGGGCAAGGCGACTAGGAGTTAAAAAAAATAGAGTTAAATTTATACTCCTACCTCCATACCCCTACGAGGCGGAGGTCATGCCATAAGGAGTGGAGAAAGTTCCCGTAAGGAGATATACATTAATCACCATAAGAAGATAATTGAATTTTTATAAAGATTGAGTGTGGAAGAAAGTTCAAAAGAAAGGACAATTAAAGTCAATTTCTAGATCCAACCCCATAGGAAAGAATTTAGTAAAAAGTTTTTGGGAAATACCTTAAAATGTTTTGAATGAGTTTTTTGAAGGATTTATTGGGAAGTTGTTGTTTTGAAAAAGCAAGGAAATTTGGAAATTCCAAATCAAAAAATTTACTCAGTCAAAAGTTTTCGATTAAAAGGTTTTTGATAAGAAGGGTTTTCCATTTTTGAAATTCTTAGTTTAAAATTTTGTTGAACAAAAAGTTTTCGATTTAAAGATTTTCGATAAAGGAATTTTTCGTTTTTATAATAAATGTGACATAAAGCGTATGTTAGACTTGATGATTTTTCCTATTTCATAAATTTGGACGTTCTTTTTTTAAAATTCTTTCTAAAAAAGGGAATAGATGGAAATAGAACTTGATTAAAATAAGGTAAAGGGAATAGGACGATAAAAATACCCAATAATATAAGTAGGAGGAACATTCCCGTATAAGGAAAATACTGAGTATAACAGCTAATGTAGAAGCCATCTAGGTAGAAGAAATATGAATTGAGGCAATATTTGACGACTTGGATAGAAATAGCATAAGGAACTTATATAAAATAGGATTGGTCATCTAGTTAGAGATAATATAGGAGAGAATAATAGGAATATGATAAGAAAATGATAGGATAGAAGTTATCCTTGTCTACTCCACTTTTCATTGTTTAAAGTTATAGAATGCATTTTTAAAATAAATGATGTTATTTGGTATGATAATTGAGTTTTTGAATGTTTTAGGTTAAAAATTCTACTTTTAAAGAAGAAAGTATTTGAAATAAAAAGTTTTTGAGAAGGGAAATTATTTTTCCAAGCAATTTTGGAATTTAGAGTTAAGGATAAAGCGGCAAATGTTTTGAAAAAATATTGTGTTCAAATGGTTTTGAATTTTTTTGTTTAAGTGCTTTTGAGAAGTTGAGTTCAAATGTTTTTAGAAGATTTTGTAATAGAAATATAAATGAAAATAAAAACAGAATAAATATATGGAATAAAATAAAATATGGTGTTTAAATGCTTTTAGGAATTTGATTCTTCATACTATTTTGCAAGTTGGAGATTCTTTTGGAAAATATGTTTAGAAGTTTTCTTTTGAAATGCGAAATTTTTTAATTTCAATTGCCACATACTAGCGTAATGGGGGATTGTACGATAAAGGTTTCAGATTAGGTACCTCATGGTTATGAAATTTCAGTTTTAAGAATGATGAGGACTAAACCAAATTTAATTCACGAGACTTCGAGAAAGGTAGAATTGATTAGGCAGCGAATGAAGGCAGTACAAGATCGTTAGAAATCCTACATGGATAAGCAAAGATAGGTGTTAGAGTTTAAAGCAATGGACATGGTGTTTGTTAAAGTTTCCCCACTTAGGAAGGTTGTGAGATTTGGAATGTCGGGAAAGTTGGCACCAAGACTTGTTGAGCATTTTCCAATTTTAGAAAGAATAGGAAGACTTGGTTATCGTGAAGAGCTACTGGATAAGTTGGTAGGAGTCCGTTATATTTTTCACGTTTCGCACTTGAGGAAATGCCTTCATAGCACAGCCTTTGTGGTAGAGCTTGATCAATTGTTGACATTGAGATGGTGCCAATAGCATCCTGTGCCACCATAAGCATTATGGAGCACGGAGCTAGGAAGCTCCGCCATAAAGTAATTAGGCTGGTTCGAGTACGATAGGGAAAATTCAGTGGAAAGCATGAGGACTTCTCATCTCGAGCTTTTCACTTGTAAACATTTTTCTCTAAAATTAGGTTTTGGTTGCATCATGGTTGCTAGATTGGATGGTAGGATATGGTTTTTTCATTGTCGCTTTTGTACTCATATAAAAGACGTTTTGCTTGTTTAGGATGTTGCGTACATGTCTATATGTCATGACACTTGAATTCGCGCTTGGATTTAGCTCATCTATAGTATGTTTGCATACGAAATCACACTGCACTTTTGGTTGAGGAGATGATTGTGTAGATAACATGGCTGTATAATATGGATGCTTAGTGCATGTTACATTGTCAATCCCTTAGGGATTTTAGGGATGAAATCCTTTTTAAGGGAGGGATGTAACACCCCATAAAAATTAATAATAGATTAACTCATAAGAAAATAATTAATTAATATACTAATAATTAGGATAAATATGGAAATTTTGTAAAAGTCGGAATTTAACCATGGAAGTTATGCTATTGCGCTCGTGGCGATTTTGTTGATCAGTTTGAAAATAATGTTTTGAAAACGGAGCTCAAACGAAAAAGTTATGGCCGTTTGAAATTTTCGGATTCAAAATAACTTAAATAGAATTCAAATTCATATAAATAATTTATTCCAAAATTTGAAAATTGAAAATTAGCAGTAATTAGAATTCGGGGTTAAGTAAATGTTAAAATTAATGTTAACGTTAAAAGCTAATTAAGGAATTAAATAAATACACAATGGAAAACAAGTAAATGGTCCCAAAATAAGTGAACCGATCGACTTCTCCCTAGGACTTGTCGATCGCCTAGGGTAGACAGGTCGATCGGTGAACGATTATAGCGGCTAGGGTTTTGTGCATTTGAACGTCTAGATTTTATTACTTAAACCGAGTTAAATCCGACGGTTCTGGTGCTTTCTAACTACTATAAATAAGAGCCTAGCCTCCTCACTTTTATTCACAAATTATTATTGGAACCAAGTAAAGCTCTACCAATCTCTCTCCTCAAAGATTCAGAAAATTCTCTAAGGTTTATGGTAAAAATTTTTAGATGTTTATTATTCAATTTCTAACCCTTTTCTCCTCTAATGCTTAAATTTCTAAATCTAATTCGTATACAATTCCCTTGTTGTATATTTCTAAAAGAAGAGATTGGTAAGAGTTTAGAGCAGGTGTAACAAATCTAACAAGGGAAGAGCTAAGGACATGTTGTGAGTGGAAATCTTATTCTTTCTTATTCTAGTAATTGTATAGTATAACTTGGATTTAATATATGCCTTTGGGGAATTTTGTTTATGCAAACATCACACTAAAACCTCAAAATTCCCCAAAAGCGAAATGTCAATTCTTAAGTTAAAATCTCAATTATTCCGTATTAAAATAATGAAATTGTGTAAATATTGCAATTTTAATCTTTTGCATTATGTTCCACTTCTTATCTTTTTCTTTGGATCTGATTAAGGTTTTGAGAAGAATAAATTAGAAAATTGTGTTTAAGGTACAGATTCTTTTATTCGTAGTTTGCACCCCATATTTCTATATTTAAATAGAAATTCCCTTTTTCAATTTTATACAAAGAAGTTGAATAGAGCACATAAGTATTTGAATTGTAAGTTTTTATTAATGTTGATTCCACTATTGTAATATAAAATAAGTTTGGTATGAATTCTATTTTATACAAGTCTATTGATTGAATTATGGATATTGGATATATGGTATATTGTTGATATGGAATTGGACTTGTATAAATTTCAAGTTTTGACATTTAAACTTTAGTTTAGGATGCAATCTCCATATGCTTAGAGATACTTGAGGCGCGTGCGTGTGTGTGTATATATATATATTAGCAAAAATAACATATAATTATAACTTATTAATTACGTAGTTAATAGGCTATATATTAATTATCATTAAATCCTCCTTAAGAAAAAAGTTAATCGTTAAGGCGAAATAAGAGTTTTATTATAAGGCCTTATATAGAATGTGACGAGATGTGTGATAATATGTTAAGAGAGTGTTATAGATTATGACTAAGTTATGGGGATGTGAGGTCAGTCAAAAGCATATAGAAGTCTGCCCAGCTAATCTAGCTACCAATAGGTTGACTTTCGAGCTGATGTGAGACAATGTCTATAATAAGTACACATGAAGGATGTGAGGTAGTCCCAAATTCTGTAGGATAAACCTTTCCAGTTAATCTGGCTACCAGTAACTACGAATAATCGGACTAATGTGAGACGTCATGGTTAGGTTACAGGTCAATATACGAAGGACCTGCTTCGGAGTTAAAGGTATTAAGTGGCTGGTTAAGGGCCCGCCCCTTCCCTATAACAGAAGTACTAAATTGTCAGGGTTTGTGGTTAAGCATGGTAGCAGATATCTCAGGAAGGGTCCGCTTCAGATTTGAAGTATTAAGTGACCTAAAGAGATTCCTAGCAATGTCCGCTAGATAGTATCGAAGAGGAGTCCATCTTGGTATAGACATTAAATGATGGGACCTACCTTAAATGAGGTACTAAATGGTCAGAGTCTGCCTAGTTCCTGTAAAAAAGGTATTCAGTAGCTTGGGTGATATCCCTTACATTGTTAGGTTATTACGATAGATACGGATTATTAGGTTGAAAGAGTAATGGATATGTAATTGGATTGGGAAAGCCTTAGAGCTTATAATTGGAAGACTTACAATATAGTTAAGATATGTAAGACATATTCTTATTTAAATTATGCCGCCTAAGTACTATTATGGAAAGTGTAACGATCCGTAATTTCGCTACTTCGAAAATGAGAGATTTCGTTTGTTTTAAATTTAAAAAGGTTTAAAACTTAAATAAATAAGTTATATATAATAGATAATAATAGAGAGATTATTTATTCTTATAGTTGATAATTTAAAAAGTATAAATTTGGATTTTAGAACAAATCAACAAAAGTTAAGTTTTGTTAAAAATAAATAAATGCTTAAATAAATAGGTTTAAATATTTATTTTAAAAGATAAATCTTATTAAAAACCTTTAATAAAGATAATAAAATTATATTAAAATATTTAAAAGTATGTTAATAATCTTTTTACAAAAATAACCAAATTTTGTCGCATTTTGTCAGTTTTACATGCACTGTAAAATTAGAGATTTTGATATTATTTTAATATGATTTTAAAATATAAGGAGACACGTTTTAATTTATTTAAAAAAGTAAAAAGGTCATTTTTTAATTTGGTTAACATAAATAAATAGTTTAACTAAAACGTCAAAATGTGACCGTAAAACATTTTGTCGAAAATCAACGTTGTGTCGATTAAAAGTTGTCGCACCTTTATTTTCTTATATAGGAACATATATTCAAATAATATAAGTATTAATTAATTCACTAATCAAGTTTACTTTTACTAAACATTCTTAGAAAATTCTAGAATATAATTAAGAAAAAGTAAGCACAAAAAGACAAACATGTCATTTCAAAGCAAAAGGTAAACATCAAATCAAACCAAACATAATTATTATATTCTTTACTTAATACCTAAGTGAAAATGACATAAAGTAATGATTTGAAATATGATGATAAGTGTTGAAAAAATAAGGTTGCTTAAAAGGTAAGTAAAGGGTATTTTGGTCTTTGTACAAATATAATTTTAATCCAAAACTTTTTCTATAAATAAGCATCCACTTTCTCAATTTTTTTCACTTCTTCTACTTTCTTTTTCAAGCTTTTCTTCCACTCTCTAATGGCTTCTTCTCTTCTCTTTTCCTTACTAACTTTTTCAAAACCATATCAAACAAAGTCAAAACACTACCAAACTTTGCCAAAGTCCTTAGAATACTATTAAAACATGGTTTAGCATCTAAGAAGTGAAGAAACGACAGAGAAAGAGGAAGATCAAGAGGAGGCCGAACCTATGGAGGAGGGATGAGCAAGTCATGAAGCTTCGGAGCGAGAAAAAGAGAAGGAAGTGCTGTTGGAATCAAAAGGAAAGTTTACAAAAAAGATTTGGTGAAGATAAGAGGATTTAGTGAAGTGTTGGATTAAATGAATATCGGTAGGAAGTTAAACGATTTGGCTAAAGGTGAGTACTCATATTTTAAAGTTACTAATTTCTAAAAATATTTCAGGTTAATTACATGAAAAGTTTGGTATATGTTGGATGATTAAATGTTTGATAACTTGGTTGATATTATGGTTGATTATATGTTTGTGATATGGATGATAACTTGGTTTGATAAATGATAAGAGAAATGGTTAGTAATTAACCATATTTAATTTAATGGAAATTAAATCCATAATAATATGTGTATGGAGTGATTTAGCCACTAAATAATTCTAAAAAGAAAGTTGAAAATGATATTATAATAATATGATATTATAATATGAAATGAAATGTAATATGAGTTTGAAATATAAAAATATTGTTTAAAATGAGTTTAAAATGATTTAGAAATGTTTTATAAACATTTAAAAGTGTTTCCAAGAAGTTTGAAAGGAAATTGAAAAACAAGTCAAAACTAGGCGCGTCGCGTAACGGTAGTTCGCGATTTCGCGCCATAAAAGTTAAATAAGTCTACAAAGTGGAATATAGCTCGGAATCATTCGAGATAAGAATTTTCCGGTCTATTATATCCATAGTTTTCCAACGAAGAAAGAAAATCAAGATTTCATTAAGTGGATTTTGAAATATGTCCAAAACAATTTTCTAAAAACATCGCGGTTTTGCAGTTCGAAATCCAAAAGGGGATTTCTTTATAAATGATATTTTTAAATGATTAAAAATGTGGAATAAATTTGATAAATCTATTTAAATAGTTTAAAAGAGATTTGGAATGGAAAATATGAATTTTCAAATATTAAAAAGTTGTTTAAATCAAATAAGCTTATATAGCACTATCCGCATCACTTTTATGCTACGAATTCTATAACATTTTGAATATGAGTTTAAACGTAACGATTTTTCCTAGAATCAATTATGAACGTTTTTAAAAGAAAAATTAAGAGTTTAAAAGATAATTTTGGAATCTTATAATCAATTCCAAAATAAAGCTAATATCTAAGTATGCGGAAATGACTTGTACATTTGTCCCGCCTGTGAGATCTAGGAAGATAAAACAAGGTGTTTAACTAAGGTTAGGGATGGAGCAACCGATGCCCTTAACTTACCAGGCCTATGTTTTCTCTTTTTAGGCAAGGGGTGGAATAGATCGAAAGGAATGCCTGAATGCTCTAAAAGATCATATTTAAGTTTTTCCAAGAAAAAAAGAGAGGAAAAAATTCTTTGAATATTAGTTAACCACTTTACATCTTTTTATCGATGATTAGTACAAAGGAACCGGGATCGGATTTGGGTGATTCCTATTCGAAAAACCGAGATCGGATTTGGGTGATTCCTACTTGAAAACCCCTTCAAACTAATTTTCGAAATAAAATATATTGAAGACAAAGATCTTCATGATGTAGGATTACTTGCCATTAGTCCCTGAAGGTGAAATTTACCATATCTAAGGTGGCAGTAGTATTCTGTTATGAAAATCTTCGATTTGCTAGATTATGATTTGAAGTTAAGAAAGAAATCTTTAATTAAGATTTAATAAATGATTTGGGAATATTTTCCCTAAGTTAAAAGTTATAACTTGAATATAAGAAATCTTTGATTAAGATTCAATGATGATTAGGAAAGGTTTTCCTAAGTAAAAGAGAAAATGATTTGGAATTTTTCCAGGATTTAAGAAAGGTTTAAATAAACTAAATGATTAATAAATAAGGCTTAATGATTCCATATACCTTTAAAAAGAAAATGGAATAAATTGAAAATAATATATCTAAGAAAGATAATCACTTATTTAAACAAAAGATAAAGTAATTGATTGATGATTGATAATCACATTTGAACTTAACACCTTTTAAATCGATAATTGGCTTCGAAGGAAACGGGGTCGGATTTGATTGATTCCTATCCGAAAACCACTTCGAACCAGTTTACGTGTTCGAAGAATGAAGTTATTTGAAGATGGAGATATTTAGATGAATAATAATGAGGGACTGCTTGTTGATTGATTGGGGATAAATTCCCGATTCACTATATTATATCAGTGGTCTCTTTGTTATGAAAAACCTTAAAACCACAAGGACTTCTCACCTAGTAATGGCCGATGAAAGTACATTCGGTTTCGTTCAATCCCAGAACAAACTTGTATGGATGAATGTCTGACATTGTATTTTCTGAGATTACGTACATTGGTTTTTACGAACGTACGTTTGTTTGGTGGCAGAGAAGGCAACTTCTCTTAGCTTAACACCCTTCCTTGAGACGTACGAGCTCAAGGGTTGTATTTTTGTGAAAGGTAATTAGTAGTCAACGGAAATGACCAATGTGGCATTCAAAGTGAAGAAGATGTGTTATGAGAAAAGGTAATCGTAGCCTCGAGCCTCATCAACCGAAAATGACCGAAACAAGGTTAGATGCAGCAAGGCTAAGTGGGTCATTCCCAATTAGGGTATGATCATCCCTTCTAGATATATTTCTTCCTGCTATGACGTTCAGGATGTAAATTAATGTGGTTTGTATGCTAGAGCATGCTCGGTTAAAGGTCGGTAACGACCGGGGGATGACATATTCGGTACTACCTAGTTAAAGAGGTAGGTCGGTCTTTTGTTGGTAGAGGGTTGATGTTCTGTGCCTCGGGACATCCATCTAGAGGTGTACCCATTAGAAGGTAGTCCCTTTACCTGGTCATTTGTATGGAAATCCATTCTCCAATAAGAACCTGCGGTTTTGTTTGTATTGGCGTAATGAATAGCCTCGAAATGCTATATGGGTAACCATTTCGGCTAAGATTAATATGTTTATTTGCAAATGTTTTCAAAGAATGTCATTAGAAATAATATCAAATGTTTTGATATAAAAGTGTTTTAGTTATCATAACGTAAAAACCCGTCTGTGTTTATGTGTGGACGTGGTCTTATGAGATACTCTTTCTTTTCAAAGGATTTTTTAAAGGCTGATATATGACACTGTCATTTATTATTGAGTTTTCTCACGCTGGTTTATCAAGCCTGATCTGGGTATTTTCAATACTCGGGTGAGATCTGAGTAGTTTTAGGTTTAGTCGAAGACGGCTGAAGTTTCCAGAGGAGAGCTAGAGATATACATTTATGTATGGACATATTCTATTATCCGCTTTGCGCAGTTGTTTGATGTTTGTCGACAATTGTAAGGATAGGTGTTTATTACTGTCTAAGTTGAATTTGGGTTAGACTCTGATATATGTATTTAAAAGTTTTCCACTGTAAAGATATTATTCAATATTATATATTATTTCATTCGTGTGAGATTCTGTTCTGTTTATTTTTCTTTATTATCCTTCATGTTCCGTCTTTTCTTTCAATTTGAGTTAGACATGTGTGGTTTATTGTCGATTCAAAGGGTACGGAAAAATGGGTCGTGACATTTAGTATCAGAGCTGAACGTTAAGCGAGAACCTTGGCTTTGGTGGGGTAAAGACTCATCAGTGATAGGATTAGTAATACCCTAGGATGAGTGACTCATTAGAGATAGGGTTAGTAACACCCTAGAATGAGTTTGAGTGTATTATATATGAGTGCGTATTTGTTATTGGATATAAAAATGTTTTGTATTGATTTATCGGTTAAGTGGTTTATAAATTCTGGTCGATATGCGAAGTACAACTGTATCGATAGGTATTTCTAAACTCTTAACATGGAATATCGGCACACTGATTTTAAAAAAATTGGTAAATGAAATAATTTTACCTAGGATTATATTTTGAATATAAAGTATATATTATGAAAAGTTGTATAGTTAGAAATCATGATTAGTGAAATTTAAATATGAACATCTTGTGATTAGAATTTCATAGTTTGACTATAAGATGTTTCATAAAAATAATCAATAAGTAAGAAATCTGATAAGGTAATTAAGATCTTTAATACTTATTCCTAAAATAATAAATTAAGAAATGATAATGTTAAGTTACTATCATAAATTGATCGATTGTCTGATTTAAAAGTTCAAGTACAAATACCTTGTGAATTAGTTTTCACGATTTGACTATATGGTGTTTGATAATAAGATTTGTTTAAGAACTGAACATCTAAGATAAAAATGTATTTAACAAATAGATAATGATTATATAAAAGGTAAATGTAAAAGGAATGAGAATTTAAATTCGAGTAATTTAAAATAATTGTGATAATTTAAATAAAGATTAATATAAGATAAAATGAATTTATAAAATAGGTTTTATAAAGTAATCTCTAAAGGATTTTGAAAATGGTATTATTTCAAATAAAGAGAGGTATTTTATGATAATTAATTCGATTGGCTCGAAATAAACTAAAAGTGGGCAAGAGATGTGTTCGGATGGTAAGCACTTCTTGTGACGACCCGGAATTTTTGAGCATTTGAAATAGGAATATTTAATTAATTTTAAATATTCAAAAGATAATTATTAACTTTAATTTCAAATATCATTATTGATTAGACAAGTAATTGTTGAATTTAAATTATTGAAATTGGTAAATTATTGAATCTGGAGCTTTAAGCCTGTTAAAAATAATTTGAAGACTTATAAATTTTATATAGATAATACTGAAATGGATAGAAGTGTTGGAATCAGCTTTAAAAATGGTTTGTTATGTTTTGAAATTTTATATCATTTAAATTGAATTTAAAAATAGCCTTCCGAGGCACAGTCTAGGAATTCGACGAAACCAGTTCCATTGGATCCGTAATATTGTATTATCATCGGATTTCGATTTTCGTAGTGTTTGGAATCGTTGTGTGAACGTACGGTAGATAAACGCGTTGGAAATTTAATAGATAATAGCCGGTTCAAAATTTAAATGCAATATTTCAACTAGTCAAAAATATCTTCCGTCAACCGCTATTCTGTCCTTCAACCACTGTAGCTCAAAAATATCCATGCAAAGCGTTCCTCACACGCCACCTCCCTTTTCTTTCCAGCCGAATAGAGAAAGAGTATTCACGAGTTAAAATTCACTTTTTTTTAGTTCAAAACCAGACTTGTTCCCCATTTCTCTTTCCCCTAACAAACAAAATGAAATCGAATATATCAGTAGCGAAAGGAAAGTTTTGCCGCCTCCTTCAAGTTTTAAATCGATTTTTGAGAAGGGGCTCGCGTGCGAATAAGGATTCGCGAGTTCATCCTCCGATAGTCTTCAGTCGGAGTCGCGACCTTCTCGAGCGGTGGTGTTGGTCTCGCGAGTTTGAAGGGGGGTCGAGGTGAGGGGAGATGGCGGCGGGTTGGTTAGTTCGTTCGATTGGGGGATGGCAGCGATGGTCTCTATCGAAGCAGGTCGCGGTACGCTGTTCGTACGAGCAGCGATGGCGGGATAGGGCATTCGACAGTGGCATGGCTAGTCGACAGGTTGGAGGAGAGGTTCGACGATATTGGATCTGGTCAACGGCAGTAAGGTCTACAACGAAGCTCGGCAAAGACGATGGCCGTAAGTAAAGTGGAGAAGCTCGCGTGCAACTGGGGTAATGAGGTACAAATTGGATTTTGTCTCTGAGGTTGGAGTCGACTTCGATGGTCGCGTGTTGTTCAGGGCATGCCTCGAGTTTGCCGTGAGGTATCTTCGGTATTTATAAATTTTATATTTTCATCTCTAGAAGCTGAAAGTAATAATTATAGTACGTAAAGAAATTCTGTTTAGGTTAATGTAAATTTATATACAGTAAAGCAAAAAGTTCAGCAGAAAAGAATTTGGGCAGATATGGAAATACTAGGATGTTGTAGAGTTTATAAAGGTTTAATTTTCTGCTTGAAATTTAAGAATACATATAAAACCTACTTGGTTGTCTAGAAATAATGTATTTTGAAAATCTATCTATTTGGTTATTTTGTAACTTAAAATTTATTTATTTAAGAAATTTAGTTCGAATAAAATGATTAGTTATTTTAGATGAGGTGTTATAGTGATTAATTTGGTCAATAAACTTATCTAATTTATTTTAGTTACAACAAGGTTTTTAAAAGGAAATGTTAGTTTAAAAGTAAATTATTGGTTTAAATTAAATCATGAGATAATTAACTTAAACGGTAATAAATTGTTTGATTTGTTCGAATATTAATAAGATCATATAATATTTATTCAAGGTCGAAAATAATGGAAACAAGCTGGTTGGAAATCGGCTGCAAATTAAAAGCAAAGGTGAGTTAATCTCACTCAGCTGAATTTATATTTTAAATTTAAACAGTTAAATTTAAATAATTGATTGGATGATTGCATTGATTGATGTGCTATATATATATAGTAGTATATAGCAATATATACATATTGGCATATGTATATATTTGAGTTGTTGATATTCCCGCATTTATATAGTGGATGAGACCCTATGCGCCGCATAATAGCGGATGATATTTTATAAAACCCATATACCGCGATATTCCACTTTGAAGTGGAATTGGTATTGTGCTAACATTTGTGGATGCAGGGAAACAGGTTGGAGGGATCCAACTGGATTCCTCAAAATATTTAATTTTGTTAAATATTCTGTGATATGATTTTTGATATCCTGTGATAAATTATATGGATAATTGGATGTTATGGTTTGGTTGGATCGATTTGTATGTGCTGAATTATCAAAATCTCTAGAATGGAATTTTTGAAAAGAAATAAAAGAGTAAATTCTTAAGTAAAATAATTATAAAGAGTATGGAATAAATTTGAGAATAAATCTGATTAAGAATAAAAGTGATTTCCAAAATTCTAATAAATATGGAAAAGAGGAATTTTGAATAAATAGAGAAATATTGAATTTAAAGAAAACTTATGTGATGTTATTTAAAGGAATAAATAATTTATTTTAATTCAATGTTTGAATGTAATTAAAAAGAAAGAAGGAATTTGGGAAATCTGAAACTTGTGTTTTAGTTTAAAGATTTTAAATCATAATGAGAAATAAAATCTGGAAGTTAATGAATTTGGAAATAAATGAATTAAGTAAAGAAATTTATTTCAAAGTAAAATAAATTGGGAAATCAATTATAAATTTGATTTAAATATTTTGGGATTTGAAATTTAAGAGAAATGAGATTTTAGAGATAAACTGGGTTTATAAAGTGAAATAAAATATCAGGGGATATTTGAGAATATAAATTCAAGGTGGGAATTTATAAAAGAATATGAATTGGTTTAAAAATAAATGTTGATTTATTTTTAAAGGATGTGAAGAGAAGTGTATTTCCTTGGATTGCCAAGTACGTTTTTCAAAGAAATTTTAAATATAAGTTAAAAGTTCTAATTTGTGTAAAAAGGCATGTTTTGGGAAATTGATTTTTTTTCTAAAGGTTAATTTCCAAAGTAGTATTTTCAAAAATCTATTATTGTAGTAATTATATAAAAGTGATTTGGTATTATGTTTTAAAAAGAGAAATTTAGTTTATATTTGAAAAGTGGTTTCATTTTAAATATTCCTTAAGTATATATTTTTTTATAAAGTATTAAGGTAGTTTGATTTCAATGTTAAAGTATATTTATAATAAAGTGTTTTTAAATTATTTTAAAATTAAAAGTATTTTGTACTTGGTGATTCAGTGGAAATAATTATTTGGGAAATGTATTCCGTAAGCGGAAACAGTTTGAAATTGTTTTCAAATGAGCTTTGAAAATTTGGAAATATATCTTGGAAAGATATTTGGGCAAATAAATAATGTGGGAAATTATTTATTGTATGATGGTTGCTTGTGGATGTTAATTGATAGTTAAATAACCGACTATCAATATTGGCCAAATGCGTTGATCGTTTCGAAGAGACCGGGATCGGGTTTCCGTATACCGGGATTCTAGGTCTGGAGACTCGAATACCACTTCGATCCGGTTTGCACGTTTCGTGTAACGTGTTAAGAGTCGAAGATGGAGCAGTGAAGTGCAAGGGCTAGTCGCTACTAATCCTGAGGATGTTTCCAAAATGGATGTAGTAGGAATAGTGCCTTCGGTTCCGTTCGAACCCGGGACGGACTTGTATGGACGAATGCTTTCGTGACATCGTCAGGTGGACGATGGGCATTCTAAGGGATATGTGCTATAAAGGTATCGTTTAGCCTCGAGCCTCATCAACCGGGAATGACTGAAAATCAGGGGTTATGCAGCAAGGCTTCGTGGGTAGCCCCCACTTGAGAGTAAGGTCATCCCTGTCTAGATGTCCCTTTTATTTCGGCTTAGTGTTGCGGTTGCTGATCCCAACCGTGGGGTGATTTTATTTGGAATTATCCAGTAAGGGATGATTCCGTTCTTGTGTTGCAGGGGAGCGGGCGTACTCCTCGGTACTGTGATCTAGGCCACGTACTGTGACAGGTGGTACCCCAGTGCCTAGTCATTCGTTGGAAATCCATTCTCCCTACGTGCCTGTACGGTTTTGATTGTGCCCAACTATTGTTGAAATGTGAGATGCAAGCATTTCAGCTAGATTCTATTTTACTTTCTGTAGACACTATTATAATATCAGAGGATTTTTATAAAAAGTGTTTTAGCTATCGTAAGGTAAAAACCCGACATGTTTATTTGTGGCGTGGTCTTACGAGATGCTTTTATTTTCAAAGGATTTTTGAAACTTTAATAATCAATTGAGTGTGATTTTCTCACGCTGGTATTCCAGACTGACTCGGGTATTGTTTTATATGATGCTCAGGTCAGACCGAGTATTTTAGGTTACAGGATATGATGCTGTGGAGCTCAGGAGATGAGCTGGATGGCGAGACGTATCTCCCGTACTTGTTTATATATATATATTCCGCTGTGTTGATTGTTGTACTCTGTTGTATTGTGGACATGATATGGTTATTGTCCAGTTGTATGTTATGTGTTCTCTGGTGTATACTCTGATGATATATTGTATAAAACATATATAGTTTTGATTTGTGTAAAGATCTGTTAATATATATTATATTTTATTCCGCTGCGAGGGTTAGATTCTGATGTTGTTTTCTATTTTTCTTCTTCTACCTCTTCTACTTAACTAAAATGGTTCGATTTTCCGGGTATGGAAAGCCGGGTCGTTACAGTGGTATCAGAGCTTAGGTTGGCGATAACCTTGGCTCTGGTGGGAATTTTGAGAGTACTAATAGATATGAGCGCGTATTTGTTAGTGAATATAAAATGGTTTTATATTGTGTTGGTTGATTTATTGAGTGGCATATGAACCTTCGTCGGCACAGTCTGGACAACTGTATCGAAGGGGTTTCTAAACACTTGAATAGAACCGTTCGACACAGTATTGTTTTAAATAGGGTGAATGAAATAATTTTGCCCAAATTATTTTGTGTATAAAAGAAATAATTTTTCGTAAATTATTATAGTTATATTTGGATGTTTGGTTGTTAGATGATGATAATAAATTATTATCATTAGGAGGAAATTGAATAAGAAATTGAAACTTATAACCAAAGTTAAAGAATAAAATTTATATAACAAATGGAATTTGAAATATAGACTATAAATGAAATTTATAAATTGAGATAACCTTTATATACAAAGGTGAATTACAAATGTGATTTATAATCAAATGAGATAAATTCATAAACAAATGAAATTTGTAAATGTAAATTGTAAATGTGACTTATAACTTGAAATAAAATGTGATAGAATTCCAGAGTAATGTTTGGATATTAAGTTGAATGGATTTTGAATTTGAAGTTTTGGGAAAGGTTTAAATTCCTTTGGATTTAAAATAGTTTCAAAGGTTTTGGGGAAATAATGGTGATATTATTTCATGAATATTTTGAAAATTAAATTGAAATCTGTTGGGATTTAGGAATTAAAAATATTTGAAAGGTTTTAAAGTGATAAAAGCATTAAATTCTCTTTCGGTCGCTGGAAAATAATTCCGATGATGATCGCGACATCATCGGTGTTCATTTTCGAGTTTCCAAAGAGAAATTGCTACCAAACCGTTTTTAAATTGGAAGTGATTGTGAACTGGGTTGGTTTTGAAAATTCAAAGGGAAAATTGTTTGGTAAAAGCAGGTTGTTTTGGAAATTTGGATTTGACGTGATTTACCAGATGTGTATGAGTTATTTATGGATTCAAAATGGTTTTGAAATAAAACCGGGTAATTGGATTCTCGGAATTCTATTTAAAATATAAATGTGGAAATTTAAATGAATCAACAATATAAAGTATAGAATGAAGTTGATTGAAATAAGAAGGGAATGAAAGGTTAATTCTGGGATTATAATTATGAGATGAAAATAACTCAATGAGTAATATAAGCTGGTAGATAAAGAGTTAGAGAACTTGAAGGTGAATGGATTGTAAAACTTGTATAAAATTGTATCCTAGAATTAAAATTTAATTCGAGTATATGAAGGTGAATAAATTATATTTGAATTTAACTTAAGATAAGTTAAATAAAATTGAGAATTGGAATTGAATTAAATGTAAATAAGTTGAAGTTGAATTGAATTGGGTATAAAGGTAATGTAAAATGCTTATAATTGTGTAAAGAAATTCATATTCTTAAGTTCTTAAGTGTAATAATTTGAAATTTGATTATTAAGATGGAAATGGACTTAAATGAATAGTCCTAGATCTTAAGTAAGTGAGTTAAAACTTATGAATAGAAATGAAATTGTAAGTTATAAATGGGAATCCATTACTTTGAACCATTAAGAGTCATAATTTGAAATTGTAATTATCAAATGGAAACGACTAAGATGAGCAATCTTAATTTTTAAATAAATCCAAACTTGAATTTTTAAATAAATTGAACTTAAGATGATTAAGTGAAGTGATATTTGGAATTAAAAAGCAAGTATTTAATTTTAACCAGCGGAGGAACTAATTTGATAATAAATTAGTTAATGAAATTGAATTGTGAGTTAATGAAATTGGATTAAAATAGTGATGGTTTGAATTGCAAATGAAATCCAAATAAGTGAAAACAAATTGGAAATGACCTGGTTATTAATAAAATAATTCAAGATGAATTGAGTATGGAAAATAAAATTCATAATGATTGAGTGAATGAACCACTTATATTAAATAAATAAATGGATGGAATTTGATTAAATAAGAATCAAATGAAAGATGGAAATAAAACTTTAAAGGGTTGGTTAAATGGAAAATAAACTTAAGTTATTGACTTAAGTAAATGTTGAATGGAAACTGAACTCAAACAGAAGAGTGGTTTAAATAAGTTGAGAAATAGTTATTGAATGAATTAACTTGGATTGTTTTCGAGCTAAATAAAATTCAATTTTTGGAAGTTGGAGATGAATCGAATTTAAGGAAAAAAATTGGAAATGAAGTAGTAAATTGAAGTAAGTTGGAATTCATATGAAATGGGAGTTAAATTTGAATATATACACTTCAGTGGTGAAGTAGTAAATAAATATAAAAAAATTTATATGAACTTAAGAATTGAAGAATGAAATTCTTAAGAAATTTTGTATTGGAAATATACTTAGTAATTTTGGGAAAAAATATATATACTAAGTGAATAGTTGAATGAAGACTAAAACTGAAGTTGTGAAATGGGATGGTTATGAATAAAGGGATAACAATAAAAAAAAGGAATGCGAAATAAAAGAGAATTGATATAATTGGTAATCAATTGGAATTTATACGTAAGATGCACGTATATTATTTTATTCGCATAGCTATTTGGTCCAGATGTCGAACACAGAATTTCGAGATAGTTGTATCGATCCGAATTAGGATTTTTCACTCGATTTTCAACGGCGAGCCTGGATATGGATTGTTGATTGATTCTGAATATTCTCTATCATAGTTTGTGACTATGCAAGGAGAATGACGGTTTCTGATCAAGAAACCAGATCTGAGTCCGCACTAGGAAGTCGGGTGGACGATACTAGTTTGGAAGTGAAATTGTGTGATCGATTGAGCGATCGAATGTGATATTGCGTACGGATGATATATGTGCATCGTACGGGCTTAAGTAAAACAAATATTGATAATTTGTAAAGAAAAGTATAAAATGACTTTGGAATTGTGATTGAATATTATTGCTTAGTAGGATATACAGGTGTATAAAAGCAATGGATAAATTGGGATTTTGTTTTTTTGAAGATAAATTTAATGGCCCGACAAAAAGGTATGTATTTGAATTTCTATATGAAATTTGATTGGGTTTTTGATCCAGCCACTTGGCTTTTTGTTTCTTTTTGAGATTGGGAGGCCGTAGAGCCATTTTGTAGTAGTACCGAGCTAGCCGCGCAAAGGAGACGCTGGCGAAATTTTTCGGAAATTTAGGGAGTTAGAAAAATTTTGAGAAAATTTTGATAATTCAAAATTGAATTCAAATTTAAATTTGAATTGATAAGTAGGTGATATGGGTTGAACTTATGAATAAGTTTGGGAAGTTAAAAGATGATTAGTGTATCATTAATAAAAGATTGTTTGGGTATTGTTAAAACTGTTTGATTTGGAAAATAGTTAACGGGAATTGAATCATTCTTCCTAACCGGTAATTTCGGGGACGAAATTCTTTTAAGGGGGGAGGAATGTGACGACCCGGAATTTTTGAGCATTTGAAATAGGAATATTTAATTAATTTTAAATATTCAAAAGATAATTATTAACTTTAATTTCAAATATCATTATTGATTAGACAAGTAATTGTTGAATTTAAATTATTGAAATTGGTAAATTATTGAATCTGGAGCTTTAAGCCTGTTAAAAATAATTTGAAGACTTATAAATTTTATATAGATAATACTGAAATGGATAGAAGTGTTGGAATCAGCTTTAAAAATGGTTTGTTATGTTTTGAAATTTTATATCATTTAAATTGAATTTAAAAATAGCCTTCCGAGGCACAGTCTAGGAATTCGACGAAACCAGTTCCATTGGATCCGTAATATTGTATTATCATCGGATTTCGATTTTCGTAGTGTTCGGAATCGTTGTGTGAACGTACGGTAGATAAACGCGTTGGAAATTTAATAGATAATAGCCGGTTCAAAATTTAAATGCAATATTTCAACTAGTCAAAAATATCTTCCGTCAACCGCTATTCTGTCCTTCAACCACTGTAGCTCAAAAATATCCACGCGAAGCGTTCCTCACACGCCACCTCCCTTTTCTTTCCAGCCGAACAGAGAAAGAGTATTCACGAGTTAAAATTCACTTTTTTTTAGTTCAAAACCAGACTTGTTCCCCATTTCTCTTTTCCCCTAACAAACAAAATGAAATCGAATATATCAGTAGCGAAAGGAAAGTTTTGCCGCCTCCTTCAAGTTTTAAATCGATTTTTGAGAAGGGGCTCGCGTGCGAATAAGGATTCACGAGTTCATCCTCCGATAGTCTTCAGTCGGAGTCGCGACCTTCTCGAGCGGTGGTGTTGGTCTCGCGAGTTTGAAGGGGGGTCGAGGTGAGGGGAGATGGCGGCGGGTTGGTTAGTTCGTTCGATTGGGGGATGGCAGCGATGGTCTCTATCGAAGCAGGTCGCGGTACGCTGTTCGTACGAGCAGCGATGGCGGGATAGGGCATTCGACAGTGGCATGGCTAGTCGACAGGTTGGAGGAGAAGTTCGACGATGTTGGATCTGGTCAATGGCAGTAAGGTCTACAACGAAGCTCGGCGAAGACGATGGCCGTAAGTAAAGTGGAGAAGCTCGCGTGCAACTGGGGTAATGAGGTACAAATTGGATTTTGTCTCTGAGGTTGGAGTCGACTTCGATGGTCGCGTGTTGTTCAGGGCATGCCTCGAGTTTGCCGTGAGGTATCTTCGGTATTTATAAATTTTATATTTTCATCTCTAGAAGCTGAAAGTAATAATTATAGTACGTAAAGAAATTCTGTTTAGGTTAATATAAATTTATATACAGTAAAGCAAAAAGTTCAGCAGAAAAGAATTTGGGCAGATATGGAAATACTAGGATGTTGTAGAGTTTATAAAGGTTTAATTTTCTGCTTGAAATTTAAGAATACATATAAAACCTACTTGGTTGTCTAGAAATAATGTATTTTGAAAATCTATCTATTTGGTTATTTTGTAACTTAAAATTTATTTATTTAAGAAATTTAGTTCGAATAAAATGATTAGTTATTTTAGATGAGGTGTTATAGTGATTAATTTGGTCAATAAACTTATCTAATTTATTTTAGTTACAACAAGGTTTTTAAAAGGAAATGTTAGTTTAAAAGTAAATTATTGGTTTAAATTAAATCATGAGATAATTAACTTAAACGGTAATAAATTGTTTGATTTGTTCGAATATTAATAAGATCATATAATATTTATTCAAGGTCGAAAATAATGGAAACAAGCTGGTTGGAAATCGGCTGCAAATTAAAAGCAAAGGTGAGTTAATCTCACTCAGCTGAATTTATATTTTAAATTTAAACAGTTAAATTTAAATAATTGATTGGATGATTGCATTGATTGATGTGCTATATATATAGTAGTATATAGCAATATATACATATTGGCATATGTATATATTTGAGTTGTTGATATTCCCGCATTTATATAGTGGATGAGACCCTATGCGCCGCATAATAGCGGATGATATTTTATAAAACCCATATACCGCGATATTCCACTTTGAAGTGGAATTGGTATTGTGCTAACATTTGTGGATGCAGGGAAACAGGTTGGAGGGATCCAACTGGATTCCTCAAAATATTTAATTTTGTTAAATATTCTGTGATATGATTTTTGATATCCTGTGATAAATTATATGGATAATTGGATGTTATGGTTTGGTTGGATCGATTTGTATGTGCTGAATTATCAAAATCTCTAGAATGGAATTTTTGAAAAGAAATAAAAGAGTAAATTCTTAAGTAAAATAATTATAAAGAGTATGGAATAAATTTGAGAATAAATCTGATTAAGAATAAAAGTGATTTCCAAAATTCTAATAAATATGGAAAAGAGGAATTTTGAATAAATAGAGAAATATTGAATTTAAAGAAAACTTATGTGATGTTATTTAAAGGAATAAATAATTTATTTTAATTCAATGTTTGAATGTAATTAAAAAGAAAGAAGGAATTTGGGAAATATAAAACTTGTGTTTTAGTTTAAAGATTTTAAATCATATTGAGAAATAAAATCTGGAAGTTAATGAATTTG
Organism: Allium fistulosum; assembly: GCA_030737815.1. Lineage (NCBI taxonomy): Eukaryota > Viridiplantae > Streptophyta > Magnoliopsida > Asparagales > Amaryllidaceae > Allium > Allium fistulosum. The sequence continues at coordinate 1,147,252,469 of CM060902.1, forward strand.
GAAATAAATGAATTAAGTAAAGAAATTTATTTCAAAGTAAAATAAATTGGGAAATCAATTATAAATTTGATTTAAATATTTTGGGATTTGAAATTTAAGAGAAATGAGATTTTAGAGATAAACTGGGTTTATAAAGTGAAATAAAATATCAGGGGATATTTGAGAATATAAATTCAAGGTGGGAATTTATAAAAGAATATGAATTGGTTTAAAAATAAATGTTGATTTATTTTTAAAGGATGTGAAGAGAAGTGTATTTCCTTGGATTGCCAAGTACGTTTTTCAAAGAAATTTTAAATATAAGTTAAAAGTTCTAATTTGTGTAAAAAGGCATGTTTTAGGAAATTGATTTTTTTTCTAAAGGTTAATTTCCAAAGTAGTATTTTCAAAAATCAATTATTGTAGTAATTATATAAAAGTGATTTGGTATTATGTTTTAAAAAGAGAAATTTAGTTTATATTTGAAAAGTGGTTTCATTTTAAATATTCCTTAAGTATATATTTTTTTATAAAGTATTAAGGTAGTTTGATTTCAATGTTAAAGTATATTTATAATAAAGTGTTTTTAAATTATTTTAAAATTAAAAGTATTTTGTACTTGGTGATTCAGTGGAAATAATTATTTGGGAAATGTATTCCGTAAGCGGAAACAGTTTGAAATTGTTTTCAAATGAGCTTTGAAAATTTGGAAATATATCTTGGAAAGATATTTGGGCAAATAAATAATGTGGGAAATTATTTATTGTGTGATGGTTGCTTGTGGATGTTAATTGATAGTTAAATAACCGACTATCAATATTGGCCAAATGCGTTGATCGTTTCGAAGAGACCGGGATCGGGTTTCCGTATACCGGGATTCTAGGTCTGGAGACTCGAATACCACTTCGATCCGGTTTGCACGTTTCGTGTAACGTGTTAAGAGTCGAAGATGGAGCAGTGAAGTGCAAGGGCTAGTCGCTACTAATCCTGAGGATGTTTCCAAAATGGATGTAGTAGGAATAGTGCCTTCGGTTCCGTTCGAACCCGGGACGGACTTGTATGGACGAATGCTTTCGTGACATCGTCAGGTGGACGATGGGCATTCTAAGGGATATGTGCTATAAAGGTATCGTTTAGCCTCGAGCCTCATCAACCGGGAATGACTGAAAATCAGGGGTTATGCAGCAAGGCTTCGTGGGTAGCCCCCACTTGAGAGTAAGGTCATCCCTGTCTAGATGTCCCTTTTATTTCGGCTTAGTGTTGCGGTTGCTGATCCCAACCGTGGGGTGATTTTATTTGGAATTATCCAGTAAGGGATGATTCCGGTCTTGTGTTGCAGGGGAGCGGGCGTACTCCTCGGTACTGTGATCTAGGCCACGTACTGTGACAGGTGGTACCCCAGTGCCTAGTCATTCGTTGGAAATCCATTCTCCCTACGTGCCTGTACGGTTTTGATTGTGCCCAACTATTGTTGAAATGTGAGATGCAAGCATTTCAGCTAGATTCTATTTTACTTTCTGTAGACACTATTATAATATCAGAGGATTTTTATAAAAAGTGTTTTAGCTATCGTAAGGTAAAAACCCGACATGTTTATTTGTGGCGTGGTCTTACGAGATGCTTTTATTTTCAAAGGATTTTTGAAACTTTAATAATCAATTGAGTGTGATTTTCTCACGCTGGTATTCCAGACTGACTCGGGTATTGTTTTATATGATGCTCGGGTCAGACCGAGTATTTTAGGTTACAGGATATGATGCTGTGGAGCTCAGGAGATGAGCTGGATGGCGAGACGTATCTCCTGTACTTGTTTATATATATATATTCCGCTGTGTTGATTGTTGTACTCTGTTGTATTGTGGACATGATATGGTTATTGTCCAGTTGTATGTTATGTGTTCTCTGGTGTATACTCTGATGATATATTGTATAAAACATATATAGTTTTGATTTGTGTAAAGATCTGTTAATATATATTATATTTTATTCCGCTGCGAGGGTTAGATTCTGATGTTGTTTTCTATTTTTCTTCTTCTACCTCTTCTACTTAACTAAAATGGTTCGATTTTCCGGGTATGGAAAGCCGGGTCGTTACACTTCTCTTAAGTATTACTCTTCTTGTTAAGAGGATACATGATACTATTGGTAGTACCCAGTCCCTTGGTATTGTTTTAGAGTTACTCGATCTATATAATATTATTAAGTTAAAAAGATGGTGTGAATCATTAATTGATAAATTGATTAGTAATATTTATAAAAGTATTTAAACCAAAGATAAATTGGGATCGCTAATTGATAAGATAAAGCGGATTCTCGATGATTTTGGACGATCTAAAATTTCTGAATCATACCTAACTTAGAGCTAAGAAATTGATGAAATTTTTTGGTAAAAGTTTGTGAAATACTTTAAGTAAATGAAATTAGATAAGTATAATTTATAAATGTGATTATAAATAAAAAGGATTTAAAAGTGGAGAAATTTATAATAGCATTAAATCGCAAATAAATTTTTGTAATTATGAATTTGAACTGATAGCAACCTACAACAAACTAAAATTCACCTGGATATAAAACCGATCGGGAATTTGGCATTTGTATATACTCTTAGGATGTAAAGGTATATCATATAAATATAGATTTAAGTCATGAACTATTAAGTAAAATAATGACTCCTCAAAAAAGTAATTATAACCTAGAAAATGTTTATTAGTGAATTCTAGCAATGATTAAGAATTTGGACTTAAGTCTTTAAAATATAATTGATTTGGATAATTTATAAGATGAAATAAACTTAAGTAATAGTTTTACGAAATGATTCATAAATAATATTAGTGTTAAAGGAAATATACCAAGTTAAAGGATTGTGGAAAAAAAATTATAATAAAGATAAATTATCTTTTGAATAAAGAAAATGGTTTCTTTAGAATATTTTCCTTTAATAAAAATATTTGGAAATAAATAACTAAAGGGATTATATAAAGAAGCACCTTTATAAAATGTTTGAACTTAAGATAAAAGTTTATGAATATTTTTTGAAAGTTGATAAATACATATATTATATGTAGATCATTTCATCGCACAAATTTTGATCTAAGATTCGAGTTCAGAACATTGAGGTGTTTACACTGGTCCGAAAAAAAAAAGATTTATCACTCGATTCTTGAGGACGAACATTGATGAGGGTTTTTGGTTATGTACTTGAGTTTTCTATCATAGTTGAGAACTATGCAAGGAAAGCAAAGGTTCTGATCTAGAAGCCTGATAAGAGTCCGCACTAGAGGATCGGGGGATCAATACTAGTTCGGAAGCAAAGTTGTGTATTCGAATAGGAGATCGAATAAGATATATCATACGGATGATCTATGTATATTATATGGAATTAAGTTTAAAGATAAATGTTTTGGGAAAACTTTTGTTCTGGGTAATTTCGAGGACGAAAATCTTTTAAGTAGGGGAGAATGTAACGACCCGTAATTTCGCTACTTCGAAAATGAGAGATTTCGTTTATTTTAAATTTAAAAAGGTTTAAAACTTAAATAAATAAGTTATATATAATAGATAATAATAGAGAAATTATTTATTCTTATAGTCGATAATTTAAAAAGTATAAATTTGGATTTTAGAACAAATCAATAAAAGTTAAGTTTTGTTAAAATAAAAAAATGCTTAAATAAATAGGTTTAAATATTTATTTAAAAAGATAAATCTTATTGAAAAGATTTAATAAAGATAATAAAAATGTATTAAAATATTTAAAACTATGTTAATAATCGTTTTACAAAAATTACCAAATTTTGTCGCATTTTGTCAGTTTTACATGCACTGTAAAATTAGAGATTTTGATATTATTTAAATATGATTTTAAAATATAAAGAGACATGTTTTAATTTATTTAAAGAAGTAAAAATTTCATTTTTTATTTTGGTTTACATAAATAAACAGTTTAACTAAAACGCCAAAATGTGACCGTAAAACATTTTGTCGAAAATCAACGTTTTGTCGATTAAAAGTTGTCGCAACGTTGTCGCACCTTTATTTTCTTACATAGGAACATATATTCAAATAGTATAAGTATTAATTAATTCACTAATCAAGTTTACTTTTACTAAACATACTTAGAAAATTCTAGAATATAATTAAGAAAAAGTAAGCACAAAAAGCCAAACATGTCATTTCAAAGCAAAAGGTAAACATCAAATCAAACCAAACATAATTATTATATTCTTTACTTAATATTTAAGTGAAAATGACATAAAATAATGATTTGAAATGTGTTGTTAAGTGTTGAAAATAAGGTTGCTTAAAAGGTAAGTAAAGCGTATTTTGGTCTTTTTACAAAATATTATTTTAATCCAAAACTTTTTCTATAAATAAGCAACCACTTCTTACTTTTTTTCACTTCTTCTTCTTCTTCCTTTTTCAAACTTTTCTTCCACTCTATAATGGCTTCTTCTCTTCTCTTTTCCTTACTAACTTTTTCAAAACCATATCAAACAAAGTCAAAACACCACCAAACTTTGCCAAAGTCCTTAGAATACTATTAAAACATGGTTTAGCATCTAAGAAGTGAAGAAACGACAGAGAAAGAGGAAGATCAAGAGGAGGCCGAACCTATGGAGGAGGGATGAGCAAGTCATGAAGCTTCGGAGCGAGAAAAAGAGAAGGAAGTGCTGTCGGAATCAAAAGGAAAGTTTACGAAAAAGATTTGGTGAAGATAAGAGGATTTAGTGAAGTGTTGGATTAAATGAATATCGGTAGGAAGTTAAACGATTTGGCTAAAGGTGAGTACTCATATTTTAAAGTTACTAATTTCTAAAAATATTTCAGGTTAATTACATGAAAAGTTTGGTATATGTTGGATGATTAAATGTTTAATAACTTGGTTGATATTATGGTTGATTATATGTTTGTGATATGGATGATAACTTGGTTTGATAAATGATAAGAGAAATGGTTAGTAATTAACCATATTTAATTTAATGGAAATTAAATCCATAATAATATGTGTATGGAGTGATTTAGCCACTAAATAATTCTAAAAAGAAAGTTGAAAATGATATTATAATAATATGATATTATAATATGAAATGAAATGTAATATGAGTTTGAAATATAAAAATATTGTTTAAAATGAGTTTAAAATGATTTAGAAATGTTTTATAAACATTTAAAAGTGTTTCCAAGAAGTTTGAAAGGAAATTGAAAAACAAGTCAAAACTAGACGCGTCGCGTAACGGTAGTTCGCGATTTCGCGCCATAAAAGTTAAATAAGTCTACAAAGTGGAATATAGCTCGGAATTATTCGAGATAAGAATTTTCCGGTCTATTATATCCATAGTTTTCCAACGAAGAAAGAAAATCAAGATTTCATTAAGTGGATTTTGAAATATGTCCAAAACAATTTTCTAAAAACATCGCGGTTTTGCAGTTCGAAATCCAAAAGGGGATTTCTTTATAAATGATACTTTTAAATGATTAAAAATGTGGAATAAATTTGATAAATCTATTTAAATAGTTTAAAAGAGATTTGGAATGGAAAATATGAATTTTCAAATATTAAAAAGTTGTTTAAATCAAATAAGCTTATATAGCACTTTCCGTAGCACTTTTATGCTGCGAATTATATAACATTTTGAATATGAGTTTAAACGTAACGATTTTTCCTAGAATCAATTATGAACGTTTTTAAAAGGAAAATTAAGAGTTTAAAAGATAATTTGGAATCTTATAATCAATTCCAAAATAAAGTTAATATCTGAGTATGCGGAGACGACTAGTACATTTGTCCCGCTTGTGAGATCTTCGAAGATAAAACAAGATGTTTAACTAAGGTTAGGGATGGAGCAACCAGTGCCCTGAACTTAACTGGCCTATGTTTTCTCTTGTTAGGTGAGGGGTGGAATAGATCGAAAGGAAAGCCCGAATGCTCTAAAAAATCATATTTAAGTTTTTCCAAGAAAAAAAAGAGGAAAAAATTCTTTGAATATTAGTTAACCACTTTACATCTTTTTATCGACGATTAGTACGAAGGAACCGGGATCGGGTTTGGGTGATTCCTATCCGAAAAACCGAGATCGGATTTGGGTGATTCCTCTTTGAAAACCCTTCAACTAATTTTCGAAATAAAATATATCAAAGACAAAGATCTTCATGATGTAGGATTACTTACCATTAGTCCTTGGAGGTGAAATTTACCATATCTAAGGTGGCAGTAGTACTCTGTTAAGAAAATCTTCTATTTGCAAGAATATGATTTGAAGTTAAGAAAGAAATATTTAATTAAGATTTAATAAATGATTTGGGAATATTTTCCCTAAGTTAAAAGTTATAACTTGAATATAAGAAATCTTTGACTAAGATTCAATGAATGATTTGGAAAGGTTTTCCTAAGTAAAAGAGAAAATGATTTGGGATTTTTCCAGGATTTAAGAAAGGTTTAAATAAACTAAATAATTAATAAATGAGGCTTAAAGATTCCATATACCTTTGAAAAGAAAATGGAATAAATTGAAAAGAATATATTTAAGAAAGATATCTGATTTAAACAAAAGATGAAGTAATTGATTGATGATTGATAATCACATTTGAACTTAACACTTTTTAAATCGATAATTGGCTTAGAAGGAACTGCGGTCGGATTTGGTTGATTCATATCCAAAAACCACTTCGAACCAGTTTACGTGTTCGAAGAATGAAGATATTTGAAGACATAGATATTGAGATGAATAATAATAAGGGACTGCTTGTTGATTAATTAGGGATAAATTTCCGATTCACTATATTATAGCGGTGGCTTCTTTGTTATGAAAAACCTCAAAACCACAAGGACTTCTCGCCTAGTAATGGCTGACGAAAGTACCTTCAGTTTCGTTCAGTCCTAGAACGAACTTGTATGGATGAATGTCTGACATTGCATTTTCTGAGATTACGTACATTTGTATTTACAAACGTACATCTGTTTGGTGGCGGAGTAGGCAACTTTTCTTAGCTTAACACCCTTCCTTGAGACGTACGAGCTCAAGGGTTGTATTTTTGTGAAAGGCAATTAGTAGTCAACGGAAATGGCCAATGTGGCATTCAAAGTGAAGAAGATGTGTTATGAGAAAAGGTAATCGTAGCCTCGAGCCTCGAGCCTCATCAACCGGAAATGACCAAAACAAGGTTAGATGCAGCAAGGCTAAGTGGGTCATTCCCAATTAGGGTATGATCATCTCCTTCTAGATATATTTCTTCCTGCTATGACGTTCGGGATGTAAATTAATGTGGTTTGTATGATAGAGGGCGCTCGGTTAAAGGTCGGTAACAACCGGAGGATGACATATTCGGTACTACATAGTTAAAGAAGTAGGTCAGTCTTGTGTTGGTAGAGTGCAGATGTTCTGTGCCTCGGGACATCCATCTAAAGGTGTACCCATCGGAAGGTAGTCCGTTCACCTGGTCATTTGTATGGAAATCCATTCTCCAATAAGAACCTGCGGTTTTGTTTGTATTGGCGTAATGAATAGCCTCGAAATGCTATATGGGTAGCTATTTCGGCTAAGATTAATATGTTTATTTGTAAATGTTTTCAAAGAATGTCATTAGAAATACTATCAAATGTTTTGATATAAAAGTGTTTTAGTTAACATAAGGTAAAAACCCGTCCGTGTTTATGTGTGGACGTGGTCTTATGAGATACTCTTTCTTTTCAAAGGATTTTTTAATGGCTGATATATGACACTTTCATTTATTATTGAGTTTTCTCACGCTGGTTTATCAAGCCTGATCCGGGTATTTTCAATACTCGGGTCAAATCCGAGTAGTTTCAGGTTTAGTCGAAGATGGATGAAGTTTCCAGAGGAGAGCTGGAGATATTCATCTACGTATGGACATATTCTATTATCCGCTTTGCGCCGTTGTTTGATGTTTGTCAGCAATTGTTAGGACAGGTGTTTATAACTGTCCAAGTTGAATTTAGGTTTGACTCTGATATATGTATTTAAAAGTTTTCCGCTGTAAAGATATTGTTCAATATTATATATTATTCCATTCATGTGAGATTCTGTTATGTTTATTTTTCTTTATTACCCTTCATGTTCCGTCTTTTCGTTCAATTCGAGTTAGACATATGTGGTTTATTGTCGATTCAAAGGGTACGGAAAAACGGGTCATGACAGAAAGGCTCTAGATTTTTATTCATCACATATTGTTGTTCTGACTCCTCCCTCATTATAATACAGGTTAGTGATGATGACGTAGATTGGAGATGGTAGCAGAGATGCAAACTTATTTCAGTTATTTAGCTATATATTTTATTTCTGTATACTTATTGAAATTGTTATGTAATTTAAAATATTGCACTATGAATATTTGGCAATGTTATATGGGATTATGTTGTATGTTTTTGACATTTAAAATTTTAAATAAAATGGGTATTGTTTTGATATTATATTTTATCCTTCTGCCGTGAGATTCCGATATATATATAGATTGCTCTATGTATTGTTCTTTATATCAATTTTACCAACCAACAACCAGCTTTGAATGGGTCTAAGATTCGACTGGCCTTTTCTGGATCGAAAATTCGACCCGCTTCGAGGCGGGTTGTTACAATTGATACCGGAGCTTAGGTTAGCCGATCATTGGAGATAGGTATGCGTATGAGTGGCATACTTATTATTTTTGAAAATATTTTTTAGAAAAAAACATTACTATATAAATACACACACTCTCTTATTTTAAGCATACACCCGACTCTATAAATTCCGAATATAGAAGTAGTTGCGACCGTAGTCCGAAAGGATAGGCAAGGCGACTAGGAGTTGAAAAAAGAAATAGAGTTAAATTTATACTCCTACCCCGATTACCCCTACGGGCGGAGGTCGTATCGTAAGGAGTGGAGAAAGCTCCCCCAGGGAGATATACATTAATCACCATAAGAAGATAATTGGATTTTTATAAAGATTGAGTAGGGAAGAAAGTTCAAAAGAAAGGACAACTAAAGTCAATTTCTAGATCCAACCCCATAGGAAAGAATTTAGTAAAAAGTTTTGGAAAATACCTTCAAATGTTTTGAATGAGTTTTCCAAAGGATTTATTGGGAAGTTGTTATTTTGAAAAAGCAAGGAAATTTGGAAATCCTTATTTAAATCAGTCAAAAGTTTATGTTTTTGATAAAAAGGGTTTTCCATTTTTGAAATTCTTATATTAAAATTTTGTTACACAAAAAATTTTCGATTTAAAGATTTTCGATAAAGAAATTTTTTTGTTTTTAAAATAAATGTAACATAAACATAGGTTAGAATTGATGATTTTTTTTGTTTTATAAATTTTGGAAGTTCTTTTTCTAAAATTCTTTCTACAAAGGGGAATAAATGGAAATAGAACTTGATTAAAATAAGGTAGAGAGAATAGGAGGGTAAAAATACCTAATAATGTAAGTAGGAGGAACATTCCCGTATAAGAAAAATACGGATTATAACAGCTGATGTAGAAGCCATTTAGGTAGAAGAAATATGAATTGAGGCAATATTGGAAGATTTGGATAGAAATAGCATTAGGAACTTAAATAAAATAGGATTAGTCATCTAGTTAGAGATACTATAGGAAAGAATAATAGGAATAGGATAAGAAATTAATAGGATAGTAGTTATCCTTGTCTACTCCACTTTTCATTGTTTAAAGATATAGAATGCAAATTTTTTTAAATGATTTTTAATTGGTATGATAATTGAGTTGTTGAATGTTTTAGGTTAAAATTTCTACTTTTAAAGAAGAAAGTCTTTGAAATAAAAAGTCTTTGAGAAGGGAAATTAATTTGCCAAGCAATTTTTGAATTTGGGGTTAAGGATAAAGTGGCAAATGTTTTGAAAAAAGATTGTGTTCAAATGGTTTTGAAAATTTTTGTTCAAGTGCTTTTGAGAAGTTGAGTTCAAATGTTTTTAGAAGATTTTGTAATAGAAATATAAATGAAAATAAAAATAGAATAAACATATGGAATAAAATAAAATATGATGTTTAAATGCTTTTGGGAATTCGATCCTTCAAACTATTTTGCAAGTTGGAGATTCTTTTGGAAAATATGTTTAGAAGTTTTCTTTTGAAATGTGAAATTTTTTGAATTTCAATTGCCACATACAAGCGTAATGGGGGATGGCACGATAAAGGATTCGAATTAGGTACTTAATGATTGTGAAATTTCAGTTTTAAAAATGATGAGGACTAAACTAGATTTCATTGTTAGACTTTGAGAAAGGTAGATTGATTAGGCAGCGAATGAAGTTAGTACAAGATCGCCAGATATCCACATGGACAGGCAAAGAAAGGTGTTAGAGTTTAAAGTAGGGGACATGGTGTTTGTTAAAGTTTCCCGACTTAGGAAGGTTGTGTGATTTGGAAAGTCGGGAAAGTTGGCACCAAGACTTGCTGGGCCTTTTTCAATTTTAGAAAGAATAGGAAGAATTGCTTATCATGAAGGGCTGCCGGAAAAGTTGGCAGGAGTCGACGACATTTTTCACATTTCGCACTTGAGGAAATGCCTTCATAGCACAGCCATTGTGGTAAAGCTTGATCAATTGGGTGACATTGAGATGGATCCAATAGCATCCCATTCCACCACAAGCATTATGGAGCATGGAACTAGGAAACTCCGCCATAAAGTAATTAGGATGGTTCGATACAACAGGGAAAATCCGTTGGAAAGCATGAGGACTTTTCATCTCGAGCTTTTCACTGGTAAACTTTTCTCTCTAAAATTATGTTTTTGTTGCTTCATGGTTGCTAGATTGGATGGTAGGATATGATTTTTCACTATCGCTTTTGCACTCATATAGAAGACGTTTTGCTTGTTTAGGATGTCGCATACATACCTATATATCATGGCACTTGAATTCATGCTTGGATTTAGCTTATCTATAGTATGCCTGCATACGAAATCACACTGCACTTTTAGTTGAGTAGATGGTTGTAGACAACATGGCTGTATAATATGGATGCTTAGTTCATGTTACATTGTCCATCCCTTAGGGATTTCGGGACGAAATTCTTTTTAAGAAGGGAATGTAACACACTGTAAAAATTAATAATATATTAACTAGTAAGAACAGAATTAATTAATAGACTAATAATAAGGATAAATATGGAAATTTTTTAAAAGTTGAATTTGACCTCAGAAGTTATGTTGTTGCACTCGGGGCGATTTTTTGATCAGTTTGCAAATAATGTTTTGAAAACGGAGCTCAAACGAAAAAGTTATGGACGTTTGAAATTTTCGGATTCAAAATAACTTAAATAGAATTCAAATTAAAATAAATATTTTATTCCAAAATTTGAAATTTGAAAATTAGCAGTAATTCGAATTCGGGGTTAAGTAAATGTAAAAATTAACCTTAATGGTAAAAGCTAATTAAGGAATTAAATAAATACACAGTGGCAAACAAGTAAATGGTCCTAAAATAGGTGAACCGATCGACTTCTCCCTAGGACCAATCGACCGCCTAGGGTAGACAGGTCGATCGGTGAACGATTATGGCGGCTAAGGTTTTGTGCATTTGAATGTCTGGATTTTATTACTTTAAACCGAGTTAAATACGACGGTTCTGGTGCTTTATAACTACTATAAATAAGAGTCTAGTCCCTTCACCTTTATTCACAAATTATTATTAGAACCAAGTGAAGCTCTACCAGTCTCTCTCCTCAAAGATTTAGAAAATTCTCTATGGTTTCTGATATGAAATTGAATAATATACAGTAAGAAATTTTAGATGTTTATTATTCAATTTCTTATCCTTTTCTCCTCTAATTCCTAAATTTCTAAATCTAATTCGTATACAATTCCCTTGGTGTATATTTCTAAAAGGAGAGATCGGTAAGAGATCAGAGCTGGCGTAACTAATCTAAAAAAGGAAGAGCTAAGGACTTGTTGTGAGTGGAAATCATATTCTTTCTGATTTTAGTAATTGTATAGTATAACTTGGATTTAATATATGCCTTTGGGGAATTTTGTTTATGCAAACATCACACTAAAACCCCAAAATTTTCCAAAAGTGAAATGTCAATTCTTAAGTTAAGTCTTAATTATTCTATATTAAAATAATGAAATTGTGTAAATATTGCAATTTTAATCTTTTGCATTCTATTCCACTTCTTTTCTTTTTCTTTGGATCCGATTAAGGGTTTTGAAAAGAATAAATTAGAAAGTAGTGTGTAAAGTACGGATTCTTTTATTCGTAGTTTTCACCCAATATTTTCATATTTAAATAGAAATTCACATTTCCAATTTTATACAAAGAAGTTGAATAGAGCATATAAGTGTTTGAATTGTAAGCTTTTATTAATGTTGATTCCACTATTTTATTATAAAATAAGTTTGGTACCATAATTGGTATAATCTCTCCATTACTCAGAAGAAATCTATTTATGTTTTTTCGAAAGAAAATAAAAAATTGTATGGATTCTATTTTATACAAGTCTGTTGATTGAATTGTGGATATTGAATGTATTGTATATTTGTTAATTTGGAATTCGACTTGTATAAATTTGAAGTTTTGACATTGAAACGTTAGTTTATGGCACAATCTCCTCACGCTTAGAGATAATTTGGGAGCATGCACACACACACACACACACACACACACACACACACACACATACACATATATATATATATATATATTAGCGTACTTACCATAGAGTTATAACATATTATTTACATAGTTAATAGGCTATTAATTATTATTAAAACCCCTTTAGGAAAGAAGTTAATTATTAAGGCGAAATAAGAATTTTCTTATAAGGCTCGATATGGAATATAGCGAGATGTGTGATAATGCGTTAAGGGAGCGTTATAGATTATGTTTAAGTTATAGGGATGTGAGGTTAGTCAAAAGCACATAGAAGTCTATCCAGCTAATCTGGCTACCAGTAGTGTGACTTTGGGGTTGATGTGAGACATCGTCTATAATAAGTACCAACGGAGGATGTGAGGTTAGTCCCAAATTCCATAAGGTAAAACCGCTTAGTTAATCTAGCTACTAGTACATACGAATAGTCGGACTAATGTGATGCATCACAGTTGGGTTACGGGTCATAATACGAAGGACCTGCTTCGGGGTTGAAGGTATTAAGTAGCTGGTTGAGGACCCACCACTCCCTATGAAAAAAGTATTAAATGGTAAGGGTTAGCGGTTAGGTATGGTAGAGGATATCCCAAGAAGGGTCCACTTTAGATATGAAGTATTAAGTGGCCTGAAGAGATTCTGTGCAATGTCAGCTAGATAGTATCGGAGACGATTCCGCATTGGGATGTGTATTAAATGACGAAGACCCACCTTAAATGGGGTATTAAATGGTCAGGGTTAGCTTAGTTCCTATAAAAAGGTATTAAGTGGCTTGGGTGCTATCTCTTACATTGTTAGGACATTATTGATGATAGATATGGGTTATTGGGTTGTAAGAGTAATGAATATGGAATTGGAATGGGAAATTCTTAGGGCTTATAGTTGGAAGACTTACAGTATAGTGAGGATACGTAAGACATATTATTATTTAAATTATACTGCCCAAGTACTATCATTGAAAGGCTTGGGATTTTTCTTCATCGGACATTGTTGTTCTGACTCCCTCTTCATTGCAACAGGAGTTAGAGATGATGATGAAGATTTCAGAGATAGTGGTGGAGATGCAGACTTGTGGCAGTTATTTATCTATCTATGTTATTTTTATGTACCCATCGAAATTGTTATGTAATTTGAAATGCTGTGCTATGAATATTTGGCGATGTAATATGTTTTTGACATTTGAATTTTTACATAAAATAGGTATTGTTTTGATATTTTATCTTTTCCATTCGCTATGAGATTCTGAATGTGTAGATAGATAGCTCCATGTATTTTCTTTGTATTAATGTTACCAACCAACAACTAGCTTTTGAATGGGTCTAAGTTTCGACGGCCTTTTTCTGGATCGAAAATTAGGCCCATTTCAAAGTGGGTTATTACATAAGCGTTGGAGTTCCATTATTTTTCATTATTCCTTATGCAGCTATTTATTGTATTAAATATCTATCAGACTTTATACTGTGTTCGTACCTTAGGCATTAGTTTGATGACAACAACCATATGACATCATATAAAATATAGATACTAATGTTTTTAATCAAGTTATATATAGTATATAGCATAGGATATGAGACAAGTGTTGATTAAGAAGACTGTATAGTATCAAGAGCAGATTCAAGAGACTGATTGTAACAACCCGTAATTTTTCCACTTTGAAAATGGGATATTTAATTATTTTAAATATTCAAATGTAGAATTTTCAAACTTAAACAATCAAGTTTTATATGATAAATAAGAATGACAAACTTATTTTTGATATTGAATAAAGATTTTGGATTTCCATTGTAAAACTGACAAAAGTTGGATTCCGATAAAGTAAGATAAATATTCGAGAAATTTGTTTAAAGGATAAATAATTCCTTTTAAATATACATATAATCGATATCAAACTCATTTGATAATAATAGTAATTTAATTTATAATGGTTTGATAAATATATAAAACCCGTCATATAAAAGTTGACAAATTTCGTCGCATATCGATAAATCGATGTCGTATTTTTATAAATAGATTTGGATATTTTTTATATTATTTTATAAGTCAAATATGCTTGTTTTAATTATTTAAAGATAAAAACAAATCAATTTTGAAGTTTGGTTTACATGAATAAATACTTTAACAAAAACGTCAAAATGTGACCAGAAAACGTTTTGTCGAAAATCAACATTTTGTCGATTAAAAGTTGTCACAACGTTGTCGCTCCTTTGTTAACATGTTTTAACATATATATTACACATTTTAATAACTAAACATGTTTACTTTTACTAATTTTGATTAGGAAATTTCTAGAACATCATTAAGAAAAGTAAGTAAGTTTAAGAAAAGTCAAAAGTAAACATCAAATCCAAATCACATCAAAATCCAACAAAATAATTACTTTTATTTACTTAATCTTTAAGTGACTAAGACATAAAGTAAGAAGTAAAAGGATAATTTTAAGTGTTGAAAAAGTGGAGATTGCTTTAAGTTGAAGTAAGGTTAGTTTGGTAATTTGGTAAGAGGTTATTTTGGTAAATTTACCACTTCTTTCTTTTTCTATAAATACCCACCTCCTTCTTCACTTTCATTCACATTTCTTCTACTTCTTTTCTCAAGCTTCATCATCTTTTTCCTCTTCTCTTTAATGGCTTCCAAGCCATAGGAAAAAAATTAGAAAGAAATAATGTCAAAATATTTACAAAATATTCAAAAGAAATCAATGTTCATTCTCTTCAAATCAAATTCATCTTTTTTCCATATTTTACCTCTTCTTCTCCCGGCCAAACTTCTTAAAAACTGAATCAAAATGCAAAATATTTTTTTCAAATCATGTTTTTTTCCAGTGGCTACAACTTTCATGTTGACCACTTTGTCTCAGTCTAAACTTAACTATATCAAAAATCCACTTCATTCTAGTGCATTCTCTGGCCCAGTTTTTGAAATAGAGAATATCCCATTTTGTTTTGATCATAACTGATCCAAATTAAGAAATACTTTTTTCCAAATCGTATGAAATTGTAGTGGCTACAACTTTCATGTTGAACACTTTTTTAGTTTCGAGGTTTGCTATACCTGAAACTCAATTCTTTGAAGTGCATTTTCGGGCTTCATTTTTGTCAATCCGACAATATCTCTTCTTCATTCTATCATATCTCCCTAAAACAAACTTGGATTCAAATGATTATTTTTTCAAATTCAAGAGAAAAGAATTTGCAACAAATTTTTAGTTAATAACATTTCTAAAATTTGAGATTTAGAGGGCCTAAAATTAGATATAAGATAACCTATTTTTCGGATCTAAATCTTGGGAATTCAAGTTCAAAGCTCTACAGCTTCTTCTCTATACTTTCGGCCAACCTCCATCTCAAGCCTCAGCCAAGCTATTGGAAGGGAGAGGGTGTTGTTTGATAGTGTTTAATGAAGTAGGAAGTAGTTAGTGAAGTGTTGGTTGATTAGAATGTTGGTAGGAAGTTTATCGCTTTGGTTTATGGTGAGAAACTCTATTTAACATCTATATATACATATATATATATGTTTGTTGATGTGTTATGATTGCTATGATTCTTATATATGCTTTGATCATCAAGTATTGATTGTTTGATATGATTGTTTTACCAAGTCACGTTAATACACGACGCTAAGCACAAAGGAAATCACTTTCCTTTTGAAAATGAAATGATGTATATGGAATTCTTAAACTTTTGGAAATAGTTTTAAAACGAGTTAGAAATTTTTTATAAACATTTAAATATGTTTAAAGAAATAAAGAAATAAAATCAAGATTTCATCTTGTATATTTTAAAATATGTCCAAAACAATTTTCAGAAAAATCACGCTTTTGCAGCAAAGTGACCAAAGTTTAAAATTGATATTTTAAATGTTTTAAAAATATGAAATAAATTCTAAAAATCCTTTAAAATGTATTAAAAGAGATTTAAGTTGAAAATATGGATTTCTAAATGATATAAAGTCGATTTGAAGAATATAGCTTTTGAAACACTATTTGCAATACCTTTCGCAACGCTTTTCGTAGCAGTTTTTAATAACTTTTGAAACGTAGTTTTAAAATTAACAATTCTTTCCTAAATCTTTTGTGAATGATTTTAAATGAATAATTAAGTAATTTAAAGATGATTCGGAAGTTTTAATAATAGTTTGAATAAATGGTTAAGAGGAATTCTTGATACCACTTAAATAAAAAGTAAAGAATATTGAATGTAATAACAAATTGAGTATATGGAAACGACTAGTACATTTGTCCGACCTGTGAGATCTGGGAAGATAAAACAAGGTATTTAACTAAGGTCAGGAATGGAGCAACCAGTGCCCTGAACTTACCTGGCCTATGTTTTCTCTTTTTGGTGAGGGGTGGAACAGATCGAAAGGAAAGCCCGGATGCTCTTAAAAGATTATATTAAGTTTTTCAAAATAAAAGAAGATTGGTATTATCAAAAAATTTAAGCAATCTCCAAAATGAATAAACTACAACTTGGATTGCATAGAGATAATCTTCTTATACTTGGACAAGTTTGCTAAGATTGATTTTAGGGTTTACAGTAAACAATGTCTTAAATAACATTGTTTTTGACCCGCCTAAGAGTTAAGGAATTTGGATCGAGTGTTAAGTGAGGAAATTTGAAATATTATCCAAAGAAAAAGAATGAATTTACCTAGAATTACTCTAAGACAAAAGGAAATCTTTGATTAAGATTTAATAAATGATTTGGAAAAGATTTCCAAAGTAAAAGAGAAAATGATTGGAATTATTCCAAGATCTAAAGAGGTTTAAAGAAAAAATCAAATGATTTAATAAA
Source organism: Allium fistulosum (assembly GCA_030737815.1). NCBI lineage: Eukaryota > Viridiplantae > Streptophyta > Magnoliopsida > Asparagales > Amaryllidaceae > Allium > Allium fistulosum. The sequence continues at coordinate 1,147,269,837 of CM060902.1, forward strand.
TGAGGCTTAATGATTCCATATACACTTGAAAAGAAAATGGAATATATTTAAAATAATATATCTAAGAAAGATATTTTATAAAAGATGAAGTAATTGATTGATGAATGATATCCACTTATGAACTTAACATCTTTTTATCGATAATTGGATTTTGAAGGAACTGAGGTTGGATTTGGATAATTCCTATCTGAAAACCACTTCGAACCAATTTACTTTAGAAGTAAAACGTGTTTGAAGACAAATGATTTTGAAGATGGGGATCTTTATGATGTACGGCAGTTTTCCACTAGTCCCTCGAGGTGAAAATTACCATATCATATGGTGGCAGCAGTGCTCTATTATGAAAATCTCTAATGCGAGGACTTCTCGCTACTAATGAAGTAGGAGAGTACCTTCGGTTTGTCCTGTTCCTGGACAACTTGTATGGACGAATGTCTGACATTGCATTTCTAAGATCATAACGTCGACTTTTACAAATGTACATCTGCTTGGTGGCGGAGAAGGCAACTTCTCTTAGCTTAACACCCTTCTCTGAGACGTACGAGCTCAGAGGTTGTATGTTCGTGAATGTTAATAGTGTTATCAAAGGAATGGCAATATGACATTCAAAGTGAAGAAGATGTAATATGTGAAAAGGTAATCATTTACCTAAGGCCTCATCACCCAGAAATGACAGAAATAGGGTAGAAGCAGCAAGGCTAAGTGGGTCGCTCCCAATTAGGAGATATCATCGTCCTTCTAGATTTACTCTACACATGTCTAAGTATGTGGTGAATGTATGGCTCGGGTACCCGTTAAAGGTCAGTAACGACCAGGGTGATGACATATTCGATACTATCCAGCGTGAGGGGTAGGCCGGTCTTGTGTTGGTTTAGGCGCCGAGTATCTCGACCCTAGGTACATCCCTCTAGAGGTGTACTGTCGGAAGGTAGTCCCTTACCTTGTCATTTGTATGGAAATCCATTCCCCAATAATTTCCTCTACGATTTTAGATGTAGAAAGCCTTGTATTATAAGGTGGTATGCTGGAATTTAATAATGTAACAGTTTTCGCTATTTTAATAAGTATTTGTACTTAGATATTATTAATAATATCGCTGGATTTTGATATAAAAATGTTTTGGTTATCATAAGGGAAAAACCCGTCCGTGTTTATGTGTGGGCATGGTCTTATGAGATACTCTTTCTTTTCAAAGGATTTTATTCAAAGGCCGATATATGACACTCTCATTTATATTTGAGTTTCTCACGCTGGTTTATCAAGCCTGATCCGGGTATTTTCAATACTCGGGTCAGATCCGAGTAGTTTCTGGTTTAGTGAAGACGATTGGAGTTTCTAGAGTAGAGTTGGAGATAATCATCTACGTATGGACGTATTCTATTATCCGCTGCAGTTGTTTGATGTTTGTCAGCATTTGTAAGGACAGATGTTTATAACTGTCCAAGCTGAATTTAGGTTAGACTCTGATATATGTATCTTTAAAAAATTTATGCTGTAATGATATTGTTCAATATTATATATATTATTCCATTCGTGTGAGATTATGTTCCGTCTTTATTTTCTTTTTCACCCCTTAAAGATCTGCTTATTCATGCAATTTGAATTGGACATGTGTGGTTTATTGTCAGCTCAAAGGATACGGAAATTCGGATCTTTACACTGATATAGAGATTCAAGAGTTAAAGATTAAAGACTCATGAGTATTGAAGATTCAAGTTATCCAGATAAGTTATAGACTCATAGATTATTGTTAAAAACCTTATAGCACTTCTTGGATCTCTCTCTTCATTTTTCAAAAAGGTTTTAAAATCCGTTCTCTTATTTTAAATGGTTTTCAAATATTTTGAATTTCAAAAATGATTTTAAAGAATCCTTTTTTTCAAAATGATCTTTCAAAATGGCCTTTAAATGATTTCTAACTTTTAATTTATTTACAAGATTATTAAATTTTGAGTAATTAGTTTTTAAGTATTTTATATTTTAAATATACTTTTAAATCTATTATACTTTGTTATAGTTTTAGTTTTATGTTTTCTAAATTTTATAAGTATATTTTGACATTATTAATAGTTTAAAAAAAATATTCACTTATACTTTATATATATTATTTTTACAAGAAATTCATATTTAATCCTTTATCTTAAAACTATTTCAAAATAATTTTATAAATTTTTCTTCATTTTTGAAGACTAAAATACGTGTAAACTATGTTTAAATCTTAAAAAGTATAAAAATATTTTACAAAGCTTAAGATTTTCAAAACAAATTAAAATAAATGATTTTCAAAATTACAAAGGATATGTCGACATATCCTTATAGTGTATGTCGACATATAAGCCGAATTTTTCAAAATTCAGATTTGAATGAAAATGTCTTTTCGTCATATCTCCTCGCGAATAGACATGGCCGTTGTTTCTTTATAAATAGGAGGGTTTTGCAACGATTTTTTAAAAACTAATTTCTCATTATTTATCTCCTATTTTACTGTCTTGATTTCTAAAAGAAAGTTTACTCAAAATCTTCTCAAATTCAAACTCTATTGATTTGATTCTCTATTGTTTACTCTATAATCTCTCTCACTCAAATCAAGGTCAAAGTGCTATTCAAGAGGTTATATGATCCTTTGTATTCAAGATCAAGAAATTGAGTCTATAAACTATATCAAATCATACTCTAATACTTTTGAATGTGCTTGGTGTCCTGAAATCCAAGTGGGTATGCTTGTGTCCCGTCTAAATCAAGTGGGTGTGCTTGGCGACCCGTTTGAATCCAAGTGGGTGTGCTGGTGTCCCGTTCGAATCCAGTGAGTGTACCCAAAGCTTGGAAAATTTAAGGGTGTATCTCGTAGCCTTGAAATAGAGATTGTACAAACTTTGATATTCGAAAAGAAATTTGTACAAGAAATTATACGAGACTAGATGTAGGATAACCCCGAACTAGTATAAAAATTCTTGATCTCTCCAACTCTTTACATTTTATTTTTACTACATTTATATACGTTTGTATTTTCATCTGTGATAGTTGATTCTGCATGGATTAAGTATAATCTTAAAAGAATTTAAAAAGATTCACAAAAATCAATAAACACTATTCACCCCTCCTTCCATTGTTAAATTAGCTTTAAGATCCATCTTTCGCAAACTAACATTTTATATCGGAGCATTGGTTTTCAAAGTATTCATAATTTGATTTTTAAAAAGTTTTTAAGGGCAAAAGTCATTGACTATATTTTTAACACTATTTTTGAAAAGAAATTTTGCAAAATCAACATGACATTGTTTCATAAATTTGCGTCCATTCTTTATGAAAAGCCACTTGATCTTTTGAAAAGGTATAAATTGTAGGAACATATATGTTACATGGCTTTTGATGAACAGACGCCTTATTATCAAACTTTACAAATCAAAAAAGATAAATGGATATTAGACAGTGGATGCTCAACATATGATTGGAAATTCAGAGACTTGGAGCATATTGTTTACAAAGACGGTGGATCGGTCAATTTTAGAGACAACTCTAAAGGAGATGTGATTAGCATCGACAATGTTGGTAATTATAAAACTCTTACCATTTCTATTGTTTTTTGTTAGGAATTTAAAACATAACCTATTAAGTATTAGTCAATTATGTGATAAGGGCTTCAAAATTAAATTTGAAAAAGATAAGTATCATATTGAAGATATTGAGTCAAATAGTATCTTTGAAGGCATTAGGAAAAGAAACATTTATATATTAAGTATGAAAGTGTCAAATGATAATTTATCTCTTTTGGCGAGATCAAGTAATCCTTGGATTTGGCACAAAAGGTTTGGTCATTTTAATTTTAAACACCTATCTAAAATTGCCAAAAATGATCTAGTTGGGGGTCTTCCTAAATCAAGTTTTGATGTTAATAATTTTTGTGATGCGTGTCGATTAGGAAAACTTAGAAAAAGTTTCTTAAAGTCAAAAGATATTATTTCTGCATCTCAACCTCTTGAGCTTCTTCATTTAGATCTTTTCGGTCCTTCGTAAATACAATCAATAAATCATAATAAATATGTATTTGTAATCGTAGATGATTTTTCTAGGTTTACATGGATGATTTCCCTAAAACTTAAAGGTGATGCTTTTAAATGTTAAAAATCTTTGTTAAAAGAATTCAAAATCAAATGTCTATTAAAATCAAAACAATGCGAAGTGATCATGGTGGAGAATTCGAAAATGAAAATTTTGAATTTTTTTGTAATAAGAAAGGTATTACCCTTAATTTTTCATTTTCAAGAACACCTCAACAAAATAGAGTAGTTGAACGTAAAAATAGAACGATTTAAGAGTCCGCTAAAACTATGTTAAATGACAGTAATTTACCAAAAAGCTTTTGGGCTGAAGCAGTTGCTACAACATGTTATACATTGAATAGAATTTTAAGAAAACACCATATGAATTATTTTATAATAAAAGCCTAAAGTATCATACTTTAGAGTTTTCGGTAGTAAATGTTTTATATCGAACAGTAAAGAAAATTTAAATAAATTTGATGCTAAATAAGATAAAGGTATTTTTATTCGATATTCAAATAGAAGTAAAGCTTATAGAGTTTTCAGTGCTAGAGCTAATACTATTGCGGATATATTACATGTTTAATTTGATGAAAATTTTAAAATTAATAATAGTAGTATCGATGAAGAAGAAAATGTTGATAAAACAAATGAAATTACTAATAATGAAATAACAAATGATGAAAATAATAATAATTCCAACAATTTACATCCAAATAAGAAAACAAAATATTTGAAAGATCATCCTATAGAAAATATTCTAGGAAATATAGAATTAGTTGTAAAAACAAGGAATCAATTAAATAAAATGAGTAACGTCGCTTTTATTTCAACTATTGAACCTAAAATTCCAAATGAAGCACCATCAAATGATACATGGACCCTTCCTATGCAAGAGGAATTGAATCAGTTTATAAGAAATGATGTTAGGGAATTAGTCCCAAGACCTAAAGATAAATCTATAATAGGAACTAATGGGTATATAGGAATAAAATGAATGAATATGGAGAAGTTGTAAAAATTAAAGCACGTTTAGTCGCTCAAGTTTATTATCAAGAAGAAGGCGTAGATTTTAATGAAACCTTTGCACCTATAGCCAGATTAGAAGCAATAAGAATCTTACTCGCTTTTGCAAATCGTAATAATTTTATATTATTTCAAATGGATGTTAAAAGTGCTTTTTTAAATGGTTTTACATTATTAACATTTATTGGAATTAAATTAAAACGGTTGTCAATTATATCCAATCAACATTATTAAATTATATTCTCATAAAATTTTCCTATTTATAAATCATAAATTTTAATTTCTCACAATATTAAATTCCAAAAATCTTACTAAAATTAATATTTTTAATTGTCAAAAATACGGGCCGTTACAATAAATCTTGATTAAAATTATTTCCTATTCTATGCATGTTATTTATATCTCCATATAAATATATGTTGAGATTTGTTGATGATAGATAAAAGTTATAACATGCTTGAATTGCCTTTTTAAGGGATAAATTATTTGTTTTATCGCTGAATTGGAAAATTTAGTGTTTTGGGTTTGTTGATTTTTTGTGATGAATTACTGTATTTTACCCTTTCTAAAAAAGTATAATAATTATTATTTCACCTACACATGTGGGTGGAAAGTTGTAGCTTTGAGACAGCAAGCTAGAATGCTGCAGTTGTACCAATTCGATCCTACCGGAATAGGCTGGGCATCAAAAAAAATTAGGGAAAGAAAACGAAGGAAAAATAAATTTGTTGTAGGCTGCTACCCATAGCATATAGGAAAAAGAAATTTGCTGTGGGCTGTCGCCCACAGCTGGAGCAGCTAGCTATTGCATTGCAGAACTAGTAGAATTTTAGGCCCGGCCCAGTAGGGCCGGAATCCAAAAAATTATTTCGAGAAAAAAGATAAAAAAATAATAGTTTTGAACCTATGATTCAAAACCATATCTAGTGTAGGGATTGGTAAGTCCCTTACTTCTTCAGCCATCTGTGTTTGAATATCATCATGACTAATATAGAAAATTATTTTATAAAGTAGGAATTATGGTTTTAAATTTTATGTTATAAAAGAATCTTTTACATGTTCAAAATTTTGGAAAAACAAGAAATATTTTAAATGGGTAAATATATTAAATTTCATGCTTTTAAATAGAAGATTTGAACAATGAAATTTTAATTATTTTATTTAAATTGGTTTTCAAAGTATGTACAAAAATCACATCTCATTTGTGAAAAATTACCTTTTATCTGAGTTATATCTAATTGTTACAAATTGAAATTTTAATAAGATAACAAACAAGAATAAATTTGAATGATAAGTCTATAACGGAAGTTTGCTTATTCATGTAGCTATCTGTTGTGGGCATTTGAGACCACAGCATGGTGAATACCAAAGACATTGAGGAACATAGAAACGATCAGAAGATGCATAATAGAAGGGCCATTATGTAATCTCGTGGGTAGGACGAAGTGTTAGGAGCAAATTTGGCATAGTTAGAAAATATAGTCAAAGCACTTGTAAAATGTTCCTAATGTCAGGACATGCATCTAGGTCGAAAACGCATCTTAATCCAGTTATGGATTGCAAGATATTATCATCTTAAAATTTATCCACTCCCTAACCGACTCGAGCCCCATCTTGGAGAGCTACCGCCTACTTCGAGCAAATGAAACATTTAAAGGCATTTGAATACTCTACTCAATGATACGAAGCTATTTGGTTAAATTTTAATTCAATTCTGACTTGAAATGAAGGAGTTATAGCACAAAAACTTGTGTAGCTCAAGTGGTTGAGCATCAAGCTTCCAACGAAGAGGTAGGGGTTCAATTCCTGGCAAGCACATTATTTTTATGGAGCATGAAGAATGGCTTGGTAGGAAATGTAACTACTGTGTGGCCAAACATTTCCATTGTAAGGAAGCTAGGACTAGGCAAGAGGAAGGTAGGTAGGAGAAGGAAAGTAAACAAGGAAGGCACAGGGCTGAATGAAGGAGCCGCACTCTCCATGTTCGGTACCCCATGGTATCGAACAGAATATCCGAATAGGAAATCCTATTCGGTACCCGAGGGCCGAACAGGATCATGTAAGGAGACGCCGAACCAAGGTGACACCGTACCAAAGGGACGTCGAACCAGAAAGAGAAGTGCAGGAACTTGGCCATCAATGTGGCCATGCACATTCTATCCGAACCGAGCGAGTTATAGACGGAAATTGCAAGATTTTTTGAAGTGACCACCATACCTCTCCACTCTTATAAATACCAAAGCTCCCAACAACAATGGGGGACAATTCTGGAGAGCCAAGCTTACAACAGTAACGACAGACAAGTTTGAGGCTAGTAGGAACAACCTAGCAGGAATTGCCTAACTGGAGCTGCCTAATAGAGACAATCGAACAGGAATAGACAACCAAGGATAGTCAAATGGTTGACCCTTACTGGGTGTCTACCATTGACGATTGACTATAAGCTTTTAGGAGGTCCTTGGAGAACCCGACTTACCGACGGTCAGGACACAATATTTTCTAGTTGGTTTATGCACGACATTCGGCTCTGGATTTCTGGCAGTAATGAGTGACTGAGCTTGCTCGTAGAAAAACATGACCAATGGTCGTTCGGTTCAGTGCAAGCACTCAATACTAGAATTGCCTATGAAGACTATCAACAGGCTGACACTAGGGCAAACTTGTTTAAAGTATGCATGAAATATGTATGTGATAAGAAGCAAACTAGAATTCTAAAAGTGCATGAAAACAAACAATGACACATGGGACTGGATTACAAAGACACTCCTCCGTGGTATGTTCACCTTGTTGAACTTATCAGTGGTTGATCCTGCACAAATATGCAAGGGAAAAGGAAGAGTAGTTGGAAGAGCTAGCAAAATAACAAATAATTACTTCACCACTACGCTCACTGTGTCAAACTTTCCAGTGATGGACCCTATACAAGTACGTGAGGAAGCAATAAAGATTACTAACATGCTAATGGCTAAGTAAGGATACTATACAAACACAACGCAATAACTAATCCTAATCAGGTATGATAATTTCATTTATAATTTCTATAAGATACATATGCGCTTATGTAAGTGTTCATATAACAAATATGAAGTATGGGCCAAGGAAAGCATCAGTTATAGAAACTATTTACCTAACCGAACTTGTTAGCTATTGATCCCATACAAGTATGCCCAATAGCGGTAAGAAAAGTTGCTGATGGAACAAGCAATCATGTAGAATAAATGTGCCAAGATTACTAGCCTGGAGAAGAAGAATATGGACATGAATAAATATCAGATTCAACGGTGCATAAACATCAAAAGAAGATTATCTTCACAGCACAAGCGCATAATCAACCCATGTTCAAAACTTCCATAGAAACCACTTACAAAGCCAAACATTCTAGTGATTGTCATACACAAGTATCCATGGGGGTGATGAAGGAATCACTAGTGAAATAGCATAGCAGTCTTGTAGGAAAAATACATTGCAACCACTAGTCATGATTGGTCAAACTACAATCAATGTAACAAAATACACATAGTTAAATCCACGTGCCATAGAACTACTATATATTCCTTATCCTAGGGCACCTCGACATTCCTGAAACATTCATATGACGACACGTGGCCTCAGGACACGGGGGTGAGGAGGTTAAACCAGAAGCAGCAAAAACCAACCAGATAGAGATAAGAATCAGTGGAAAATCATGCTAGATGATTATACAACTAAGAAAGAATGAACTACGAACGTTACACTGATAAAGGATGTCTTGGAATGATCAGCAAGGTTTCCCCGAGTGAACAAGGCTCTACACATATTAGTAGTAGAAAACATACCGAAAGGACGGTAATAAGGATACAGATATTTGATGTTTCAGATAACCATCGCATGAGAAAGAAAGACAAGTTTGGATGAAACAAAGCACACTTTGTATTCTATAAAAGTATGCTTTAGGGGGCAAGTGTTGTGGGAATTTTCACCCACAGCATGATGATTATGAAAATACATTGAGGAGCATCGAAATGGTCAGAAGATGCATAATAATAGCGCCATCATGTAATCCGAAGGGTAAGGCGAAGCGTTAGTGGAAAATTTGGCATAGTCAGAAAATATAGTCAAAGCACTTGTAAAATGTGACTAAAGTCAGGACATGCACCTAGGTTGAAACCACATCTCAATCTGAGCTAAGGATTGCAAGATATGATCATCTTAAAATTTGTCCATTACATAATCGACTCGGGCCCAACCTTAGAGAGCTACTGTCTACTTCGGGCAAATGGAACATTTAGAAGCACTAGAATACTACACTCAACGATACAAAGCTATTAGTCCAAGTTTTATTCAATTTCGACTTGAAGTGAAGTAGCTATGGCACAAAAATGTGTGTAGCTCAAGTGGTCGAGCACCAACTTCCAACAGAGAGGTCAGGGGTTCGATACTTGGCAAGCATATTATTTTTTTGGAGTGTGAGGAATGGCCTGGTTAGGAATCTAATTGTCAAGTTGCCAACCATTTCCAATGTAAGGAAGCCAGGACTAGGCAAGAGGACGATAGGCAAGAGAAGACAAGCAAACAAGGAAGGCATAGGGCTGAAGGAAGGAGCCGCACTCTCCATGTTTGGTACCCTATGGTACCAAACAAAATATCCCATTCGGTACCCCAGTGTATGGAACAGGAAATCATGTTCAATATCTAGAGGCCGGACATGATCATGTAAGGAGACTTCGAACCAAGGGGACACCGAACCAAGGAGATGCTAGACCAAAGAAGATGCCAAATCAAGGGGATGCTGAACAAAGGGGACACCGAACCAAAAAGAGAAGTGCAGGTACTTGGCTAGCAATGTGGCCACGTTCATTCTATCCGAACCGACCGAGTTATAAATTGAAATTACCGAATATACCGAAGTGACCACCATACCTCCCCACTCCTATAAATACCAAAGCTTCTAGCAATAATGAGGGACAATTCTAGAGACCAAGCTTACAGTAGTAGGAGCAGACAAGTCAAAGGCTTGAAGGAATAGCCTAGCAAGATCAACCTAATAGGAACAAACCAGCGGGAACAACCTAATAGGAATAGCTACCAGGAACAACCTAGTAGGAATAGCTAGCAGAAACAACCTAGAAGGAACTGCTAGTAGGAATTGCCTAATAGGAACAACCTAGTAGGAACAGTCTAGCAGGAACTGCCTAACTAGAGCTACCTACCAGAGATAGTCGAACATGAATAGGCAGCCAAGGATAGTCAAATAGGGATAGCCGAACATGCTTCCTTGGGTTATATCTTATTCTCTATTGAGCCTCAGAACATTGTATCTTGTACCTTAGACATTACATTAAACATCTATAAAAAGAATATTGAAAATGGAGAGTGGATGCAGGCCAAGGTTTTAAATTTCGGATTTTGGTCATGTCTCGAAGAATTTAGTGAGCTTATCTCGTATTGAGTGAGATCTCGAACGAGATGAGTACATTTCGGTCGTCCATCTCGGATTTACATCTCAGTTTCTCAAATTTATTTCAGAGTTATCTCGGAGTATATGTCATGTCGAAAATTGGTTTTCATACACCTAAATTTATAATACTAGTCACTACCTTAACACTATGCACTTACCTTGAATATATCACACGCTTATCATTAGTAATTTAGTATAGAAAAATATCACTTGTATCATGTAAAATAAATAAATAGCTAGATTTCATGAATAATGTTCAATATAATATCATATGAGATAAAGTAGACAAGAAATAAACAATAACATATGCACCTTTACTTTGTGTGATCATTCACTTAACTTTCCTACACAATATAATGTCTCATTTCTACTTTTTATGATTTATAGTCCTGCAAGGGAAATCTTAATTTTATAGCTTCAAATACAAAAGTCTACAAGTAGAAGTAAGATATTCTAGGTCTGATTATAGTATTGAATTATTAGCAAACAAAATCTCATTAAGCAACTAATAGCATATATATATATATATCAAACAAACGTAGAAAATAGCATACATAGTACAAACAATTTTCAAACATTTAGTAATATTATAAGAAAGAAAAAAATGATGTACGAATGAACATATAATCATCAAATGAAATTAATAGATGAAAGAGAATTCCTTTATTGCTTAAAAATAAGCCTTGAGGAAAAAAAATTATAGCAGCAAAAACTAAATGAAATCAAATTGGAAATCCATTTGGAACATAAAGTTAAATAAGTCAAGCCCAAAATTTATAGCCACAAAAAATAGGGTTAGGAAAAAACTCAAGAAAGTATCGAAAAAAGAAAAATGAAATTGGATGTAAATTAATTTGGATCAGAAACCTAAATGAAAATCATAAAGTGAAATACTTACCATAATCGATGTAGATTTTACCATCTTCTTACACTCGTCACTGCTGTCAAATAAGAGAGGAAGATTAAATGATATTTATATAGAAATAAGGGATTAAAAAACGTACAATTGAGAAGCCTTAAATTAAGGTAAAGGATGAGTCAGCTCAATACGGAAAAAGAGTTGATTTTTTCCAAAAATTCAACAACTTGGCCGATATCTCGCTGTTAAATCTTGTCCGAGATACCGGGCGAGATACTGAAATATCGTCCGAGATTTGGGTCAGACGAGATTCAAATGAAATAGCCTATTTCGAATCGCCCGGGCTTGAAAACGAGATCCCGGCCGAGATGAGCGAGATTTAAAACCTTGATGTAGGCACATTCTAACTGAACCACTATAAATTTTGGTGTTCTTTACTTTATTGCAAATTACTTTCTGGATGACCTATATGCGATATGCTCTCTGAAAATCAGTCATAATACTAATATAATAGCTATGTTATGCACTCTGTATCCACTGCTCTATAATAAATAGATTAGAGGTATTTGCCCATTATTTATGAAAATATTATCAGCATTCACAATTGTGATAGAAGTCTGCTCACCAGTATGACTATCATCAGTTATAGGTTTTGACAAATTGTTCCTTAGAAATATAAATATATATTACATTCCCAAATTTAATTAAAATGTTAAAAAATAGGAAACTAAAAGAGAATTTAATTAATGGATTTTAGATCTAAAAATGAATTTTCTAATGAAATAAGAAAATAGTCAGTGAATTGATTTCGAATCCTAATATATTTCCCAATTATAAAGATTTGAAAATAATGTATATTTGGAATTTTTTAAAATCCAAATTAAATATCCAATAAGTAATAGAATTATGAAAAATAATAATTTCGTTGGAAATATGTTTTAGATTACATTACATTTCATTTAAAAATTGGAAATGTGATTTTATATGAGATTAATAATAAATTGCTTATTTCTTAACCAATAAATTCCATGATCAATATGAGATGAAAATCCTAAATTCCTTATAAGTGAGGCAACGGCCTAATATTGGAAAAGGCAAATAAGATGAATTAGACTCTTTGTTTGCCTTTTATATGTGATAATTATTATTATTGAGTATATTATAGACCCTGTATTATTGGTGTTTATTTATTTGCTCACTTTATATATTGAAATTTCACCTTAAGTGTCATTGGGGATTTGAATTTAATAATGATGATGAGATTGTTATTATAGGGGTAAGTATGTTGAGATCGACTCCAAGATTACTAAAGTCACATTAAAAGAGATCTTGTAAGATCCCACCAAGATATGTGATTTATGATGAGAATTAATAATATGAAACTCGACATATTTTGTACCAGAAAGGCTAACATCCATCTTAGCTGACTGAATGCGAGATAGCGCCTTGAGTCTGTGACAAGTTAGCCTTATTGTCATTGGTCAATGGTCTATTACTCAGGCTTTAAGAAGTCATTGTGTATAATGGTTTTATATATGAAACTGATAGAATTAAGAGACTTTACTGAATTGAGTGCTATTTGGGATAATAAAAAGACTATATGGGGATGCTTACAATATTATGTAATGAGTATTTCTCACTTTCTGTATTCGTCTTCTAGTATTGTTGTGTTATAAACATAGAGATAATTATATACTTTTGTAAAACGGATTTTGATAACCTATAACTGAATAGCTGTGGACATTAGAGATTGACATATATATTATCACTGTATATTCAAGATTGGAGTAGATTATGAGTGTGCGACATCATCCTACTATGTTGGATGTGAATTGTTGGATGCCTGCATCATATAGTGCCACATAGGTACTTACCCTATTATTATTGTGCTAACTCTATCTTAGAAAGAGAAAAGAAGGTTTTGGCATGATTCCTTTATTTACATGCTATATATGGATGTTATGTATATCCTTGTGTTGTTCGTAGTTCGGATTATGACCAGAGCCACATTTGTGGAGTGGACCGACTATGTTGTGATTGCATGTTATATAGTTGTGAACTATATCATATTTTGGATAAGGAATATTGCTCATACCAGACCTAGTCTGACCTACGTGTTATTTTACCTACGAATAACTCTTGGATACTCTTAAATGGGCTGCCTGAGGAGTTTACAGGTCTTATCAGAGTGCACAGTGGGTGTTGGAAGACTATACTATATATTAAATACCTATACATTGTATGTTCCATCCTTAGTATGGCAATTTTATGAATGACTGATGATGATGTAGTCTTATAGAGACATTGTAGACCTTGTTATGAAACATATTATATATAATGTATATTATATTTATCAACTACATGTTTGAAATATTTATTGTTTTATGTGCTTGTGTTGTTCTATTCTGGAAAACTCTTTCATGCCATTGGTTTGTATCGAGATGAGATCCGCGTATTGAGTTGTATTGAGATGTATTTATCATTGAGAACATGTATCATGTTGGCGTAAGGGAAAGCATATAATGAAGCACTCATCAAGTGTCTCATTATCATTCTCTCAGATAGATTTTTCTCTCTGATTGCATGGGTATGGGGCCGGGCACAACACAACTAGTACGACTAATATAACTTATGATTTTGTCCTCAACAAAAGTCGATTTTCCACACAAACCATTAAGTTGAACTTGTTTCCACTTTACGGGTTTTCCATCAACACTGACGGGACTAGCAATATTCATAACACTATTTTCATATGCAAAAGTTTTTCCTTTATTGATCATGTTTAAACTTATGTAGTATAATTTTGTTGAAACCACCGGTCTCCCTATACATAGCCTTCCCTATTGTCTACGGTGAACTTTAAAAGCAAATCTTTCGTTGAAACATATCGATTAAGTATGTCTAATATAGGTCTTTCGAAAAAGGCATTTTACACCAAGGATACATTCATGACAACAAACATAGTCTCAAATATCTTGGAGTACTATTAAGAATCCACTTTAACTATCAAGCTGCATTCTCCAAAAGGAACAACTCCTTGGTCACTAAACCAAAATATTGGGGTAGGACAGGTATTTAAGACACTTTTAGGATAGTCCATTGTATTGAAAGCATGTTGAAAATTATATTCACAACTGTTCCTGTATCAACCATGATTTGATACTTCAAATAAACCAGTCTATGTTGTTACCATAAGCGGGTCATTATGAGGGTGACAAACAACCCGCTTATCAATTTCCCCAAATGTAACATTTGGCTTAGTCCTTCTCATTTTCTCAAGCTTAGTAACCTAAAACATATTTTCTTTTCCCCTTGGGTTTCACTGATGTATTTTCTCCAACTATCGTTGCTTAGTCTAGCCATGTGAGGACTTCCCAGAATCAGGTTTGCAAATTTCTTAGCATTTGAGGAGATCGCGGCTAACAAGATGGGGTACAGTTTCATTTTCAACTAACAAGATGCTTCCCTGCACACTTCTGCTTCTTAAAAACTCTTTCAAGCTCCCTTGTTGAACAAATTTAGTTATGAATGACTTCAAAAATCTACAAGCATCAGTTTTGTGTCTATGGTAGAAGCAATAAGCACCACCTCAACTCGGTTTTGAGTCTTTGGAACCGGATATGGAACCCTATCTTGAGTCATTCCATATATTTGAGCATATGAAAGGGCCGTCGGTAGATTCTTTTTGCCATGAAATTCTCACCTTGGGTTTTTATTACTGGCTCAAAATTCCAGCCTCCATCATTCCACTTCAGGCTATTGCCTTGTGCTATCAGAGACTCATCAATTTGTATTTCACCTTAAGCTTTGTTGAATAATTCATTTAATGTAGAAAACTCATTCTTAATTAGATCTCTACATAATTGAATATTCTTCCATAACCCTAAAGTGATCGCAATCAATTTGGATTCCTTTGATATGCCCTTCACCTTCGCAGAAATATCATTGAATCTTCGGCAATTGTCCTTTAAGGATTCACCCTTCATTGATTTTATATCCAGCAACAAACTTACACCATCTCTGGTATCTCACAATGTAAAGAATAGTGTCAAAAATTTAGTCGTAGTTGCAACCAAGAACTTATGGAATTATTGGGATAATGCTGGAACCACTTTTGAGCTAGTCCAGTGAAGGTAGTAAGTTAAAACCATCACTTAAATTTGTCTGAGGCCCGAATAAACCTGCATTTGTATATCAAATTGGGGTAGATTGTCTTTAGGATCAGACAGTCTGTCATAAGATAGCTTCGAGATTTAGAAATCCATTAGTAAAGTGGCACTCATACTATCATCAAAAAATGGCTGAATTTTTCTAACTCTCAGCTCCATGTGAGAACCTGACATTTCCTCTTGCAGCTTTTAAACCTGTTCGGTTAACTTCACCAATAATCTTTCGATAATTTTGCCTCCTCTAAGATTCAGATTATCTTTATGTCTAATAAAACAACTTCCTCCTTCAAGCCTAACTGTACTAGGCCCACCAAGGTTTATCCTTTTAGGACATGGAGTTAAGGCCTTTTCAGGTTGACTTCCTTTAGCAATTCGGGATCTCTCCCTAAAATATAGCAGTAGTGGCTTTTGTAAGTTAATATTGTTCTTCTTCCCTCATCATGTGTCTCTTACCAGGATTTATTTCAGTCTTTGACAATCAATTTTCTTTATCAACAAAGACAACATCGGGCTCTTTTGTGCTTTCACTAGCCTTTTTAATCATAACTTGACACTTGTCCTAGGATTTAGTAGTATTTTCCATGCAGGTCATTACCATTTTTCAAAATTACTCATTAGATGTAACAAGTGGGTGTTGAGAAGTAATTAATAAAATTATTAATGGTGATTTAAATAATTAAAATGGATTTTTATAGATTGAATAAGAATAATTTCGATTTATTTTAGAATTTTGGAATTTAATGATTAAATAATTATTAATTAAATTTAGTTGTTTTTGAAAGAATTGTTTGATAAAAGGATTATAGAATTAAATATTTTAAAGCCATGGTTTAAAGTAATTGTTGAATTTAAATATTTTGGAATAATATTAATGTTTTAAATTATTAATGATATTAAATGAATTTGAAGAAATTTCATACAGTTTAATAGTAATAGTAAATGAGATTAGAAATATGTTTTAAAAGGAAAAGGAATTTTATTTCATTTAAATAAGGATTTTTGGAATTTATTCAATAAATGGGTTTAAAATGTAATCAAAGAATAAATAAATTAAATTAAGTTAAAATATGGGAATAATATTTTGTAAAATCATATAATAGACGAGTAATATAAATTTGAGTAAGGAATAATTTTAAAGTAGAAATTGAAATTATTTTGGTCTAATAAATAAATTTTTATTAAAATGGGCCTATTATGGTATTTTTGAATAAATAATTAAATAAAAAGAATTTATGGGTAATAAATTATATAAAATTCTATAATGTTGTATAATCACTTAAGAAACATAAATATGATTTTATTTTGAAATTTATTATTGGTTTGTGCTAAGTAAAAATTTGTAAAAAGAGAATAAGAAGAAGAAGACAAATAAATGTTTTAGTAATATACACGAAGCCCAAACCCATTATTCCGTTATCCAGATTTTTCTTATGATTATCAATCTTCATTCCATACATGAATCAATTCATTTAAGCTTCTTCATTCATTATTCTACTTTTACTTTCTAAAACTAAAACTATGAAAACCCTCCTCCTTTAAAAATCAAAATAAAATCAAATAAAATCATATAGATTCCGAAGTCAAAGAATGTTCATCTCAACACTACAGTACACCACTAGCTATAAAGAGTTTATGTTTTGATTAAGTTTAGGATTATGGAATTTGAAAATGAAGAGGAAAGTGGAAGTATTAAGCAAGCTATGACCTAGGTGAGTAATTTCATTCACTAATTTATGTCAATAAATTTCAATATTGCTTCAATTGCTTGCCATTATGTTTATATTTTGAATTGACATTGTTTTCTACTGTTGAAACTATTTGAACTGTTTATGCTATGACCAAATTTGTGTTAAATATAGCTGTTTTCATTGTTGCCTTGTTGTTATGGAGTCATGTATGGGATATAACTCGAATGGGGAGGAAGGGGCAGCTGAAGCCGCTGAAGTTTCGCTACATGACATGGAATACTTCGATTCTAGGTTAGATACCGGTCCACCGGTCCATATGGAACAGTGCACCGGTGGTGCACGACCTGGAATTTTTCAAGCAATGCACCGGCCCTTCTATTTATAAATAAATGTTTTAATTAAAATTTGAAATATGTATTTGAAAAGTAGAAAATGGACGTAATATTAATGTGAAATTATTTTAAAGAAATATTTTTATATAAATGGAATATTAATTATTTTATTAAAAATACTGATTTATTAAGGAAAGTTTGATTCTTCAACTAAATAATTAATTGAGAATCTTAAATAATTTTTTAAAAAATAATTAACGTTTTCTAGTTAATATATTAAGTGTTTAAAAGCATATTTCATAATATATAACTTTAAGTAAGGGGATAAATATATTATAAATTTAATTTTAATAAAGGAAAGTTTGTATTTAATATTTGAAACTTTATTTAAATATCTCGTTTAATCCTAGGAAATCAAGAGATGGTTACTAAATAGTATTAAGTGATTTTATTATATGATATTATTGATTTTACATATGTATCGAAGGTTTTGTTGAGTACGTTATAGACTAGAATAAAAAGAAATTGTTTTAAAGTTATAGATTTGTTTTAAAATAGTTTATGTTTATGGAAAATTAAAGATTGACCTTTATAAATTATATTTTACTTGTAAAGTGATTTTGCAAGCTTTATACGTTAATAAAGATTATGTATTGCAATAGAATTATATAATCTCTATTTATGGCATTGAATATAAAATTGTATTGTAAATTATAATATAAGTGATATTGAATTTTTACTATGTTTTAGAATATACAAATTAATTTAAAAAGTATTATTTTACTCTTCTATGGAATTATATAAATGTTATTGATGATTTTATTTCTTTGTGATAAGGAATCTGAATAAATGAAGTATTAATACCATCTGGATGGGACTTTCAGTAATATTTCTTTAGTTATTCTTTGGACCCATTATATAGAATATTGTGGAGATCAAGTGTAGTTTATGAATGGTGAATAAACGATTGAGTATCACATGGTGGAATGGGACGCCATTGTGATATTATTTGGTTATTCATTGTAAGTAGATGTCACTCATATGGTGGGAGTGGTATGCTAAGATAATACTTACATGGGGTGATGCTTACAGGTTTGAGCTAGGTGGGTGCTTATATATATGTATATGTATGCATATATATACTATGTGTTTGTCTATCATGATGTACTCCTGTTATTGGCGTTGGAGTGAACCAGTTGGCCAGTATCCACCCTTGCGTCCAAATCTTGAGGTCGCGCCTTAGATCCATGACATACTATAGTTTTTAAAGTCGGGTGGTTAACCCTTAGTCCCTTGTTAACCTAGGACAATGGTCTGTCACGATAAGGGTGGAAGCCGGCTCGTAATCGAGTCCTCGTGTTAACGAGCACACTAGTGGATATTGTCACAATTAATGTAGAGGTACCAAAGACTGTAGGAGCGGACCTGGGTGAGTAGCCCATGTGCTCATGGAGCAAGTAGATAGCCATCAATCTCCCTTCTGGTTCTACGTTGAGTGATAGATTGGCATATACTATTGATACACCTCAACTATGTATGGATATGGGTATGGAAACCCATTTGTTGAGATGTGACTCTACTTGGGACCTTGAGTCTATCATAATTAGGTCAGGGAATGGCACAACACCCAAAAATAAGTAAAAATATAGAGATTTAGCAAAAACAGTAGAAAAAACAAAGAGTTTTTAAAGTGGTTCACCAAATCCAAGGCCTACGTCCATTGTCTTATTATTTATTATTGATTATAGTCACAAGTACAATGGTTTAGCAGGACTAACAACCTAGAACCACTAAGATCAACTTCCTTAGTGAGTAGGGTTGAGGAGATATAGAGGATAAAGAAAGAAAATGCTTGAGGGTCCTTTCTTAAATGCCAAAGGTGCTATATCTATAGGGAAATCGCCTAGTAGAACCGGCAGACCTCAATACATCAGGTCTTACTTCATGTCTGAAAATGTATGAGAGGAAGAAGGAGTCCCCAGAGCCGTAAAATCAACTCAGTACCGACACAAAATGGTCGGTACCAACTTGATTTTCTAAGGGGAGGTGGCTCCATCTTCCTTCTCATGGTAATTTATCATCAATTCATCATGTTTGGAACACTTTTCCTTAGAAGTCGTGTTGTTTTCAAGAGATTCTGGTATCTCTAGAAGTTGTCTTCTTTCCTTTAGAACTTCCTTGGAGTTGTTCACCTATTCCTTTAGAAATGCACCTCGAGACGATCACTTAAGCCAACCATCCTATGCCATAGCTCCATATCCCTATATAGGGCACAAAATGTGGTTGCTAGCGACCAAAAAGTGGTTTCCAATTTTCTATAGCCCTATAGCTCCAAGCTTCTTCGTTTATGCTTCCAAGCATGTTTCCAAGTTTGCGAATCATTTTGTCTTCATCTTGACATCCACATCCATTCAAAAGCCACTTGGTTAAGAAGTTAGATAATACTTGCCCCTTAGAGTATGTTTCAGTTAGAAACTAAGCATGCTCTGGAATAAAACAAATGTATATTGTCATCCATATATGTCTGTTGCTTATCCAAGAGTTGCTTTAAAGCATTATCTCCATTCCATGGATATCCATTCCATCGTTATATAGTAGAAATTCGGTTCTCCGTGCTAAGGACAAGAACTATACTCTAGTGATTATCCCATGCTTTAGATAGGTACGCGCTACCTTCCCATTGCTTATCCTTCTTTACCCTTCTTATTTGGGTCCAGGGTTCATCTCAATACTAATCGGTTCTAATCAGTACCGAGTGGTTTTCCACTTTAATTCGGTGGCACTATATGACTTTGAATTTTTTCCCCTTGCGCCTTCATTTACCGAGTACCTCCTAACTTTTCAACCCATTGCCGATTTAAAGCAACTCCGACAGCTTCTTCAAAACCAATCAAAGCTGCCCTCCTAAAACCACTATTGCAACCTAATGCCGACTTTGACCATCATCGTTCTCTCTAAGGATCTCATTACCGACCTACCTGTACTCCAGCATGAGTTTATATCCAAATTCAGTATGGTCGGTGGACGTTCTATTTTTTAGTAGTGGTTGTGGTTGCTGATGGTTGTGCCTAAAGTTCGCCTACGGCCAATGGATGGATAGAATATTAACCTCTAATTGGCCAAACCATTGAACAATAGACTTTGCCAAATCTGTCTCCTTTTAACCCTTGTACCGAGTTAGACTTGAGGCCAACATTGAGTTTAACTTAGGCTTGAGAATCTTGACTTCAACTTCAAGTCAATCTCATGTTTTTACTTATGTCACTTTAGGTCAATTCTTGTTGTTCACAACTTAGCAAAACCTTTGCATTTCCATCCAAAATTATGAACACACTTTGCTCACAAATGGTCAATCACAAGCTACTGTTCATGAATCCCGGCATTTGAATGATCACCTTTCATAGCATTTCCAATTATTACACTTCCCATATTCCTATAATAGAACATTTCACATCACACTGGATAGTTGTTCCATTATCGATTATCCAACGATAATGGGTTAAATCTATTGCTTATTTTCTACCATGAGTGGGCTATCTACATAGAATGGTCCGTTCATTGTGTGTACAACATAGGACTCAAACTACATAGATTGACACTTCCAATTTCCGCTGCCGATGCTTAGAATCCGACTGGTCAACACACGTCGACATCCGTTGGATTCTGGGTGCTGGTCACAGGGGTTCACATTTAAACTAAAATTCCAAAATTAAACACACCCGACCATATTGAACACCAAGTTTTCATGTCCAGAATGAAACATCACTCTCCCAGATTCAACATTGGCATTAGGCCGTCGACTACTCCTAGAGCTGGGTCTACCACTACTCAGGCTTCAACTCATGCTTTCTTGACCTAGGCGTTCAGTCATTACTGAGTTATAAAGAATGATCATTCTGATAGAATCAATTCAAGAACAACCACCTCCATTAAATGAACACATCAGCTTAAGAGTTTTGGATTATCCCTTAGAGAAGATGCTAACAATTTAATCGCTAAGACGCTCTGAACCATATGTCAGCAACATGGGATTCCCGAGGATGATGTCTTGCTTCTAACGCAAATTCAACGAGCACATAATCCTCCAATGAACTATATGGCATGCAATAGATATATGTTCTTAGGCATCATTGTACCATCTTTCAATCCTTTCTTTGCGTACATTCCTCAAGAAGCTCGGGCTTGCTCCAACCTAAGTCCATCCTAATGGATACTCCTTATTGAGCTCCTTATACGTGTTGTTTATGAACCAATTCCAATGACCTTCTAACTTCAGAGATCTAACACGCATCTTGAGCTTCAAACAATGGCGCGAATCTTCTTCTTATATCATCATTGAAGCCCGGTGCTGTTGTAATGTCATCGAAGCACTCCACAATGAACGTTCATACTTCAAAAAAGAGAATTTCTTTATTCGATGTCCATACGGATTCAATAGGCTTTGGCTTTCTAGGAGTAAGATTCCATCCTTTCCACTCTCCTTCATGCTTTGATTTTCATCTTCTCGGTATTTAAATGGATATTCCTTTTCTTCTTAGATATTCCTACTCGTGACATGAGCATAGAGGAATTGGACCCTCTAAGACCCTCAAGATATCCCTATCCAATATTGCTCCACCACCTACCTCCTTATGAATCAGAACCTTCATCGATGTAACCTTTTACATCCTGATTGCTTTTGCATTCCAGCCGAGACTCCACCGAGTAGCTCCAGAATGCCGACTAGGTCTTCTGCCCCCGCTCGCAGTCTCAGCAATGACATCCAAAGGGGCGTTGAAGGTCCATCTGGCATGGCTATCGTTGATGAACCTATTGATAGAGTAGTAGATGAGTACGTCGTTGGCAAAGTACTGCCGAAAGAGGAAGAGAGAGTCGAGATGGAAACGATTCAAGAGGAAGGATGTAGGGAAGAAGAAAGTGAGGAAGAAGGAGAACATAAAGAAAAGGAAAGCGGCGACAAAAGAAGCGATGGTGATAATGACATCGACCGAGAGGGAGATGAGTTGTATGGAGAAACGTCTTCCTAAGGCATTGAACTTCATGCCTTGCTGCATCCGAAGCGCATAGTCATCAAGACTACAAAGAAAACCACATACCAAGCATGGCGCCATTAGACGAGGTGGCTCCTCTAACTGTTTTTTTTGATGACATTTTCAATTCGCTCATCAACTTTGACATTCCAATCGCCGATCTTATTAAGGAGTGCTCCCCAGGCTTTTACTTCCCTCCTGAGGGCATCCTTGTCGAAGGAGATGAGACTTTATCCTTACTTCATTCGAAACATGGTATGTATAGTACTTAGTGGGACACCCACACTCCACACACTCCTAGGATCATGAACACACATTCCTTGCATTCGTCCACATTCAAATACTCTAAAACTAATATAATTCTTTCTTTCATTTAACGAACAATGGGTAGAAATTGATTAAGGGATCTCTAATACGGTACTTCCAAGGAGAGGAAGCACACTCTTGATACATATCTGCCTCACTATAGTTATCATAGAGAGTTGGAGACTAAAGAAGAAAGAGC
The DNA here is from genome assembly GCA_030737815.1 of Allium fistulosum. Classification (NCBI taxonomy): domain Eukaryota; kingdom Viridiplantae; phylum Streptophyta; class Magnoliopsida; order Asparagales; family Amaryllidaceae; genus Allium; species Allium fistulosum. The sequence continues at coordinate 1,147,292,923 of CM060902.1, forward strand.
TTGTAGAAAAGAATGAAAGGCAAAAAGTGATAGAAGGAAAGGACATGTCAAAGAAAGGCACTCCTACGATCACGGGAAAAGGCATAAGATTCCTGAGATTGCCATGGTTCATTTTTCGGCATTCCTCCACGTCGATCTCAACCTCAACTTCCTCCACAGCAACAAACTTCAGCTTCACTTTCACTTGCTACTACCAATCCTCCTCTATCCAAAGGAATCACTACTCCTCCAACTCCTCTTCCAGCCCCATCCAACTGCATGTAGGCCTCCTTCCCTGATCTTTGCTTCATTGGTGTCATGTTTGACCATGACATCAAAAATATTCCTAAGAAAGAGGCAGACCGCAAGGTTGGATAGGTCCAAGAGCTTGTCGACCAAGGATACGAGTGGAAGAAGCTTTGCTATACCTTCTCCAATGTCAACCCAAGAAGCCAAATGAATATCAAATTATTTGAGTTTAAAAAGAAAACCTATGACAGCCTTATAGAGGGGTACAAGAAGGACTTGGAGAGGATGGAAAAAGAGAGAGATGCAACTCTAGAATCCTAGAGAAAGGCCAAAAAATTGGTCGAGAGATGACAAAGGCTCACAAATAGGAAGAGATCGTGATAAATGATCTATTAGTGACCGCTCATGAAGTCAATGCTAATCTCAAGTTGTAACTTGCTATTAAGGACTTAGCCCTCTTGCAGAAGGATAAAGTCATTTCAGAAAAAGACATGTTTCTTAAGACAAAGGAAGCCGAGATCCAAAAGTTGTGCACCGACAATGAAAAACTCGATTTCTCCATATTTCTAAGGAAAACCAAGACACTAGAGGCTCAAGTCAACTACACTACAGCTTCACATGATCTAAATAAGCTGAAGGAGCAGAGGGCCAAAGAGAGGGAAGAGTTGAACACCACCAGACAAAATTTCTTTGCTGATGTCATCCAATATAAGAACTTAAAGTGGTTGGGAAGTATATACGCAGTTACCCCCGCTCATGCTTGGGAAGAGTTGTTACGTCATTAAAAGGCTACCAATGAAGGCCTCACTGAGGATGAGCTTAAAGACAAGTACCTTGATGATGAAGACATTCTGAAACTCAAAGAGGGAAAATATATTCTCATTGAGAAAGATGTTACTGCTAAAGCTACTATCGGCCCAAACGTATCGGTCATCTAGAAACATCAACTCCTAAGTCCTAAGAGCTTGAAGCGACTATTTCGGTATAAGAGGGGGCCAGCTCCAAGGCCATCCAAGTCATTCCATCTTCCACAACGTTTGTTCCTATTGAGCCCTATATCCCCATTTGTTGACCAACAGATTGACTCAACACTTGAAAAGGGGGAAATCACTAAGTCTCCTATCTGATGATCCAGTCCTAACGAAGGTATATCCCACATCTCTCTAGAATTCAAAGTACTTCAGTTCTCACCTGAGACTATAACTAAACTTTACTTCTCCATTTGTGAAGTTATATGCCATCCTTCTCTTCCTCCTCCTCCACTGCCAATTACTTTAGGCATGGAACTGTTGCTATCAATCCTGAGTCAACCTCTGTAACCGCATGACTAGTTATTCTGAGCCTCCCCTCTGGTATTACTCTAGATCATGATTTAGAGAGGATAAAAGCTTTAGAGGGATTGGATGACACTTCCCTGTCTCGAGGGAAGACCTCAATATTACCAGTGCCTCAAGAATGACAGAGTTCCATGCTGGAGAGGTTGAGGATCATTGCTTCAAAAGTCAAGATCAAGGTCGAACCTTATCTTGAAAATCCCACGAGTACTATGGAGCCAAAACCTTCTTCCTGAATCCTACCTATCACTATTAGGCCTTTGAAGGGTAGCAGTATTGGTGCCATCACAAAGATCTCTAAGCCCGCCGTTAACCGTCCTGAAGATCCTGCCACTATTACTATTGAAGGTGACACCATCCCTTCCAAAGGCAGCACGCCAAAAGACGAAAAGGGCCAGAAGAGGCCCTATGATGGCTCAGGTGGCGAGGCTGGAAAGTAGAAGAGGAAGGGCCATAAGAAATATGCCCTTCGGCCATCTTCCAATAACAATAAGACAGTTTATATTTGTCTCCTTTTGGGTTGTAGTTTTTCTTTTTTCCAGTTCCGTACAAAGGTCGCGTTTGTGCAGGACTAGCCCACACATTCATTGTGTATAAAGTATGAGTGGTATGAAAGACTATTTTTTCTATTTCAACCTTTGTTCCATTTACATTTCCATACTTTATTCTATTCATGCCTATATACACTTGCCTGTATATATAATATAACTGCTTATACTGCAATTTATCCATATTATATAGGCATGCCTCTGACATGCTTTGATTATTTTAACCTTGTGCATATAAATAAAATTCCTGTAATTGCTTTATCTATATTCCATTGTTCAGTTCTATTTTATTGTTTTCAAAGTGTACCCGTTTGGCTAAATGGGAACTATTATTTAACCAACTCTATGGCCATTCCTGTTCATTTCAAGTCGAGTTCCATCGACCAATAAGTAGTTATAAATAAACCTAGTTCCATGTTGTTTTCTAATTCCTTGAAATAATGGATTGGTCATTCGTATCCGATGCCATCGATCTTACTAGTACCAAGGCGTAATTGATGTCATTTATCGGTTTTCGTTGCTTAACCTCTGCAATGTGAATCCCTCTTGGTCGTGAGTTAAACCGTACCTTTAATGTGACTTTATGACATATTGAGTCATGTCTTAAGAACTTGTTCAAATGCCAGAATCCGGTCATCATTCTCTAACCTTGACTATTTTCGAGCATTGGTCAGAGATAACCATGTGGGGAAAATTATCTAATTGCCCCCAGTCAGATTAAACTGATCCTGGACCAAAGGAGTACCGCGGTATCCATTTTCAACCTTCAACTACTAACCTCACTTATCTTCGGTTGAGCAGGTTCAATTTGACCGCAAGCGCAGACATGGAAGTCCTGTCCATTTACCAGTTCCTACCTTCGGGAATCGCCAACTCAGATGCCTGTCTCCGGGCATCTTCTCTCAGCTACACCTATTATTTGGCATTAACCAAGAGTGTTTGTTCACTATCCTTGCTTATCCTCGGCCTAGGTATCCTACCAGGACACAAGCATAGCCATCAGAATTTCAATCGCGTACCAGTTTCTATCTCTGAAAACCGATGCTTTAGTCGCCTTATTCTAGGCATTCCTCCTTGACACTACCTGTCTTCGGAAAATAGTCGATACCTGAAAGATGGGGTTGAATTATCTGATGGAGCCCTATGATTATAATCCCAAGTCCTAATCTTGGACCAAAGGAGTTGGTACTGTTTCGAATACCTAAAAGTACTGCTAATCGCGCAACATAGGATTTTGCTTGTAAGAACACAATTCCATTGGTTCAAGAAGCTAAATTTATTTATAAATGAAAAATGCGACAAGTCCTACCTTATTATATTGCCCCCAAAATCCTTGGGTGGCTTAATTACAAAAAATAAAATAAATAAAGTTAAATGAAATGGCACCTAAGTAAGTCACTATTCCATGCCCATGGAATTGGGATTCCAACAATAGTGGCCTGCTTGAAAGTTCCATCTCCAAGCTTTTGTTCGAGCGCGTAAGTACCTTCCCAATTCAGACCAAGTGCCCCCATACCCAGGAGAACTAGTTTAAGAATGAGATCTCCTACCTCATAGGTATGGCTCCAGACCTTGGTGTTGAAGTGTCGTGCTGCTCTCTTCTAGTGAGCAACTACCCTTAATTTTGCTTTCTCCCTCTTCTCATCGATCAAATCGACAGACTCAAGAAAGAGTTCCTTGTTTACCTTTGGATTGTAATGCCTTTTACGATGAGAAGGGACTTCCAATTCTATTGGGATCATGACCTTCGATCTGTAGACTAAAGAGAATGGTATATGTCTAGTCGTAGGCTTGTAGGTCGGCCTATAAGCCCACATTGCCAGTGGAATCTCATTGACCTAGTTCCCTTGCTTCAGTTGACTATTTCTTTAAGGTGGACTCAATGATTTTATTCACCACCTCCACTTGTTCGTTTTCATGTGCCTATGCTACTGTTGAAAAGATTTTCTCAATCTTGTATTGATTGCATTATTTTTGAACTCAGTACTTACGAACTAGGTTCCATTATACATTATAATTTTCTGAGGTAATTTGAACCTGCAGATGATGTTTTTCATCAAAAATTTGATTGCCATTTCCGTTGTAATTGTGCCAAGTGGTTCTGCTTTAGCCCACTTCATGAAGTAATTCACTACAACAATAGCGTACTTGGCTCATCCTTTTGCGTAGCACATCGATTATATTAATTTCCCATACTGCAAACAGCCATGGGCTAACCATTTGCATAATCTGTTGATAGGGCTCTTGGAACCTTTTCAAATCTTTGGTAATGGTCACATCATTTGGTGTAATCAGTTGCATCTTATTTATTGTTGGCCAGAAATATGCATAACGAAGTGCCTTTTTTATCCAACGTTTGCCCCCCAATGTGATCACTATAGCTACCCTCATGGATTTCCATGAGGATTTTCCTAGCTTCGTCCTATGTTACATACCTGAGTAGGATAGGAAATCCTCTCCTGTAAAGTACTCCTTCTTTCATCATGAATTGTAGTGCTTTTCGAAGGAATTTCTTCCATTCATTCATTTCTCTCAAGAGAATTGCCTTGAGTAAATATTCCTTGATTAGAGTCATCCATGATTTATCTTCCTCTATGGTCTCCAAAATCCACTCAACTTCCATCTGGTCAATACTCGAAGCCGTCAAAACTTTCATTAGAACCAAACCCATCAACCATGCTTCCTTGGAACTAGCTAGCTTAGCAAACTAATCAGCCTTCGCATTCTCCTCCCCGGGCATGTGCTTTAATGTATAATGCTCTATATCATCCAACAATTCTAGCGCCATTGTTAGGTAAGAAGGAAGTATCACACCCTTAGCCTAATATTCCTTCTTCACTTGACAAACCACCAAATGGGAATTGCTGAATATATGCAACGACGTTATCCCCAGCTCTTTTGTAATCCTATGTCCTGCTATTAACGCTTTGTACTTAGCCTAGTTGCTAGTCGTAGGAAATTCCAATTTCAATGCGTAACAAATCGATATCCCTTCCGAAGTTACAAGCACAGCTCCTGCACTTGAACTACGTTTGTTCGAAGCTCCGACCAAAAACTGTTTCCAATAAGAAAGTACAACCACATCGTCTTTCTCTTCATCATCTCGGGCGGTAAACTCAACAATGGAGTCCACCGATGCCTAGCCGTTTATCACTCTCCTCGGATGATAAGTAATATCGTATGGACTTAATTTAATGTTTCATTTCAAAAACCTTCCCAACGGGTCGGTACAATACCTACTTCAAAGGTTGATCCATTTGCACCTTAGTCTGATGAGCCTGAAAATATAGTAGCAGCTTCCTCGACGCAATCAGCAAGCGGTATGCAAGATTTTCCAACTTTGGGTAATTCTTTTCAACTCCAGTAAACCACTTACTGATGTAATAAACTAACCTTTGAATCCCCCCTTCTTATGTACTAAGGTTGTGCTTAGTGCATGAGCAGACATTGCCAAATAGACAAACAAGTCCTCTTATAATTTGGATAAAACCGGTGGTGTTTCCATATGCCTTAGCAATTCTTCGAAGGTGTCCTGGCATTCCTTATTCTATTCAAAATTCCGATTTCCTTTTTTAAAGGCATCAAAGAATGGTATACATTTTTCCATTGCCTTTGATATGAACCGACCAGAGTGGAAATCTTCCCATTTGAGATTTGCAACTCCTTCTTCGTAGTCTAGGTAATTACATTCCTTAAAGCGTTAGTCCATTTTGGATTAGCCTCTATGCCCCTTAAATTCACAATAACCCCCAGAAATTTCTCTAACGCTACTCCAAAAGAGCATTTCAATGGATTTAACTTCATTCCATATTTCTATAGTACTTCGAACATATCCGATAGATCATCCAAGTGGTTCCTTGATAGTCGTAACTTTATGAATATATCATCCATGTATATTTCTATCATCATCAGATCCGGAACATAGAAGTCACAAATCTCTAGCATACAGCTCTTGCATTCTTCAAACCAAACGACATCACCTAATAATAGTATAACCCCAAATCCATTATAAAGCTAGTGTGCTCGTGATCTGGAATATGCATCAGTATCTGGTTATAGCTAGAATAAGCATCCATAAAAGAGAGAAACTCATGTTCTACAGTCTCGTCTACCATTTGATCAATTCTAGACAAAGGAAAGATATCCTTCAAGCATGCTTTATTCAAATCCGAATAATCAATACAAGTTCGCCACTCTCTATTTGATTTCTTAACCAACATGGGGTTCGATACCCATTTGGGATACAAAGCATCGTTAATAAATCCGTTCGCTTTTAGCTTATCAACTTCCTCCTTCAATGTAGCAGATCGCTTCGGACCCAAACTGCATCTCTTCTGCTTTACTGGTGTAAATTTCGAGTCTACATTCAATGTGTGGCACGTTATTTCTAGCAATATTCCATACATATCTGAAAGTGTCTAAGCAAACACATCCAAGTTTGGTTGTAGATAACTAACTAACTCTTTCCTCAATACCGCACTGAGTTGACATTCGATCTTAAGAGCCCGAGTAGGATCGTCCATATCGATCGAAACATTGACTGTCAGCTCATTCGGCGCCGCCCACACTGCCTCTGACTTCTTCCTAGGGTAGATAAACTTATCGAACTTTCTGTGGTTCCCAGAGCAGGGCTTGGGATTTAATTGCTATGCTTTAGAACTTTTGATGCATTGAGGCCTCTATGTATTCTTGCTTTTCTCCCATCGCTTTTCTTCTCTTAGTTCAGCGACATAACATTCCCGTCCAATGCTTTGGTCTCCTCTAATGGATCTAACCCCATTCTCTACGGGGAACTTCATGATTAACCACCAAGGAGATAGTGCTATCCTAAAATCATAAAGGGTTGGTCGGCCAGAAAAGGCGTTGTAGGCCGAATATTCATCTACTATAACAAAATTTTGAATCAACGCCACCTTTTGTCTTCCGCTACCTAAATTAATGGACAAATCAACTATCCCAATCAGTTGTTTTGCCTTGTCTGTAAATCCTTGAATACTAGATTTACAAGGCATATCATCATTTATGTTGATTTTCATCTAATCGAGCGTTCTTTTAAATAAAATATTTACCAAACTTCAGCTATCTACAAAGACCCGGTGCACAGTTTTAGAGCCAAAAACAGCCGTAATCTCCATGGGTCAAAAGATGGTGCTTTGACTCCCTTAGAGTCTCAGTTCCTGAATACAATATCATCTGTTACTATAACATCCCGTATCTGGAGGCCAAAAGCTAAGCGTTATGGATGCTGCAGTCATCCACAGTATTAACTTCTGGTGATGAAAACCGGCAGTGTTAATGGTGTCCATAATATCAGAAGCACTTGAATATGAACAAAATAACATATTTCCAAAAACAATAATTTCAGTGATTATATTTCAAATAAATCATATCCAAGTTACAAAAATCCCAAACGTAATCCCAGGCATTGATCAACTATAATTTACAACAATACGCCAAGAGCGACATATGAAGATGCCCCCTTGGATGATCAAAGCAATATAGACATAATTGTCTTAATACATAGCGGAAACAATTTTGAAATAGAATTCCTAAATTAGCTATCCGTCAACTACCTGCTCATCTTCAGATGCTTTATTCGCCAAAATCTGCTAAAACCTAAAAACCTAAACCCTCAACCTACTCAAATCATATTTTGAGCACCCGAGAGTTTAAGGGGAAATAAAAAATTCGAGTCAGTCTTAAAGCCGGTATGAATAATTTCTGTTACATCTCAGTTTACTAATAAATAGTGAGACCACGCCGCTTAGCGGAACGGGGATCCCCTCACTAATATCTCTTTTCAAAACATATATTTTGTAAATCCTTTCCTGCAACCAAACCGGTTAATCAACTGATTATAATAATAATATAGCAATATCCATTATGCTAAAGCAGGAAATGAAAGAGACTATTTGTCTAAAATCTGAACTATATGTTCTAAACTTTGAGCTATCTGCTCTATTCTGGACTATCTGTCCTAAAATTGATTATAGCAATATCTTTTATGCTAGATAATGGGCTATCTGCCCAAAACAAGTAAAAAAGGGTAGACTAACTGTTCTTAAAAATTTAGCAAGGTCCGTTATGCTAATAAATGAACTATATGTTCATATTAGAACTGACTGCTCTTTTTGGACTAACTGTCCTCTAGGATGACTGCCCTCAAAATGGAATGACTGTCTGAAATTAAATTGAGCTGACTGCCCGAATTTTCTTTTGGGTTAACTATCCTTCAAATATCTGAGCTAACTACTCTACAAAATATCTGAGCTAACTGCTCTTTAAATTTTCCTTGAAACCTTTTCAGAATGATTTAATCCGTCAAATATATATATATATATATATATTTATATATATTAGGAAGATAATATCTTTAGCTTTACTCTAAGCTATTTTTGCCACGTTATATTACTTTACTCAAAATAATGTTGATGGTGTTCAATAAGGATTGTCTATACTTTATAATAAGTTAATGTCCTTTATAACTTAAAACACTTAGGCTATCTGCCTAGTTCTTATATTCAAAACCTTTGTTTAAAACCTTTAAACAACCTTTCGAAGACATAGAAGGTAACTCCTTCAAAACCATTTAAAAAACCCTTCAAAAGTATTGAAGGTAACTCTTTCATGTCGTTTAATAAACCATTCGAAATCATTGAATGTAACTCCTTCTAAACCTTTTAAAAGCTTTCCTTTTACAAGCTTTAAAACATATGACATCCGCCTTTTAAATCCTTTAAACCTTAACCTTTTGAAAAAATTGCAAAACCATACCTTTCAACCTTGTCGAAAGGTCCTACCTTTCTCCTTGTCGGAAGGTTTCTTTTCGACCTAGTCGAAAGGTTTCACCTTTCGACTTTGTCAAAAGCCTGGGGTACCTCCCCTATATAATAAACCTTTCGAAAGCAATGTAACTCAAAACCTTTCGTAGACATTGGGTTTAATTTAAAACAGGTGGAAAACCTTTCGAAACCAATCAAAGTTAACTACTTTGAAACCTTTAAAACGTGTCGACTTAAAACATTTGGATTATGCAAAAGGATTAGAAAAACATTGGTCGAAAGCAACTGCTTCGAAACCTTTATAAAACCTTTCGAAACCATTCGAAAACAATGAAGTGTTGGTGTTGGAACCAACGTTCGAAATCAATGGAGAGAGGCGGCAAGTTTTAGAAAACAAAAGATAACCTTTGACTCCATCTGTGTCAAAAGGTTAGGAAGCGGCAACTAAGCTTTCGGCCTTGTCGAAAGCTATACCTTTCGACCTTGTCGGAAGGTTTCAATTAAAACAAGAAAGCAATCCAATCGAAACCTTCTTCTTTTAAACGTTTTTGACAATTTCGAAGGCTCTTTGTCGAAAGTTAGCAGGCGTATTTTCTTTAAACCAAAACAAAACTTCATCTCTTTCTAAAGTTATAACCTTTCGTCCCTAAACCTTTCGACTCTATCCCATCCACTAGGTACCAATTGCCTGATACCTTGTGCATTGGTATTTGACCTAGCCGAAAGGTTTGATACCTTTCCACTTTATCGGAAGGTTTGGAATGAAGGTGGAAGCTCTGCCGAAAGGGTTGAAATAGAAGAAAGACTATTTATTTGTACTTTAAAACAGTTCTTTTGTACCCCACCTGCCTTGTTTGTCTAAATTTGATTGGTTGTCAGAATTTTATATTCAAAAGTGCTGTCGACTGTCCTTATTTGGAAATTTGAATAATTTTGAAAAAACCCCTTTCTCCTTTATAATTATATAAAACATTTAAGTCTCATACCTTAAATAATTTTATATAACTATTAAAACACCTTGAAAAATTCTAGAAAAATTCCAAAAAATCAAATAATATGTTCACTTCAACATATAAAATTTTCGAATCCAAACTATAATTATTTTTCCCGTAAATAATTGTATAATCCAAATTAACCATTTCTTTCTTAGAAAATTCATAACTATTCCACAAAAATTCAGAAAATTCTGAAAATCAAAACCCATCTCTAAAATAACTTTTTAGGTCATCTTAAAAATTCGCAAGGCTAACGGATGTCATTTAATAGGGTTTTATCTCAAAACATGTCATAAAATCTATATGAACATATATAAATCATCAACATGTATATATAATCTTTTTATCATTCAAACACATGGAAATCTTTGCAAAATCATTCGAAATTAACCTTAAAACCAAAACAAAAATTATTTAGAGATGTAAACATTATTCACCTTTTGCTTTAATGATTACGGAGCTTGAGATTTGAATGAGTTTGATTTGAATTTGCTTTACTTAAGCTTCTCTTTTGTTTCCTCTTCTTCTTCCTTCGTTAATGGTGGCCGGCCATGCTTTTAAGTTTTTGAAAGTGAGAATGAACGTGTGTTTTGAAATACACGGCCTAAGGAAGACAATATAGGAATGGCCTATTTCCCATAATACCCCTCCTCTAATTCATTTTAAACCTTTCTTTTAATTTATTAGTTAAAAGGCACAGCTACCTTAATTAAATAAAATCTCAATCCCCTTATCAACACATTATTTTATTTAGTTTATCTAACTAAATCTCCTAAATAATGTTATCAAAAATCTAGGGTGTTACAGACTCCCCTCCTTAAAGAATTTCGTCCTTGAAATTACAATAAGGCATAAAACAAACAAGAAGGTAAAACATACCATCAAAACAAGTCAGGATAAGTATCTCTAAACCTGCTCTCAACCTCCCAAGTACAGTCTCTATCATCGTCACTCCACTGGACTTTGACTAATCTGACCGTCTTGGTTCTAAGCCTCTTCTCATCTCTCGCAACAATGCGAACTGGCTTCTTCACTATGGTCAAGTCCGGTTCTACCACTAAATCATCTAGCACTGTCGGTGCAATAGCAGTTTTCGGGTCTCTAATACACTTCTGAGATGAGAAATATGAAAACATCATGGACACCTGCCAAACTACTCGGTAACTCAAGTCTATATGCGAGCTTCCCGATCCTCTCAAGAATAGGAAAAGGTCCTATGAACCTAGGAGATAACTTCCCCGACTTCCCAAATCTAAGCACACCCTTTATCGGTGATACTTTGACGAAAACTTGGTCCCCAACTGAGAACTCCAAATCTTTCCATCTTTTCTACATAACATTTCTGCCTAGACCGGGCCTCCTTCATCCTATCTCGAATGACCTCAATCTTTTCTGCAGCTTCTCTAACCAAATCTGGACCAAGAATCAACCTATCCTTGGTCTCCAACCAACAAATAGGAGATTTGCATGGCCTTCCATACAAAGCTTCAAATGGTGCCATCCTAATACTAGTCTGATAACTGTTGTTATACGAAAACTCGACTAGATGCAGATGGTTCTCCCACGATCCCCCAAAGTCCAAAACACAAGCTCTCAACAGATCTTCTAAGATCTTATTAACTCTTTTCGTTTGCCCATTTGTCTGCGGATGGTAAGAAGTACTCATCATAAGCTTAGTTCTCAAAACTTCCTGCAAACTCTTCCAATACTCGTTAGTGAACATGGAATCTCTCACTAACTATGCTGCTAGGAACTCCATGCGGTCTAACCACATTCTTCATAAACAACCTTGCTAAAACAGGTGTCATCTTGGTTGACTTAACTGGAATGAAATGGGCACTCTTGGTCAATCTGTCCAGTATAACCCATATACTTTCATTTTCCTTGTTCGACCTTGGCAACCCGTCTATGAAGTCCATAGAAATAGAATCCCACTTCCACACTGGAATATCTAACGGTTGAAGAAAACCACTCGGTTTCTAGTGTTCGGCATTTGCCTGCTGGCAATTCAAGCATTCCCTTACACAAAAACCAATATCCTACTTCATTCCTCCCCAGAAGAAACTCCTCTTCATATCCTGATTCATCTTGGTACCTCCGTGATGTATAGTGAACTTCAAACGATGGCCTTCATCTAAGACTTCCTTTCTTACCTCTCCTACACTTGGAACACATAATCTTCCTTTCTTTCTCAACCACCCATTCTGGTCAAGACCAAAATCTTTCAAGTCATCGCTCTTGGTTCCTTCCTTTAGCTTACTGATCTGTTCAACTAACACTGGATCCTCTACCTGCTTAGAAGCAATTCGTTCGATCAAAACTGGTTGAACTTCTAAACCAGACAATACAACAGTATCACCACTAGACCCTGCCTTGGATCTCCACTCCAATCTACAACCCACTAATTCTTCTAAATCTTTCCACTCAGCCATCATTGCCAACACTGTATTCTGATGTTTCCTACTAAGTGCATCTACAACCCGGTTTCCTTTCCCTGGTGTGTACTCAATCCCAAAATCATAAGCGGCTATGAATTCTAACAATCTCTGCTATCTCATGTTCAGCTCCTTCTAAGAGAACAAATACTTCAGCGACTTATGATCTGTAAACAGCTCAAACCTTTCTCCCAAACGGTAATGTCTCCACACCTTCAAAGAAAAAATCACAGCAACTAACTCTAAATCATGCGTTGGATATCTAACCCATGTGGTCTAAGCTGTCTAGAAGCATAGGCAATCACTTTACCTCTCTGCATCAGCACAACTCCTAATCTCGTTCCACACGCATCGGTATAAACTACCAAGTCCTGATTCCCCTCTGGAACTACCAACACAGGTGCATGGGTCAATAAGTGTTTCAAACCCTAGAATGCTTCCTTACACTTATCGGTCCATACAAATTTCACATCCTTCCTCATCAGCCTGGTTATCGGTGTTGCTATCTGCGAGAAATTCTTAACGAATCTCCGATAATAACCAGCCAACCCAAGGAAACTCTTAATCTCGGTTACTGTATCGGAACTCTTCCAACTATTGACTGCCTCAATCTTAGTCGGATCTACTGATAACCCTTCCTCTGAGACGACATGACCAAGAAACTTCACCTCCTTCTTCCAGAAGTGACACTTCCAAAACTTCGCTTTCACCTGATGCTGCCTCAGCGTCTCAAGCACTACTCTAAGATGAACTTCATGCTCTCTTTCATCCTTAGAGTAAATCAAGATATCATCTATGAAAACTAGCATGAACCTATCCAAGTGCTCCCGGAAATCCGGTTCATCAAATCAACAAAGAAGCTGGAGCATTTGTCAGTCCGAACGGCATAACTAACCATTCATACGATCCATATCTGATCCTAAATGCTGTCAAAGGTATACTATCCTCTGCTACTCTGAGCTGATGGAAACCCATTGCCAAATCTAATTGAGAAAATACCTTTGCTTCACTTAGCTGGTCGAACAAATCGTCAATCCTGGGAAATGGATATCGATTCTCTATCGTCCTCTCATTCAACTTACGATAATCAATACATAGCCTTAACGATCCATCGGGCTTCCTAGCAAACACTGCCGCTGCGCCCCACGGCGAACTGCTTGGCCTGACAAAACTCTTGCCCTCTAAGTCCACCAACTGCACCTTCAACTCCCTCATCTCTGAAGGGGTCATCCTGCTTGTCGGTCTACTCACTGGTTCTAATCCCAGAACCAAATCTATCTAAAACTCAATAGCTCATTTCGACGACAATCCAACTACATGCTCAAACACATCTACGAATTATCTAACCACGAAAACTAAACTCAACTCATCATTTGAATCCAGTGCACCCAACAAAGCAAACAATGCACCGCTAGAACCTCCTAAGGTGAAAACATTCTGATCGCTACAATCTGGGTGATAAAGAGATATCTTCCTACCCTGGCAAAATATCTTGGAATCGTACTCACTTAACCAATCCATACCTAGGATGACCACAAACCCCAAAAAATCAAACACATGCAAACTGCACTCAAAAGTATGACCTAACAAGTCAAACTGGTCACACCTCAACCCTATAGTTGCATACCCACCTATTGGATTCGCAACCCGTAAGGAAGTAACTAAATATGTGGGTTCAAGGTTAAGCTTATCAATCAAATGTCTAGATATAAAAGAATGCGATGCACCGGTATCAAATAAAACGCTAACAGACATACCATGAATCTGAAGCGTTCCACCAAAAACTGACTTTCCCTTCTCCTGGGCTGTTGGCTTGGAAGCGGCAGGCTCCAATGCATACACCTTGCCCTTACCATCTCTAATGGGCTCCTTGCACTAGTTCTTATAATGGCCTATTTGGTCACAGTTAAAACACCTGATATTCTTCCCCTTAGCCACATTGTTCACTTTCCCTGAGCGACACTCATTAGCAAAGTGCCCTTTCTTGTTGCATTTATAGCAAACAACTTAAGACTTCACTTTCTTTGCTGCTCCACCCTTCTGAGCACATTTCCTGGAAAAGAAATTCCTCTTTTGGCTCTGCCCAACCTGGACCACTTTTGCCTTGCTCTTCTCCAAAGACTCAATGACTTCTTCTTGCCTCATAGCCATCTCTATAATAATATCAGAAGGATCTCTAAGATGAGACAAAGTAGCACTACCCAATTCTAGCTTCAATCCTCTGATAAACTTCTTATTCCGTTTCAACACGGTATCCACCGAAGCATACCCATACCAGGCCAACTCTTCAAACTTCCTGGCATACTCAGCAACTAACATCTCTCCCTGCACCAGCTCAGCAAACTGCCTAATCAAAGCTGACTGTGCCATTACTGACATAAACCTCTTCTGAAATCACCTCTTGAAATCCTCCCAGGTTACTGTCTCCTTATCAACTGTCGCTGTTACATTGTTCCACCAGAATAATGCGGTCCCCTGAAGCTGCCTGGACGCCAATCTCCTCTTATGCTCGTCATTGAGCCCTAAATCTGCAAAAATCCTTTCGCACTACAACAACCAATTCTCCACTTCAATGGCATCCTCCGTTCCCATAAACGGCTTCCCTCCTAACTTCACATAATCACCGCTCATCTTCGCGAAATGATTAACTATCGGAACTTCTGGAACACCTGCTCCTGCGGCATTTCCTCCTACCACTCCGGCTGTAACTCCTGCCTACATCATATTCCTGAAAAACTGATACATGGCTTCCATTCCGACCCGTGGGACTTCTGCACTAGCATTCTTCGCCTGACCTCCACCTCTCCCTGCATTAGGTTTGGCATTCCTTTTGGTGCTTCCCCTTCCTGGTTAACTTTGCTTCTTCTACCATTCATATCTGTATTCAAACCTCATAAGACACAGAAAGATAACCTAATCAAAGATAGATGAATGGAGATAAAGTCATACTTATATATAATAAATACAAGTACGTTACTATAGCTGTAACAACCCAAAATTTTAGCTATAATAATTAATTAATGAATTGATTAAATAATAAAATAACTTTGTGAAATTATCAAAATTAAGCCACGGAAGTTGCACCGTTGTGTCCGTGGTAATTTTCTGGTCAATTTCCATTTATAGATTGTCAAAATCAGAGCTAAAACGAAGAAGTTACAAAAGAAAGAAGAAATCAGAAAATAAAAGAGAGAGAAAATATATATATACATAGGCAAGGTTGACCCTAGGGTCGACCCTCACCTTTGCTAGGTAGACCTATAGGTCAACCTTAGCATGTGTTGGGTCGATAGGTAGGTCGACCCGCCATGCATTCTTCACGTTGTTTTTTTCCAGTTTTAAATGATGACGTGTTTTTCCATTTCTACTCCATCGTGTGTGTTCGTGCTTCCATCCGATGGTTCCCAGCGAGCCTATGACGTGGTTGCACCAGATTTAATCTTCAAATCCAATGGCCTGAGATCCCCAACTAACACTATAAATAAGACCCTAGACCTAGCTATTTTTCTCATTCAGATTTTCTCCATCTTGGTTCATTGCCCGAGGTTGGACCCTAAAAGGAATATTTTTCCAAGGAGAAGATCTTTTTAATTAAAATATTTTATACCCTAAAAGTGGATCCAGGAAGGCCAAGGAAAAGATCTAAGGACCACTGCTGAGTGTTTAAGTAATTATTTTAGATTTTTAAGTAATTTAAAATAATAGGGTTCTCAATAGTTGTAGATTTTCTGCAATTTTGAGACCGCTTTTATATAAGTTGTTTACAGTTAACTTTTAAAGTTCTTTTCAGTCTATTTTATTCAGCTATTTTTATTTAGCTATTTTATTCATTTATTTACAGTGATTTACTATTATTTACAGTTATTTGTATTTTATTTACATCCATTTAACATTAGAATTCAGCCTGTAAATGTTAGTTTCTTTTTATTCCTTTTTACGCGAATAAAATAATAAAAAGAGGATATTCGCTAATATGAACTAAAATATAAGAACATTAAATTTACAGAAAATTTGATTTAAATAAGAAGAACTGTAATAAAAAGAATATAGACTGAAATAGGCAAATTTGTCATTTGCAAGCAAGTTTATAACTAGTAGTTTTAACTAAAAAGACAAGATAAAAGAGAAATTATAACGTAACAGAAAAGACTTATTTTAAAGATTTACACTAAGTTAATAAGCAAATATAGCAGAGATAACAGAAAAGGATTATTTTAAAGAATTAGAATAAGTTAATAAGTAAATAGAGTAGAATTAACAGAAGAGGCTAATTTAAAAGACTTATACTAAGTTAATAAGCAAAGATAGAAGTAGGACCCGTACCGACAACATTCTCCTTCAGTCAGGAACTGATGGTCTCATAATAGATTAGGTGGGGCTGGGACACGCTTATGCTGTTTGGGGTAGATAAGTGGTCAATAGATAGAGGCTCAAATCGAGAGATTTGGGCATTGGGTGCAACTAGATTTTGTTTGATAGGACCCGTACCGGCAGCATTCCCCTTTCAGACAAGGACTGATGGTCTCGCAACACGCTTAGGTGAGGCTGGACAAGACCCTGTCAGACTAGGACTGATGGTTTCACAACAGATCAGGTGAGGCTGGGCACACTTATGCTGTTTAGGGTAGGTAAGAGGTCAAAAGAGGGAGCAACAGATAGTGCGAGCCGAACGGTGGCCAAGCATGCATCCTCGGTGCAGGGATATAAGTCGCTATTGAGTTCCAAAGCGCTAAACAGGTGTTTTTTGCTATGGAACCCACAGGATGAGACTATCTCACAATGGCACAACGGAGATAGAAAGCCGATCAAAGGGTAGAATTAGGAATTCAGTCTAATTAAAGTAGGATTAGGATTTCAGCCTAATCACAGCCTCTAAGAAAAGCGCTAACAATCGAAATAATAAGAACTGTCTAAGCAAAGCAAACAGTTAAACAGTATTTTATTCCATCTTTATATTTTCCTTTATTCCCTTTTATACTTGAACTATTGCTAAGTCTATTATCTTTATCTTGCTTAAAAATACTAGTAATTACTTCCACTTACAAGACTTTTAGTCTGCCCCACTCCGCTATTTTCCCTTTTTCCCCTATAGGCCAGTAGAGGTAAGGATAGTAGATTTCAGATTTTCTTGGAGATTCAGCTGTGGAGTTTTTCCTTCATGTATTCTTCTTCCTTTTTGTTTTTGTTTCATTTGAATTTGATGTACTGGTACTTTTCAGAGGGATGGTTATTTTCATGTACTCTGATGATATGATTGAGATGATGTTTTTCACTAGACACATGTATTTGGTTTTAAAGATATATTCTGTTTTGATGATTTATTTTCGGGAATAATAAAGTTTAATTTTAAATGTTTCCGCTGTTTTATTTAATTGTCTTGTGAATCTTAGTCTTTGTAAGTTTTAGCTATACCTACAACGCACCACATCTTTTAGTGTGTCCTTTTTGGGTATACTAAGGGGTGTGAGGTGTTTCACTTGGTATCAGAGCCTAAGGTTACAGGATTCCTAAAAACTTGTTTTAAAAATAAAGTATTTTTCCAAAAGTAACCTATTTTTAAAAGTAGCATATCTTCAAACTAGAAGTATTTTTCAGAAAGAAACTCTTATTATAGAAATAGTTTTTCAAGTATAAAAGAGAATTTTTATAAAAATCCCCTCAAGGTCAAGTTCAACCTTCTTTTGATTCTTTCGAGCCTAAATTTTCTTTTCTTTACATAGTATGGCTGACTGGTTCCGTAGAGCTATGGTACCAGAAGTGCAAGGGCAAGCGCCCAATACAGCACCAACAGGTGGAGATCCCATTAATCCACCTATAAGCAGCCAATTTTTCTAAGCTATGCAATGATTTTGCTAGTCTATGAGGCAAGACGTTTCCTGGCATAGATGATTTCGAGGAGGCGTAAGCTAGGTTGGAGGATACGAAGCGAATGTTTAGACTATTAGGATTGGAGGACCAACAGAAAGTTCAGCCTGCATCTTGGCAGCTGAAGGGAGAGCTTAAAGAGGTTCCTACATCAGAAAGCTCTAGGAAGTCATGGTGGAAGAACAAGAAGGATAAGGACAAGAGGAAAGAAGGCGGACCTCGGAAGTGGATCAAGAAAAGCGGGAAATGTAATAGCTGTGGATTAGTTGGTCATTACGCAAAGGACTGTATGAATAAAATGATGAAGGTGGGGTGTTTCAACTTTGGGCAGCCTTTGTCACCTTAGTAGAGCTTGTCCTCACAAGACGAGGCAGAGAGCAGGCACACCTACAGCGCAAGTACAGGCTTTGGATGCAGCACCTTCTAGTTGTGGACTGGATCGAGGTAGGACTGTATAAGGTTTGATTTCTATTTCGAATTTTTCCTATTCGGACTCTTTTTGACTCCGAAGCATCACATTCTTTCATTCCTAGTTCCTTGATTGATTGTTTGCACTTAGATATCTCTTTAGTAGAAGACCCCATAGTTGTTTCAAAACCCATAGGAGGATTGGCACATTTACCCATGATTTGTAGGGGTTTTAAAGTTTTTATACTAGGCGTAGAGTTTGACCGTGGCGCCTATGTACTGGGATTTTATGGGTATGGGATAATTTTGGGGATGGATTGGGTATCCACTCATGGAGTGATATTGGACTGTGAGAGGAGAGTCATTAGACTAGAGACATATAGCGGGCGGACTCTCAAAGTTCTTGCGACCCATAGGGGTCAGTCATGTTGAGCTTCCTTTATTCCCTTGACTCATCACTAGAAGAGCTTGATTCCGTTCCAATCATCAGAGATTTCCCAGACGTCTTTGAGGAGGTTAGGGGACTACCCCCTAAGAGAGAGATCGACTTTAGGATCTATCTTAATGAAAATGCTAAGCCTGTGGCATTGCCCGTGAGACATATGGCTCCTGGGGAGAGGAAGGAGATGAGAAAGCAGATTAGTGAGCTATTGGAGAAAGGCTTCATAAAATGGAGCATATCTGAGTAGGGAGTGCCAGTCATCTTCACTACAAAGGCGGATGGTTCCCTTCGACTTTGCGTAGACTATAGAGAGCTGAACAAGCTCACTAAGAAGAAACCGGTCCCCACTTCCTAGAATAGATGACCTTTTCGATCAGTTAGTTGGCTCTTCAGTATTTTCTTAGCTTGATTTAGCTACTGGATTTCATCAGCTTAGGGTCGCTGACAATATCACTGATAAGACAACATTTAGGACACCCGACGGATTCTTTGAGTAGTTGGTTATGCCGTTTGGGCTAACCAACGCCCCAGCCTATTTTTGTAGATTTGATAAGCTGTGTTTTTCGAGATGTCCTAAATAAGTTCGTAGTTGTATTTGTGGATGACATTTTGGTGTTTTTCAAGAGTATGGAGGAGCATGCTATTCATCTAGAGGAGGTTCTTCGTACACTTCGCGATCATCGGTTGAAGGCAAAATTCTTGTAGTGTCACTTTTTGGCGTAAGGGAGTGTGTTTCACAGGGCATAGAGAAGGTCAACACATGGAAAGAGTTTGAGAAATGGTTTTGTACATTTAGGTTCGTATTGTGGAGATCCAAAGAGTTGTAGGCAAAGATTGGAGATGTACAACAGATTCAGTTGAAAAAAAAAAGGAAAGCCGATGTGTAAATAATTGCAAAAATTATAATTGTTTTAGATAAGTGGATTTAACGGTAGTGCCTTGAATAAATATAAGCATAATAGAGGAATAGGAATAAAAGACTTTAGTAAGGAAATGAGATTTCTAAGGTTTAGGAAGGGTACACCTAAGGTAGTAAGAAGAAAATCCACTTTATGTCTAGCCCAATAAAATGAAATTGTTAGAATTGAAAATTTTAATTGTTAACATTTTTGAGGAAGAAAATATTGGGTTTTTGAAAAAAAAGTGGTATGAAATTTAAATTGGTTTTTATATGATGTAAAGTTTGTTAAAAGTGAAATTCTTTTTGAAAAATTATAGAGCATATACAGCTCGCTAGGTTCTTTGTAGGTAAACAAAGATTTTAAAATATAAAAACCTAGAGTGTATTAAGTATCGAAAATGTAGATTACAACATTTATTGTTGTAATAGATGTTTTCGTGAGAAATAAAGGGAGCATAGGCTATAACACTACTGTTATAGTAAGTGACTCCCAAAGGGAATGTTTTTACATAATATATGAGATTTATTAGTATTTATTTCTAAATCCATACACTAGTATTTTTGGGCTGTAGTAATAGTGTTTTACACAACATCTGTTTTGACCCAAATAAAAATGCGTTTTGAAGATAATTTCTAAGTGTAGAAATAAAGTGGTTTGAAAGTACACTTATTATTTAAAGAAGTATGAGGAAATTTTTTCTAGTTATGGATATATTAAAACTGTTTTGAAAATGTGTTTTTCTGAAAAGAAATGTGTAAGTTAAATATTAAAAAATTAATAAATTTCATAGAAATTGTTTATCGTAAGAGGATATAGACTAAACATACTTTAATCTATTGGAATGAAATGAATAATGATATAATTTTCTATGAAACCAAATCACAAATAAAGATGTTTTGTGCAAGTTATAAGGAATGCGTGAAAGAGATGTACAAGGTATGGGAAGCACCATATTTTGTATAGCCTATTTCGAAAAATATAAATTAAGTTCCTTGTAATTTCACATAAACATATAGTCCTCTTTTAAAGGATTTATAAAAGGTTTTAGCATTAATAGTTTCTTATGAAAGAAAGCAGCTCCAATATATTAAGGTATAAAACCATTAGGTGTAATAAGAAGTGTAATAATTAGAGACAGTGTTAGTTAGGAAAGGTGTTATAGAGAGCCTTAGTAGAAAAAGCTAAGCAATGGAAATTTCATATATTTTTCCATTGATTATGCGCATTGGTTGCTTGCCTTTGTAGAAAGTCCCGACTTGTAGTAAGTTAGAAACTCCTCCAAGGTTAGGTAATTGGAAAGTTAAGGTGAAATGACCCGCAATTCCGTACCCCTTGAATTGACATTAATCTCCATCAACTCAACTCAAGAAGAACGGAAATACGAACCATTTGGGTTGAAGAAGAAAGAGGTAGAAGAAGAAAATAGAAGACAACATCAGAATCTAACCATCGCAGTGGTATATAATATAATAGATAATAAATGATCTTTACACAAAGAAAATACATCTGTTTATACATTACATCATCAAAGTACAGAATCAGAGTATAGTACAATCAACATCACGATTCAGGACAGTTATAATAACTTGTCCCATACAGAATACACAACATACACTACACAGCGGAATATACATCATATACGTGTGATACGTCTCGCCATCCAGCTCGTCTCCTGAGTTCCACAACATTCAATCCTGTATCTGTAATACTCGGTCTGACCCCGAGCATTATAATAAAATAACACCCGAGTCAGTCTGGAAAACCAGCGTGAGAAAATCACACTCAATTTGATTATTAAAGTTTTCCAAACCCTTTGAAATCAAAAGCATCTCGTAAGACCACGCCATAAATAAACATGTCGAGATTTTACCTTACGATAGCCAAAACACTTTTATCAAAATCCTCTGATATTATAATAGTGTCTATATACAAATACTTATTCAAATAGCTGAAATTGTTGCATCTATTTAATTCCAGCTAATAGGTATACAAACAAAACCTTAAAGACACGTAGGGAGAATGGATTTCCAACTAATGACTAGGCACTGGGGTACCACCTGTCACAATACCTGGTCTAGATCAGTGTACCGAGGACCACGCCCGATCCCCTGCAACACAAAGCCGGAACTACCCCTTACTGGATAATTTCGAGTAAGATCACCCCACAGTTGGGATCAGCAACCGCACCACTAGGCCGAAATAAAAAGGGACATCTAGACAGGGATGACCTCACCCTAATGGGTGCGACCTACATAGCCTTGCTGCATAACCCCTGATTTTCAGTCATTCCTGGTTGATGAGGCTTGAGGCTAAGCGTTACCTTTAGAGAACATATCCCTTAGAATGCCCAACGTCCACCTGACGATTCCGAAAGCATTCATCCATACAAGTCCGTCCCGGATTCGAACGGAACCGAAGGCACTACTCCATCTTCGATTTCAAACTTGTTTTCCCCACGAAAACGTAAAAACCAGATCGAAGTGGTTTTCGAGAAATTAATCTCGATCCTGGTCTCTTCGAAACGATCAGCGCATTGGCCAATATTGATAGTTGGTTATTTAACTATCAATTAACATCCACAAACAACCATCAATAATAAATAATTTTTCAAATTATTTATTTCAAAATATCTTCGCTAGATATTTTCTAAACTTCAACCCTTTGAAAACAGTTTTCAGACCACACTATTCTCATGGAATAAATTCCCAAACATTTATTACCACTGGAGACACCAAGTACAAAACTTAGATTTTTAAAATAATTTAAAACTCTTTATTATAAATATCCTTTAATACATTTAAGTTAAATACTACTTTAATTCTTATTCAAAAATATAGACTTTAAGAATATTTAAAATGAAACTACTTTATAAAATATAAAACTAAATTTTTATCCCTTAAACAAAATTTCAAGTCACCTTTAAATAATTACTACTAGAATAAAATTTGAGAAATACTTACTTTAAAATCCAAACATTTAATAATAAATTTTCTAAAGCATGCTTTTTAAAACAACATAAAACTTTTAATTTATATTTTAAATTTTGCTTGGACAACGTACTTGGCTATCCAGGGAAATACGCTTCTCTTTCACATCTTTTAAAAAAATAAATCACTATTTATTTTTAAATAAATTTACCCATTCCTTTAATAAATACCCACCTTGAATGTATTCTTCCAAATATCCACTGATATATTACTTTATAAACCCAGTTTATAAATTCCAAAGTCTCACTTCTCTATTAAAAATCCCGGTTTAAACACTTAAATCAATTCCCAAATGATTTCCAATACCAAATTGATTTCCAATTTACTTCACTTTTAAATAAATTTCCTTACTTACTCCATTCATTTCAAAATCCATTAACTTTAAATTTCATTTCTTTATTATGATTTAAAACTCTCTTTAACTGAGAATACCAACTTAGATTTCCCAAATTCCTTTCTTATCCTTTAAAATAAATTCTTTATTTCTTTAAAATAATAATTCTTGAGTTTTGAATTTCATTATTTCTCGGTTATTTCAAAATTCCCTTTTTCAAAATTCCGATATATATATTTTTGGTAACCCAGTATACCCAAATATATTCAATCAACCCGTTGCATCCAACATTCCAATCATCAATATAATTCATCACAGGATAACAAATAACCATAACAGAGAATATTAAACATTCTAAATAAATTTTGAGGAATCCAGTTGGATCCCTCCAACCTGTTTCCCTGCATTCACAGACGTTAGCACAATACCAATTCCACTTCGAGGTGGAATATCGCGGTATATGGGATTAATATAATATCATCCGCTATTATGCGGTGCATAGGTTCTCATTCGCTATATAATGCGGGAAATCAATCACTCCAATATATATATATATATATACTACTATATATATAATACCACATCAAAACAATTCAATCATTCAACCAAATATTCAAATTTAACTATTTAAATTTAAATAACCCAGATGAGTGAGATTAACTTACCTTTAACTTTTGTTTGCAGCCCATTTTCATCTCGACCATTCCCTTCACGATTTTCAGACCTTGTAAGAATATTATATGGTTTATTAATATTTGAACTAATCTAATAATCACTGACCATTAATTAATTTTTTCTGCTTTCTGAATATATATATATATTGAAGAGAGGGAATTAGGCACAAGGACAAACTTTGAAAAAAAAATTAGGTTGAAGGACACCAAGTTTCTATTTTGGACTGAAGGATAAACTTTGAAAAAAAATTAGTCTGAAGGACAATGCTAGTTATAACTAGCATTATATTCAGTTTTTACAGTATAGAAAATACTATTATAACTAGCATTATATTCAGTTTTACACTGTACAAAATGCTAACTATATTTAGCATTGTCCTTCAACCTAATTTTTTTCAAAGTTTGTCCTTCAGCCAAAAAATAAAACTTGGTTTCCTTAAGACTAATTTGTTGTCAAAGTTTGTCCTTTTCCTTAGTCCCCTCTATTGAAAACTCTACCTTACTATAAATTAAAGTCTTATCCATATATATATATATTTCATGTTCCCTCTAATATGTATATACTAACGTATATGTATTTTCCTTTCTATATACTTATTTATTTATTTGATTAAATTAAACAAGACAGCAAATACCTCATAGCCGCTTGCGATTCAGGGCATTGCCTCCTAAACTTCAATCGCTCCCCATCAGCCTTGCTTATGAATATCCCCTCAGATCGTAAGACCCGATGTCGCGACCTTCCAAACCCAATGCCCACCCAGATCTGGATGCCGCCGCAACCTTGACTCTGAGTCGTACTCCACTTCTTCGCGGCTACCAGATCGCCACTTACTCGATAGATTCGCCTGAGGACGCGAAGCGGAGGCTCGAGATTTTGATTCGATTCTTTGCTTTCGAACGCTTTTAAATTTCATTCGTTCCCATTTTCCCGTTTTCGAACGATTTCGTTCGAAAATAAGAGGAAGGCACAATTCGTTTTGATAAGAACTGGAGAAGGGATTTGGTTTTATAAAGAAGAGGAATGAAGAGAATATGCAGGCTGCCATTCTTATTTTCAGGGGGAGCGAACGAGATCGATTTCTGCTTCGGCCATTAGAAATTGAAAGAAGAAAAAGAATGGTTGCGTGATATAAAAAAACAAACTTGATTTGAACGGGACGGCAGCGTGAATTAGGGATCATAGGTAACGTGTTGAATCATCTTGTGTGTAGAAATTTCCTAGCTACAGTGCTGCTGAAGTGAAGAGAAAAAGTTTTGATGTGGATATTTCCAGCTGATGTGAAAAACTTGATCAGAATATAAATATATATATTTTTAATTAAATTTAAATTGTTTCGATAAAGGAAACTCAAAATATCGATTTCCTATCGAGGTGTGCCACCAGGCATTCATAATGTTATACCCCTATTCCAAACGCAATGGAAAAGGTTTCGAGTCTTAATTCGATCGTATGGAGAAGATAACATTTTAGACTCAGTAATTTAATTGAATTTTCGATATAGATTCCCGCACGTTTGTCTATCGTACGATCACACGATAACTCCAAACGCTACGAAAATTGAAATCCGATAATAATACAATATTACGGATCCAATGGAACTGGTTTCATCGAATTCCGAGACTGTGTCTCGGAAGGCTATTTTTAAATGTCGATTTAAACGATATATTTTTAAAACTGAACAAATCACTGTTAAATTCAAATTTAAAACTTCTATTATATTCAGTATTGTCAATATAAATTTTACAAGCTTTCAAATTAGTTTTAACTGGCTTAAAACCCCAAATTCAATATTTTGCCCAATTTTCAATTGTTTAATTCAAGAATTAAATTATCCAACAAATATTGATATTTGAAATTAGAGTTAGAATTTGACTCTTGAATATTTAAAATCAATTAAATATTCTAATTTCAAATATCCAAAATCTCGGGTCGTCACATTCCTCCCCCCTTAAAAGAATTTCGTCCCCGAAATTACTAGTTAGGAAGAATGGTCCAACACCCATTAACTCTTTCCCAAGACCAAACAGTTATTAAACATCTTTTCAAAATAATCTTTTCAATAAAGACACATTATTACTTACTAACTTCCCCGACTCTTCCATGGGTTTCGAACACTACAATTTACTCAACCATTCAAATTTCAATACAAATTCAAATTTTAAATTATCAAAAATTTCTCAAAATTTTTCTAACTCCTCAAATTTTCGAAAATTTTTGCCAGCGTCTCCCTTGCGCGGCTAGCTCGGGACAACTACAAAATGCCTCTACGGGCCACCAATTTCCAAAAGAAAACAAAATGCCAAGTGGCAAAATCAGAAACCCATCAAATTTCATACTGAAATTTAAATACTTACCTTTTGTCGAGCAATTCAAATTTATCTTCGAAACCAAAATCCAATTCCATTTATCCTTTGCCCTTAGATACCTGTGTATCCTACTTAGCAATAATATCCAATTACATATTTCAAAATCATTTTATACCCTTCTTTACAAAAATTTTAATATCCATTTCACTTTTATTCACATTTATTTTGATTCATATCCACTTATCCACAATTATCCCATCTCACAACTTCCAGTTTTGATCTTCATTCAATTATCCACTTAGAATAATTTTTTCAATACCAAAATTACTTAAGAATTTCACCATTCATTTCTTAAGTTTAATATAATTTTTTTATATATTCTTATAACTATTTTCACTTCACCACTTTGGTTTATCCATACTTTCATTCGAATTTTCATTTTCAAATTCATTTGAATCCAATATCCCTTTCATTTTAAATATTGAATTCTATTCACATTATCTTATCCATTTTAGTTACCAAACTTTTATTATACTAGACCATTTTGAATTAATTCTTCAACTTTACTTGACCCAATTCAAAATGAATTCCGATACTTCAGTTTTCAATTCTATTTGCTTACAAATTTTAAATCATTTGTCGTTAGTGAAAATTTTAAAAATTTCTAATTCCCTAAATTTCCGGAAAATTTTGGCAGAGTCTCCTTTATACGAAGGAGCTTTTGCAATTTGACAAAAGATATAAATATATATACATCGACCCACACGGTCGGAAAATCAAAAACAGTTCATATTTCCTATTTTTATCGCATAGGCGTACCTTATTTAGCATTTTTAAGCAAGCGGATTATTATTTTAGCATTTTGCATGACCCAACCCAGCCAAACGACTTCCCTGAACCTGTACTTACTCAATTTAAATATGTAAGTGACATATATAGGAAATTCATTTGCATTTCACTTATTCTCAACAGTAAACACATATTTTTCATAAGCAAAACATTCAAAATTATTTCCATTAGCAATTTATATGGTCTCGATACAAATTAAATTGCTTACAACTACCTCACACATCATTTCTATTCAATTCAAGTGATTTACAACTCATTTTCTTACATTCTATTCATTTTTAAGCGAAACAAATTCATATCCATTTCAATTGATTCAAAAATCAATTTTATTGCTTCTAACAATTCATAGAATTTTATTAAATTCTATTTGCGTCAAACGACAGTTTTATTCTCTTGCAAATTGACGATATTCATCCAAGTAAATAACCCTTTAAGCCGATGACCATTTAAAATTGATTCCAACTCAATTTGTATTAATTTTTATTCTATTTCTATTTTATTCACAATCCATACATTCTCATTTTCATTGCATTTTTAATTTTAATCCATTCACTTGCATTTCATTACATTAACCAAACTAGTTCATTCAAAACAATTTCATAAATCTCGACTACAACCATTTAACAATTTACTTAAGTTAACAACTTAAGTTCATCTCCATTTCCGATTAAATTTTCTTCTACTAAATTCAATTAGTATATTCATTCAATCCATTTTAAACTTTATTTCATATTTTCAATTTACTTCCGAACTCATTTTATTAATAATAAAACCATTTCAATTTTATTTCTATTCACCTGGATTTTATTTGCAAATTCAAATCATCACTATTATAATCCAACTCTATTTTATTCAACAACATTTCCTATTATATTTAATTCATCAACAATCCAAGTTGAATTTTATTTATAACTCGAGTTCATTTCCAACTTCATCACTAACTCACAATTCAACTTTCATTTAATCAATTCAAGTTCCATTTCCATATTTCATTTACTAATTAATTATCAATTAGTTTATTCCAATTTTACACCCAATATATGATTTTTTTATTTTTATTTTTTTATTTTTTTTTATTTCAAAAATCACTTTAACTATTTTACTTGAGTTCAATTATTTTATAATTCAAGTTTGGATTCTATTCATTTTCCCAAAAACAAAACAATTTTATTTTGAGCTTATTTATTCCACTTCTAAATTTTATAAGTCACAACTTATTTATATCCATACTTTCATCCATTTACAATCAATCCCATTTACATTTTACTTTTTAACTCGGGATTATACATTTTATTTAGCCAAGTATATATTTTTATTATTCCATAAACATTTTGAATAAGATTCCAGAGTTTAAACAATTTCCCAAAATTTCAAAATCACCTTTGAAATTAATCATATCCAAACTTCTTGGGTATATCCAATTATCCCTTTGAATTTTAAAACCCAACCCAGTTTTGCAAACAAACACTAATCCAAAACATCCAGGTAGAAATTCCCCTCTTGGAAACTCGAAAATGAACACCGATGATGTCGCGATCATCATCGAAATTATTTTCCAGCGACCCAAGAGAGTTTAGTGCTTTTACTTCTTTCAAAAATATTTTCCAAATAATATCATCATTATTTCTTCAAAATCTTTGAAATTCATTTTCAAACTCAAAGGAATTTAATTTCCAAAATTTCAAATTCCAAATCCCTTTCAATTCATATTCAAATATTACTCTGGAAATTTTTTTTATTTCATTTCCAATTACAAACCATATTTATAGTTCACATTTACAAATTTTATTTGTATATGAATTTTTTTCTTAACTTTTAGTTATGATTTCATTTTCTATATCCAACTTCCACTTCACAATGATAATGATTTAATATTATCATCTTCTAACAACTAAGCAACAATATATACTTATAATAATTTACGAAAAATTATTCCTTTTTATATACAAAATAATTTGTGTAAAATTATTTCATTCACCCTATTTTAAAACAATACCGTGTCGAATCGTTCTATTCGAGTGTTTAGAAACCCCTTCGATACAGTTGTCCAGATTGTGCCGACGAAGGTCCATATGCCACTCAATAAATCAACCAACACAATATAAAACCATTTTATATTCACTAACAAATACGCGCTCATATTTATTAATATACTCAACTCATTTCTAGAGTACTACAGACTCTATTTCAAATGAGTAATCCCCACCAGAGCCAAGGTTCTCGCTTAACCTTCAGCTCTGATACCAAGTGAAACGACCCGCAGTTCCGTACCCCTTGAATTGACATTAATCTCCATCAACTCAACTCAAGAAGAACGGAAATACGAACCATTTGGGTTAAAGAAGAAAGAGGTAGAAGAAGAAAATAGAAGACAACATCAGAATCTAACCATCGCAGCGGAATAAAATATAATAGATAATAAATGATCTTTACACAAAGAAAATACATCTGTTTATACATTACATCATCAGAGTACAGAATCAGAGTATAGTACAATCAACATCACGATTCAGGACAGTTATAATAACTTGTCCCACACAGTATACACAACATACACAACACAGCGGAATATACATCATATACGTGTGATATATGTCTCGCCATCCAGCTCGTCTCCTGAGTTCCACAGCATTCTATCCTGTATCTGTAATACTCGGTCTGACCCGGGCATTATAATAAAATAACACCCGAGTCAGTCTGGAAAACCAACGTGAGAAAATCACACTCAATTTGATTATTAAAGTTTTCCAAACCCTTTGAAATCAAAAGCATCTCGTAAGACGACGCCACAAATAACATGTCGGGTTTTTAACTTACGATAGCCAAATCACTTTTATCAAAATCCTCTGATATTATAATAGTGTCTATATACAAATACTTATTCAAATAGCCGAAATTGTTGCATCTATTAAATTCCAGCTAATAGGTATACAAACAAAACCGTAAAGGCACGTAGGGAGAATGGATTTCCAACTAATGACTAGGCATTGGGGTACCACCTGTCACAGTACCTGGTCTAGATCAGTGTACAAGGACCACGCCCGATCCTCTGCAACACAAACCCGGAACTACCCCTTACTGGATAATTCCGAGTAAGATCACCCCACGGTTGGGATCAGCAACCGCACCACTAAGCCGAAATAGAAAGGGACATCTAGACAGGGATGACCTCACCCTAATGGGTGCGACCCACATAGCCTAGCTGCATAACCCCTGATTTTCAGTCATTCCCGGTTGATGAGGCTTGAGGCTAAGCGTTACCTTTAGAGAACATATCCTATAGAATGCCCATCGTCCACCTGACGATGTTCCGAAAGCATTCATCTTACAAGTCCGTCCCGGGTTCGAACGGAACCGAAGGCACTACTTCATCTTCAATTTCAAACTTGTTTTCCCCACGAAAATGTACAAACCGGATCGAAGTGGTTTTCGAGAAATTAATCTCGATCCCGGTCTCTTCGAAACGATCAGCGCATTGGCCAATATTGATAGTCGGTTATTTAACTATCAATTAACATCCACAAACAACCATCAATAATAAATAATTTTTCAAATTATTTATTTCAAAATATCTTCGCTAGATATTTTCTACACTTCAACCCTTTGAAAACAGTTTTCAGACCATACTATTCTCATGGAATAAATTCCCAAACATTTATTACCACTGGAGACACCAAGTACAAAACTTAGATTTTTAAAATAATTTAAAACTCTTTATTATAAAATATCCTTTAAGACATTTAAGTTAAAAACTACTTTAATTCTTATTCAAAAATATAGACTTTAAGAATATTTAAAATGAAACTACTTTATAAAATATAAAACTAAATTTTTATCCCTTAAACAAAATTTCAAGTCACCTTTAAATAATTACTACTATAATAAAATTTGAGAAATACTTACTTTAAAATCCAAACATTTAATAATAAATTTTCTAAAGCATGCTTTTTAAAACTACATTAAACTTTTAACTTATATTTTAAAATTTGCTTGGAAAACGTACTTGGCTATCCAGGGAAATACGCTTCTCTTTCACATCTTTAAAAAAAATCACTATTTATTTTTAAATAAATTTACCCATTCCTTTAATAAATACCCACCTTGAATTTATTCTTCCAAATATCCACTGATATACTACTTTATAGACCCAGTTTATAAATTCCAAAGTCTCACTTCTCTTTTAAAAATCCCGGTTTAAACACTTAAATCAATTCCCAAATTGATTTCCAATCCCAAATTGATTTCCAATTTACTTCACTTTTAAATAAATTTCCTTACTTACTCCATTCATTTCAAAATCCATTAACTTAAAATTTCATTTCTTTATTATGATTTAAAAATCTCTTTAACTGAGAATACCAATTCAGATTTCCCAAATTCCTTTCTTATCCTTTAAAATAAATTTAACCCTTGAGTTTTAAAATAAATTCTTTATTTCTTTAAAATAATAATGCTTGAGTTTTAAATTTCATTATTTCTCGGTTATTTCAAAATTCCCTTTTTCAAAAATCCGATATATATATTTTTGGTAACCCAGTATACCCAAATATATTCAGTCAACCCATTGCATCCAACATTCCAATCATCAATATATCTCATCACAGGATAACAAATAACCATAACAGAGAATATTAAACATTCTAAATAAATTTTGAGGAATCCAGTTGGATCCCTCCAACCTGTTTCTCTGCATCCACAGACATTAGCACAATACCAATTCCACTTCGAGGTGGAATATCGCGGTATATGGGATTAATATAATATCGTCCGCTATTATGCGGCGCATAGGGTCTCATCTGCAATATAATGCGGGAAATCAATCACTCAGATATATATATACTACTATATATATAATACCACGTCTAAACAATTCAATCATTCAACCAAATATTCAAATTTAACTATTTAAATTTAAATAACCCAGATGAGTGAGATTAACTCACCTTTAACTTTTGTTTGGAGCCCATTTTCATCTCGACCATTCCCTTCCCGATTTTCAGACCTTGTAAGAATATTATATGGTTTGTTAATATTTGAACTAATCGAATAATCACTTATCATTAATTAATTTTTTCTGCTTTCTGAATATATATATATATATATATATATATATATATACTGAAAACTGCATTTACTACCTTACTGTAAATTAAAGTCTTATCCATATATATATATTTCATGTTCCCTCTAATATGTATATACTAACGTATATGTATTTTCCTTTCTATATACTTATTTATTTATTTGATTAAATTAAACAAGACAGCAAATACCTCATAGCCGTTTGCGATTCAGGGCATTTCCTCCTGAACTTCAATCGATCCCCATCAGCCTTGCTTACGACTATCCCCTCAGATCGCAAGACCCGATGTCACGACCTTCCAAACCCAATGCCCACCCAGATCTGGACGCCGCCGCAACCTTGACTTTGAGTCATGCTCCACTTCTTCGCGGCTACCAGATCGCCACTAACTCGATAGATTCGCCTGAGGACGCGAAGCGGAGGCTCAAGATTTTGATTCGATTCTTTGCTTTCGAACGCTTTTAAATTTCGTTCATTCCCATTTTCCCATTTTTGAATGATTTCGTTCGAAAATAAGAGGAAGGCACAATTCGTTTTGATAAGAACTGGAGATGGGATTTGATTTTATAAAGAAGAGGAATGAAGAGAATATGCAAGCTGCCATTCTTATTTTCAGGGGGAGGGAACGAGATCGATTTCTGCTTCGGCCATTAGAAATTGAAAGAGGAAAAAGAAAGGTTGCGTGATAAAAAAAACAAACTTGATTTGAACGGGACGGCAGCGTGAATTAGGGATCATAGGTAATGTGTTGAAGCATCTTGTGTGTAGAAATTTCCTAGCTACAGTGCTGCTGAAGTGAAGAGAAAAAGTTTTGATGTGGATATTTCCAGCTGATGTGAAAAATTTGATCAGAATATAAATATATATATATTTTTAATTAAATTTAAATTGTTTCGATAAAGGAAACTCAAAGTATCGATTTCCTATCGAGGCGTGCCGTAAGGCGTTCGTAATGTTATACCCCTATTCTAAACGCAATGGAAAAGGTTTCGAGTCCTAATTCGATCGTATGGAGAAGATAGCATTTTAGACTCAGTAATTTAATTGAATTTTCGATATAGATTCCAGTGCGTTTGTCTATCGTACGATCACACGATAACTCCAAAAGCTACGAAAATTGAAATCCGATAATAATACAATATTACGGGTCCAATGGAACTGGTTTCATCGAATTCCGAGACTGTGTCTCGGAAGGCTATTTTTAAATGCCGATATAAACGACATTTTTAAAACTGAACAAATCACTGTTAAATTCAAATTTAAAACTTCTATTATATTCAGTATTGTCAATATAAATTTTACAAGCTTTCAAATTATTTTTAACTGGCTTAAAACCCCAGATTCAATATTTTTCCCAATTTTCAATTGTTTAATTCAAGAATTAAATTATCCAACAAATATTGATATTTGAAATTTGAGTTAGAATTTCACTCTTGAATATTTAAAATCAATTAAATATTCCAATTTCAAATATCCAAAATCCCGGGTCGTCACATAAGGGGTTGTTAATAAAATGATTGTTCTTACCTACTCAAGTTTTGACAAAATTGAAAATCTATTAAAAGAAGATGTTTTGAAAACGTGTGAGGACATTTTAAAAATATCTTAAAGAAAAATGGTTTGGTGAAAAAGTAAATAAGTTTTTGGAAGCGAAGAACTTGGTAACATTTAAATTTTAAAATCCCAATTTTTATGGAAAGTTGTAAAGGTCTTTAAAAGAAAATGAGGAATAAGTTTTGAACTTAGAATTTGTAAGTTTTCCCCTCTAAGTTTGGGGAATAATGTAAATTCAAAAAGCTGTAAGGATGAAAGTCTTGAAAGATAGAATGTTAAGTAACTAAGTACCTTTGAATTTAATAGAAACTTGAAAATAACACTTTTTAAGGCAAAATTTTTGCGATATGATGTTTTAAAAATTTAGAAGCTTTAGTTTTTGAAATGTGATGATAAATACCAAACCAAACTTTTAAATGTGGAGTAGATAGGAATCATTTCCTCAGTGTGACGGAAAAAGTGTAAGGCTATAACAGTGATTACTTTTAGAAGTAATAATAGAAGTTTCCGTAAAGTGTAAAGGACACTAGTGAGAACCTAGGATTGTTGCTTCATGTGTGTAGACTATATAGTAAGGTGATATTAGTAAAATAGTAAGATGCACGGGGTTGAGGATGTATATTCTTGATTTTGGAGGAACTTGGAAGGAGCATCTTCCTTGAGTGGAATTCGCATATAATAAGAACTTTTAAGCTAGCATTAGAATGGAATCTTTCGAAGTTCTTTATGGAAGACCATGCAAGTCACCTTCATGTTGGTTAGAGTCTACAGAGAGATTGCTACTTGATCCCGACATGGTTAAAGAAACTTCGGAGAAGATTGATTTGATTAGGAGAGAATACGTACCTCTTATCCACATCTCTTTGATAATAAATTTTTGAATTTCCTATTTCCATCTTTAATTAGTTTTGAATAAGTTCTTTCCTTTATTATCCTTTGGGAGGGTAGATCTTAAGACTTAACCTATGTATGGTAGGATTTGAGGTAAACATGTTATTAGAGCATGTTATGTATGAAGGATGCTAGTGGTTGCAAGTGTTTGCTATTGGATGTTAATGGACGCATACACTTACACTAGGCACTATTATCTCTTAGGGATCGGCTTAACTAGGTCACTAGAGCATATGCATATGGATGTGTGCTCATTTGCATTTTTATTTTATTTCCATGGTTGCTAATAATGGATGATTATTGTATGATTGTTGCATTTGGACGATGATTGTAGTGCGCATATAGAACTATCAGTTATCATTAGGAAACTTGCATTCATTTGGATACATAGCACGTACATGATTGAATAAAAGGAGGTCGACTGAATCAGTATATCGCCTAATCTTTTGCATTAGTTACAGACATTGACACTACACTTATGCATATATATGTCATAAGTTGCATTAGAAAAACTTAAGGACAATGGATGATGGTTGAGTAGTTGGTTGTAGAACTTGGATGAAAACATTTATTTCATTCTTCTATCCTTGAAGATTTCGAGGACGAAATCCTTTAAGGAGGGGAGAATGTAACAACTCGAAATTTTAGCTATAATAATTAATTAATGAATTAATTAAATAATAAAATAACTTCATGAAATTATTAGAACTGAGCAATGGAAGTTGCACCATTGTGTCCGTGGTAATTTTCTGGTCAATTTCCATATATAAATTGTCAAAATCGGAGCAAAAACGAAGAAGTTGCAAAAGAAAGAAGAAATCAGAAAATAAAAGAGAACAAAAAATATACATAGGCAAGGTCGACCCTCACCTTTGCTCGGTCGACCTATAGGTCGACCCTAGCATGTGTTGGGCCGACAGGTAGGTCGACCCGCCATGCATTCTTCACGTTGTATTTTTCCAGTTTTAGACGATGACGTGTTTTTCCATTTCTACTCCATCCTATGCGTTCGTGCTTCTATCCGACGGTTCCCAGCGAGCCTACGACGTGGTTGCACCAGATTTAATCTTCAAATCCAACGGCCTGAGATCCCCAAGTAACACTATAAATAAGACCCTAGACCTAGCTATTTTTCTCATTCAGATTTTCTCCATCTGGGTTCATTGCCTGAGGCTGGACCCTAAAAGGAATATTTTTCCAAGGAGAAGATCTTTTAATTAAAATATGTTATACCCTAGAAGTGGATCCGAGAAGGCCAAGGAAAAGAGCTAAGGACCACAGGTGAGTGTTTAAGTAATTATTTTAGATTTTTAAGTAATTTAAAATAATAGGGTTCTAAATAGTTGTAGTTTTTCTGCAATTTTGATATTGCTTTTATATAAGTTGTTTATAGTTAATTTTTAAAGTTCTTTTTAGTCTATTTTGTTCAGCTATTTTTATTTAGCTATTTTATTCATTTATTTACAGTTATTTACTGTTATTTACAGTTATTTGTATTTTATTTACATCCGTTTTACGTTAGAATTCAGCCTGTAACTGTTAGTTTTTTTTTATTTCTTTTTACACGAATAAAATAATAAAAAGAGGATAATTCGCTAATATGGACTAAAATATAAGAACACCAAATTTACAGAAAATTTGATGTAAATAAGAAGAACTATAATAAAAAGAATATACACTGAAATAGGCAAATTTGACATCTACAAGCAAGTTTATAACTAGTAGTTATAACTAAAAAGACAAGGCAAAAGAGAAATTATAACATAGGTTATAATTAAATAGAAAGAACAAAAAGGGCTTATTTTAAAGAATTACACTAAGTTAATAAGCAACTATAGCAGAGATAACATAATAGGCTTATTTTAAAGACTTAGAATAGGTTAATAAGCAAATAGAGCAGAATTAACAGAAGAGGCTTATTTAAAAAACTTATACTAATTAATAAGCAAAGATAGAAGTAGGACCCATATTGGCAGCATTCCCCTTCAGTCAGGAACTGATGGTCTCATAATAGATTAGGTGGGGCTGGGACACGCTTATGATGTTTGGGGTAGATAAGTGGTCAGTAGATAGAGGCTCAAATAGAGGGATTTGGGCATGGGGCGCAACTAGATTTTGTCTGTTAGGACCCGTACCGGCAGCATTCCCCTTTCAGACTAGGACCGATGGTCTCACAACACACTTAGGTGAGGCTGGGCAGGAACCTGTCAGACTAGGACTGATGGTTTCACAACAGATCAGATGAGGCTGGGCACATTTATGCTGTTTAAGGTAGGTAAGAGGTCAAAAGAAGGAGCAACAGATAGTGCAAGCCGAACGGTGGCCGAGCGTGCGGCCTCAGTGCAGGGATATAAGTCGCTATTGAGTTCCAAAGCGCTAAACATGTGTCCTTTTGCTGTGGGACCCACATGATGGGACTAGCTCACAGTGGCACAACAGAAATAGAAAGTCAATCAAAGGGTAGAATTATAAATTCAACCTAATTAAAGTAGGATTAGGATTTCAGCCTAATCACAGCAATCTAAGAAAAGTACAAACAATCGAAATAATCAGAACTGTCTAAGCAAAGCAAACAGTTAAATAGTATTTTATTCCAGCTTTATCTTTTCCTTTATTCCCTTTTATACTAGAACTTTTGCTAAGTCTATTATCTTTATCTTGCTTAAAAATACTAGAAATTACTTCCACTCACCAGACTTTTAGTCTGACCCACTCCTCTATTTTCCCTTTTTCCCCATAGGCCAGCAGAGGCAAAGATAGTAGATTTTGGATTTTCTTGGAGATTCAGCTGCGGAGTTTTTCCTTCATTCATTCTTCTTCTTTTCAGTTTTTGTTTCATTTGGATTTGATGTACTGGTACTTTTGAGAGGGATGGTTATTTCCATGTACTCTGATGATATGACCGAGATGGTGTTTTTCACTAGACATATGTATTTTGTTTTAAAGATATATTCTGTTTTGATGATTTATTTTTTGGAATAATAAAGTTTAATTTTAAATGTTTCCACTGTTTTATTTAATTGTCTTGTGAATCTTAGTCTCTGTAAAGTTCTAGCTATACCTACAACGCACCACATCTTTTAGTGTGTTCTTTTTGGTTATACTAACGGATGTGGGGTGTTTCAATAGCGTTAAGCCAACCCCAAATCTTACTCCAATTTCCTCGGATTTTGGTTTTCAAAACCAATTTTTAGTTAAATTTTTCATAAACCTATGCTTTGATACCAAGCAGTAACATCCCATATCTGGAGACCAAAAGCTAAGCGCTATGGATGCTGCAGTCATCCATAGTATTAACTTCTGTTGACGAAATACGGTAGTGTTAATGGTATCCATAATATCAGAAGCACTTGAATATGAATAAAATCACAGATTTTCAAAAACAATAATTTCAGTGATTATATTTCAAATAAATCATATCCAAGTTACAAATCCCAAACGTAATCCCATGCATTGATCAAATATAATTTACAACAGTACACCAAGAGCGACATATGAAGATGCCCCCTTGGATGATCAAAGCAATATAGACATAATTTTCTTAATACACAGCGGAAACAGTTTTAAAACAGAATTCCTAAATTAGCTATCTGTCAGCCACCTGCTCATCTTCAGATGCTTTATTCGCCAAAATCTGCTAAAACCTGAAAACCTAAACCCTCAGCCTACTCAAATCAAATTTTGAGAACCCGAGAGTTTAATGGGAAATAAAAACTTCGAGTCAGACTTAAAGTCTGGTACGAATAATTTCTGTTACATCTCATTTTATAGATAAATAGTGAAACCACGTCGCTTAGCGAAACGAGTTTCCCCTCACTAATATCTCTTTTCAAAACATATATTTTGGAAATCCTTTCCTGCAACCAAACTAGTTAATCAACTTATTATAATAATAATATAGCAATATCCATTATGCTAAAGCAGGAAATGAAAGATACTATCTGTCTAAAATCTGAACAATCTGTTCTAAACTTTGAGCTATCTACTCTTTTCTGGACTATCTGTCCTAAAATTGATTATAGCAATATCTTTTATCCTAGATAATGGGCTATCTGCCCAAAACAGGTAAAAAGGGGGGACTAACTATCTTTAAAAATTTAGCAAGGTCCGTTATGCTAATAAATGAACTATATGTTCATATTAGAACTGACTGCTCTTTTTGGACTAACTGTCCTCTAGGCTGACTGCCCTCAAAATGGAATGACTGTCTGAAATTAAATTGAGCTGACTGCCCGAATTTTCTTTTGGGTTAACTATCCTTCAAATATCTGAGCTAACTACTCTACAAAATAT
Source organism: Allium fistulosum (assembly GCA_030737815.1). Lineage (NCBI taxonomy): Eukaryota > Viridiplantae > Streptophyta > Magnoliopsida > Asparagales > Amaryllidaceae > Allium > Allium fistulosum. Next base: position 1,147,331,837 of record CM060902.1, read on the forward strand.
CTGAGCTAACTGCTCTTTAAATTTTCCTTGAAACCTTTTCAGAATGATTTAATCCGTCAAATATATATATATATATATATATTTATATATATTAGGAAGATAATATCTTTAGCTTTACTCTAAGCTATTTTTGCCACGTTATATTACTTTACTCAAAATAATGTTGATGGTGTTCAATAAGGATTGTCTATACTTTATAATAAGTTAATGTCCTTTATAACTTAAAACACTTAGGCTATCTGCCTAGTTCTTATATTCAAAACCTTTGTTTAAAACCTTTAAACAACCTTTCGAAGACATAGAAGGTAACTCCTTCAAAACCATTTAAAAAACCCTTCAAAAGTATTGAAGGTAACTCTTTCATGTCGTTTAATAAACCATTCGAAATCATTGAATGTAACTCCTTCTAAACCTTTTAAAAGCTTTCCTTTTACAAGCTTTAAAACATATGACATCCGCCTTTTAAATCCTTTAAACCTTAACCTTTTGAAAACATTGCAAAACCATACCTTTCGACCTTGTCGGAAGGTTTCTTTTTGGCCTAGTCGAAATGTTTCACCTTTCGACTTTGTCAAAAGCCTGGGGTACCTCCCCTATATAATAAACTTTTCGAAAGCAATGTAACTCAAAACCTTTCAAAGACATTGGGTTCAATTTAAAAAAGGTGGAAAACCTTTCGAAACCAATCAAAGTTAACTACTTTGAAACCTTTAAAACGTTTCGACTTAAAACATTTGGATTATGCAAAAGGATCAGAAAAACATTGGAGTCGAAAGCAACTGCTTTGAAACCTTTATAAAACCTTTCAAAACCATTCGAAAACAATGAAGTGTTGGTGTTGGAACCAAACCTTCGAAATCAATGGAGAGAGGCGACAAGTTTTAGAAAACAAAAGATAACCTTTGACTCCATCTGTGTCGAAAGGTTAGGAAGCGGCAACTAAGCTTTCAGCTTTGTCGATTATACCTTTCGGTCTTGTCGGAAGGTTTCAATTAAAACAAGAAAGCAAACCAATCGAAACTTTTTTCTTTTAAACCTTTTTGACAATTTCGAAGGCTCTTTGTCGAAAGTTAGCAGGCGTATTTTCTTTAAACCAAAACAAAACATCATCTCTTTCGAATGCTATAACCTTTCGTCCTTAAACCTTTTGACTCCATCCAACCCACTACGTACCAGTTGCTTGAAATGTTTTGCATTGGTATTTGACCTAGCCGAAAGGTTTGATACCTTTCGACTTTGTCGGAAGGTCTAGAATGAAGGCGGAAGCTCTGCCGAAAGGGTTGAAATAGAAGAAAGACTATTTATTTGTACTTTAAAATAGTTCTTTTGTACCCCACCTACCTTGTTTGTCTAAAATTGGTTGGTTGCCAGAATTTTATACTCAAAAGTGCTGCCGACTGTTCTTATTTGGAAATTTGAATAATTTTGAAAAAGCCTCTTTCTCCTTTATATTTATATAAAACATTTAAGTCCCATACCTTAAATAATTTTATATAACTATTAAAACACCTTAAAAAATTCTAGAAAATTCCAAAAAATCAAATAATATGTTCTCTTCAACATTTAAATTTTTTGAAAAACTATAATTATTTTTCCCGTAAATAATAGTATAATCCGAATTTCCTTAGAAAAATCATAACAATTCCAAAAAAATTCTGAAAATCAAAACCCATCTCTAAAATAACTTTTTAGATCATCAAAAAAATTCGCAAGGCTAACGGATGTCATTTAATAGGGTTTTATCTCAAAACATGTCATAAAATCTATATGAACATATATAAATCATCAACATGTATATATAATCTTTTTATCATTCAAACACATGGCAAATATTTGCAAAATCATTTAGAATTCACCTTTTGCTTTAATGATTAAGGAGCTTGAGATTTGAATGAGTTTGATTTGAATTTGCTTTACTCAAGCTTCTCTTTTGTTTCCTCTTCTTCTTTCTTCGTTAATGGTGGTCGGCCAAGCTTTAAATTTTTTGAAAGTGAGAATGAACGTGTGTTTTGAAATACACGGCTTAAGGAAGACAATATAGGAATGGTCTCTTTCCCATAATACACCTCCTCTAATTCATTTTAAACATTTCTTTTCATTTATTAGTTAAAAGGCACGACAACCTTAATTAAATCAAATCTCAATCCCCTTATCAACACATTATTTTATTTAGTTTATCTAACTAAATTTCCTAAATAATGTTATGAAAAATCTGGGGTGTTACAGTTACCATCCTTTGCTTCTTCATTGGAGCTTCATCCTCGATGGCGAAACGGCTCTCCTACGGTACGTGCCTTAACGAGATCGTGTACCGCTCTATTTCCCTCCAGCTTTTCTCTACTGGATGAGGTCCTCCAATTATAGTATTTATGACTATCCTTCCATTAGTACACATGGGCCCCTCTCCACTAGATCTAGGTTAGTTTTCATGGGCAATCGGGCCTTGGGGTCTTGCATTTTGACTATTATCCTATGGTTCTCTCACATACTATTGTAATTTTTTCTTCCTTATTTACTCCTCGATAAAATATATAAGATGTCGGCACTTGTTCATGTTATGTCCATAATTTTCATGGAAACAATAGTACTTGCCTAAATGTCGCTCTTTTTCATTCGCCTCCCTCTTCGATGGCTTTTATATCATTCCATGCATTGTATAACAAGGTATATATTCTCTAACATATCTTTAAAGGAGTATACTCATCTGGCCTCATACTCCTCTAGCATTTCTTGGCTTCATACCGCCTACCACCAGAGCCCTGATTTCTCTTTTTCTGATTATTAGAATTACCAACATTTACTGTCACATTATTGAAACTCTCACATGTTTGCTTAATCGCCATGTTACTTTGAATCACCTCCTTTTACTGTCCCCTATCAATCTTTCCAACTACTTGACTTGCTTCTTCCAAATGCAAGAACATATAATCTCTCTAGTAGAAATCCTCCATAGTCGTCGGCTGCTTCATTTTCAGCCATTTTCCAAAGTCCAAATCCGTATGTATGCCCCAAACCAATGCCATAAACACTAAATCGTCTTTTGGGTAATTAACTCCCATAACTGCAATATTAAACTTGTTCAAGAACACCTTTAATGACTCTTAAGGTCCTTGAGAAAGACTCAACAAGGACATCATGTTGGTCGAGCAGTGTGGAGCCTAAAATACTCTAGAAATTCTTCGCCAACTCATCGAAAGTCGATATGGATTTCGACGTGAGCTGAGTAAATCACATCGATGCAACACCATCTAGAAAAATATGAAAAAATCTACATCGAACTACGTCCGTAGCTCAAACACTATCCATATGTCATTCATATTTAAACAAGTGTTGCTTAAGGTTGGTAGTTCTAATATACGATGGCATTATTGGCATCGTAAACTTCAGGGTACTCCTTCCATAAAATATTCTCCGTGAATAGAGTTCTACTAAGCATAGAAACCTAGTCCTCATTCTTTCTCCATCTATTCTCTTCCATTAACCACTTAATCATATCTGTTATATGCTCCTCGCTAGCTTGGTAATTTGAAGGACCACGATCAAGAGCTATAGTGAGTGTTTGACTCTACAAAGGGTCACAGTTTGCTCGTTGATGTCTAGGTTCTCTTGTCTTTGGGAGAACCACTCCTTCAGTTCTCTTCTGACGTCTAATATGCTCCATAGCGATTATTTGTACACCAACGTCTTGAACTTCAACATCCAGTTCATAACCATCACCCTCATATTGCAGATCATCCTCGAAATTAGATAAGCCGATAGTCTTAACTCCTTGCCCCTCTAGAGACCTCAAAATCATCTCAGTATTGACCTAATTCTGGTCGGTACCAATTTGAATCCCCTTAGAGGTAGCTCTCCTGCTTTCTCCAACAACCGTCCCTACTACTCTAGTAGTCTTTTCCTTCTGCTTCTACTTTCCATATCTACTATTCTGACTAGAAGCAAACGAGTTCTCCTCTTCAGATCCAGTTGGTAAAGTCTCTCTCCCGCTCCTTCTAAATCTGTATGACTGCTGGTTTAGCAAAGCTATGACAGCGTCCAACTTTTCCAATAGAGCCTTTTGAATATCAGGCACCTTTTAACTCAGCTCTTACATCATGTTATCAAACTCTACTCTCGCCACCATCTCCCAAGGGGTAGGTGGTCATACTAATGCGGCTGTTGATTGGTTGCTAACCTTTATGTGATGACAATCTTCTTCATTTGCACCAGCAACCACTCCAGATCTATATAATTTCCTTGATGGTGCCATTGATTATAGTATGCAAATACTTTAAATCCTTTGATGAAAACCTTCTAGATCTAACCTTTAGACACTTCAATCCATAATAGATAGCTATATATATGTCCAAGAATCACCTTTCTCGGTGAAAGCACAAAAATGTTAATTTGGGGAATGGCACAACACCTAAAAACAAGTAAAAATATAGAGATCTAGCTAAAATAGTAAATAACACATAGAGTTTTTGAAGTGGTTCGGCAAATCCAAGGCCTACATCTACTATCTTATTATTGATTATAGATTATAGCCATAAATAAAAAGGTTTGGTAGGTCTAACAGTGTAGAACCGCTAAGAGTAACATTCTTAGTGACTAAGGTTGAGGAGAGATAGAGGATGAAGAATGCAAATCCCCAAAAGTCCTTTCTCAAATGCCACAGGTTCTATATTTATAGGGAAATCACCAGGTAGAGTCACCAGATCTCAATATACCAAGCCTTACTTTAGATTTGAAAATGTATGAGAGGAAGGAGTCCCCAAGCCATAAAAATCAAATCGGTACCGACCTAATGTGGTCAATACCAAACTGATTTGTAAATGGGAGGTAGCTTCATCTTCCTTTCCGTGGTCATTTTTCTTCAATCCATCGTGTTTTGAACACTTTTCCTTAGAAGTTATGTTGTTTTAAAGATATTCTGATATTTCTAGCACTTGTTTTATTTCCTTCAGAAATTCCTTGGAGTTGTTCACATATTCGTTTAGAAATGCACCTCGAGATGATTACTTGAGCCAACCATCCATATGTCATAGCTTCATATCCCAATAGGGGGCACAAAAGTGATCGATACCAACCAAAAAGTGGTTAGTAGCAAGTTATTTCCTTAGCTCAAAACCGCTTCCAACTTATCCAAGCTTCTTCTATTATCCTTCCAAGCATGTTTTCAAGTCCGTGAATCATTTCATTTTTATCCGGACGTCTAGATCCATTCGAAAGCCGCTTGGTTAAGAAGCTAGATAATAGTCGAAAGTCAATTCCTATCACCATTTATTATTATATGTTATTTCTATATGGGGAAATGTGATTATACCTGTGATAGGTGTCTAGAGTATAATTGCTTCTTGTATCTTTTATTGTATTTGATTTTATGATAGGCGACCTATAATTATATTAGTGATGATGGTATTTTATTATTTTTGGTTGAGAGATCAACTTGGGCATTACGATGTTCTAGCCCGACTATACTTGATGATATCTCAAGTGTTGATATTTTCTGGACTTTGATGATGATTCTGATATGGATATTCCCGTGTGTTATTTAGGTAAGGCTTGGGTCAGTCCATGACATTTTAGGTTTAGGGACGAGGAGAACAGCTTGTGTTGTCGGGGGATAATGGAGACTAGTTACATTGTATTACTATGTATCTATTTATATTACATAGCATCATTGTATGTATGACTTTGTGATGTATTGAGTATACTCTGAATTTTATTTTAGATAGTGGACATTTGAGATGTTTTTTTCACACCGTCTCTTGTATATTTATTATTATATTTTATTGTTGCGGTAGTGACTCGGTGTTTTCTATCTTTTATTCTATATTGTGTATTATTCTATACTGGAGTTGCACGTGTTTACTACATTGTGCTGATACCGTGTACATAAAAATGAGTTATTTATTTGACTTTGGAAATGTGTACTAGTGTTAACCCAAAGAAATATACACATGTGTAGCCCATACCACCTTATTCTTCATATTATTTGACAGTATCAATTAGTAATACTCTTAGATAGTATGTGTATAGAGGTAGGCTGTTTCATTTGGCATCAGAGTAGGTTCAAAACAATACATTGTATATTTAAGACATAGGTTATGGTCTTAGTTGAGACATAGAGTCTCTGTCCCCTTGGATGTGTTCGGTAGTTACCCTATAAGAGGAAATAATATATGTATATGGTGATAACTAGGATAATCATTTAGGGACGTACTTGTTATTTTTATATATAATCATTTTCTGCTTCTAACTTTTCTAAAATAACTAGTAGATGTGGAAGAGTTGGCCCGACCAGTAGTGTTGGGGTTGGTGTTGAATATTAAACCTATAGTGGCTTAGAATTAAATTATTGTATTTATATGTGTTATTAATCAAAGTGCGTAGTGGAAGCTGTTGAATTGTTTTCTGATGATGCATTGAATGTTTTTTCTTATGTATGTATATTTGGTTGATAATTAATTGTATATATTGATTGAAATTGTAAAATGAATTTTAATTTTGATGATTACTTATTATTATGAACAAATGATGTTTGCCTGTTGATGTGTGTTATTTGATTTATCAAAAGTGACTAATTATTTTAATAAATATATTTCAAAAGCATTGGTAAATATTTCATGGTAAATATTTCAAAAGCATTGGTAAATATTTCAAAAGCATTGGTAAATATTTCATGAATATGTATAGTTTATTAAAAAATGATTTTATCAAATTAAATAAATGTCTAAATTATAAATATTTTTGATGAATTATATGTATATAATATAGTACTTGATTATGTTTTAAGATAGAAGTTAATAATTAATTTTATAGAAGTGATATTATTGAAAAAGTGTGTATATATATAATATTGAAAGCAATTTTGGAGGAAAATATGTGTTAATTTATTCATAGAGCGATTTAAGAATTCTGATTGATGCGTTTGACAACGTTATCGATAGGGATTCCTAAACGCTGGAACGAGACATAGAACACAACATTTTATGAAGATTTTAACGTTTTGTAAAGATTTCAATGTTTTGAAAAGATTATAATGTTTTGTAAGGACAAAATATTTGTATAATATTATAAACAATATTTTGTATAGTAGTAAAATGTTTTGGAAGGTGTGTTAAACCGTATTTGAAAAGAAATTGGTGCTTTGAAGTAAGATATGAGTAATGATATAAATTAATCAAATAACTAGAGATAAATTTTGGAAAAATGTTTTGAAGATAAAGTAGAATTTTAAAAGAAATATTTTATGCTATATTCTTGAAAAAATTTATATATATGTTTCGCCAAATTGTATAAAGTAGTTGGAAAAATGTGTATATTATATGGAAAAAGAAAAACAATAGTTGCACAAATATTTTGGTAAATATTTTGAGATGTGAAACTATTAATTATTCTTATATAGAAATGAGTTATTTCGAAACGATAAAGACACTTTGTACTTATAAATATTTTAAGTGCAATTGCAACTATTAAAAATTAGTTGACAGTTGAGGTACATTGGCGAGGCAGTGTTGATCATAGGGTTAACATTGCAGCCAATTGATGTTGTTGTCACTAAATAAATGGCAAGGTAATGTTGTTTTATTTTATAGTATTAGTAAATTTGATATATATTTATTGTGTATGTTGAACTAAATTGTATGTGAAATTTTTGGATATTATGTGTGACTTGAATTGATTTCTATGGATGTTGATATATGAATATAATAGTGTGGAGTAAGATATATAGAGGAATTTCTAATTAAAAGAAGTTTAGAATACATGGAGATATAGTTTGTTTATATTTGGAATAACAATTATATAGCTTTGGATACTTTGATTTTAGTGAACATAATATATTTTAGAAAAGTATATTTTTATGAATTTGATGCTTTAGGATTAAAAAGAATCTTATAAGAAAGTGGGTATTATTTTAATTATTGATATATTTTAGTACATATTTTCATCTATGTGGTTTTATAAGTGTGATTTAAGAGAAAAAGTGTTTTAGAAAATGATTATTTTAGTAAAGATAAATATTGAATTAAAATGAAGTTAAATGATAAAATGTATTATTTAAACAAAGGAAAATCTCATCTTGTCGTATGTACATCATCTATTACTAGTATATAAAAATTTGCTAATTCTGAGGTCCTAAAGTCCTACTTTCTTAGGCGTCCCTTCCTTTTTCAATTTTCTTTAAATGTCTATTATATCTTCTATAATTCTCTTCCAATATCTATTGTATAACTTTCGTCCTATGTTGTTGGATGAAGAGGTATGGGAGAGGTTGGGTGGAGGAGGAGGAAGTTTCCTACGGGTGAAGAGGCTGAAGGCGGATAGGGAATGCAGGGTAAAACAATGTCAGATTAGGAACTCGAGGCTCTAAGGGTGGATCGGAGGGAGCAGGTATGGGTTCTGGAGGAACAGCCAAAGTTAGAGTTGTGGGGAGCAGGAGTGTGGGGTCGAGGAACTTCAAATCTACGGCTATACAGAGAAATACTACTTTGAAATTTACAGTCCCAGTGGATGCTATGAGATCCTCTTACTATGACATTGTCCAATCCAAATTAGTCGGCTTAGGGTTATCGGCAGACCTATTCATAGAACCTACACCAATCAGGGGTGGGAGTAGAGGTAGACTGTCATTGGTGGCTATTAGAGAAGCGGAAAGGGGATGAGAGAACTACATTATTCTATATATAGTTGGAGTTGTACCATTTTTCAAAACCTTCGAGGCATATGCTAAGAGAGTATGGAAAACGAGCAGCACTTTTAGTGTGCAATCTCCTTGTTGCGAAGTTTGGGAATGATAAGGATTGTCTTAAGATATTGGAATCGAGACCTTGGTTTTTTGATAAAAATTTAATCATAATGAAAAAGTTAAATCCAACTATGAAATCCAAACAAGATATACTATCTACAATGCTTGTTTGGATTAGACTTCTGGGGTTGAATTTTAAATTATGGGAGAATCAAGCTATTAGCGCTTTAGTGAGCACTACTAGAATCCCGATTAAAATCAATAAAGTGACAAAAAACAAAACAAGGATCTCTTTTATGTGTGCATTGGTTGATATGAAAGCAGAGGTGGGGTTTCCTAGCACTATTGAGGCTGAGGATGAGGCAGGTGATGTGTTATCAAGAAGTGGTTTATGACGGTGCTCCTCTGGGATGTAAGAACAATTGTTGTCTTAGGCATAATAATAATCAATGCCTAATAACTAAAGCTTGGGTTTCGAAGCAGAAAGGGAAGGAGGTGGAAGTGGACTCGTCTCTTAACTAGTTGGAGGATTTGAAGAAGATAGTTAACTCGTTGTTGGGAGGGCTGAGTGGAGAGGAGTTGGGAGGAAAGTCTAATCAGAAGCTAAACCCCAATGTGGAGCAGAAGAGCACTAAGGGCGAGAAAAAGACCGAAAAGGAAGGTAAAGATAGGTTGTTAAGGAAGGTGGAGGAATTGATTGAGGAACTTTTAAAGATTAAAAGAGCAATACTGGAAGATAATCAACAAACAGATCCTATCAGTGATGAGCAGAGAAAATTTCAAATAAGGGGAATAAGGCATAGAGTATCCTTCAAGAAGAGAATGGAGCCCAGGTTATGGAGAGTGTAGTGCAGTCCTCAGTCAAGCATTTGGAGGGGAAAACCAGTCTTCCTACTGTATTGACTTATGTTACTTCTGCCAATTTGGGAGCCATAGAGCCAATACAACATAAAGAAAAGTCACCTATAGCTCCTAATTTCATTTTGAAACGTAGACATTCATCATCAGACTTAGTCTCTTCTAAACTTTTCTCTGTTATTCCTTTTGAACATAACTTATATTCTAAATGGGATAAGTGTAACTCTGAGTTTTTTTATGTGCAGGTCGAGCTGAAGAGTACCGACCTTCCTACGGAGGAGATAGCTGTGGCTGTAAGTAATATGTATAATATAAACCCTTCAAAAACTCAATCTACCATTAACCAACAAACCGATCAACAAGGTGATGCCAACAAGAAATGTTTAGACTTAGATGAAGTTAATGAACCTAGGAGCCCCGCCAATACTGAGGGGAAGTCGACAAATTTGGATAAGGATCGATTGGTTATCAAGAACTCGGAATGGGGTAGTAAAGAGAAGGGAAATGTTACTGAGGTAAAAGGGGCCAAGCATAGTAGGGTGCTCAGAAGCTCATCTAGAATGTTAGGGGGATTTCATAAAGCTAATAGGTTGAGTGAAATTCTCAAAATTTCTAACAAATACAAAATTAGTTACTTTGGGATTTTGGAGAATAAGTTAAAATGCATTGAAATAAAGGACCCGGGGAATAAGTTGGGAAATAAATTAGAGATTATTAGCAATATGTCCTGTTATTATAAATGTCGCATTTTTTTCATGATCGATTCTAGGTCATGGGTCTGTAATTTAGTGAGCACGAGCAACCAACACATCTCTGTGGAGCTTAAGAGTAGGGGAGGAGCTGCGTGTAACTGCTCTTTTATCTATGGACACAATTTTATTTTTTTAAGAGATAGACTTTGGAAAAACTTGAAGGAGGACGAAATTTCTATTTCTAGAACTTGGATTCTATTAGGAGACATCAATTGCATTAGGTTTTCGAAGGAAAAGAAGGGAGGTAATCCACCTCAAATCTCTAAACTTCAAGAGTTACATAAGTGGTTGTTTAATTCAGGTGTGTCTGAACTTCTGATTCATGGATACCACTTCTCTTGGTGGTCTGGTCCTGAAAGGAATATTTTAACTAGAATTGATAGATGCTTTGTCAATTTCCAATGGCTACATTGTTTTCCTAAATCGATAGCTAATTATCTTCCCTCGGGAGTTAGTGACCATTGCCCAATTCTGGTCAACCTTAATTTTCAGAAGCCTTTGAAGATCTTAAGACCTTTCAAATTCATGAACAATTAGACTCTATTTGAAGACTACAAAGGAATTATGAAGGATTCTTGGAAGGCTAATGCTATAAGAAGGCCATTATTCCAGTTTTTATGCAAGTTGAAGCTTGTTAAATCATGCTAGTGGATTGGGAGAAATTTAAGAATAATACTAAAAAGGAGATTGAGAAAGCTAGGCATGAATGTGTGACTCTCCAAAGCATATAGGATTTGGACAATAACGATAATGTTAAGTCTGAGTTCCAAAAGGAAAAATTGCATCTAGAAAGGCTATCGAACAAGAGATGCTAGATACTTGACAAAAAGCGAAATGTGATTGGCTACTCCTAGGTGATGAGCATACTACTTTCTTCTATGCGAAAATGTCCAATAAGAGATGCCTTAATAGTTTTGGTTCTGATATTGGGGCAGATGGGTCACTTAATCATGATCTAAATGCTTTTGCTCTTAGCATAATTAAATTCTATGATGAGATGTATAATTCTGAGTCCCAAGTGGAATTCCCAAAAGTTGTGTGCAAATAGATCATTTTTGATTATGGTAGAGAATATTTAAATGATAACATTGATATCTGTGAAATCAAGAACGCCATCTACAGTGTGAAAGATGATATTATACTTGGCCCAAATGGGTTCAATTCCAAATTTTATAAAGTATATTGGGAAGTCTTAAAGGGTTTGTTGCTTGAGTTGATTAATGATTCTTCTTATAGCGAGAAAATTCTTAAAGAAATAAATCACACTTTAATCCATTTGATTCCCAGGTTCAATGGAGCAGAAGAAGTTCAATAATTTAAGACGATTGCCTATTGCAAGATGATATACAAAGTCTTAGCAAAAGTGTTATGCAATAGATTGAAACTGTGTTTGGAAACATTAATATCATAAAACCAATGCACATTTATTCCAAATAGAGCTATTGGAGATGGAATTGTGTATGCACATGAAATGGTTATGGATTTGGGAAAAAGTACAACAAGAACATATGCATTAAAGTTGATATTCAAAAAGCGTAGGACATGGTGAATAGACAGTTCTATATCCATATGATGCGAAGTATGATAATCTCTAATAAATGGATAAAACCAATCACTGAACTCATTAATACGCCCTAGATCTCTATAATTAACCAAGGCAGAGCTGAGTGGTTTTTTGGAAGCTCCAATGGGTTGAGATAAGGGAATCCGATCTCTCCATTGTTATTTACAATTGTTATGGATTATTTCACATTACTATGGATAAGAAGGTGGAGGAGGATCAAATTAAATTAGTTCAGGCGGGGGTGAATAACTTATCTCATTTAATATTTGCTGATAACATTCTCATCTTTGTGAAAACTACCATGCCAGGAGCATATGCAATCAGAGACATTTCTAACAATATGTTCCAATGTATAGGTTTACGGCTTAACTACGATAAGTCTAGTATTTTCTTTAGGAAAGGTGTTGGCTATAAAGATGATATCTCAAGCATTCCAAATATTAAACAAGGCAGCTTACTAGTCAAGTACTTAGGAATCCCATTATCTAATGTTAACCTGAGAAATAAAGATTTTTCCCCAATGATTGTTAAGACAAAACACAAAATAGAAGGTTGGAAAGCAAAACTGCTAAGCTTAGCAGAAAGGGATGAACTAGTCAGAGGAGCGACATATCCCATTTTAAACTACTGGATTCAATGTTTGTAGAGACGATCATCTCTTTTTCAAGTGTAAATTTTCCGTAAACGTATGGAACTAGTATCGGGCCAAATTAAGATGTCCCACTAGCATTGGTAATCAGTATACCTTGTTACCAGAAATTCACTCAATCATCAAAGAATTTGCAAATCGTAGTATGATGTAGCTAACCTGTTTTTGTCAACTATTGTTTGGTGTGTTTGGGGTGAGCGCAACAGTAGAATATTTCAACAGAAATTCCATGATGAACAATACATTTGTAAACAAATAAAAGAAATAGTGGCCATTAGAATGTGGAAATCCAAACACATTAACATCAGCAGTTATGCCGATTCAATTATTAGTTAGAGTGGAGTTAAGAGTACCAGGTAAGCGAGTTAGGGTTTATATTTCATTGAATACTCACTGGCAGCGTCTTCTTCAAAAGGGTTGGGTATGATTTAACTCCTATATTAAGTTACAAATTTTTTTGTTAAATTATTTCTACAAAAGTATCTGCAGTTCTAAGCAATCAAAGGTGGTTTTAGTTGGGTCGAATCCACGTTCTTGCAAAAGAAGCAAAGCTGATTGGTACTAAAGCTTAATCGCTTCGATGTTTAGATCTTCTAATGGCGTAAAACTCATATTTCATTTTATGGAAGATCTTTGGAGATAGACTATTTGACATCGGATGTATGAGATATGAGTTCCATTCGTCTGTTGTCGGTTAGGAGAGTCGATTTTGTAGCTGATTGTCGCCGTTTTTATGTTGGTTTTCAAGGATTTTAGCAAAAGAGGAAGCATTGCCAATTTTCCCTGTATACGGTAGGTGGAGTTAGAAGCGAGGATATGCTTTGATTCTGTTGGCCTGTAAAGGAATAGCTTATGCGGCACATGCTTTTGGAATATTCAAGCTAGGGTGATTTGTTGGGCTATTAGGCCTGTCGATAAGTGAAAATTATGTGTGTACTTCGGGTTTTGTTTGATTCGTGTTTGTTTATATAGGGCAATGTTTGCCCATTTGTACAGTACTTTTGGTTTGATTTTATATGAAGGCAAGTTTAATCTGGTTCAAATTTTTTTTGCTAATTCTTGACTTCGAAATGAAAATTTTAAATTGGAAACTAAAATTTTATTAGTAATTGGATATTTTGGATGAAAAGAAATATTATGTGAAATATTTTTATGCTAAATTACTTTGGAGATTGTAAAGTTTATTGTAATTTAATAATGATATTTATAAGAGGGCTTATTTTGGTAAGAAATATAGTTTTTTATTTTTATTTTATTTTTAAAGAGTTAGTGTTTGTAAATGTGTTTGAGGCCCTTAATGGTAATTATATTTGGAAAAATATTGATGAGAAGTTAAATATTAAAATGACTTGAATTTTTAATATTTTAATTAAAAAGGTGTTTCTTTTGTAAATGAATGTGAAGAATTGGAGTAAGTTTTCAAACTTCTGAATTAAGAGATAATTAAAGAGAAAGAATTGTGTATAGTAGTACTATGAAGTTGAAAAATATTTTATAATATTGAGTTATATTAACAAAGATTATTTGTAATGTGAAGAATATATATGATTTTTGTGAAATAAATTCTTGGAAAAGAAATATTTTGAGGAATATTTATAATATTTGTAAAAGTGAGAATTTTAGTCAAAGGTAGTTGGAAAGAAATTTTAATTGTGAAAAAATGTTTGGAAATTAAGGAAAGCATTTTGAAATTTATGAATAAATTAAGGGTAAAGGTACCTATGTAATTTTCCTAATGGGCTTTTAACTAAAAAGGACTAATGATATAAATTATAATCTTTAGGTAGTGAATTTGAAATTTGATAATTTCGATACTAGTTGATTTTACTCAATTTTAAAAAAATTAAAGTGAGATGTTGACTTTTAAATAGTAAATTATAAGTTAATGTTTTGAAAATTTTGAAGATAAATAAAGTACTTGGTATTGTAAATATAAAAGAATTTTTTTAAGAATTAATGTATTGCTTTATATTGTGATTTGAGTATTGTGTATTTTTGGGATGTACTTCATGCCATAGAGGTTACTCCGAAGCTCCCCGTAAATTTTTCCTTATGAAATTTGAATGGTTGTGAAGTATTGATAACTTTGAAATAAGTTCAACTGAACGCAAAGCCCATGATTTTTGCGATGGATAGGGAAGATAAATATGAGCTTTCTGGTAAGCCACCGATGAAAGGTCTAATCATTAATTTTATGGTGCTCTATTAATACTTGACAAGTCAATGCAGATCACTATACGTGCTAACCCATAATACTAAACATAGAGTATTGCGTGATTTATATACCTTGTTGATTGTTTTATATTTAAGTGTAATTACAGATGGTGTAGTTAAGCTAAGAGGTATCAACTTAATTATAGATTTTCCCTAAGGTGAAATTATGAGGATGTAATTTTCTTAAGAAGGGAAACATGTAACAACCTGGTGTTGAGAAGTAACTAACTAAAATTATTAATGATGATTTAATTAATTAAAATGGATTTTTAAAGAATTCTTAAGGATAATTTGGATTTATTTGGGAAGTTGGGAATTTGATGATCAAATAACTATTAATTAAATCTAATTGTTTTGAAAAGAATTATTTTATAAAAGGAGTATAGAATGAATATTCTGGGAATAAAATATTTTAAAGGCATGGTTTAAAGTAATGGTTATATTTAAATATTTTGGAATAATATTGATGTTCTAAATTGTTAATGATATTAAATGGGATAGAAGAAATTTCATAAAGTTTAATAGTAATATTAAATGAGATTAGAAATATGTTTTGAAAGGAAAAGGAATTTTATTTTATTTAAATAACAAATTTTGGAATTTATTCAATAAATAGATCTAAATCTAATTAAAGAATAACTAACTAAAATAAGCTAAAATATGGGAATAATATTTTCCAAAATCATATGATGGATGAGTAATATAAATTTGAGCAAGAAATGATTTTAAAGTGGAAATTTATTTTATTTTGAGCTAATAATTTTTTTTATTAAAATGGGTCAATTATATTTTCTTGAATAAATAGTTAAATAAAAAGAAATTATGGGAAAAAGAGTTTTAGAAAATTGTTATTTAGTAAAGATTAATATTGAAACTGAATGATGAAATGTTTTATTTAAAGAATAGAAATCTCATCTTGTTGTACATACATCGTCTATTACATGTAGAATTTTTTTTACTAATACTTGACTTCGAAATGAAAAAATTAAATTGGAAATTAAAAGTTGATTAGCAATTGGAAATTAAAAATTCCTAGCTCTACTCAGTTATAAAGCTCTACCTCTTCCTCTCCTACATTAATCCAAGGCAAATTATGTTCAATACCAATCCATGATGGATCCGCAAAGATCCATGATGGATTTGTACTGATCGATATATTTAACCAACTTGTGCCATCGATCCATGCGTCCACTTTAACTGCAAATACAAAGTTATCACAAAAATATGGTTCAGTACTGATCCATTTCTTAGAGAATTTTCCATTAAGTTTTGTTTCTCCATCTTACCCCTATCGATTCATCTCTTGCCTCCTTGCATTAATCTTCGTGCAAACTCCAAAAAAACATCGATTAGCTTCAACCCTAAGCCAATCTGTCGAGTTGTTCCATGATTTAAACTCCATTCTCTTTTGTAATAAAAACTCCCAATATTCCACTCCGTACACTCTCAAGATTCCTCCATCCATAATAACAACTCCTACCATACTATATCCCTCAATTCTCTTGTATTCAACCATTCAAACATATATGCAATCACACGTACAATAACCAATATCAAATCAAGCACTACAAGTAATTCAAGCATTTCAACATACATTGAGACTACACTTATATGTTCATATCATTCAAGCACATGTTTAAAAAAACTAAATCATAAAAATACATTTAACTCATGTTTTTAGATCAGGTTAGAAGTCAATAATATGTTTTTAGGTTGAAAAGTGGATCCAAAACACCTTTAGAAATATATTGCAATTTTCATAAGTAAGGGGTTATAAATTACTCACCAAATGATGGTGAAGTAACCAAAATAGCTCAAAATGAATGCACATCTAAAATGGAAAGCAAAAGCCATGGATTTTTATAACGAGCCGGGCTTTTCGACCTTCGAAAATCGACACTAATACGTCCATTGTATCACATGCCGAGCAATCGAATGCCGGAAAACCCGATTGTTAGGGAAAAGGAAGAAGGAAGAAGGTAAGAAGAAAACTAAACAACACAGAATCTCATAGTGGAACGAATAATCTACAATATACCATAAATCTTTACACAAAACAAAATTGTAATATATGTATGTACAGACATCAATCAGAGTATACTAATCTATTACAGTCTGGACAGTTATAACAGTCTGTCCTTACAATTGCTGATAAACACAACAATGAATATAGTGGAAAATAACCATCTACGCAAATACGTCTTTGGGTCTCTAACTCGTCTCTTGAAGCTCCAAGCATCCAAACCAATCTGTAGTATGCTTGGTCTGACCCGAGCATTATAATAAAATAACACCCGAGTCAGTCTGGAAAACCAGCGTGAGAAAACACACTCAACTGGATTTAAAGTTATATAAAACCTTTGAAATCAAAGGTATCTCGTAAGACCACGCCGCACATAAACACAGACGATTTTTTAACTTACAATAACCAAAACATTTATATAGAAAATCCATTGATATTATGATAATGTCTAAGGGTGAAAATAATAATAATCGAGTAGCTGTGATGCTCGTGAGTGTACATCACAACAATACTAGGTATATAATCGAAAATCGATAGGGCTCGTTCGCTAATTGTGTAGGATTTCCACGGAGGTGCCCTCAGTACTTCGTGGAACGGTCCTCCTGTATAAGGAACAGAGCTATCCTTCCGAAGCAGCATACATCCCTAGTGATGTACCATCGGAAAAACATAGCTGGTCCCGCTAAGACCTAGTGCATCCCCCCATGCATGCATAATGACTATAAGTGACATCTAGGAGGAGCCGACTACACCCTATGGGTTTGCCAACCCTACTGGCCATGCCCCCTATCTCTGGTTTTAGTCATTCCCGCTGATGAGGCTACGTCCGACATTCCAGCTTACGCATTGTCACCAAATAGATCATGGAATCCCATATGGATTCCAATACCCTAACGAGTCTTGAAATCACACATAGATTCCCACATCTCAACTTGATCTTGGAATCGCACCGGGATTCTCATACCCCAACAGGTATCAAAATCACACATGGATTCCAACATCTCAAAATATCACGAATCTCCTCCATAGAACCGTATATGGTTTTCGGAGTGGTCGAGGGTTCGAGTTATCTCTTACGAGTACACTCTTCCATTTCCCAGGTGCTCCACAGAACCAAACGCTGATTTCTAAAATGCTCAATACCGGTTCTTTAGGAATAATCAGACAATACATAAGAGCGGGGATCACCTCCTAACCATTTAAGTGGATGAATCTCCTTACCCTTTGTCCTAGAAGAACGAAATGAGTTTATATGTACAGTATAGTACCACCGTTGGTAATTGTACCATATAATTCCCGTATTTCCCTTAGATATTCCCAGAGTTAAAATCCTTCAGTGTTAAGTAGGGAATATTTCCGTGCCACTAAAATTAAGAAGGATTACATATTTAGGCCAAGTTTTGATAGTTAGTTATTGAACTATCAAATAAAAGAACATTTAAATAAAGATTTATTCCATACGTGAAAACAACATGTGTTAAGCACATAGCGACCATAAGCCTCCTTTTAATAAATCCTTCATAAATAAAACCACTTCATAAATTACTTGTAAATTACAAAGATATACTCGCAAATCTCTATATTTCAATACTTAGAAATATCCATATACTTATCTCAATGGTATAAATATATCTACCAAATTTAGAAAGTTTTCTTTTATTCGATTCTCCAAAACTATTTATAAATCATTTTATAAACCCCTAAAAACCATTTATATTCCCTTTATAAAAATTTCATCCCATATAAGCTTCTTATACATTTCAAAAATCACTTATAAACCCTTTATGAATCCATACCCCATTTATAAACTTCTTTTATAAATCTATAAAGCTGTTTCTGAAATTCGTTTATATATATCTAATCGTTTATAAACTCTTCACTTTTCAAATAACCTTTCCTTAATTCTTCAAACCCATTTTATAACTCCTTTATAAATTCTATGTCTTTCGAATATATTTCGGAGGTTTCAGAAATAATTATAAATAATTTAAAATATTTTACTTCAAACACCATTATATAATAATGATTATTAACATTAAAATTTAAAAATTTTAAAACATCTTAAAAATGATAATTAATAATTTCAAAATATTGTTTAAGAACAATAATAATTAATTTTACCATTTCATAAATAATAATAATTTATTTTAAAATCTTATTAATAATCCTTAATATTAATTCCAAACCATAATTATTCTTAAATAATTAACCTTATCACATTTTGATAATTCTTTAAATCCATATTACTATGGACAATTAACTTTAAAACAATACCAATATAATTAAATAATCTTAAATTATTATTAGTATAATTAATTAACTTTAAAACCATATTAATATAATTAAATACTTTTTAAACAATATTAATTTGATTAAACACTTTAAAACAATAATGCTATAAAAAAAATATAAAACAACATTAATATAATTGAATAACCTAAAAATAATATTATTAAAATTAAATAAATAAGTCCTTAGAACAAAATATTTCCGAAACCCAATTTCGGATTTAAAAATCATCTATTGTCTTTTAAAACCAATTCCGACTTAACGGCAATTTATAGTATTTTTAGAATACTAATTTGAGGCCAATAGCCACCCAACACTTAACCAATATCCATATTGATTTTCTACACTACTGGGTTTTAATTTCAAACATATAACGATGTTATAACCACAGCATCCACAATCATATTTATTATTCAATAATCCATATAATGGAAATATTATTGAAACAATATAATTCAATAATAGCGAGGAATCCCGTTGGATCCCTCCAACCTGTTTTTCCTTGCATCACAAACATTATACAACCATAAAATATAAATCAACCGCTTTAAGGCGGCATTCGTATACAAAGGGTCATCCACTCTTACACGGGAACATAATAGGGTGTCACCCGCACCAATAGGCGAGAATATATTCAAACCAACTAATAAATATAATAATTTATCCAAACAATCATTCAACGATTTTTATCAACCATAAATCATACTAGTTATCAAAAAGGTGAGTTTAACTCACCAAAATTTTCCGTCGTCGCTGAGGCGTTCTAGTTTAGAACTAAAACCATACAACGTCCGATTTTAGCCCAAAATTCAACTGTCTCCAAATCCGTATAAACTAGCTCCATTGCGAAGCTTTCGTCATTACAAGTGCAACGCAAAAAGTTTCGTCCCGATCGGACCTCGTATGAGAGAGATATGAATTTTAGAAGTTATCGAAAACATTTTAATTTAAATAAAATAAACAAATCCCAACTTCACCTAAATTACCATTATGCCACATACCTTCTTCCCCAAATCGACAGAGCATGTACAGCAGCTCACGTATACGCGTGCATGGATCCTAGTGACATGGAGCAAAGCTCCGCTAAATGACGAACCGACTTCGCTATCACGCTCCTCTCCAAAATCTCTACGCGCCCATACCCTTGACGATAGCCCCGAGACTCCATACCAAAACGCGTCTTCTAGGCTCCTCCCGTCTGCACGTGACTGTCGCGATCCGCCATAGGTAGCCAAACCTCCCCAAACTCCGGCTACAGCTGCGTTTTCCAATGCTAAACCCAATTCCGATGTCCGTTTCTCCACTCGATGCCTTAAACGCCGGAATCGCAAGCCCTAGCCCAACACTACATTCGACTTCACTATCAAACCTCAAAAATCCAAGTCACACCCCTCATAAATCACATTAAGTCGAAGCTCTCTCCAAAACAAGATTTTTAAAGCTTGTTTCAAAATTTTATATTAAGTAAATCTTGAAAAATAATTTTTGGAGATCATTTTCCTTTCTTTTTTCACTGTAAACCTGAAAGAAGAAGAGAGGGAGGGAGAACGCGTTTTTAAAAGGAAGGTGGGTATGGTTATGACAGGTAGGGATGTGGGTTGATGTGAATTAACAAGCATGTATAGTCAAATCAAGTAAATATATTATTTAAAAATCAAAATATCTAGCTATATAATCCCGGACCCCAATCGAGACGTGCCACCTTGCGTTCCATATGTTATACCCCTATTCCGAACGCAATGGAACTTGTTTCGAGACCTAATTTGATCATATGCAGAAGATAGCATTTTGGATCCAATTATTATATTAAATTTTCAATATTAAATTCTATGCATTTCTATCCCGTACGACCAAACGATACGTCTTATCACTGCGAAATTTGGCGGCGTAGTACAATTCATTATTACGGACCCAATGACACTGGTTTCGTCGAAATCCGAAATAGTGCCCCGGGAGGCTATTTTTATATGTTAATTAAAACGAGTTAATTTCAAAATTAGCTAAATCACTTTTGAATCAGATTTAAAAGTTTTATTATCTTTGTTCTTATTAATAGAATTTATATAAGCTTTGAAATTATTTTTACCTAACTTAAAACTAAAGATTCCATTATTTAAACAATTTCAATTATTAAATTCAACAATTAAATTATCCAATAAATCGCTATATTTGAAATTCAAGTTATTTAATCTAAAAATTTAACTTTTCAATATTTAAAATTAATTAAATATTCTAATTTCAAATAACTAAAATTATGGGTTGTCACATTCTTCCCCCTTAAAAGAATTTCGTTCTAGAATTGCCAAGGTAAGAAAAATGCCCAAACCCATTTTTCTAAAATCAAATTAGTCGTAACTTCCCAAAACCAATATGTTGAAACCTTGCTATTTCCTTTACTAAGTTCCAAATTCATTCATAGATTTCCAACTAATATTATCCATTCAATCATCTCAAATTATAATCCAAAATCAAATTTTAGTTATCGAAAACTTCTTCAAATTCTAACTCTTTTACCTGTGTCTCCTTTGCGCGGCTCGATCAGAACAACCACCAATCGCCACTACGAGCCCAAAACAACAATAGGAAACAAAAGCCAAGTGGCTTAATCATAAAACCATCAAATCAATCAACAATATAAACATGTACCTTTTTGTTGGGCAACCCAATTTTTTTATGAAATCAAAGACATCGAATTAGCTCTTGCTTTTATATACCTACATCTTATTTACCAATGATATCATTCATATAGTTCATAATATTTTTATTTTGTATTTTCCGATTTTCAACATTTGTTTTACATAAACCTGTACGATGTACATACATCATCTGTACACAATATCAAATCCGATCGCTCGCTCGATCACGCAATTTCAGTTCTGAACTAGTATCGTTCATACGACCACTCTAGTGCGGACTCAGATCCGGTTCCCTGATTAGAAACTGCCATTCTCCTTGCATAGCCATATACTATGATAGAGAGACTGGAATCAACCAAAAACCCATATCCAGTGTTCACCGTCGAGAATCGAGTGAAAAATCCTAACTCGGATCGATGTAAATCATCTCTAAATCATGTACTCGAGTCTGTATCAAATCGTTATGCGAATAAAATAACATATGGACAATCCACGTATTTATTTCTATTGATTCTTAGCTACACCAAGTTCCTTTTATTCACCTTTATCCCGTTCTCATTCATTTTATCCACATTCAATTGATCTACATTCAATTATCCCCATTTACTTATTACTTAGTATATTTTTTTTCAATACCAATATCTCTTAGGGACCATTTCATCAAATTTCATGTTTAACACAATTCACTCTATACTTACTTCATTTATGAATTATTCCATAAAAATTTTCTTAAGTTTATAAACATTTTATACAACTTCTTA
Organism: Allium fistulosum; assembly: GCA_030737815.1. Lineage (NCBI taxonomy): Eukaryota > Viridiplantae > Streptophyta > Magnoliopsida > Asparagales > Amaryllidaceae > Allium > Allium fistulosum. The sequence continues at coordinate 1,147,354,314 of CM060902.1, forward strand.
TTTTTATTACCACTTTACAACTTAAGTCCATTTCTAACCAAATTCAATTTCATTTTCCAATTTCAACATTCAATTTTATCAATCAACATTCCAAACCATATCCAATTCACTAATTAATTTAATTAGCTTATTTCATTAATTTACTTCAAATCTTAACCAATTCCATTTCCAAAAATTATTTTTAGCTTAACTTAGGCTAAATTTCTAAAATTCACTTTATTTAACTTAATTTAAGTTAAATTTCATCCCATAGTTCAATTTCAAATTTTTACTTTTCTTGCATTCACATTCAGCAATTTAAAACATTGTTTTAACTTGCTAATTTTCAAATTTTATAAGTTATCAAACTTAGTTTCTCATTTTTTCAATTAAACATTTAAATGAAAATTCCAGAGTATAAACACCTTGTTCTTAAGTATTTCAAATTATTTTTGAAATCATATACATACATACATACATACATACATACATATACATATACATACATACATATATATATAGACACACACACAATCCCTTGGTATATCAAATCATTCTTTTAGATTTCCAAAATCAAAACTAGTTTTATCAAAACAAACTCCAATGGTAGCAATTCCTCTCTTGGAAACCCGAAGACGAACGTCGATGATGTTGTAGTCATCACCGAAATTATTTTCCAGTCACCAAAGTGAGTTTAGTACTTTCGTTCTCTTTAAAAATCCTTTTTTTATATTTCCAGCCAAAAATATTTTCCAAATAATATCACTATTATTTTCCAAAACTTTGAAAAATCATTCCAAAATTAACGAAATTTAAATTCACAAATTCCCATCTTTTAAACTCTTTTTACTTATAATTCATATTTATAATATACTTTAGGAATTTCGTTTCCTTTCAATTTAAAAATCACATTCATACATCATATATTTATGTAATTCCATTTATTTATATAAATCAATTTTTTTTGTTAATCTTTGTTTGCATTATCATAATGACAACTTTTATTAGAGCACAATAACAGACAACAAATGATAATAATCAACATTATCATTCTTTAACAACCAGGCACACCATAAATACCATAATAAGTTCTGAAAATTATTCCCTTATATATAAAAATAATCAAGGTAAAATTATTTCAATTACCCAATTTCAAAATAATACCATGTTAACCTGCTCTGTTCAAGTGTTTAGAGATCCTTATCGATAATGTTAATTACTCGTATTGACCAGAATCCATAAGCCACTCGATAGATCAACCAACACAATATAAAACAATTGTTATATCACTAACAAATATGCGCTCATATATACACACTCAAACTCATTCTAGGGTGATACTGACCCTATCTCTAGTGAGTTACCCCATTAAAGCCAAGGTTCTTGCTTAACCTTCAGCTCTGATACCAAATGTAACGAACCGGGCTTTTCGACCCTCGAAAATCGACACTAATACGTCCATTGTATCACACACCAAGCAATCAAATGCCGGAAAACACAATTGTTAGGGAAAAGGAAGAAGGAAGAAGGTAAGAAAAACTAAACAATACAGAATCTCACAGCGGAACGAATAATCAATAATATACCATAAATCTTTGCACAAAACAGAACTGTAATATATGTATGTGAAGACATCAATCAGAGCATACTAAACTATTTCAGCTTGGATAGTTATAACAACCTATCCTTACAATTGCTGATAAACACAACAATGAATACAGCGGAAAATAACCATCTACGCGAATACGTCTCTAGGCCTCCAACTCGTCTCTTGAAGCTCCAAGCATCCAAACCAATCTGTAATATGCTCGGTCTGACCCGAGCATTATAATAAAATAACACCCGAGTCAGTCTGGAAAACCAGCATGAGAAAACACACCCAACTGGATTTAAAGTTATATAAAACCTTAGAAATCAAAGTTATCTCATAAGACCACACGACACATAAACATGGACGAGTTTTTACCTTACGATAACCAAAACAATTATATAGAAAATCTATTGATATTATGATAATGTCTATGGGTGAAAATAATAATAATCAAGTAGCCGTGATGCTCATGAGTGTACATCACAACAATACTAGGTATATGATCCAAAATCGAAAAGGCGCGTTCGCTAATTGTGTAGGATTTCCACGGAGGTGCCTTTAGTACTTCGAGGAACGGTCCTCCTGCACAAGGATCAGAGCTATCCTTCCAAAGTAGCATACATCCCTAGTGATGTACCATAGGAAAAACATAGCTGGTCTCGCTAAGATCGAGTGCATCGTCCCATGCATGCATAACGACTATATGTGACATCTAGGAGGAGTAGACTACACCCTATGGGTTTGCCAACCATACTGGCCATGCCCTCTATCTCTGGTTTTCGTCATTCCTACTGATGAGGCTACGTCCAACATTCCAGCTTACGCGCCATCACCAAATAGATCGTGGAATCCCACATGGATTCCAATACCCCAACGGGTCTCGGAATCACACATAGATTCCCACATCTCAACTTGATTTTGGAATCACACCTGGATTCCCATACCCCAACGGGTCTTAGAATCACAAACGGATTCCAACATCTCAAAATATCATGAATCTCCTCCATAGAACTGTATATGGTTTTCGGAGTGGTCGTGAGTTCGAGTCATCTCTTACAAGTACACTCTTCCGTTTCCCGGGTGCTCCACAAAACCAAATGTCAATTTTCGGAATGCACAATACCGGCTCTTTAGGAAATAATCAGACAATACACAAGAGCGGGGATCACCCCTTAACAGTTTAAGTGGATGGATCTCCTTACCATTTGTCCTAGAAGAACAAAACGAGTTTATACGTACAGTATAGCACCACTGATGGTAACTATACCATATAATTCTCGTATTTCCCTTAGATATTCCCAGAGTTAAAATTCTTCGGTGTTAAGTAGGAAATATTTCCATACCACCAAAATTAAGAAGGATTACTTATTTAGGCCAAGATTTGATAGTCAGTTATTGAACTATCAAATAAACAAACATTCAAACAAAGATTTATTCCATAGGTGAAAAAAAACATGGGATAAGTACATAGCGACCACCGGCCTCCTTTTAATAAATCCTTCATAAATAAAACCCCTTCATAAATTACTTGTAAATTACAAAGATATACTCGCAACTCTCTGTATTTCAATACTTAGAAATATATGTATACTTATCTCAACAGTATAAGTATATCCATAAAATTTAGAAAGTTTTATTTTATTGGATTCTCCAAAACCATTTATAAATCATTTTATAAACCTCTGAAAACCATTTATAATCCCTTTATAAAAATTCCATCCCTTATAAGCTTCTTATACATTTCAAAAATCACTTATAAACCCTTTATGTATCCATACCCCATTTTAAACTTCTTTTATAAATCTATAAACTTGTTTCTGAAATTTGTTTATATATATCTAATCATTTATAAACTCTTCACTTTTCAAATAACCTTTCCTTAATTCTTCAAACCCATTTTACAACTCCTTTATAAATCTAAGTCTTTCAAATATATTTCCGGTGTCTCAGAAATAATTATAAATAATTTAAAATATTTTACTTCAAACACCATTATATAATAATTATTATTAACATTAAAATTTATAAATTTAAAACATCTTAAAAATGATAATTAATAATTTCAAAATATTGTTTAAGAACAATAATAATTAATCTTTACCATTTTCATAAATAGTAATAATTTATTTTAAAACCTTATTAATAATCCTTAATATTAATTCCAAACCATATTTATTCTTAAATAATTAACCTTATCACATTTTGATAATTCTTTAAATCCATATTACTATGGACAATTAACTTTAAAATAATACCAATATAATTAAATAACCTTAAATTCTTATTAGTATAATTAATTAACTTTAAAACCATATTAATATAATTAAATACTTTTTAAACAATATTAATTTAATTAAACACTTTAAAACAATAATACTATAACAAAATAACTATAAAACAACATTAATATAATTAAATAACCTAAAAATAATATTATTAAAATTAAATAAATAAATCCTTGGAACAAAATATTTCCAAAACTTGATTTCGGATTTAAAAATCATCTCTTGTCTTTTAAACCAATTCCGACATAACGACAATTTATAGTATTTTTAAAATATTAATTTGAGGCCAATAACCACCCAACACTTAACCAATATCGATATTGATTTTCTATCACTACTGGGTTTTAATTTCAAACATATAACGATGTTATAACCACAGCATCCACAATCATATTTATTATTCAATAATCCATATAAAGGAAATAGTATTGAAACAATTTAATTCAATAATAGCAAGGAATCCCGTTGGATCCCTCCAACCTATTTTTCCCTGCATCACAAATGTTATACAATCATAAAATATAAATCAACCGCTTCAAGACAGGATTCGTATACAAAGGGTCATCCGCTCTTACATGGGAACGCATATAGGGTCTCATCTACTCCAATAGGCGGGAATATATTCAAACCAACTAATAAATATCATAATTTATCCAAACAATCATTCAACAATTTTTATCAACCATAAATCGTACTAGTTATCCAAAAAGGTGAGTTTAACTCACCGAAATTTCCCGTCCTCGCTGATGCATTCCAGTTTGGAACTAAAACCAAACGACGTCCGATTTTAGCCCAAAATCCAACAGTCTCCAAATCCGTCCAAACCAGTTCCATTGCGAAGCTTTCGTCGTCACAAGTGCAACACAAAAAGTTTCGTCTCGATCCACCATAGGTAGCCGGACCTCCCCAAACTCTGGCTACAGCTGCGTTTTCCAATGCTAAACCCAATTCTGATGTCTGTTTCTCCATTTGATGCCTTAAACGCCGGAGTCTCAAGACCTAGGCCAACACTTCATTCGATTTCACTGTCGAACCTCAAAAATCCAAGCCGCACCCCTCATAAAGCACATCAAGTCAAAGCTCTCTCCAAAACAAGATTTTTTAAGCTTGTTTCAAATTTTTATATTAAGTAAATCTTGAAAAATAAATTTTTGGAGTTCATTTTCCTTTCTTTTTTCACTGGAAACCTGAAAGAAGAAGAGAGGGAGGGAGAACACGTTTTAAAAGGAAGGTGGGTATGGTTATGCCAGGTAGGTGTGTGGGTTGATGTGAATTAACAAGGTTGTGTAGTCAAATCAAGTAAATATATTATTTATAAATCAAAATATCTAGCTATATAATCCCAGACCCCAATCGAGACGTGCCGCCTTGCGTTCCATATGTTATACCCCTATTCCAAACGCAATGGAACTTGATTCGAGACCTAATTTCATCATATGCAGAAGATAGCTTTTTGGACCCAATTATTATATTAAATTTTCAATATTAAATTCTCGCGTTTCTCTTCCGTACGACCAAACGATACGTTCGATCGCTACGAAATTTGATGGCGTATTATAATTCATTATTACGGACCCAACGACACTGGTTTCGTCAAAATCCAAGACATTGCCCCGGGAGGCTATTTATATGTTAATTAAAACGAGTTAATTTCAAAATTAGCTAAATCACTTTTGAATCAGATTTAAAAGTTTTATTATCTTCATTCTTATTAATAAATTTTAAATAAGCTTTGAAATTATTTTTTCTAACTTAAAACTAAAGGTTCCATTATTTAAACAATTTCAATTATTAAATTCAACAATTATATTATCCAATTAATCGCTATATTTGAAATTCAAGTTGTTTAATCTATAAAATTAAATTTTCTATATTTAAAATTAATTAAATATTCTACTTTCAAATAACTAAAATTTTGGGTCGTTACAATTTCCCATCTCAAAATGATGATTAGTTGACCTCTAATAATATCTCTAAGCTTTTCCTCATAATCTAATGTTTTCTCCCAAAATAGTTGGCTTTTTATTTATTTTTGGTACAAAACTATTAATGGAAGTTTAGGGATGTCTAAATCTGAAAATAAGTTATATGATATTCTCTCTAACCATATTTCACCCCGAAAATTTGAAACTAACAAACAGGACAAAATAAATTGACACCGGGTCTATCTACAAAATCTATCCAATCAGGCTGAAAACTTAAAATAGTCATAACTCTCATAAACTGGACCATTCATTTGAAATAAGAATCAACTCAAATCTCAGTTCCTATCAGGACTTATGGCCACTATAAGGTTTCTGTCCAGAAAAATATATTTTGGTTTAGAGTCCAAAAATGTCAAATTACACTTATAAAGTTTCAACTCATTTAAGGTCGTTTAGCTACGTAAACACTGTTTTACCTACATAACTCAATGTAAAACGGTCCGTCGTTACAGCCAGTATTAGGGATGTCAAAGGATCGAACAAGACCGTTGAGAGTAATTCGTTTGAAAAACTGATGTTTTTAAATTTACCGAATGAACAGTTGTTGTTGATGTAATATTTTAGGTACATTGACATAACAAAGAAAGAAGATTTAACACTAGGTTTCATAGATATTTTGGTAATCCTAGAGGCATAGAAAAAATCAAATACAAAATACTAAAATAGAGAATACTGGAAGTCATAGTGGTATGGAGAAATTTACTACATACAATTTAAGGTATCACTGATATTTCTGGTTCTGAAATAAGTCATCCTATCATCATTAGTGAGTTTTTAATAATCAAAATAAGAGGAGTACAAAATTAATCCCCCATTTATATACGGATTAAAACTTATTTATATAATATGTTGTTGATGTGAGTTAATGATGTGGTTGGACTGATTACAAATAACCATTAGTTGCTTTCTGTATGTCATGTATTTGTGTATCTACCGATTCTGGATGGTTATCTATGGATTACTAACCTGATGCATCTCCTATGATGGTTGCATGCTAATTTAATTTTCTACTATGCTAACATGTGGCGGTTAAAGGGCTAACATGAATTCTTGTTTTATATATGGTTTAACACTTATTTATATAATATGAGGTTGATGTGGATTGATGACGTGGTTAGGATGATTACAAATAACTAATGGCTGCTTTCCATCCGCTGAGTATCTACTGATTCTGTACTGACCTGACACATCTCTCATGATGGTTGAATGCTTATTTTGATTTTCTACTATGTTAATATATGCGGAAGTTGAAGGGCCAAGTTTTCTTGGTATCCTTCTTGTAGAAACCGCGGTGAATGATTGGAGCATGCTTGCATAGGATGATCTTTACTTATCACAAAATTGGTTGTTGAGTGTTGTTTTTCCTTTAAGACTTCTATATGGGAAACTTCGAATGATTAGGTCTAGCAGTGTGCAACTTTTATATTCATCTTCAATCTACATTAGTTACTCATTCTTTACCGATATTATGAAAATATCAACCATGAGTATTTGTAATTCTAAATAAAGGATCAAAAGAACCACCTATCTCAATATTTGAGAGAGTATTCCTCGTGGTCTTGCATTTCTGGTTTTATACTAAGAGCATTCCTTTTCATTAATAAATCATTTCATAATTTTCCAATTACGAGGAGAATGTACTAATTAATAGAGTTAAGAGTGTGTCCTAGGGGCTATTATATAATTTGATTATATAACTTAACTCTTATAGAGGATTTTGTTCAAAATAAAGTATGCTTTTGGTTTTATTTTCTTTCATATGTGTTATTATGTAGAGATATACCCAATTATATAAACATATTAAACATATATATATATATATAATATACGTAGAAAATCCTTAGGAGAAGTATTTTATCGATTGAAGTTACAAATATGTTTGTAACAATGAGTATTGAATCAATATTTAAATACTTATTCCTTAAAGTTTCCTAGTCAACATATATTAAGAAAGTATATCAATGCATCCATTGAAACTCATGCACGTAATGCTCTCTATATGATAGATGGTGAATTAATCATGGCCGTTAGGACACCCAGAGGTTACGTACTTGTGCTTGTTTCGAACTATCACCTATCGACTCAACAAGAGTTTTCTATAGGTCAAGACAACAAAGTCTAAATAGAAGATCTCATTATAACGAGGTGTAATAGTCTTCAGCCTCATGGGTACTATCGATCTTAAGTAGCCAGGGTGTACCTTGATTATGGTTAATCATATGGCATAACAACCATGTTACGGTCATAGTTAGGTGCATATTGAAGTACATAAAGTGAAATACTTCCAAGAGAAGATTCTTCTCATTAATTGTAGAAGACTAGTATCACCATAATTGGTAGTCAACTTAAAGTCGAAATCTCTTACCAGAGTAAATTGGTTAATCAATCAAAAATAATGGATTAAAACAAGCACTTAAAGTAGTCTACGTAATTAACTAGGATATTAATAAAGGTTTTTGACCATTAATTAAATCTAGATATCTTAATGATACAGTGGCTGCCGAAAAGAAAATGTATTGAAAATATAATTACAAGGAGCAGCTTAATAAAGGTAGGAATTGGATTATGTCAAAATGATGTGTAAGTGATTGAACTTGTGCCCGATAATGTACTTCAGCAAAGTCCATACATGTTTTAATATTTAAATTGTTTGAATATTGACTAAGGGCCGAGTTCGCACCAAAGAGTCAACACGACCATGTTGTTAGTTAATATCTAAGTTCGATTAATTAAAAAATAATTTTTAGCTATAATAAACTAATAATAAAATTAATACAAAAATTGTATTGAATTTTTATGGCATTTTAATTATTTATCTGAAGCCTAAAATTGTAGTTAAAATGATGTATAAAAGTTATTTACTGATTTAATTAAGGGGCGAGCTTAAATAAATTAATTAAACAATTGATTTAATTATTAAATTTATTAGGCCCAAAGTCTGGAAGCTCGAACATTGAGGGTCAGCCATAAAATTGGAGAGGATGGGTGGTGACTTTGTCTTCAGATATGGAGAGAAGGATGTTATATATTTGTGATCTAAATGGCTATAAATAGCTAAACCCATCACAGTCCTCATAAAAAGAAAGACCCTAAGCCTATCCTCCAATGTTGAAACATTGGTGATGCCTTGTAGATGGAGTCGCATCGTGTGGTCAAGCAAAAAAGACTAGAAGCTTGAAGAATGAAACAACTAACAACCAAGGTATTCGATAATAGGTGGGAATAATCCTTTTTAATCATTTCATACATATACATACATACATATATGTATGCATATATGTATATTTGTATATTTGTCTATGTATATGTTGTTTACATGCTTTCTCTCCCCATTTATACATTTGGCAAAAGTAAAATATAAAAAAATTGAAACTATATATAAATATATTAAATAATTTAATGATATATATGAAGAAAAAAATACATTGATTTAATTTAGTTTTAAAAAAAGTTATGTTGCTTACAGCTCAGATAAAAAATTCATATACATATGTAGATTTTTTTATTTAAAATAAATTTGACCTTTGAATTAAAAACATTTTTCATTTCCTCGGTTTTGAAAAAAAATCATATTATGTGTTTATATATTGAAAATTGGTAAAGGCTTTGTTGCTTTATAGAGCCAAATTAAACCCAATTACAAGGCCTAGACCCAGCCCATATAACTTCAGTGCATAGATTAACATACTACATTCATTTCGTTCAATTGCCTCAAAATCTAGATTTCCTTCGTTCTTCAAAGTGACAGTCATGGCATCTCAAACTCAACCTGTAGGATCTCGTTATCTTCTATTTGTAGTCACAACTGCTTCAGTACCCCTTCTTCTGCAATTCCTAGCTCGGTAAATACTTTCTTTTTTATCTGCCTCATAGCTCTTGCATGTCTCGTCTAATCATGTAACTAACTTAATTCTTGCTTCTACTTGCATCTTGAAAAATGTGGGGATTTCTCTCCTTCCAAATGTGTCATATGGTGACAATCATGATGATGGAAGCAATTTTAGCCATCAAGCTTTTGGCTTTCCATCTTCTGATTAGGTAATGCTTCCTCAGTAAGTTTCTCCTCTGATTGTTGCAACTTAGCTTGCTTTTTAGTTGATTCCATATGTCTGTAGTGTAGATGCAGTCAAAGAATATGTGGTTGTGTATTTCTTCTTGCTGCTTACACAGTGAACATTCTATTTCATGGACAATAGTCCACTTTTTAAGTCGATCTTTAGTCGAAAGTCTGTATGTCAGTGCCTTGTAGGTGGACTTTGCCATTTTAGGAACATTTTATCTATCCCAAATGAATTGAGCCCACTCTATTCTCTCCTCTTTGTTTCTCAAATTTTCCCATGCTGATTTGATTAAAAAAATCTGCTCACGTAGGCTTCCAGACCCATTTATCACCCTACAAGTAAGTAAAGGTGGAACAAATTGTATTTCTTGTCCTAGTTGAGTTATTGGAGATTCCAAGTCAAATATCCACAGATTATTTTATATGAGTCTTCCCACTTCCAAATCCCTACCTTTATATGATGTGAAATTATCCCAAAAAGGGCTATCAGTTAAAGAATATTTTTTAGCCAAGGATCATACCAAAAGCTAGTATTTCTACCATTGGCAATTCTCCTTTCATCAGCCCCTGTAACTCACTTCTCATTCTCAAAACAGCTTCCAATATTTTTAATGCATTTTTATCTTCTCTCATCAACTAGAAGTTGTCTTTCAAATATTTATTCTTCATCCAATCCACCCATATATTTATTCTTCATCCAATCCACCCATAGACCTTTACCAGTGTTTAAACCAAAAATGTAGAAACACCCAAGAGATTGTGGAAAGAGTAAAAATTGAAGAAAATACATGAAAAAGAACATGAAAAGAATACACAGCAATTTATAGTGGTTCTTCTAATCTTGAACTACGTCCACTTAGTGATTTTATTTATTATATCCCTGGCTTACAAGCAGTTATTCTTATGAATACATAGATATATATATATATATATATAATATAAATCCGTGGGTGACTACAAGAAATTAGAGTAAGAAAGAGCTAGAGGCAAAATATCCTTAAAAATGAGCACTGCTCCTCTATTTATAGTAGTATGAAGCCTAAAATCTTGCCCCGATGATGTCCACCTTGTTTTCCATGCCAATGACCACTTTTCCCAGAAAATAGGTGAACACTTCATCAATTTGCATGGATCGATAACGATCCATGGACTTGGATCAATATAGATCCATGAGATGGCCAAATGGGTCATCTTAAACTCTTTGTCTAGGCTCGATGCATGGTTAGCTTCATGATTCCAAAATTGTTCGCACCATTATTAGCTTGTTTCTGAGTCTAAATGATGGATTGCTGGAAGAATGGAGTTGCTGACTTTGAGTGCTCATGAAGAATGATAGAGAATTGCATGGAATCAATGAAGTAGTGCTTGAAATAGGCTCCTAGCATCAAGTAGAGTGGTTAGTAAGAGGATGGGCAGGAATGCATAAAAGAAGTTGGATCGGTACCGATCCATGTTTTTGGATCGATACTGATCCAAGACATTGTTGGATCGTGGGCCTTTTTCTTTTGTTGGCTTGGTCTTCGTCCCGTGGCTCTGTTTGTACTTGGTTTATGGACACTTAAGCTATCTCTCCGGGCTTTCAGCCTAGATAGTTTCTAAGTTTGTTTCATCCAATATGTCAAAGTATTGCCTGGTCAAAAGGTGGGATAACACTTGCTCCCGGAAGTACATCTTGTTTCAAACATAGTGTGCTTTGAATCAAGACAAGTCAAGATTGCTGTAAAGGACTCCACTCTATGCTGTGAATGGTCATCATCCTTCCGACATATCGTTTCTGTGAAACGTTATGTCTATAGCATCCATCGTAACACTTTACCGATATCTACTACTATAAATCTAGAGTATGATCTTAAGATCTATCACTCCAAGTTTATTAAATTTGAATTGGTCCCTCCCATGGGGTTTCGAGGTTTAAATCTAATTTTTTTTACTCGAGTTGTTTGGGTTGGATATGTACATGCACACATATTCACATGCACGTTCTTGAATAACTTCATTATCATATGCACGTGCTCATGTAGGCAGGTACATAAGAATGGTCATTAACATTCCTGTTTTTTTAATCAAGACTTGGCACTAATCCAAATTCTTGGATCAGTACTGATCTGAGACTTGGGAGAAGTCCTTCACTTTCTTTGCTTGAAAAGTGGGTTCTTGGGTTATATAATCCAATCCGTTCCTCTTCTTCCTCACTTTATTTATTATTGACTTAGTGCCTAGAGGTCTGCCATTAAAAAGCTTTTGCCTCCAAATCTGAATAACGCTGCTAGCTTTACCTTGCCTCCGCCCATCACCATACACTAAAGCGGCATCCGTCACTTCAACTTTGGTCACAGTTGGCCTCTCTTGGTTCATACCCGATCCAAAGCTTTAGGAAACGAAGTCCTCACCCAAACCATGGCCTTTTACCTCTTCAAGATTAGTCGAATTAGGTAGTGGCAGTAGTGGACTTGGACGTTGTTGGGTCTGACATTAGCGGTGGTGTATTGGATCGAGGAAGAAGAAGTTGATCCTTGAATATTTACACTAAGGGTTTGGATTGGTAATCGAGCCCTTAGAGTTTCTTAGTGAATTTCCAAGGCACGATTTTCTCTTGAGCGATTTCTCTTGTCTTTTCAATATGCACTTAATGGATGGCCACTAATGTGAAGCCCGCTGGGATGGTCAGTGATGACGATCACTCCAGGTGATACCCAGAGTTTAAAATGAACCGTTGCATAATATCAAAAATCTACACTACACAACACCACACTAGGTTTCGTTTTAGCATGGGGGTACATCTTATAATTAATCTGATGTTGGTTATCTGTTGAGTTTTTATAGAAATGGATCATAGACGTTCTGAGTGTCTTACCACTCAAGCCATAGGTCCATCTACTTCAAAATATGTCGAATCCGATACCAAGTCGAGCTCGACCACAATTCCATCTACACAACAAACTCCGACGTAGCTCATACCTCCCGTTGAAAATCCACAAGTGGATCAACCTCATCCAGTTGTTCCTCAAATGCCTGCAGAAGGCCTTGAAGTAGAAACAGAAACTGCTCCCGACACTTTTGAGGATGTTGTAGTTCTAGAAAATCCCGTCAATTCAATTCCTTCAAAGATAGAAAGGGGTCACTCCGAAGAATCTGCGATAAACATGGGATTCCATTTAAGGATGTACTAGTCCCTTCTCAACACCAGAGAGTTCACAATCCCCTAGAGGGTATACTGCTTGCAATGGATATAAGTGCCTGGTGGGATGCATCCCACCATTCAATCAATTCATTCGTCGAGTTCTAAACTTCATGAGATTAGCTTCAATGCAACTACATCCAAATAGCTAAGCATTCCTTCATGGCACATATATTGTCTCTGCTTGATATTTGCATCGAGTATCCAATGATGAGGAGATTCGATAAATATATAGTTTCAAGAGCTGGAAAGGAAACCCTTCTCTGATCTATTTGGAACTAGTAAAGTGCTGTTGAGTTGTTACCGGTACATTGAATAAGTTGAGACATTCAATGGTTCTATGTCTACAGTCCATCTGGATTTGCGCAAAGATGGCTATCAAGATGTAAGTTATACTTCATTTGTTTTCTATGAACTCGCCTTGTGACCTTGCAAGCTTAACTCATATTCTTTCTGTCATACATATGTTCCGACGAGTCCTAGCAGTGCAGCTCTTGCAAATGCCGTCAGAGTTCTTATGGCACTTTCGAAAGAGGATAGAAATATTGGAGTTCTTCTTTCCGATGAAAATCTCCTAGCTTACAATTTGCGAGAAGTGGGCCGTAGTACTGGTCAAGTCCATTGGCTTCTAACGATGATGGTGATAACGATGATGATAATAACTCGCCTTTAGGTGGTGATGTAAATCTTGACGTGCCTTCAGTCCTAAGTCCAGGGGCTAAATTTGAAAGAGAGCAAGAACACACCAAAGAAGGCAAACTCATAGGCAAAGGTGGCAAAGATAGACATGATGATGTTAATGTAGGCCACGACCCTTCGGTTGAACAGTCCAAGGACGATCAACAGTTCGTTCTGAAAAATAGGCTTGTCATGAAAATTCCCAAAGGACAATCTTCTACATAGCCTCTGCCAGCGACAACTGGGGAGAAAACTCCTTCACTCCCTTTTAAAGATGCCTTTACTGGTTTGGGGTCGAATCCTACCGAGTTCGGCTCTTTCGGCATTGGTAATATAAGCCTTGAGGGTCTTGACTCTCCTCTCCACTTGATGACAATATACCTCCCGTTAGCATGAGAGATCGCTCCTATGAGCAAAGCTCTAGTACACGTGTCCTTCTCTATTAATGCTAACTTGTTCCTATTTCATTTTCAGCATCCATGGAAAGGAAAACGTATATGTTTCAATCCTTGGAGGAGAACATATCCCGACCATATAGGCATCGTCTAGGCATGTACATCAAGGCAGTGGTCAAGATTCTGAGTCTAGCCGTCGGTCTAGCCACGACAGAGGCAGTCATGACAGAGACTATCCATCTTGTGACTCTGCCTCTAGATATCGTTCCAAGTCTAGATCATCTTTGCCAAGAAGCTCAGACAAACATTCTGATCGCCGCGATGACCCTTCACCGGGCGATGTTTCTCGTGTACCACCTCCAAGTTCCATTCCCATCCAACACTTGACATCAACTCATACAAGTTGATCTTCTAATTGCAAGCATCATAAGGGCAGTTCTGCGGCCTCTCATCATAAGGCTGGTAAGAAACCGATCGAAGCTCTAGTCATCACCATGGAGCAACAACTTGCTACTACTACACGAATGGCTGAGTTGAAGGAATAGTTCCTAGATGTATGCTCTGATGGGCTCATGTTTGTGCCCAACCTAACGAACAGTTCGCCAGAGGTCAAAGACGCGACAGTAGCCTATGTAGTGGATTCTTATAACTAGTATAATGAGTGGAGGTTGGTGCTGAGAAGGTCTCCAAGGTTTCGAGGGAAAGAAAATTTAAGATCGATAATCTAAAACTCTGGAGATGCAAGATAAAAGGATCGTTGCTCATCTCGATGCCAAGGTTGAAAACTTGAAAAAACACAAGTTGAAGCTAAGAAAAAGGCTGAGGATGCTATCAAGGCATTAGAGAGTGAGATAATAAAGCATTGTGATGATATAGATACTGCCCATCATCGAAACTGTGACTTGGTGCTGGAGAAACATGCTATGAACAAGAAAGGAGATGAGCTATTGTCCAAGCTCGAGAGCGAGACAAAGTAGAAAAACGAAGATCTCCAAGAGGCTCAAGGGTACTACAAAGAGCTAGTTACTGCTCTTAAGGAAATGGACAAGGCGGTTGAACATGCTTGAGACGCGGACGAGCTTGTCAAGAGGGCGGTTGAAGCCGTAGAGAAGTGAATGTGGATAGATTCAAATCGATGCTTAATGCTCATCAAGTACAATGCTAACGTGCTTAAATTCCACAACTTAGAGTGGTTCGATGATAATTACCCGAGGACTCTGGCTCTGGACTGGGAAGAAGTTGTTGCAGAGGAGAAGGAATTTCTGAAGGGTGGTGAGGTAGACCTAGATCAGTTAGATAAAGAGATCTTAGTAGGAGATGAACCCATGGTCCTAAGAGAGGGTGAGGTTATTATTCATTCGGTGATGATCGCTATAGTGCAAAAAGACACAGGCAGAGGCTCCGGATCATTACCTCAAGATGCCACTACTTGGGACACATCCGGACCCAAAACTGCTCCTGATTCATCTTTGTTCCCAGGATATAATCCAGATCAACCCCAAATGTAGAAGTCCACCACCCTTTCTCCCATCTTGAAAGGGAATTTCGATAGGACTCCGGCCACACTAATCCTAGCCTGAAGGTGGAATCTCATTGACTTTGCCAATATTTGGGAGAGTCCATATGTCGCCAATTGACGTAGCTAATCTACCTTTTTATATCTCTCAAGTTTTAGGTCAACTCTAAGTCGGCCCGCTTTTCGAAAAAGGTCTCTAGTCGGGATAAGAAATGTTTATAACAGAATTGGTGACCATGACTACTTCAACAACGGTCCCAAGTATTCCAATTAGCGAGACTCCTGGGCCTGACGAGCGAATGATAGATGCTTTACAGAATGAAGGGATTGGTGGGATTCAAGAAGCTAAGACCGAAGACAATGTTGTTATAACAAGATTCTCCGAGTCCCTATCAGGTTCCACCATGGGTACGCTTGAGCAAGAACTTCTCCTAGCCCAAGAGGTTAATCTAGAGAAGGTAGAGGTCATCTCTCCTTCTTTGTCCATAACTTTGCCTGATTAGACTATCTTCATTTCGGTCACTCTTCCTCCACATGGGAGCACTCAAAGCATGCATGCTGGATCATCGCAGAGCACTCCATCCAAAGGCCAAGGAAGAAGCAGGAAGAAGCCTGATCAAGTCATACCTCCCTCTAGAGAAGAGAAGAAAAATTCCAAGAGGCAAAAGCATAAGAAGTGATCGTTAGTTTGTTTTGTCTTGGTTGTACAGTTAGGTACTTTCTAGCTTTCTGTTTTTTTTTGCTCGATGTTGTGCGGATTTGGCCTCCGCTTTTTCTCTTCAGTTCCAGTGTCAATAACACTTGCACCTTTTTTTAAGTCTTATTTTGACTGTTAATAACAAGACTTTTGTTTTTCCAAATCGTTGTGGAATTTGTATAGGTACTTAAGAAATGCGCTTTCCATTATATGTACTTGCAATCCATTTCTTTTCATGATTATGGTTGGACTAAGTCACCAGCCCGTTTCATGATCCGCTACCCTTTTATTGCAGAGCAACCGTTGAGGTGCTAAGCACTAGGCATCGGTTGGGGTAAGCCATTTAGTATAATGGTTCAGATATCCTTTTCCAGGATAGTGGCATCCGATCATGCCAAGTTCCGGGTGCTAGTTTAAGCTAACTACTTAAGATCATAGTTTGCACATCCTCATCCAAGTTGTTTACCTTCAATCATACCTAACTCTAGGCATTGATCATAGTTTATATCTAAGATCCTACCTTACGATGGGCATGGATCTTCCATCTTGCCTATTTCGGGTAAGATG
The DNA here is from genome assembly GCA_030737815.1 of Allium fistulosum. Taxonomy (NCBI): domain Eukaryota; kingdom Viridiplantae; phylum Streptophyta; class Magnoliopsida; order Asparagales; family Amaryllidaceae; genus Allium; species Allium fistulosum. The sequence continues at coordinate 1,147,371,245 of CM060902.1, forward strand.
TTAGTGATTGGATGGTCATGTCACATCCATTTTGGATTATACTCCTGCCCTCTCATCAAGGGTAAGAGATAGTTAATGGATTGTCAAATCACATCCTATTTGATTTATACTCTTGCCCCCACATCAAGGACAAGAGTTAGTTAGCGGACGGTCAAATCACGTCCTATTGGGTTTATACTCCTAGCCCCATATCAAGGGCAAGATTTAACCGACATCCATCTTCGAGCGCTAAGAATGGTTGAACTTCGAGGGTCCGATCATAGGCCGTAGAAGTTTGGTTGGCACTAACTCCTGTTACCTTCATACGTGCATTATACACATGCATATTCATTCAAGTTGGTCATATTTCACAACTCTTAAGCAATGTAAAAATAGGGACACAAATTCGGAAAGCCGTTTCATTGATTGAAGACGAAAAATGACAGTTTTGTTTTATTATATGACTTTACAAATTTATTCCTAAGTGAAATAGCATCGTAAGTGCTCGCTTTCCTATACCCACGAGAGTGAGATCCCGTCAACTGTCGCTAGCCCAAAAGTGCCAGCTCCAAGCTTTTGCTCTATTGCATATGGACATTCCCAAGTCGGGCCCAAGTTTCCAGGGCCTGGGAAGATACGTTTGAGAACCAAGTTGCCAATTTCAAAGTCTGATTCCTGACTTTGGCATTGTAGTACCGGGCGATTCAGCTCCGGTGTGCAGCTGCTCTAAAATCAGCTTCATCGCGCTTCTCATCGATCGTATCAAGAGATTTCAGTAGGTGTCGTTCATTTATCTATGGATTGTAGCGAGTTACCCGATGAGAAGGTACTTCTAGTTCAATCAAAATCATAGCCTCTGATCCATAAGCTAAGGCGAATGGAGAGTGGCCGGTTGCTGACTTGTGGGTTGTTCGTAAGCCCAAAGTGCCAATGCAAGTTCATCAACCCACTTGCCCTTGGCCTTTTCCAGCCGCTTTTTGAGAATGGGCTTAATAATCTTATTCACGGCTTTAACTTATACATTCTCTTGAGGGTTTGCCACCATAGTAAATCTCTTCTCTATGCGATGTCGGTGGCAGAAATCCTAAAACTCGGTGTTGTCGAATTGGGTTCTGTTATCGGTAATGATTGCTTGTTGAATTCCAAAATGATAGATGTTATTCTAGACCACGAACTTGATTACTTTCTTTAGGGTAATTGTGGCTACTAGCTCCGCCTCAGCCCATTTGGTGAAGTAATCAACTGCAACGATGGCATACTTCGCACCACCTTTAGATATCATTAATACACCGGTAATATCAATTCCCAGACTGCAAACGGCCAAGGACTGACCATTTGAGTATTCTCCATCAATGGGGCTCTCGAAATCTTAGCAAACCTCTAGCACTTGTCACACTTTCTAGTGTAATCAGCTGTGTCTCAGTAGTTGGCAAGATGTACCCATAGCGGAGAATCTTCTTCGCCAGGGTTTGCCCTCCAAGGTGGTCGCCACAGGCCCCTTCATGAACTTCATTCAGGACTTTTTTGGCCTCATGGTTAGCAACACATCATAGCAGTGGAACTAAGAATACTTTCCTATAAAGTGCTCCCTGTTGAAAGATATTTCTTGATGCTTGGCGAAGGAGCTTCCGTCGTTCGCTCTTCCTATTCGGAAGGATTCCGCTTTGTAGATAATTCTTTATTGCAGTCATCCATGACTCCTTTTCATGCTTGGCCTCCAAGGTACAATTGAAATCCATATGGTCGATGCTCGAAGCCGATAATACCACCACGGGAACCAGTCCCATGAGCTACTCATCTCCAGAACTTGCCAGCTTAGCCAATGAGTCGGCCTTTGCATTTTCCTCTCTAGGAATATGTGTTATTGTGTAATATTCAATATCATTAAATAGCTCAAGGGCACGGTTTAGATAAGGAGCTAGTCTCGCTCCTTTTTCCTAAAACAATTTCTTGAGTTGACACATCACTAGTTGGAAATCCCAAAAGATGTGTAAAGTTTTAACTCCCAATTCCTTGGCTGTTTTGAGTCCTGCAATCAATGCTTCGTACTGTGCTTCATTGTTTGTTGTAGGAAAGTTGAGTCTTAAGGCATAACAAATTGAATGTTCCTTGGGAGTGACAAGTACAACTCCAGCACCGAAACAACGTTCATTTGACGCACCATCTACGTTCATCTTCCACCTAGTATTCTGCTCACCAATGCTCTCCGAAGTATCATCTCGCATAGTGTATTCAGCTATGAAGTCCGCCCAAGCTTGACCCTGGATAGCTTTTTGAGGGAGATAGGTATTGGCTTAATTTGATGTTCCATTTCAATAGCCTTCCAGAAGTCTCAAGTCGTTGCAAGACTTGTCGCAAAAGCTGGTCGATAAGTAATTTGATCGGATGAGCCTAAAAGTAGGGACGGGGCTTCTTCGAAGCGATCAACATGCAGTATGCAAGCTTTTCCTGAATTGGGTAGTTTCTTTCGGCTCCTATCAACCACTTAATGGTGCAGTAGACCGGTCGCTGGATGCGGGATTCTTCACGTATGAGTGCGGTGCTTAGAGAATGCACTAACACTGCCAGATATATAAACATGTCCTTGTCATCCACTAACTTCGAGAGAATGGTTATCCAAGTGATTCTCCAGAGCTTGGAATGCATCTGTACACTCCTGTATCCAAGTGAAGTTCCTTTTTCCCTTCCTAATCAAGTCAAAGAAAGGAATGCATTTGTCCGTTGCTCTGAAGATGAATCGACTCAGGACGACGACCTTCCTGTTTAGCCTTTGGGCCTCCTTGATCGTCTTTAGGGCCTCAATGTTTCTCAAGGCCTGGATCTTTTTTGGATTGGCTTCATCCCATGGGAGTTCACAATAAAGCCTAAGAATTTATTTGATGTAACACCGAACGAGCTTTTCAAAGGGTTTAGCTTCATCTCGTATTTTCGAAGAAAATTGAACACCATAGCCAAATCATCAACTTGGTTTCCCGATCGCTGTGCCTTCACGAGCATGTCGTCCACATAGACTTCCATCGAACAACCAATCTAATCTTTGAACATCCTATTGACCAGCCTTTGGTAATTTGCTCCAACATTCTTGAATCCAAAGGGCATGACCAATAACAATATACTACCAGATCGGTAAAAAGCTGGTGTGTTTCTAGTCTGGGACATGCATTGGAATTTGATTATATCCAGAGTACATGTCCATGAACGATAGCAGTTTGTGTCCAGCTGTTGAATCCACTAGCTGATCAATCCTTGGGAGCAGGAAGCTGTCCTTTGGGCGTGCTTTATTCAAATCTAAATACTCGACACATTTCCACTTCTCGTTTGACTTTTGCACCGGGACCAGATTTGATACCCATTCTGGGTATAAGGCATCGCAGATGAAGCCACTGTCCTTCAGCTTCCCCACTTCTTCTTTGAGTGCATCGGATCTCTCCAGACCCAGGCTGTGGTGCTTATGTTCCATAGGATGCATTTGGGATTTATGTTCAATGCATGACTCATTATCTCTAGTGAGATCCCACACATATCAGAGTGCGATCAGGTGAATACATCCAGGTTCGATTGGAGAAAACCAACCAACTCCTTCATCACTCTCACGTCGAGCTGTGAGCCGACCTTTAGGACCCGTGTTGGATCATCCTGACTGTCCAATACATTGAATGTCAATTCGATGGGAGCCTCTCTTCCATCTAGTGGCTCTTTCCGTAGATCCATATCCTTATACAACCGACTATGCTACCCGAGCCAAGGCTCAGGCATTAGTTGCTATGCGTCCAAAGCCTTGATGAAGAGAGTCCCCTCTAAATCTTTTCCTTTCTCTTTTCACCTCTCCTTCTTTAGCTCAGCGACATAACACTCGCGGCCAAGCCTTTGATCTCCGTGCACTACTCGCACACCGTTCTCCATAGGAAATTTAAGCATTAAACATTAAGGAGTTATAGCCGCTCTAAATTCAGTCAGGGCTAGTCGGCCAAAAATGCATTGTAAACTTAGTAAATATCCAACACCATATATGGCACAATCTACACTCGCTTGCGATTACCCTCTTTAAGTACCATCGGTAATTCCATATACCTGATTGGCTCCGTTGCAATTTCGTTAAATCCCTTATCCGAGATTTACACGGTTTCAGGTCTTTTCCCTCCAAAAGCATATGGTCATAAGTTTTTTAAATAGAATGTTTATCGGACTCCCACCTTCAACCAGCACCTTTTGTACAATTGCAGATCCAATCGTGGTCGTTATAACCAACGGGTCAATTGTCGGAGCTTCCACCCCATCAGCGTCTCTGTTTCGGAAAACAATATCGTTAGTCATAGTTCTAAACTGTTTTGATAGAGCTCCATTCTCTACAGTGAACCAGCTTTCATTCTCTATGTGTTTTAGTGCACCAACATACCTATCCATCTCATTCAAACTCTTATCGGCTAGATGTGGTCCACCGATGATTGTATTAATCTCTAAACATTTTTCAAGCCACCTAGGCTCTTCGCCACTAGGCTCGGATTTCCCTAATCGGGATGTCGGGCATTAGGGGTTGGAATTTCCTTACCCGCCATCCTACGGTGCTTTCACAAATTGTTGCAGCTTCATTTTACGAATCAAGTCCTCAGTCATATCGTGCAAGTGCCTGAATCCGTTAGTGTTGTGACCGTGTGTTTCATGCAACCTACAGAACATGCCAAATCTTTTCTCCTTCTTAGTCGACTCCCTCAAAGCCAACTTCCGGTACTACTCGGTACCTTGAGGTGCCAAATAGATATTCTCGATTGAGTTATTAAACTAGGTATAATTATAATATTTAGGAATCCTCGGACGATTCCTATTATCAGGCTTTCGCTTTCTGGCCCCATTGTCATCCTATTTCTGACCACCGCTCTTATTTCCAATGTACTTTATATCCACATTTTTGAAACTCAATCCAAACTGTTTTACAATAGTGTTGCTCTGTATTACTGCAGTTGAACTCTTGGCCTCACCTCTTTGAGGATGATTTGTGTGGCTCCTCCAAACGCAGGAACCGATTAACGCACTTGTAGAAAATGTCCATTATCAGCGGAGGCTTCATTTCAAACCATCTCCCGAAATTAGTCTTGGGATGAATCCTCTTGGTCAACGCCATCAATACTATATCGTCATTAGGATTTATTACTTCCATCATAGCTATATAAAATCGGTTCAAGAAATCCTTTAATGACTCTCTCATGCCCTTGAAGTGGTTTGATAATGACATCACAACGTAAAGTGTGTAGATGGAATTGCTCCAAAAATGTTCATAAACAAATCAACAAAAAACGATATGGATCTCGATGGAAGTTGAGTGAACCACATCATCCCTACTCCCTCAAGGGAAATTGGAAAGCAACGACATCTCACCACATCAGATGCTCTAACTAAGTCCATATGCCACCTGTACTTCATCAAATGCTGCCTTGGATCCGTCTTTCCACCATACAGTGGCATCATTGGCATTACAATCCTCCATGGATAATTCACATATAGAATGTTGTCAGTAAACGGCTTCCGACTAGGAGATGTACCCCATTTATCATTGCTCCTAAACTGATTTTTTATACAAGTTCGACTGAAAGGCGGTAGTCGAGTTATATTTCGAGTGTTCGACCCAACAAATGCTCGCAAGCATACTCTTGATACCTGGTTTCTCCAGACTCCGGGAGATCCATTCGTCCAACAGTCCCCCTGTTTGATTCCTAAGCAGTAAACCATCAGTAGTAGCTCGATATTCTAGATTCTGCTCATTAACGGCACGACCAGAGATCACATCCATGCCATCATCTAGAGGATGAGGTCCCACTCTAGTGTTGGCTAGATCGGCACCGACCCAACCTCTTGGATCAGTACTGATCCACAGACCCTTGCCACGAGTCTGCCTCGTGTCTTGATTTGATATGCCAGTAGTGTTTTGAGTCATCTTCTACTTCATCTTTCTCAATCTCTGCTTGGATGATGAGGAACTATTATATTTTGACTTATATGGTATTAAGTCCCTCCCGCTTCTTCTATGGCGGTCCGGTGTCAAGTCATTCGGCAATCTCAAGTTCTCATGCATCTGTTGGTTCATCTCATTGCGCCTCTCCTGGAACCTATCCTCAATCCGCTTTATCATACAATCCATCTCCATTATGGCCACGACATCAGCTGAATTCTAAATCTCTAGCTAGTTTGGCTGGGCAACTTCATCCACGTGCCGAGTACCTTAATTCTCGGTGTTATCAATGGCTCTGGAGTTTGTAGCACGTTCTTACCTTGGGGACATGGTGAATAACTTCTAGTGAAATATTGAAAATCTGAATAGTAGAACGATAACGTTGAAATATTGGATCTATCTCTCGGATCTGAGAAATCCAATAGTAGATGGTCGATCCAAGTAGCCCGAGAATATGACTCTCAGTGAAAGCACCAATATGTTTAAACTAAAAATGGCATAAACACTCAAGAGATTGTGTAGACAATAAAAACTGAAGAAAATAAATGAAAAAGAGCAAGAAAAGAGCACATAGCAATTTATAGTGGTTCAGCTGGTCTTGACCTAAGTCTACTTTGTGATTTTATTTATTATATCACTAGCTTACAAGCAGTTGTTCTTACGGATCGGTATAAATCCGAGGATGATTACAAGAAATTATATTAAGAAAGAGCTAGAGCTAAAAGATCCTTAAAATAAACCATGCCCTTCTATTTATAGCAGCAGAAAGCCTAAAATCTCGCCCCCATGATCTCCACCTCATTTTTCATGCCATATACTACTTCTCCCAGAAGATAGGTGGACACCTCATCAATTGGCATGGATCGGTACTGATCCATGAGATGGCCGAATCAGTCATCTTGAACTCTTTATCTAGGCTCGATTCATGGTTAGGTTCATGATTCCACACTTGTTTGCACCATTATTAGCTTGTTTTTGAGTCCAAATGACGGATCAGTGGAAGAATGGAGTTGCTGACTTTTAGTGCTCGTAAAGATCGATAGAGAATTGCATGGAATCGATGAAGTAGTGCTTGAAATAGGGTACATGCATCAAGTAGAGTGGGTAGTAGGAGGATGGGTAAGAATGCATGAAAGAAGTTGGATTTGTACCGATTCTTGACAATGGATCGGTATCGATCCAAGACATTGTTGGATCTTGGGTCTTTTTTTTATGTTGGCTTGGTTTTCGTCTCATGGCTCTATTTGTACTTGGCTTCAAGACTCTTGGGCTATCTCTTTGGACTTCTTGCCATGATAGTTTCCAAGTTGTTTCGTCCAATCTGTCTGAATATTGTCTGGTCAAAAGGCAGGATAACAACCAGCAATTGTTTTCTAGACTAGTTTGATAGCATAAGTTTATTTTAACCTTTGAGATTTTTTAGACCAACCCCTCCCTTGTGCTTAGGTCTATATAGTTTCTTATATGAGATCTTATGCATCCCTCCTTTCCATATGAAATTGGCACAAATACATTATATTATACGAATATAAGCATTTGGAATTTGGAAAGTTTGTAACCAAAATCTCGCCATTGAAGTTATGAATGTTTGAAGTAATACTATTCTTCCAGCAAAAGACAATAAATTTCCTATGAGCTCCAGCTAAGCATCGGCGGAGGATGGATGATGGTATCATCTTCTGTAATTGGGATGCCGATGATGTCGAGGCACCATCACTTGATAAAATGGTGATTATGGTCGTGATTCGGCCACCAACCGTGCATGAGTCTATATTAATAATTGGAGCTTGGTGAATATCCTTTTTAAGCGGACATTCGATAAGATGCGACTTGACAAAAAGGATCTACAATGTTGTAAATCCTACATTCAAGGGTTTGCAAGAGGGATTAAGGATCCAATCGATCGCATCAAATTGTATGTGCAGCCAGGAGATGGTGACGGTAAGGTGATATGGTTGTAGAAATTTGTTGTGGTGGATGGTGTTTGCATCCATATTGGTCACAAACACCCAAGGACAAATTTTTGTAGAGAAATAAGTGAAGAAAATAAAATTAAACTGAGGAAAATACTAAGCTAACAACAAATAAAAAGCAATAACCAGGAACATAGAGATTTATAGTGGTTCGGCGTTGTATGGCTACGTCCACTTTGATGATTACCTTTATTGATCACTTGTAAATCTTATTACATCAGTTGAGAATAGAGGAAACTTGATTACAATAAAGACTAAAGTAACAAGCAGCGTAAAGATTCTAAGAATGACCCATTAGACCAGTATCTATAGGTAAAGACGACCACCAATATTGAAGCTAATGCAGAGCTGGAACGGTAAAGTTGCCGCCTTGAATTAGTTCATCTCAAAGGTGACCGATAAGTGCATACCGTTCTTTAATGCCCTCAAGAAGGAAAAATGGAGGTTCTAATGGATGAGCGAATGTAATGCTGCTTTCAAAATCTATTGGAACAGCTGATAGAACCACCAATATTGTCCAAGCCTTTAGAAGTATACATTTATTTAGCAATATCGACTTACACACTGAGTGCATTATTTGTGCATGAGGAGTGTAAAATTCAAAGGTGGTTCTACTATGTTAGCAAGCAATTCACCATAGTGGAAAAAATATATCCAAAGCAAGAGAAGTTGGCACATTGCTTGTTAATAGCATCGAGGAAGTTGATGCCATACTTTCAAGCTTATTCAATTGGGTGCTGATGGATCAACATCTAAGGCAGGTACTACATCATCCCATGACTTTAGGATTGTTACTGAAGTGGAACATCGAGATGAGTCAATACAAAATAATCTATCATCCTAGGAATTCAATTCGAGAACAAGCTTTGGAGGATTTCAATGCTGAATTCACCATCAGGATGATGAGATGGAAGAAGAGTTGGTCTAACATTCTTAATGGAAGTTGTATGTTGATGGAGCATCTAACAACCATGGTCCTAGGGCTACAGTAGTTCTAATAACTCTGAAAGGTCGGAGGATCAGTTATGCACCGAAGATTGAATTCCTTACGATGAATAATGAAGTGTAATACGAAGCATTGATAGAAGAACTCAAGGTAGCTAAAGAGTTAGGGGTGTGGACATTTCATATCTTTAGTGACTTTCAATTGATGGTCAGCCAAGTAAAGAAAGAGCTTCAAGATAAGGGTGCGCAACTTGCCTCTTAACTATCAAAGGTGTTAGAGCTACTAGACAACATTAAATGCTACATGATAATGCACATCTATAGAGAGGAGAATACAAATACCGATTCACCAGCCAAATTAGTGAGCTCTGGTGAAGTGTAGCCATGGGAATAATGCCAATAAAGGTTTTAAAATCTCTTAGTATTGATGTAATGGATGTTGGTTATTTATGGAGATTAAAGAAAAGGAGTCATGGATGACTCAAATCAAAGATTACTTGCTAAAGAGTACTGTCCCAAGAAGTCGAAACAAAACGAGGAAGCTATTGCATAAAGTACCGCGGGTTATTATGCATGAAGGAGTGTTGTATAAAAGAGGACTCTCTACCCCCATTACTAAGTTGTGTCAATATGGACGAAGCTTAGAAGATCCTACCGGATGTTTATGATGGAAACTATAGTGATCACACTTGAGGGGTAGACTATAGCAAAGAATATTCTTCACTGTGGATACTTATGGCTAGCTGTCAATCGGGATTCAGCAGAATATTCAAGGAAATGTGACAAGCGCCAAATATTTATAAAGATTCCTATAGCCCCAAGCAACAAGCTTACGAAGATGGTTAGCTCGTGGCCATTTGCAATTTAGGGGATTTATATCATCGGGGTGTCGCTGATGTCTCGCAGAGGAGCAAAATATGCAATCGTTGTTATGGATAACTTCACAAAATGGGCTGACGTGGAGACCTGACCATGACTACTTTGATGAAAATGATCAAATTTGTTGTAAAGAACATATTGTGTGGGTTTAGAGTGCTATAGAAGATCATAATGGATAATAGAACTCAATTCGAAAGTGCAAAATTCTTTGATTACTGTGCTCGATATCACATTGGGAAGAGCATATCAATGGCAGCTCATCCACAAGCAAATGGATAGGTGGAGGTGGAAAACAAAATCATCAAATAAATCATTAAGAATCGACTGAAGTAAGCTAAGGGCAACTATGTGGATACATTACATTGGCGTTGTGGGCTTATTGGAATCCAGAAGCTTGCAATTGAATATACTCCATTTGCATTGGCATATCGAACTTTGGCCATAATTTCGATTGAAGTGGAAGTCCCTTCTCACAATCGCATATGTTTTTGACCCCAAGGTGAATGTGGAGATGTTGTTATCATCCCCTGACTTGATGAAAAAACAAGAAGAGGCTAATCTAATGGTCGCTACTCACCAACAAAGAGTAGCAAGATAGCGTTGGAACTAGGCTAGTCTACAATGGACGAAATAGACAGTTTTCAAAAGAATTCCTATCTTGGATCATGGTGGTTATAAAGTTAGGGGTATGCCCTAGGTGCAATTATGTATTTGTTACACAAATCTAACTCGATAAGCAATATTATTTGAAATAAAAGGTGTTTCCTTTTTTCTCAAAAAATAAAATGTGTTTCCTTTCTGTTATTTACTTGTCATAAATTTTATAAACAAATAATTAGCAGATTTAAGTATATATGTCAGAAAGTCCATAAATGATGTGTTTGTGATAGTAGTTATAAATAGTTGTAACTATGAGTATTATATCACAATATGATAAGCACATCATTTAAAATATTCCTAGTTAGGATGATTGGGACTAGATTTTAATACATCCTAGAGTATGTAACACTCCAAAGTTGGGTAGTGTATTACTTCTACCTACTGGAGGCACCAAAGGGTTACATACTGATAGTTATTGGATAACTATGAAATGACTCGCTCGATAGTTTTCTATTGGTTAATATAACTAAGGTCAAACAAAAAATTTTGAAGCAACAAATTTAGATAGTTCTTTTGACTTGAGAATATCGTTGGTCTTCAATATGAAAGCCCCGCTTTGATTGTAGTTAAATCATGGCCCGGTGATCATCGAACGACTATAGTATTGAAAGTGTAACACTATTAAAAAGAGAATTCATCTTCTCAGTTAAATGGGGTTAGTATCACAGTTAACTGAAGTCAGCTCAAAGTCAAAATCTCTAGTCATAGTAGTTTAGTTAATAGTAATTGTTATTATTGAACCAAGGACTTTTATTTTGAATACAAAGTTGAATATGGACAATATTGAGATTTTTACCATTACCAAATTCTATAAGTCCGAAGAGATATAGTTCTAATGAAGAGAATTGGTGTAAATAATTATCACTACCATGTACCACTTATAATAAGTAAAATTGGATTTTACCAAAAATATGTGTAAGCAAAAAATTCATCCAAAATGTCACAACACTAGCTAAGGTAGCATGTGATCGTTAATTTTTGAATTATTCAATATTAATCGCTGACTAAATTTACACCTTTGAGTCGCATAATCGTAATAATGAATACTCTGAATATACCATACAATTTAATTAATATATACATATATATATATATTATTGTAAATTAATTGAATTAATTAATATTAATGAAAATTTAATTATTAAACTTTATTTTATTTTTTTGAATACCATTGCACTTAATAAAGTGCGTATACCAAAGGTATAATGTGCATATTGATATACGGTATCGACAAAATATTTAAAATGGTTTTAAACAGCTTAACTGCTAAGTGGTTTTGAAATTATTTTATGGCTCACATGCATGATGAAAAATGAGAGAGGTTTCAAATGCAATTTGAAAATCCAAAGGAGCAACTAAAAGAAGGAATTAAATCCCCATCATTTACTCCTCTTTATGAATGACTTAAATCTCCTTTATGAACTGATTTTTGCCTTATTCTGTTTCTTCTACCGAAAATATGAAGAGGGAGAGGATTTGATGAGATTTAATTAGGAATTAAATAGGGAAGTTTTAAAGGGGAGAATTGAAAGGTATCAATGTTTCCTTTAAAACATATTCTCTTTTATTCAATCCATCATTCTTTTCCCGACAAAAAATGTTCTTTTTTCCTCTCACTCTCCTCCTCTCATTTAATGTCCTTTAAGATTAAAAAAATCCCAATAACAAATTCAATCAAAACAACGAAATTCAAGGTGGTTTTTGCCTCTAGATCCTTGCAAAATACAGACGTCGAATCAATCAAACCAGAGTTTTATTCTTTATTCAACATGTTAATGAAGTTTAAATCATATGCATGCTACATATAATCTCATTATTCGTTCATTATGTTGAACCAAAGTTTAGATCCGATATATGTAAATTGATTGTATTTTCATCATGATAATATAATTAGTTCCTACATTTGCTATAATTTTTCATCATATGTTCATATTATACATATAGTTTAGATCTAATTCATTTTACAATGAATTTATATATGCCTAGGTTTTGTAGTCATTGGTTTAGAAATTGTTATTTAATATAAAAAAGTCAAACAAACCAATAAACAATTTTTGATTGGAAAATAATTTTAATTAATTGATGTATTTTGTACCTCATTATATACACAAAAATAAATTAACTATATATGTAAATTATTTTGGAGATCGAATACATGTTTAACATATTTTTTGTTTTTAATAATTAATGGTTGTTGTTGACATTTTTTTAAAAGTTGTTTTAATTTGAAAAAAAAAAGAAAAAAAACATAAGTTGACTTTTTTGCAAAATGTTATGAACACTCTGAATCCCTCTTAGGTTAATGTAGAATTCAATTTGTTACTTTAATTTTAAAATACATAATATATTAAAGTTTATATATATGTATAATTATATGTATATATGTGATGTGTGTGTATTATTTTAATTTAAAACATAGTATGTAGTTATTCATACATGCATATATGTGTGTGCGTGCATGTGTGTGTGTATTTGAGTGTTCAAATTGTTTTGAAATAGCATTAAAGATAAGTAAATGAAAGGAGATAACTACTCCACCTTTTCCTCTTCTTATTAATTGCTTACTTTAACGTAACTGATTTCCATTTTGCATATATGTTAACTTTTGATTGGATAAAATAACTTTATAACATATTATATATACGTAAATATAAGTAAACTATATAAAACGTATATTGTTATTTTATATAATTTCAAAATAAATCTTGGACAACAAAGGCATATATAAGAGTGGAATGTGTCTATTGCGGTATAAATCCCAACACCTATGTGCATACACATTAACTATGTACACGCTTATATGTTGCACTTGCACTATGCACACATGAATGTATTTGGTACATTTATTATTATATATTTAAATTCAAATCAAATTTAAAAATATTTTTACTTATGAAATTAAATAAAATATTGATTTATTTAAAAGAAACTTAGAAAAGTTCTAAATGAAATTAGACATCATAGGCCCATTAAAGATCCAATAAAGGATTTTTTTGAAATTTACTATTTAGCTCCACTACGGGCTGGCCTAATTCCAACTATGGTATCGGAGCCCAATAGCCTATGCGGTCTAAACTAGTCATGCCATGGCCAACTAATTAAGCTTGCCCACTTAGTACGGTGTCTAGAAAGGTAATGTCTAAGATTGAAATTGGGTAATCCAGTACCTTGTCCTACCTGCTTACTAACCTAGCCTGAAAGGTGAAGTAAGCCCAAAGGTTTCCTCTAATAGAAAAGGACCAAATTGATTTAGGCCTTGCGCTTATATTCAAAATTGTTTTGAAAATTAAAGTAAAGATTTTAAATTTAAAAGTTAAATTTAAAATGAAATATGTCTATTATAAAAAGTTATAATATAACATAACTTTTCAAAAAGTTTGGAAAGATAATAAAATTTTCAAAGTGTTTGAAAATTTAAATTTTAAAATTTAATCTCGGAAACTAATTTAGTAATAAGTTTATTAAAATAAATTAATTAAATAAGTTAATTAATTAAACATACATACATACATATATATATATATGCATTATTTATATTGATTTATGTTATATTATCTTAATGTATTTAACAAGTATAAATGTACATGGGTGTATATATATAATGACTTTTGAAATTAATGTAATTTAATTAAAAGCGTTTAACTAAATGAATTAATTAAAGGTTAATTAATTAAACTAAAATACCTATAAATATCTGATATATATATGTGTGTATTATTATAAATGTTATAGTATATATACTAATTCAATATAATATGTTACACATGAATGATAAAAAATCAATTAAAAAGTTAATTAATTGAAATTTATCAAATATGATTTAATTAATATAACGTTATACATAAGATTATTATACAAGCTATTAAAATGTAAACGTTATATATTAATGAAACTTGTATGATATGAATGTATAAATTAAAAGTGGAACATTATAGAAACCCTAAATAGACTTGAGGAATAAATACATGCATAAATGTACGTATACCGTGATTTTCGATTTGTCCGACACATGAATCACTAGGATATTTCATAAGAAATACATTATTCCATAAGTCAATATCACTTATTATAATATATTAAATATTATGAACCTTTAATATAAAGTTGTGCTCTACCATTTATATATTAATATATTGCTTACATACTCTCTAGTTGATATTCCTAAAGCTAGAGAGGTTGTGTGCAGCACTATTAGTAAATTGACTAGACGAGGTAGGATACATGCATGTATTTGTTGATATTCTTCAAGGTACATGCATTATACTTAGGCTATCATGAAATGGTAGGTATGAGTGAATAGTTTCTTTTGATTTGTTGATATTCCTCAATTTGGGATAATATTAGGACAAATACGATGGGTTAGGAATTGTATTTAATACAGTCAGTAAAGTGGTATCCATCGCTTGCGATCCTATGATTTGTTTATATTTCTCAAGGTCTGAATCTTAAGGAAAGGGAGTCCTAAAACCCACTAGAGTAATCAAATGATTTCTATGTTTTTCTTAGGGTTTTGATAAACATAAAATCTAGTGGGAGCCTTATTATAAAATGAAATGGTAAAATTTAACCTTTCTAATATTGTAGGAACATTTGCTATATAATGCTATAATAATCTACATTGATAAATTTGTGCATTTAATATTGATAAAAGTTTATCAATTAAAAAATACAAATGAACTAATTGAAGATTGACAAATGGAAATATAATATATACATACTATAAATACTTATTGCATGTTGATGTTTCAAACCCATGCAAGCACCTAATTTGACAATTACTAAATGCTTTCGTGATTTGGTTGCTTGCGTGTTTGTTTGGCCGAGACCATGTATGGCATATTATAAGTTTTGAACTCTAAAACAATACAAGACTATGTATATTTGATCCATATTCTATGACATATAAGTGTTATATGGTGAATGGTCACAGTTCGTAATGTACGATACTTCAATGAAATTAGTTCATTCGAAAAAATCTAATAAACGGTACTATAAGATTGAGTAATCAATTTGATTGATTGCAATGAAGATCATATTGTGTTAAAAGTAACACTAGACCAAAAATACAAAAAGGATCTAAGAATTTGATCGCTGAAATGTCAGTTTTGACTAGTTTATGTAAAGTGCAACATAATTTATGTCCTTAAATGTTAAGGATAATCGAATGCAATTTTGTAAATAGTTCATAATTGTAATAACCCGGCCTAAAATAGGCCAAAATTCTGACCTAGAAAAGGCACATCGAAACTTAGACTCATTCCAAAGCAGGCTGTTGGTTGGTAAAAGTAATAACAATACAACTCATAGCGAAAGTAATAAAGTATAATAGCAAATTGTACCCATTTATTTCAAAATAAATTCGAATTTCATAATACAGAACAAAGCATATTCTCCACAATAACTGTTACATCATTTGTTCAAAAGTATTCATTCATGGGTACAATAAAAAGCATCATAAATAAATAACAATAACTACCACAAACTTTGCTTACACCGTCTTCAAGCATCATCATTGTCATCACTCCTTCCTTAACATGTGTTGTAATGAGGAGGGAATCAGAACAAGTGCTTGGTGAATAAAAACCTAGAGCCTTATTATTTCAATACGTGCGCAGTATATGTCAAAATAAGAATATGTCTATGTGTTCTAAAACCACTTAATACTTCCTATAAGGAAAGGAGGAGGGCCCTCAAATAACCACTTAATAACATCCGTTCCCGAAGCAGGTTTCCCAATCCCATAACCATAACCAACGTCATAATTGTCAAAAATGCAAGAGATAGAGGCCAAGCCACTTAATACCTTTTAATGGAAATAGGAACACTCTGACCATTTAAGACCTCAATTGAGTTAAGCCTCCATCATTTAATACTTTTTCCTAAGGCGGACTCCACATAGACATCTATCTAGCTGACATTACATAGAAATCTCTTCGGGCACTTAATACTTCCTATTGAAGTGGATCTTTCCAAGATATCCTTAACCGTGCCTAAACCCAATCCCGACCATTTAATACTTCATTTGAGGAAAAAGGAAGGCCCTTAAACAACCACTAAATACCTTCCAAAACCCCAAAGCAGGTCCTTCGTCTTACGAACCATACCCGGTGACATCTCACATTAGCCCGACTATTCGCACATACTGGTAGCCAGGTTTACTGGGTAGATTTACCCTACAGAATTGGGACTGACCTTACGTCATCGCAGTTTCTTATCACAGGTGATGTCTCACATCAGCCCTCAATTCACACCGCTGGTAGCCAGATTAGCTGGGCAGACTTTGGTGTGTCTTTTAACTGACCTCACATCACTTATGACTTAATCATATTTTACAATACTCTTAATATATTATCGTACATCTCGTCATGTCCATTAATCAGGCTATATAAAAATTCCCCCTTATTTTTCTTTAATAAATCAGTTACCTCTTTAAGGGGGATTCAATGATAATTATTACCTAATTAACTAAGCAATTATATGTTATGATTGTACGCTGTTTATGGTAATTAATATATAAATAAATATGCACCTATTATTTTCCATGCTTACAGAGATTTCACCCTAACTAATGCTCAAATGTCAATTCCTTTTAATAACAATAATACAAGTCTTTTTCCATATTATCAATGGTGCTAAATTTCCAATATCCATAACAAGGGATTTCAATATCCTTAACAAAGGATTCAACATTCATATCCAAAAACTGTAATAAACAAACTTGTGCATAGTAAAAAATATCAACTCAATATATGTTATCTTGTCTTTCGGCAAGGCCGTGATATCATGGATTTGGCCAAACATATGTTATGAGGATTGAAGATCGATTATATTCAACACAATGGATGATAGTTGGACGGATTCAAATGGATAGCACCTAGGAACTGGTTAATTATCGAATTGGAACTTCCCTTATGCAATGGGTCCGATCGGATAAATGGAATGGAGTACGGATCAGACTAGATTAATATAGCTATGGATCGCTCGAATTGGCAGTTCAGCTCAACGATGATCTCTCAATAACTCAACGATCAATGCACCAACTCAACAAATGAACTTGGAAATGAGAAGTAGGAGTCATGGAGGACCAACCATATGGATCGCGTGGTGCTAAGTGTCAAGGACCACTGATCGGGGCAGATCCATCCAAAGGGGTGCGATCGGTCTGGTACTTGGTGGATTAGGTTGTCTTGGTCTGGAGGTTCTTCAGGTGGATTTTCAGCCCGATTCATACACGGCTTCCCCTATAGATATAGCAGGCATGACTCATTGCAAGGGATCTTCTTTATGTCTCTCTTCATCTTCTACCTAGGCTATACACTGCCCTTTTTACTCTAGATTTTCATGGATTGTAAGTGTAAACAGCAGTATAAATCAATAAAAGGCAAATTTTTGGAGTGGATGTAAGCCGAAGTCAGCCGAACAACAATAAATCCTCTTATCCATATACTTTCTCATGTTTTAATTTGATTTCTTCATATTTATTTCTCTATTGTATTCTGTTGTGATTGGATATTAGATCGTTGATCCTTTCGCATACTGTTTGGTGCTAGTGCCTATTTTTGTCATCAACATTTTGGTGGTTTCACTGAGAATACTAGCACCTGCTGATTTAGAGCATGAATTTGGATCAATGGTGGGGCAATCAAAAAGGAGACCAGTGGTAGATAGGAGTCACCATGAAGGAAGTTAGGAGGCTTCCTCAGGAGCCGGTGCTAATCAAGCCTCCGTCTATATCACTAGGGATGAGATGGAGACAATGATGGATGCTATACAGGAGATGATGATGAAAAGGCAAAAGGAGATGATTTAGAATTTCCTTAAGCAAATTGGACAAGCTGGAGCACAAAACCAAGGGATTGGAGAAGTAGGAAACGCTGGAAATATAGATCGAGGAGTTAGAGCTGCAGGAGCCATGAAAAACCAGAACCAGGATCATGGAAATGGAGCAAATGGACTAAGGAACAAAGTGGAGTAGTCAGGGGCAGTCCCTGGCCAACACAAACCGATTGGTTGCGATCCCCTTACAGGGATCAGCACTGATCGATTAGGGCTCGGGGACATGCACCTGGATCTGGCTGGGTCGATTCATGGCGTTCCTGTGGTTGGTACTGTGCAGTTTGATGGGAATCAGAATCCAGATGCTCGCCCAGAGGAGTATGTTTCAAAGTAACCATATGGAGGCGGGGGACAGGTTAGAGGTATTGATTGGGGACCACCTATGAATGAGAATGAAAAGATGGCTGAGATGGTACGTCAGATAGTGAGAGGCATATTGCCCAACAGGAGCTTGGAAGATGTCAATCGGGGTCCATTTGCTCCGAATATTAGAAATTTAAGGAACCCACTAGAGTTTAAGCTACCAATGGTGGAGGTATATGATGGAAAGACGGATCCTATGATGCACATGATGAGGTATATCCGACATATAGTGGTTCTGAGGGCATCAGAAGAGGTCATTGAAAGATGTTTTCTTTTATGCTTGACAGAGTTGGCTGTGCTTTGGTTTAGGCAGTTGGAAAGAGGATCAATCAGAAAATGAAACGAGCTGGTGGACAGGTTTATAAAACAATTTTAGGTTCACATTCACAACCCAAGAATGTGATGACATTGGCGGCACTGAAGCAGAGTACTGGAGAGTCCCTGAGGAGCTTTTTAACACGATTCAAAGTGGCAATGGCTTTGGTGGATCGGTCAGATCCATCAATGGTTTTAATGGCAACGGTATCAGGGATAGCCGATGAAACGGACATCAAGATTTCACTAGTACGTGATCCACTGATGGATCTTGAGGAATTCTATCACGAAGCAAAAATATTCCGACGGAAGAAGGGTGCACGAACCGACAAACAGAAAGTAAATGCTGTGTGAGCCGAAGGATCATCGGGAGAAGGCCTTCGGAAGTATAACGGTAAGAGGAAGCTAGACAATGGACATGGTGGATCGAATAGGCAAAAGAAGGAATGGGAGCCAAAATTCTCTTCCTATTCAGAATTGACGGATAGTTTGGAGCGGATTTACTTGGACATTATGGGGCAACCCCCCTATCAAAAACCGGCAAGGAGGGATCCTACAGAGCGGGAACGTAGGTCTGGAAAGTACTACCTATTCCACAAACTGGATGGGCATACTATAGAAGAATGCATGCACTTGAATGATATAGTTGAGGAACACGTCAGGAATGGCAGGCTGCCGTAGTATGTGAGGACACAGACAGCGATGGTGGAACATGCATAGATCGTCATCTCCTGATCGGGATGGCATGGAATAAATAAATAATAAAACTCCACAATAAAATGGCTAAGTCACTTATATATGTATGGAATCGAGGACGGTTCCTAGGCATGCTTTGAGATCGCAATGAATCGTCATGCTCGGAGTGGCGACATTTAGTCTTCTTTGATTTTTTGATTTCCGGCTGTATGAACTTAAATTTAATAATTTAATTTAAATCCGCATAAATGCGATGAACCAAACAGGTAGCGGCCATCCCGACTGGAAAGACAGGGCAATAACCATATGGTGCGAGTCTCTTCGCCGAAAAGCGACAGGATGGATTCGTATGCCATGGATTAAGCCCTTGACCGAAGAGTCGAGGCCGAAGTAAGAAAGTCCATACAGAATGGATTGTTGTATGCCCCTGACCAGAGAGTCGATGATCGGAGTGCAAGAAGTGAGTCACTTCACCGGAGAGCGGTAGGATCGAGTTACTTATCATTGTTTGCTCTTTCACCAGAGAGTGATCGGATGAGATCTAGCAAGGGTCCGGAGAGACCATGATCGGCCTAAGAAGGCTATGACATCGCTTTATGTTCAGGAACACTGAACTGGAGTGTAGGAAGTAATGCTGCTTCATCGAAGAGCGACATGATCGACTTACTTGTCGTTGTTTCCCCTTCATTGGAGAGTGACACGATGCAGTTCAAAAAGAGATCAGAGAAGCTATGATCGGTCCAAGAGGAAAATGACATTGCTATATTCCCCGAAAGGGCCACAGTGCAAGGGGGTAATTACTTCACCGGAGAGCGGTAGGATCAGCTTACTCAGCGTTATGTTTGGATTGAACTTGGCAAGGGTCTAGAGGGACCATCGATCAGTCCGGAGGGACCATGAAATTGGATAATGATCCGGAGAGATTACGGACTGGCATACTGACGTCCAGGATTTCAAATGGTTTTGGATTTGGATATTGAATAGGAGCGGTTACGGATTTTGTCAACGACCAGGAGAGGTCGAGGTTTTGGATGATGATCTAGTAAGATCAAGGCTTTGGATTTGAAAAACAATCTACAGAGATCAAGGATTTAGCTACTAGCTTTGAATAGATATAGATTTGGATAAGGATTTGGGATGGTTTCTTAATTAACTATTGACTCGGAGCAGTTGAGGATTTCACCAACGATCCAGAGAGATCGATGATTGGGATTGGAAAAGGATTGGATTTTGGATTGGAAAACTCAGTTATTGATAGATTTCGGATTTCGGATTCCAGACTTATGGCAATGCAAAACACGCCTTCCTATCTCAAAGCATGTTTTGGGGGGCAAATGTTATCCCGCCTTTTGGTAAGGCCGTGATATCATGGATTTGGCTAAACGGATGGTTATCAGGATTTAAGATCGGTTATATTCAAAACTATGGAAGATAGTCAAATAGATAGTACCTAGATACTGGCTAAGAATGAAATTGGCACTTCCCTTAGGCAACATGTTGGATCGGATCAATGGAATGGAGTACGGATCAGATCAGATTAATATGGATATGAATTGCTCGGATTGCCAGTTCAACTCAACGATGATTGCTAAATAACACAACAATCAACGCACTAACTCAGCAAACGACTTTGGAAAAAGGAAGTAGGAGTCATAAGGGACCCACCCAATGGATCGTGTGGTGCCACGTTGCAAGCACCACCAATCGGGGCCTATCCATCCAAAAGGGTGCGATTGATCTGGTGCTTGGTGGATCGAGTTGTCTTGGTCTGGAGGTTCTTCTAACGGATTTTCAGCTCGATCCGTAAACGACTTCTCCTATAAATACAGCAGGCATGGCTCATTGCAAGGGATCTTCTTTCTGGCTCTCTTCATCTTCTACCTAGGCTATGCTGCGCCATTTTTACTCTTGATTTTCATGGATTGTAACTGTAAATAATGGTATAAATCAATAAAAAGGCAAATTTTTGGAGTGCACGTAGGCCGGAGTCAGCCAAACCACTATAAATCCTCTTGTTCATTTACTTTCTTACTATTTTAATTTGATTTCTTAATATTCATTTTTCTACTATATTCTGTTGTGATTGGATATTGGATCATTGGTGCTTTCATATACTGTTTGGGTGTTGGTGGCTATTTTTTCAATCAAGAATCTGTCACATCAAACTAGGGAATAATCTCAAAAATAAGAATTGAAATTCTAGTTTCCAATCTCTATTCAACTCCTCTTTAAAAAGAATTTAAACAATGGGGTTTCTCTTTTATTTTCATATGGAATAAATGGTGTAAACTACAAATAAATTCATATTTTTACACCTTATCTCTTAATTGAAACTTCATAATCAAATTAGATTTCAAAGAGTAGTGGAATAGAAATTGAAATCACCAAAAATCGCAAAGACTACATATCCTAACGATTTAATGCAAATAATTGAGAATTCCAACAAGAATTCACATTTCGAAATATAAGAGTTCCGGGGGTTCCATTTTATTTTATTTTCATAGACCTAAAACCCTAAAGGTATATTCAAATCCATAATATACTAAACAATAACTACAATAAAAATACTAATGTTTCCATGCACAGATTATCCTTAACCTTTGTTATATGGATTTGCAACACCAAAGCACTCTTTTACATATCTCTTCTTTTGATATATATACAACAAGGGATTGGTATATATAATTTTGTTAGATTTAGAGAGGTTGGATGAGAAGAGAATAGACTAAAAGAAAAATTAGAAATGAAATAGAATCCTTACCTGAATTCCTAATTGAATTTCTGAATCTAACTGAAGAGAGAAAATGCCAGAGTTTCGCTTCATTTTCAAATATTTTTATGAATAAAAGTGGAGAGGGTAGGGTCCTATTTATAGAGATTGAAATGTACTAGAACCGTAGGATGAAAATGGGTTGAAAATGGATATATCTAAAATAGTCATTGATAGAAAAACCCTAGTCCCCATCAATAGGGGCGGTCGACCA